>JAYESD010000002.1:222131881-222731881 GCA_036927565.1 Tuctoria greenei | reverse complement strand
TGGTTCGAACAACACCTTCCTGCGACCCTTGTTAGCGTGCTTCTCATACTTCTTGGTCATCTTTTCAATATTGGCCCGAGCCCTATTGCTTGCATCAAAGTTCACACGTTCCTGCATGGGTAGAGACAAAAGATCTATGGGAGCAGTGGGTGTGAATCCATATACAATTTCAAATGGACAAAATTTAGTGGTTGAGTGTACTGCCCTATTGTATGCAAACTCAACGTGTGGCAAGCTTTCTTCCCATAGTTTCAGATTCTTCTTAAGGACAGCTCGGAGCAACATTGATAGTGTTCGATTCACAACTTCAGTTTGGCCGTCCGTTTGCGGATGACATGTTGTGGAGAACAACAGTTTTGTCCCAAGTTTGCCCCACAATGTCTTCCAAAAGTAGATCAAGAACTTGGTGTCACGATCCGACACAATGGTACGTGGCATTCCATGTAGTCGCACGATTTCCCTGAAAAATAATTCAGCAATACGGGAAGCATCGTCGCTCTTGTGGCAAGGAATAAAATGTGCCATTTTGCTGAAACGATCAACCACAACAAAAATTGAATCCCTTCCCCCTTTGGTTCGTGGTAACCCAAGAACAAAATCCATTGAAATATCCTCCCAAGGTGCATTAGGAATAGGAAGGGGAGTATATAAACCATGAGGGTTCAGACGAGACTTAGCTTTGTGACAGTTTACGCAGCGAAGAACATGTCTCTCTACATCTCGTCGCATTTTTGGCCAAAAGAAATGGTCGGCCAGCACTTGCTCCGTCTTCTTGGCTCCAAAATGGCCCATAAGTCCACCTGCATGAGCTTCCTGCACGAGTAAAAGTCGAACAGAGCAATCTGGAATACAAAGTTTTTTAGTGCGAAATAAAAATCCATCATGCACATGATACTTTTCCCATCCTTTTCCAATACGGCACTTGGCATATGGTTCAGCAAAGTACGAATCAGTGGCATATAATTCCTTTATACTTTCCAATCCAAGAATTTTAGCATCAAGTTGTGTGAGCAAAGCATGACGTCGAGATAAAGCATCAGCTACAATATTGTCTTGACCTTTCTTATATTTGACAATATAAGGGAAGGACTCAATAAATTCACTCCACTTAGCATGTCGTTTATTCAGTTTTAGTTGTCCCTTAATATGTTTCAATGATTCATGGTCTGAATGTATTATAAATTCTTTAGAATAAAGGTAGTGTTGCCAAGTTTCCAAACTCCGAACGAGAGCATATAATTCTTTATCATAAACTGAATAATTCAAAGTTGGACCACTTAGCTTTTCACTGAAGAATGCAATTGGTCTCTTTTCTTGCATCAGCACGCCTCCAATCCCAACTCCACTTGCATCACATTCAATTTCAAATGTCTTGTTGAAATCAGGAAGTGCAAGGACTGGGGATGTTGTGAGCTTCCTCTTTAATTCTTCAAAAGCATTTTGTTGTGCTTCTCCCCATTTGAATGGTATGTCTTTCTTGGTCAGCTCATTGATTGGAGCAGCGATCGTGCTGAAATCTTTCACGAAGCGCCGGTAGAAACCAACAAGTCCAAGGAAGCTTCTCACTTGGCTCACGTTCTGTGGGGGCCTCCATTCGTGTATAGCCTTGACTTTCTCAACATCCACCTCCACGCCTTGTCCTGAAACAACAAAACCAAGGAAAACTACCTTGTCGGTGCAGAAGGTGCACTTCTCAAGGTTAGCGTACAATTTTTGTTTACGCAGGACAACAAGTACGCTCTGGATATGTGCAACATGTTCTTCAAGTGTCTTGCTGTAGATTAGGATGTCATCAAAATAAACCACAACAAATTTACCAATGAAAGTTCTAAGCACATGATTCATTAATCGCATAAATGTACTAGGTGCATTGGTTAAACCGAAGGGCATCACTAACCATTCATACAATCCAAATTTTGTTTTGAAGGCTGTTTTCCACTCATCTCCTTCTTTCATACGAATCTGATGATAGCCACTTCTTAAGTCAATTTTAGTGAAAAATTTAGCACCACTAAGTTCATCAAGCATGTCATCTAAGCGAGGAATGGGATGCCTATATCTTACTGTGATGTTGTTAATTGCACGACAATCCACACATAGTCTCCAAGACCCATCTT
The DNA here is from genome assembly GCA_036927565.1 of Tuctoria greenei. NCBI lineage: Eukaryota > Viridiplantae > Streptophyta > Magnoliopsida > Poales > Poaceae > Tuctoria > Tuctoria greenei. The sequence goes on along the minus strand of JAYESD010000002.1, from coordinate 222,729,764 downwards.
TCTTAGGCACTAAAAGAACAGGGACAGCACAAGGGGAAAGACTTTCCTGTACATACCCTTTCTTCATCAATTCCTCCACTTGTCGCTGAATTTCTTTTGTCTCCTCTGGGTTGGTGCGGTATGCAGCCCTGTTCGGAAGTGACGCACCAGGAACCAAGTCAATTTGATGCTCGATCCCTCTCTTAGGTGGCAGTCCTGGTGGTACTTCGTCCGGAAAGACATCTTCATATTCCTGCAAAACATTCAAAAGAGTACTCGGCAGGGTAGAGGGTAAGGCATTAGTAGAAAGAAAAGTGTCCTTGTACATAAGTACAAAGAACATGGCATTGGTTTCACTCAATGTTTTGATATCCCCCTTCCTAGCCATCATTACTAAACCCTCTTTTCCCAGTTTATGGGTTCCTTGCAGCTGTGGGGTTTGATTTGGCTGTGGACACTCTTCCTTACTATTTTTGTGGCTCACTCGCAAGTGGTGCTCGCTCTCGCGCTGTTTCTTCCTGATATCATCCTTCAAAATTTCTTCCGGTGTCAGAGGAAGCAAGGAAATTCGCTCTCCTTTGTACACAAAAGACAGCTTGTTGGTCCTTCCAAAAATCTGGACATCACGATCATATAGCCATGGTCGACCGAGCAGAAGCTGGCAGGCTTGCATAGGCACCACGTCGCACTCCGCATGATCATTATATTTACCAACAGAGAATGGTACAGTCACAGTATGACTGACACGTAGCGCACCACAATCATTAAGCCACTGCATCTTGTATGGACTAGGATGACGCCGTGGTTTCAGTCCCAATCTGTCCACCAATTCTTGGCTAGCAATATTGTTGCAGCTACCATTATCAACGATGATGCGACACACCTTATCTTTGATTATTCCACGGGTATGGAACAAATTATGTCGCTGCCCGTTGTCTTCCTTTTCTGCTGTTACACTAAGCACTCGTAGAGAAATAAAGCAATTATGTTCTCCTTCCTCAGGCCGGATCTCATTCCCTTCCTCCTCAATTTCTTCATCACATATCTGTCCAGCATCCTCCGGATCACTCTCGGATTCCCATTCACCTTTCTCATTCAACAACATGGTCCTCTTGCTTGGGCATTGGGCAGCAATGTGCCCACGGCCGTGGCATTTATGGCATACAATTTCTCTGCTTCGAGAAGAAGATGTAGCTCCCGAGGCATTGCTGTGGGCTGCTGAACTTGCAGCGGGTCGCTGCTGAGTTGTTGGTGATGACGCGGTGGAGGCTGCCATCTTCGATGGAACAAATGATTGAGAAGACCTGGCTGCAGCCCCTTGAGATCGTCCACCACCATAGGAAGTACTTGACTGCTGTTTGCGCCATGGGGCAGAAATAGAATAACTTCCATAAGATTTTCCACGTGACTCTTGCTGAATCTTTTTCTCTGTTCGCATAGCTTGATCAACAAGATCCTGCAATGTACGATATGGAAACATCTCCACAAAACCAGAAATTTCTTCATTAAGACCTCCTAGAAATCTTGCCATTGTTGACTCTGCATCTTCTCTTATTCCCGCCCGTACCAACAGCAGCTCCATCTCCTTGAAATACTCATCAACTGATCTCTTCCCTTGCTTTAACATTTGCAACCAGTTCCTGAGATCACGCTGATAGCTAGATGGCACGAATCGCCTTCTCATCACTTGCTTCATCTCCTCCCATGTATTGATATATCCACGTCCCAAATCACGTTGATTCTCCTGCACTTGGTTCCACCAAGTGAGAGCGTATCCAGAGAATTCCACCGAAGCAAGATTCACACGGCGCTGAGCCGAAAGATTATGTACTCGGAATATTTGATCACACTGCTCAACCCATTCAAGAAATTCATCAGGATTCTCCTTTCCAGTAAACTTTGGAATACTCAATTTGACACGAGCGATGTTATCTGGGTTGTCATGAGGACGTCGACCACGATGGTATTCCCTTTCTTCAAAATCAGCAGACCGGCGATGATGACGCCGAACAAACCTGCCACGTTGACCGAAAGGATTTTCATCATCATGAGATCCTTCTTCATGATCTTGATCTTCAAACTCATCGTCTTCAAAATGCACGCGGCGACCATCAGCATTGCGCCTATGTGCGCGACGCCCACCATGGTAATTATTAAAATCAGCATGGCGACCACCACCAGATCCGTCAGGGCCATGTACGAAGCGATTGAATTCATGGCTGAAACCAGAATTCTCATCGCCGGACTCCTCTCGATGACGGTCCTCTTGATCACGACATGCTTGACGTCCTCCAGCCGTGGGAAGACGCTCATCGAGGAGCCTGCCCATGGCCTCCATGAGTGAATCAGCCATGCGACGCATCTCATCCCGTGAGACAGGGGGTTCCCTATCACCATGGTGTCCACCATGAACACTTGAATCTGAGCCTGCCATGTTAGGAGCAGCAAGAAAGAAAAAAATATATGTGGACACACTCGATCTCACCTCTTACTTACCCAAGTTCTTGCCTGATCTCAAGAACTGTGATGGTGCTGGTGTGACAGCTTCAACGGAGGTGGTAAAGAGGCCGTAAGGAGTACAAATCGGAAGTCCCGGTTTATGTTTTTGGTGGAGCTATAGGTGGTTGAACAAGGTGGGCTACGGTACTGCCAATCAAGTGAAAAAAAAAGATGTGCTCAAAAGAATTTTTTTTGCTGCTATCAAGATTACCACCAACTTGGATATGAAAACTGAAAATTTCAACACCCAACCGTAACACAAAATTCTTCAGAATCTTTTCACCTGTGCTCTCTCTTTTTTTACTATATTCTTTCTTCAATTTTTTTTATAACACTAACAGGGGTGCTGATTACAAAAGATATAGGTAAACGGTGGTGACAAGCAACTGGAAGAACACAAACACAAGATAACAGTACCGTCAAAAGGGCTATAGGTATATTTTTTTTTAGGCTTTGGACTATAGGACAAACAAATATATGTAAAAGATAAACACAGGGATGAATATGTGGATGGTGAAAACTGTAACAGATTGAAAAAGGGTGGGAGGGTGGGTGATAAAAAAATGAACCTACCGTGACAACGATAGCTCTGATTACCACATGATATGCACCGAATTTGGTTCGGCGAAGGGTGGCCCGATCTTCACGACAGGAGGTTCAAGAAAAAGATAACTTGCTGTAGAAACAGCGCGGATAACTAGCTTTATACCTGACCAAGGTTGGATGCGACCAAGCGACGGGGAGAGAGACACCGAAACCGCGAAGACTTCGACTCGATCTCCGAACGACCGCAGAACCACAACCGGAGCTAATCCACACAAGACGGGGCAGCCGTACTGGAACCCGCAGAGCACGAATTAGTGGATCTCAGAGAGATCTCCCCACAAGTTCAAGAAGAACAAGGAAGAACAAGGGTTGAGTAAGACACTCAAGCAGCTCGGCTGCAAATTTCACTGGAATAATCTTAATTCATCAAAGAGTTGCCCTTGGCTTACAAAAGAGGGATATTTATACCAACAACTAGTCTAAGAATAGATGTGAACTGAAAAATCCACGTGGGAAGGTGGAAGGCCAACTGGCTTGATCATTCATGCAGTGGTCATCAATTTCCCGCATGTCTTCTGGCCTTCTGGGTGGTCTTCAGTGTTTTAATCATAACTCCACCTAGAGACATCCAAAAGACATGGGACCAGATGCGTTGGAAAGATAATTTGATAACCTTTCACACAATGTGTAGCATGCTTCACGAAATATTGTAGAGTGATACAGTTTCTCACGGAAACTTGGATATCAGGCTGACTGTTGATCTTCTGAACAGTCTGCACCAAAAGCACTCGGCTGCCAAGCTGGAACCTCTAAAGCACTTGGCACTTAGTGGAATTAGAAAGTTGACTTCAACACCTTTCCAACAAGTACTCATGGACCTTCACAGCTTCTATGAATCAAGAGATATGATTGTTTCTTCATGACAGTTCTGCCAGGCCGAACTGGTTCGACGTAGTTCTCCTCTCTGGTTCAGTCTTGGCGTGTCCTTGTCAGCCTCCTTGGTGAACCTGAGTAATAGAAACATGTACGATTTAGGAAGTATATAATTCTCATTAATAAATGGAATTTCACAAAGTAGCGCGTGCACCTCTTGTTGTAGCTGTTTAGCTCGGCTACGAGTAATTGGTCCATCGACAACATGAGCTGGTGCAGCTTGACTTGATGATTGTTCCATCTTGCTTGATGTAATCGGTATACTTGATGGTATGGTCGGTGTGGGCATATCAGGAAGGCTACAAGCGATCGGGGGGGGGGGGTCCACACTAGGCTCCTCCGCTTGAGAGTCAATAGTTGTTGCTAGTGGTAGCCAGATCCGGCAGCCTGACATCCAGATCCGGCGGCTGATGGTTCGTTATCGGGATGGTGCTCGTGGCTGGCTGCACCGCTGGGATGGAGATCGAACCGAGGGTCACGCATATGGCGTGGTGCAGCACACATGACACGATCTTGGTGGGGAGGACAGCGTGAGCTAGTCGACGAGGTGTGGTGGGGTGTCTCTTCTCTCGTCGTGCGGCTGGCTCACGAGGACGACGGTGATCTTCGGGGTTGAGGTGGCTAGTTCTTGTGGGTTGCTCATCAATAGAGTGTTCGATGGTGGTGATCTAAGTCCTCCATCGTGATAGTCTCTTGAAGCGATAGTGGAAGTCTGTGGATAGTCGCAATTGCGGATTTGGGTGGTGGGGCTCATGGTTGCCTGCGACGGAGGATCTGGGCAGCAAGGCTTGTGGGTGCCTGCAACGGCGGATCTGGGCGACAGAGCCGTGGGGCGCCTGCAACGGCGGATATGAGCGGCGATGCTCGTGGGTGCCCGTGTTCGTAGATTGTGTCAGTCTTGATCAGGATGGAGACAGTGCCTCGATCTTAGTGGCGCAGTGATTGAAAGGTGAAGAGTAGGTGGACTCCGTGTTGGTGATATGCCCAAGAGGCAATGATAACAATTCGGGTTAAGGCCTATTGGACATTTGATCCATAAGCAATGAGGATATTAATGGGCCTGCGACCTAAAAGCCTATTAGTACGCTTATAAATACGAGGGGTAGGGTTAGGGGATAATTAGTCAACCACATGACAGCCCTAGCCGCCACCCCTCGCAGGCCTCACGCCCAGACCCTTGCCGCGCACGCGGTGCTAGCACACCGGTGCACAGCGTTCTTCCCCGTATGTGTGGACTTCGTAGAGGCACTGCTGCTACTACTGCGTTGATCGGCTACGACGATCGTGATCATCTACCTGCTGCCGTGACGAGGACGAGGAGGAGACGGACAAGATCGTCTACTTCTCCTACACGGACGCGCGTCTACGTTCCGCTGCGCTATGCGTCTAGCGATAACGACCTATAACCTCTGTACTCGCATGTTTCCTGGGTGATGCGGTAGAGTTGCTAGATTAGCATACCGCCGATTTCCCAAAAGGTGTCAGAGCCAACTTGCGTAGTCTTTGGTCTAGATCTTGTTAGTAGATGGGATCTACTGCAGACATGTTCATACGATGAATTTTATCGCACGGTTTTTGGGGTTTGGAATTGGTTAGAGTATATTATGATCGTATATGACTAAAGGGTCAGTTCGTGCTCCTTCTCTGTTGTGTGCGCAACCTGTCCCTAGCGGCTAGAACCACCATCAGGACTAATCGCTTACATAGCTAACTGATTGAGTCAACAGACCACGGTTATGAGTCGCGATCTACTCATGAATAACCGGTCACATTGAAAATTGAGGCATTCTGAATGGCTCGAATTCAGGTTGATTTGATCAATTCGATGAAATTTTCATAGTGATTTCATAGATGCGATCTATGTAATTCCATTTGGTGTTCAGGGCTCTGCCCTGAAACCCATGGGGAGCGGCTCCCCCCTCGACCCCCTGCCTGCTAACCAGCTAGTGGGACTGCCGTTTTGCTGTCTGCTATAACGATTACATAGTATAGTTTCGTGCTATAAATCATTCTACGCTTAACTCATTTTTGCATGGAATGATGTGAATGGTATGGCCTTAATGTGATGTGATGATCTGTGTGTACATTCGTGCAACCTGCGTGTTGCAAATTTAACACAACCGGGTTGAGGTTGTCTCATAATTGTATAACGACCTGCATGTCGACCTGTGATGCTTGATCTCTCATATAATTTGGTAGCTATTAGTTGTATTAGCTTCTTTCGTGATCATGGAGATGTCTTCAAGCATGGTGAAGATGGAGATCACCACAAGAAGGGAGGCATGGCAGCTCAGATCATGATGGAACAATGGTGATGGAGACCATTATGATTTTAAGGGCCATACTATTCACAATGTTATATGATCATATACTTGTGATGTTTATGTATTACTATTCTTTTAATGCTTTTCATATGGTGGATGTTTTGTCATGATAGAATAGCTTCCCTCACAAAAGTTGAGCATTTGATGCTATTTACCAATAGCTGCACCTATGTTATTTTGATCGTTGTGTGGTAGGTTTGCCAAAGCAAAGTATCATCATCTATCCTAATGCATAGGGTGAATGTTGGACATTCACATGCATAGTATTGGTTTACTCAACAAAGCTATCAAAACAGTTTTGGGTTTTATGGCATAGAGTTGGGAGTCGGGGCATTGGATGTCACTCAACAAACAGAGTCATATAGGGATATGATTAACAATGGTTGTTTACCTATGTCACTAATTTCCTAGCAGTGAAGCCAAAGCTCACTAGAAATTAGTGAATATGGATCTTGAACCACTATATGTCGTTAAAGGGAAGACGATGATCATATAGTGGTGATATCTTTTATTAAACTGTTAATAGAAGATTGGTACATAATATAGTGCTAAACCTTGCATATTTATTTTCTATTGTAGATAATGTCTGCTAGTAACAATTCCGGTTTTAATTTGCCATTTGTTCCTGAAAAGAAAAAGTTCAATGGAGCTAACTTTATCGATTGGTACCGCAACCTGAGAATCAATCTTAGGCAAGAGAAAATTGAGTACGTTCTTCTACAGCCTTACCTTGATGACCTCCCATCTGATGCAACTAATGTAGCACATAGAGCTTATACGAAGCAACTAATGCAGCACGTAGAGCTTATACGAAGCACTGCGATGATGCGCTTAATATAAGATGCCTCATGCTCGCCACTATGCCTCCAGATCTGCAAAAAATAGTATGAGCATACATATGCTTATTATATGATTGAGGGACTGTGTGGAATGTTTGAGAATCAAGCAAGGGCTGAGAGATACAGCATCTCAAAGTCCTTGTTCTCATGCAAGCTGGCAGAGGGTAGCCCGATCAGCCCTCATGTAATCAAGATGATTGGTTACATTGAAACTTTGGGCAAACTTGGTTCTGAACTCAAGGATGATCTGGATATTGACGTTGTTCTCCAGTCGCTCCCACTGAGCTACAAGCCATTCATATTGAATTTTCAAATGAATGGCATGGGGAAAACTTTCGCTGAATTGCATAGGATGCTTAAAACGGCCAAAGAAAGCATTAAGAAAAACGCCACTCATGATGATGGTGCAAAAGGAGAATAAAAAGAGAAAGTGTGTGACACATCCTAAAGGTAAAGGCAAGGGAAAGGTTCCTGATGAGCCTTCAAGCTCAAAGTCTAAGCCAAAGGGCAAATTTGGCCCATCTCCTGATGATGAATGCTTTCACTGTCATGGTAAGGGACACTGCTCTAGGAACTGCAAGAAGTACTTGGAGGATATGAAGAAGAAGGGAAGTGAGACTTCCGCTTCAGGTATAAATGTTATAGAAATTAACATTGCATTATCATCTAGTGAATCATGGGTATTTGATACCGGATTGATGATTCACACTTGAAAATCGTTGCAGGGTCTAAGTGAGACTAGAAGATTTGCAAAAGGCGAGTTGGATGTTCGTGTCGGCAATGGAGCAAAGGTTGCGATCATAGCTGTTGGAACCTACCACTTGTCATTATCCTCAGAATTAGTTTTGGAATTGAATAATTGTTATTGCATTCCTACTTTAAGCAAGAACATTATCGCTTCTTCGTGTTTAGAAGAAGTTGATGGTTATGAGATTGTAATAAAGAACAAATGTTGTTCTATTTATTACAATAATATTTTCTATGCTCAATGTCCATTGGTGAATGGATTATATGTTCTTGATCTTGAGGATAAAACTGTCTGTAACATTAATACCAAAAGGGCTCGACGAAATGATCTAAATCTCACTTTTATTTGGCATTGTCGCTTAGGTCATATAAATGAGAAACGCATTGAAAAACTCTATAAAGATGGTTTACTAAGCTTATTTGATTTTGAATCACTTGACACATGTGAATCTTGTTTGCTTGGGAAGATGACCAAAGCACCCTTCACTGGTCAAAGTGTGAGGGCGACTAACTTGTTGGGACTTATACATACAGATGTATGTGGACCAATGAGTTCAATTGCCAGAGGTGGTTTTCAGTACTTCATCACATTTACTGATGACTTTAGTAGATATGGTTATGTCTACCTAATGAGGCACAAGTCTTGATCCTTTGAAAAGTTCAAAGAATTTTAGAATGAAGTACATAATCAATTGAGCAAGATAATTAAACTTCTATGATCTGATCGTTGGGGTGAGTATTTGAGCCATGAATTTTATGATCATTTAAAACAATATGGAATTGTTCCACAGTTGACTCCACCTGGGACGCCTCAATGGAATGGGGTGTCTGAACGGAGGAACCAAACCTTGTTAGACATGGTTAGGTCGATGATGAGCCAAGTAGATATTCCACTATCTTTTTGGGGTTATGCTCTTGAAACTATTGTGTTTACACTAAACAGGGTCCTAACTAAGTCTATTGAGAAGACACCATATGATATGTGGACCGAGAAATGTCCCCGATTGTCTTTCCTCATAGTTTGGGGGTGTGATGCTTATGTCAAACGTTTGACGTCAGTCAAACTCACTCCCAAATAAGACAAATGCTTCTTTGTGGGATATCCTAGGGAAACTAAAGGATATTATTTTTATAATAAAATAGAGGGTAAAGTGTTTACCGCTCGCAATGGTGTCTTCTTGGAGAAAGAGTTTCTCTCAAAGGGAGTTAGTGGGAGCAAGGTGCATCTTGAAGAAATTCAAGAAATACCTGAAAATGTTTTGGAATCCACTGATCCTATACAGGATGTACAAGATGTTGTGCAACCAGTTGATGAAACACCAGCCCCACGAAGGTCTACGAGGGTACGTCGTGCGACTGAAAAGTTAACGCTTCTAACCAAGGAGCAGTATGACATGGTATTGTTGGACAATAATGAGCCCACGACCTGTACCGAAGCAATGACGGGACCCGACTCTGAGAAGTGGCTTGGAGCCATGAAATCCGAAATTGAACCCATGCATGAAAATCAAGTTTGGAACTTGGTTGATCCAATCAAAGATGTGAGACCTATCAATTGTAAATGGATTTTTAAGAAAAAGACCGATATGGATGGTAATGTTCACATCCATAAAACGCGATTGGTGGCGAAAGGTTTCAAACAAATTCAAGGTGTTGATTATGGTGAAACTTTCTCACCCGTCGCAATGCTTAAGTCTGTTCGAATTCTCCTAGCAATTGTTGCATATTTTGATTATTAAATATGGCAGATGGATGTCAAAACAGCCTTTCCTAATGGAAGTCTGACTGAGGATGTGCCCATAACACAACATGAGGGTTTTGTCGATCCTAAAAATGCTAGTAAAATATGCAAGCTTCAAAAGTCCATCTATGGGTTGAAGCAAGTATCTCGGAGTTGGAATCTACGTTTTGATGAAGTGATCAAAGGGTTTGATTTAATCAAGAATGTAGAAGAAACTTGTATATACAAGAACTTTAATGGGAGCGCACAAGTATTTTTGGTCCTATATGTAGATGACATAGTATTATCAAAAATGACATTCCAATGCTTGATGATGTTAAATCCTCATTAAGAAAAAGTTTCTCAATGAAGGATTTAGGAGACGTAGCATACATTTTGGGCATAAAGATCTATAGCGATAGATCTAAAAGGCTAATTGGATTAAGCCAGGATACATATACTGACAAGATATTGAATAGGTTCATATGCAAGATTCCAAGAAAGATTTCTTGCCAATGTCGCATGGCATTACTCTAAGCAAGAGTCAGTGTCCTTCGACACCTGATGAGCAAAAGAGGATGAGAGGGATTCCTTATGCTTCGGCTATTGGATCCATCATGTATGCTGTCGACTGTTGGAGTCGGCAGATCCCCTGACACTACGAAAGTGTGGAAGGAGTTTGTGGTTCGGTTTGGGCGCGCGGAGACTCAAGAAGGTGAATTGCGATTGGACTCGAGTGACACAGTAGTTTACGTGGTTCGGGCCGCCTGAGCGTAATACCCTACTCCACGGGAGTGTATGTGTGTTGTATTAACTTGTGAGCTTGAGTGTGTTCCAGTGTTCTCTCCTCGTGTATCGTCGGTTTGTCCTTTTATAGTACAAGGACAAACCGTTACAAGTCAGCCTGGCCCGACATGTGGCCCTGGCGGTTATTGGCATTGATACACAAGATTAATTGTTGTTAATAACCCTGTAACGGCTCCGACAGTGCCGTTACAGGTGTTAAGATCATCCGATTAAATATCATTAATGTGGAATTAATGATAATTAATCGGGTCTTGAAGTCCGCGGCTGTCCTTGGGAGATCCGGAGCCGTTACAACGTCTCCCGGGGGTTTAAAGCGGCCAGCTCCGACGTATGGACACGTGGCAGCTCCGGAGCTTGCTCGTGGGAAGCGGGAAGCTCCGGGGCGGTTTGCTACGTGTCAGGTCCGGAGCTTCTCTCGGTCAGGGGCTACCTCCGGAGGTGCCGTTTCAGTACTTGGCCCGGAGCTTCACCCTTGCGGGTAATAGCTCTGGTCTGACAGTACACGTGGCAACCTAGAGGTTAACCATGTTGGAGAAGCGGGTCCGGTCACGTCTGGCGAGTGGGCCCCCGAGGGTCTTCAATTTGAGTAGATGTCCTTCCCTTGAGATCTTTGTAACCTCAGGGGGTGTATGGTTTTTAGGGTACCGACAGTGGCCCCCTGGACCTACCTCCGGGGAAGGCTAACGGGATGAAGTCATTCCGCCGGAGGTGGGTCCACACTTGCGACTCTTGAACTGGGTCTTCAAGGGTCTTCGGAGGTGCTTTTGGCGGGGCTTTACGGTTAAGTCCTGACGCGTGGCGCACCTCAGGCGGCAGATAAGATCTTTGACGTGCGGATCTCTCGCAATTGAAGGTCGTCGGTTCCCGATACGAAAACCGTATCGGTTCCGCGCGCCTTGTCAGTCCGCCGCCTTTGGGTTTCCCGCCTCATGATGACAACTGTTCGCCTGGGTAAGAGCCTCGACCTGATCGTCGGGGTGGTCCCGGGCCCTCTTGTCATCGGCTGGGTTGAATTCTTGAGTAGTATGCTTGACTCTCCTGCAGTTTCCATCCAAGCGTTGCGAGGGCTTACTTAAGAAGGAAAGCGCACCGTCGGGAGTTCTTTACGCTTTCCATCTGTTCTTGCGCTCAAACTCCCAACTCGTGCTTTGCTTCCCTTCTCTCGCCTAGCTGTGCTGCGATGGAGTTGGGTCTGCGTGAGAGTCGTTTGAAGACGGAGAGCGATCTGAAGAAGGTCCGAGCCCTCATGGGGTGGTCGTCGGACTTCTTCAACCGTTCAGTCCGCGTCGGCGGGGAGCTTCCCTTTAAAAAGGAGCACTCCGGCGAAATGGTGTACTTTTCATCGTACGCCATGGTGGGGCTGATCCCACCGTTTTCTTCCTTCTTCTTGATGCTGCTGGACTTCTATGGTCTGCAGCTATACCACCTTGGCCCTCACTCCCTCCTCCTTTTGTCCATCTTTGTCCACTTCTGCGAGATGTGGGTGGGCATCCCTCCCTGCATCGAGCTCTTCCGCACCTTCTTCACCGTCCAAACCACCGGCCGAAGTGACGAGTACCTTGGCTTCTACTATTTTGTGAAGCGCAAGAAGTGCCCGTTCAAGTACCTCCGGTCGTTCCCTTCCGGGAAGTGGGATGACTGGAAGAAAGATTGGGTAGTCGTCCGGGTGGAGGAGCACGAGCGGTTGGAGCTGCCAGACGGTCTGCCCGGCATTGACACGTCGGTGTGGAGCGAAGTTCCGGTGTTGGCGGCAGCTTTTGACCCCGTCCTGTCCAGGATCCGCCAATGTGTGGAGGGAGGATTGACTCCCCAGGCGGTGTTCTGCAACTTCCTGTCCAACAGGTGGGCGCCGCTGAAGAGGAGGGAGAAGCTCGCCTGGGCCCTCAACAGCGTGATGGACGAAGACCGGGTTGAGACCGGGTTGAAGTCCAACATGGTGGGGAAGTCCTTGGAGTTTCACCTCAAGAAATTCCAGCACGGCATCGATGTAGACGGAGAGTACTTGACTCCGCCACCGGCTTTCCTCCCCCTGAACGTGGAAGTTGAGTTCAGCAGGGAGCTCCGGCGGAAGATGCCCGCGCTTGACGACCTTGGCGTCGTCGAGAGAAGATCGACCGCCCGGTTGGCGATCCCCGGGTTGTCGGAAGGCGGCTCCGCCCCTGTCTCTCAGCCAAGAGCTGAAGTCACCGGCAAGGGCAAGGAGCTGGCGGAGGAGCCGGAGAGCCGGAAGAGGAAGCTGCGACATGCTGACGGAAGGTCCGTTGGGCTCGCTACTTCCCCGCCAGTTCCCCGTCCTCAGGAGGGAAGATCCTCCGCCGCTGTAGCGTCTGTCCCCGTGGTGGGGTCCTTTCGGAGTGCTACTGTTCCGGCGGTGGGATCCTCCCGGAGTGCAGCTGTCCCCGTGATGGGTCCCTCCGGAGGTGCCAGCTCCGGACAGGCGACTCCGGTTCGAGAAGCGGTGAGGGCCTCCAGGTCTAGGAGTTCCTCCCGGTCTAGGAGAGCTCCGACCCGGGAAACGCCCGCGGCTACGGCTAGTCCTGGGAGTCCTCCCGGAGCTCCTACGCCGACCGTGGCCAGCCCGGAACGTCCGGGAAAGAGGTTCCGCGCAAGCTGGTGCGTGAGCCTCCCAAGGTAATTTTTCTTGCTTACCTCAATTAACTTTTAATTATAGTATCTGTTTGCTCAATTTCTTCATTCTTCATCTGCAGCGTTCCCAAGAAGGGGAGTGAAGCTCCGCCCTCAGCCACAGTGTCTGAGGCTGCGAGGGCTTCTGCTCCAACCCCAGTGCCGCCCCGGGTGGAGGCTGCGACAGCTCCGGCGCCGGCTGTCGTGGTCATGGACCTCGACTCGTCTCCAGAAGTTCCCGTGGTAGCGCCGGACCACGGGATTGAAGATGCGCCAGCGGCACCCGCTCCGGAGGTTGAAGCTCCGGGCCCTGGTGCTGCAGAAGTAGATGCTCCGGCTGTTGAGTCGGAGGAAGTAGAGGTCCCGGCTTTGGAGCCGGAAAGTGCTGAAGCCCCAGCGGTTGAACCGGAGGTAGCTGAAGCCCCGGCGTGCGAGCCGGAAGTTGAAGTGGTTCCGGCGATTGAGCCGGTTACGTCCAAAGCTCCGGTCGCAGAGCCGGTAATTATTGGAGCGCCGGCTGCAGAGCCGGTGATTGTGGAGGTGCCGGCTGCAGAGCCGGTGGTCGAAGAGACGAGGGAGCTTGAGCCTCCCTCAGAAGAAGCGTCCCGGCCGGAGCCAGTGGAGGCGACGACGTCGATGGTACCCGTGGCGGAGCCAGAGTGCCTGAACGAAGTTGCCGGCCCCCAGCCTGAGGGGGCGAATGAAGGTTTGGTGGCGGGACCTTCTTCGGTGGCGACTGAGGCCATCCCGGAGGAGTGCCCTAGTGCCTTGGAAGCTCGGGGTTCCGCTCTCGTAGAGTGGGACCCAATTTTTGTAAATGAAGACCCGCTGGAACCGGCGGAGGAGGCCCCAGAAGGTCCGGAGCCCATCTCGCTGTCGATGTCCATCGACAACGCTTGCTCCAGTCTACGCCAAGTCCAACTAGCCTTCTTCCACGACAGCAAGGTTCTTGAAGAGGAGCGCCAAACCCTTAGGAGGTGGCGTAATCGACTCCAATTCGAGACCAAGCTGGCGCAGTCGAGGATTGCTGAGGACAAGGAATGGATCAGGCGGGAGAAGGTCCGCCTGGAGCTCTGGGGTGAGATGCTGGACGAGAGGGAGAGCATGACTCACAACCTCGACGCCCAATCCCGGGAGTACCATGACCAAGCTAAGGCTGCTAATGATGCGGCCAACGCTCGGTTCGATCAACTCGAGGCCATCAGTACCGCACTCATCAAGCGCCGAGAGGCACTTGAGGGAAGGGAAAAACGGCTCGAGGATGAGGAGCAAAAACTCCTGGAGCTACGGGACGACGTCTTGCGACGTGAAGAAGAGCTCGCCGAGAAGACAGCTCTGGCGGACAAGGGCCTCGAGGAGCGCGCTAAAAAATTGGAAGAGCGCTGCCTCGAGGAGGAGGAGAAGACCTGGGTGCGAGGGCAGGAGCTCTACGAGTATGAGTGCGCCCTCGTCGCCCGGGAGAAGAAAATAGAGGCTAGGGAGAAAGACCTGGTCGACCGCCGGAACAAGATCCACCTCCGGGAGGAGGAGCTCGGAAGACTCGAAAAGCGGGTTGCTGCGAAGATTCAGCAAAACGCCAAAGAAGTCGAGCGCCTCTCCCGCGAGAATTCGGAGCTGGCGGCGGCCCGGAGGTCCTTGGAAGAGATGAAGGGCCTGAGGAAGACGGACTCCCTGCAAATTTGGGAGTTCCTGAGCAAGGCCGACGATGCGCTAGCGCCGATGGGTTTCAGCCCCGTGCTTCCGGATGATCCGGAGCCGGAGCCGGACCTTGCGCTGCAAGCGTTGGGCGCTGCGGGCAGCAAGCTCTCCAAGGTGGGCGACGTCATCGCGGACCAGTTGGAGGTCGAGGGGCAATCCCTGGCTAGGAACGTCACAGAATATGTGTTGACGTGCTACACTAGCCGGAACCCTCGATTCCCTCTGGACCCGGTGCTTGAAGGCCCCGTTGAAGGAGAAGGCGAAGCTACCCGAGCCAGCGTGTCGGAGGTCGCCCAGAAGGTCGCTGAGTTCTTCCATAGGGTCTAGGACTATCTTTCTTAGACTTTATTTGTATCTTCTCTTCTTCCTCAATTTTGTAATCCTTTGTCCCCAGATGTAATCTCTGGTCTTCAAATGAAATGAAATCCCCAATTTTTCGTGAATTTCATTTTTTGTCTTCAACATCTTTGTCTTCACTTGGCCCCCTGGTAGATGTGCACAATTTGATTGTGGACATGTACCAAAAGGATGTTGAGTTTTGTTGAAGACAAATTTGCTTCGAACTCGTGTAGTTTAGGTCCGAAGTTTTCGATAGTGAAGGTCCCTTGAAGTCGTCGGAGCTTAGAAGCTCCGGCACTGTCCATCGTCGGAGCTTAGTAGCTCCGGCAGGAGCCTCTACCAACACGTTGAGTGTCGATAGTTAATACTTCAAGGTGTCGGAGCTTAGTAGCTCCGGCAATGACCCTTGCCACGCCTGGCTTGCTGGCAACAGACTCTAGTGATAGAGTCTTCTCACCATCTTTAAGTTAACGCCGGTGGGAGTCGGAGCTTGGTTAACTCCGGTTTTTCTCCATCAATATCGGGTTTATTTTTCCTGCACACTTAAGCCAAGAAAAACAGTAAAATTCGTTCCTTATCTATAACTTCGTCGCGGCTTACGGTTCTCAAGAGAATTTCAAGTTGAACACGATTTTTAGTATAATTGGATGAATTGTCTTTTCTTTTAGATCCAATTGTCCATGGACCCACCTTACTTTGGCCTGCCGGGATGTAGGTAGAGTGGCGTACTTAGGGTGCTTGACCAGGCTAAGTCGATAGCGCACTCCGGCCCTAGAATGGCTTGGCGGCTTTCAGGCGAGTTGACCACAGACGATATTTAAATCTAAAAAATCTGACAATTCAACTCAAATTATACATAAACCGGTTTAACTAGAACTTCTTAAGAATTGCACGTTTCTGTTATAGACAAGAAAGAGAAAAATAAAAATGTCGAGCCTTATGCAAAAATGAATGCACGTGGAGTCTATTTCACATGAAGATGTCTTTCATTATAGGTCCGGGGTACAGGGGAAACAAGTACACTCTTAGGGTACGGAACCAGGCTAAGCGTGTTCGGTTTCTCGTTTAACCCAGGGTAATTAGCTACACTTCTAGTCCGGATACTGTATCAAGTGTTGCATGAGCTTTCCAAACCTTTCGGGAAAGGTCCGGCTGCTCTCCCGGAGGAACTACCCGACTCTGTACAATGACTCTATAACATACACTTCAAGTTACTTAAGACTCACCTCCGTGGAATTAAGTGTAGAACTTACGGAGGTGCTCGATGTTCCAAGGATTTGGGAGAGGTGTCCCATCCTCGGCAGCCAAGCCAACGCTTCCGGGACGGGATACTTTGATCACTCGGAAGGGCCCTTCCCAGCCGGGGGAGAGTTTGTTTTGCCCTTCTCTGGATAGTATTTTCCGTAGCACCAGATCGCCTTCCTCGAGCTGTCGGTTGTGTACATGCCGCTGATGATAGCGCCGTAGAGCTTGGCGATATCGGGCATTCCGAACAGCTGCTTGGCACCTTCCCTCCTCAAGGAGGTCTAGGTCTTCACGCCGGAGCTGGTCCTGCGCGGCTTCGTCGAAGGTCCGGACTCGGAGGGAACCCAAGGTGATTTCCGGAGGAAGGATCGCTTCAGCTCCGTACACCAGGAAGAAGGGTGTTTCTCCAGTTGCCCGACTTGGAGAAGTCCTGTTAGCCCATAGAGTGGGCGGAAGCTCTTCGATCCAATTAGCTCCGTGCTTTTTCAAACGCTCATAAGTGCGCGTTTTGAGTCCTTTAAGGATCTCTGCGTTTGCTCTCTCGGCTTGTCCATTGCTGGCAGGATGAGCTACGGAAGCGTAGCAAACTTGTATACCGAGGTCTTCGCAATATCCTTGAAATGCGGAGCTTGTGAACTGAGTCCCATTATCAGTGATGATCTTGTTTGGGACTCCGAATCTGCTCACGATAGATTGTAGAAAATTGATTGCAGATTGTTTGTTGATCGTCACAATAGGAGTAGCTTCCGGCCACTTGGTGAACTTGTCGATGGCGACGTACAGGAACTTATAACCTCCGACGGCTCTTGGGAAGGGTCCCAAGATGTCCATCCCCCACACAGCGAAAGGCCACGTAGGAGGTATCATTTGTAAGGGCTGAGCAGGTGTATGAATTTGCTTTGCATGAAATTGGCATGCTTTGCATTTCTTCACTAGCTCAGTAGCATCCTGGAGCGCTGTAGGCCAGTAGAAGCCGTACCGAAAGGCTTTTCCGACCAGCGTGCGGGAAGACGCGTGGTTCCCACACTCACCTCCATGGATTTCTGCGAGGAGCTCGCAGCCTTCTTCCCTTGTGATGCACCGCATTAGGATGCCGTTGGCACCGCGCCGGTAGAGATCCCCTTCTACCAACGTGTATCTTTTAGCCAATCTGACTACCCGGTTAGCGGATACATCATCGTCAGGAAGGATGTTGTCTTTCAAGTAGTTCCGGATCTCCTAGATCCATGCATCGGAACTGACTTGAGCATTTGAGTCTTGCGTGTTGGGTTGCTCGGAGCTTCCGGCAGCACCTACGACCCTTGATGGCTGCCATGGTAACAGGGCCATCGGGACCGTCAGCTTCGGGATGCTGATCTCGCCCCCTTCGTTCAGCTCGGCAGGCTGAACTGTGGGTTTTGACAACCTCCGGACAAAGGTTCCGTCTGGAGCCGGAGCTCCGGTTGATGCCTTGGTCGAGAGTTCGTCAGCTTCAGCGTTGTGAGCACGCTGAACATGGTGAAGGTCTAGGACTTCGAAGTCCTTCTGAAGCCTCTGGACTTCAAGGAGATAAGCAGCCAGCTGGAGATTATTGCAGGAGCATTCACCCTTCACCTGTTTGATGACAAGTTGTGAATCTCCTTTGACCAGCAACTGTTTGACACCATATGATAGTGCCACCTTCAATCCATATATGAGTGCTTCGTACTCCGCCATGTTGTTGGTTGCCTTGAAGTCAAGGTGCACCATGTATTTTACCTTCTCCCCGGTTGGTGCGAGGAGAAGGATTCCAGCTCCGGCTCCCTGCTTCTGCATGGAGCCGTCGAAGTAAAGGGTCCAGTGAGGCTTAGTGAAGGCCGGAACTTGTGGTTCCTTCTTCTGCTCGCTGGGGCCCCCAGGGTTTAATGGAGAGGGAGTCCATTCTGCCACGAAATCTGCCAACGCTTGACTCTTGATTGCTTGTCTTGGAATGAATTCGAGGTCGAATTCAGCCAATTCCGCTGCCCACTTTGCTATATTCCCAGTTGAATTGGGATTATGCAGAATCGCTCGAAGTGGATATGAGGTTACCACCGAGACTTTGTGAGCTTGGAAATAATGTCGAAGCTTCCTTGAGGCAATAAGAACCGCGTAGAGCAGCTTATGCACCTCTAGGTATCGAGTCTTGGCATCATGTAACACTTCACTGATGAAGTATACTGGGCGTTGAATGGTCCGGACCCTCCCGGAGGGGTCCGGAACTTCCTCTTCATTGATCCGGACCCTGTCAGAGGGGTCCAGACTATCTTCGGGGACCTCCGGGTTCTGGGTGGAGGAACCCGGAGCTTCTTCAGGAATGACTTGGATCCTATTGGAAGGATCCAGGTCCTCTGAAGTGGCTTCTTGTGGGCCCAAGTCTGGGAGCTGGGACCCAGACCCGCTTTCAGGAACCTCCGGATCCTCCCGAAGGGATCTAGATTCCTGAGTATTGGGTAGTTCCGGTCTTTCCGCAACCAGAACCATACTGACGACTTCGTCAGCTGCTGAAATGTAAAGCAATAAAGGCTCACCAGGGTTCGGAGCTACCAAGACTGGTAGGGTGGTGAGGAACTGTTTCAGCTCCTGGAATGCCTTCTCTGCTTCTTCAGACCATTGGAATGGTCCGGACTTCATCAGCAACTTGAAGAAGGGAAGTGCCCTTTCCGCCAGTCTTGAAATGAACCGACTGAGGGCTGCTAGACATCCAGTTAATTTTTGGACGTCTTTGATGCGGGTTGGTGGCCGCATGTCTTCGATGGCTTTTATCTTCGCCGGATTAGCCTCTATACCCCGGTGACTTACCAGGAAACCAAGAAGCTTTCCGGAACTAACCCCGAAGACGCACTTGTCTGGGTTTAGCTTCGTGCGGGTGGCCCGCAGCTTGTCGAAGACAGCCTGCAAGGTGTCCAAGAGGGACTCCTTGTTTTTGACTTTGACCACGATGTCATCAACGTACACTTCCACTATGTCTCTGATGAGTTCTTCGAAAGTTTTGTACATTGCTCGTACAAAAGTTGAAGCTGCATTCTTGAGACCAAAAGGCATGGCTGTGTAACAATACAATCCATCCACTGTGATGAATGAAGTATGTTCTTCATCTTCCCTAGACATCCGGATTTGATGATATCCTGAATATGCGTCTAGGAAACACAGTAACTCACACCCGGAGGTGGAATCCACTATCTGGTCTATTCTAGCTAGTGGGAATGGATCTTTTGGACATGCCTTATTCAGTGTGGTGTAGTCGATGCACATCCGAAGTTTCCCGCCGGCCTTAGGCACAACGACTGGGTTTGCCAGCCATTTTGGATGGTAGACTTCTCGGATGAATCCGGCTTCGAGCAACTTCTTCACTTCTTGTCGGATGAAGTTCTGTCGCTCTACAGATTACTTCCGAGGTTTCTGGTGTACAGGCCGAGCGTCGGGGTAAATCTTCAGATTGTGCTCAATCACTTCCCTGGGGATCCCAGGCATTTGTGACGGTTGCCAGGCAAACACGTCAACGTTAGCCCGGAGGAAAGTGATGAGCGCGAGTTCCTATTTGTCGTTCAAGCCACCCGATATGCGGGTAGTTTGGGTGACATCGGAACCAATTTGGACGACTTTGACGGGAATGTCGGTGTCGCCGCTTGGCTGCACACGGGGTGTAGAGGTCGAGCCTCGTTGACGAATGCTCGGAGGTTGTGGAGCTTGCTTCTGTCTGGAGTCCTCCTCTTGCGCTGTGGTGAGTGCATGGAGTTCCTCCAGAGCAGTTACTCCGGCAGTGCGATCTCCACGGATCCGGAGAACGCCTACTGGTGTTGGCATCTTCAACACCAGGTATCCATAATGAGCAGCTGCCATGAATTTGTACAAGGCAGGTCTACCCAAAATGGCATTGAATGGTAAGTTGATCTGAGCGACGTCGAAGATCAACTTTTCGGTGCGATACTTCTCCCGGGTCCCGAAGGTAACAGGGAGAGTAATAGCTCCGAGTGGGGTTATGGCCCCCGGACCTACTCCGGAGAAAGGTCGAGAGGGCTGGAGGTCCGAAGGTCGAAGCTGAAGCTTAGTGAAAGCTTCGAAGCTGATGAGATTAAGCCTCGAACCTCCGTCTACCAGGACATGATGGAGCTGGATGTTGTTGATGGTGGGAGATACCATCAAGGGTAGCTGACCAGCTCCGACCATGCTTTGAGGACAGTCCGAAGCATCAAAAGTGATGGGTGTGTCCATCCACTTTCGATGTGGCTCCGGTCTAGCTGTAGGAGCTACAGCAGCCATATCCCGTCGCATAGTCTTAATGACGCGACGAGAGGTGATGTCCCATGATCCACCAAAGATGGTGTTCATGGTTTTTCGACGCTCGTTGTCAGAGACGTCGGAATCATCGTCGACGGAGGTGTAGACGGCTTTCAAGACCTTTTTGGGGTCTTGAAACCCTAACTCCTCTTCAGCCGGAGCTTCATCGACCTTTTGTTTTCCCTCCCTCTGACGGAAGGGAGACCCTTCCCGGCGCTTGTGGTAGCGCTCGGCAAGGTTTTGGACCTCCCGGCAGTCCTCCAGTTTGTGGCTGCTCGTTTTGTGAATGGGGCACCACATCTTAGATTTGCCACCGTCTTCAGAAGACGGTCGAGGTCACTTCTCGGGGCGTGGCCCCCGGCCACCAGGAGTTGCAGCGGCTGCAACGTTGGATGTGCCGGCCGACGGCTTCTTCTTGCCGTTGGTCTTCTTTTTCTTCTTGCCACTCCCGGAGGTAGCGGCTTCTTCTTTGGAGGATTTTTTATGATCCTCCAGGGCTGGTTTGGAGTGCATTTCACGGCCCTCCGCAGCTCTGGCACATTTGTCAGCCAGGCTGAAGAGCTCCGTGACGCTGGTGATCTCTTTGATCGCCAGCTTCTCCAACATCTTCTTGTCTCGTACACCCTGTCTGAATGCCACAATGACAGAAGCGCTTGAGATAGAAGGGATTGTGTTACGTACCTGAGAGAATCTCTGGATGAATGACCGCAAAGATTCTCCTCCTTTTTGCACAACCGCAAAAAGGTCCAGTTCGGTGCCCGGACGGGTGTATGAACTCCCGAAATTGGCGGTGAACTGGCGGCATAGCTCCTCCCAACTGTCGATAGAGTTGGGTGGAAGGCTCATAAACCAGGACCTGGCGGTCCCAGTTAAAGCCACTGGAAAGTAATTGGCCATTACAGCCTCGTTTCCTCCAGCTGCTAAGATCGCAGTGGAGTATATCTGTAGGAATTCTACGGGATTGACAGTCCCGTCGAATTTTTCCGGCAAGTGTGGCCGGAACTTCTGTGGCCATCTAACCATGCGCAGGTGCATGGCTAGGGCGGAACAGCCTCCTCCTACTCCTTCCAAAGTAGAAAGGTCTTGAGCATCTCGTCTTTCTCGAGCTCGCTCGATGTGGACACGGTCATCCTGTTGGCGGTATCGGCGATCAAGCTCCGCCCGGAGGTCGTGTGTCGAAAGCCGAGATGCAGTATGGGCACGTCGTGCCCCAGAGGGCAACGACGTCACTTGCTGTGACGCAGCTCTTCTCCGGTTGTTGGAGACATGTGGACCAAGTCTTCCAGACAACGTTCGTCGCTGCGACGGGGCCCGCCCTGAAGGAGGTGGACCCTGATTGTTGAGGCGTTCGGCCGCTGCTGCGACCAAATGCTCAATATCAGCTCTCCATTGCTCCATGGCACCTTGAGATGCATCCGGAGGTGGTGGTCGCTGAAGGAGAGCACGCGCTGCATGGAGTGCGTGTTCTGGGTTGTCACGACTTGCCGGCGCAGAATGTGACGCCGGTGCACCATCATGTCGTTCGACATGTCTTGCCGGAGAAGATGGCGGTGGTGGGAGTGTGACTCCCGCTGGAACTGAGGCTCCTGCCGGTGGTTGCATGTTGGAGGGATTGCCTCCGACAGCCTGAGCAGCAGGTTGCCCGTTGGATGATCCAGCCGCAGAATTCACCATTCTTGAAGATCTCAGGCGCCCCTACCTGGCGCGCCAACTGTCGACTGTTGGAGTCGGCAGATCCCCTGACACTACGAAAGTGTGGAAGGAGTTTGTGGTTCGGTTTGGGCGCGCGGAGACTCAAGAAGGTGAATTGCGATTGGACTCGAGTGACACAGTAGTTTACGTGGTTCGGGCCGCCTGAGCGTAATACCCTACTCCACGGGAGTGTATGTGTGTTGTATTAACTTGTGAGCTTGAGTGTGTTCCAGTGTTCTCTCCTCGTGTATCGTCGGTTTGTCCTTTTATAGTACAAGGACAAACCGTTACAAGTCAGCCTGGCCCGACATGTGGCCCTGGCGGTTATTGGCATTGATACACAAGATTAATTGTTGTTAATAACCCTGTAACGGCTCCGACAGTGCCGTTACAGGTGTTAAGATCATCCGATTAAATATCATTAATGTGGAATTAATGATAATTAATCGGGTCTTGAAGTCCGCGGCTGTCCTTGGGAGATCCGGAGCCGTTACAACGTCTCCCGGGGGTTTAAAGCGGCCAGCTCCGACGTATGGACACGTGGCAGCTCCGGAGCTTGCTCGTGGGAAGCGGGAAGCTCCGGGGCGGTTTGCTACGTGTCAGGTCCGGAGATTCTCTCGGTCAGGGGCTACCTCCGGAGGTGCCGTTTCAGTACTTGGCCCGGAGCTTCACCCTTGCGGGTAATAGCTCTGGTCTGACAGTACACGTGGCAACCTAGAGGTTAACCATGTTGGAGAAGCGGGTCCGGTCACGTCTGGCGAGTGGGCCCCCGAGGGTCTTCAATTTGAGTAGATGTCCTTCCCTTGAGATCTTTGTAACCTCAGGGGGTGTATGGTTTTTAGGGTACCGACATATGCCATGCTATGTACACGCCCAGATGTATCTTATGCTCTAAGCATCACGAGCAGGTATCAATCAGATTATGGTGATGCTCATTGGACCGTTGTCAAAAACATTCTTAAGTACTTAAGAAGAACTAAGGATGCATTCTTAGTGTTTGGAGGTGAGGATGAGCTCGTTGTAAAAGGTTACATCGATGCCAGCTTTCAAACTGATAAGGATGATTCTAGATCGCAATCCGGTTTTATATTTTGCCTCAATGGAGGGGCAGTGAGCTGGATAAGTTCCAAGCAAGATACAGTAGTAGGTTCAACCACAGAGGCGGAGTATATTGCAGCTTCTGAAGCTACAAAGGAAGCTGTTTGGATCAGAAAATTTGTTTCTAAGTTGGGTGTTGTTCCTAGCACGCCCAATCCTATGGATCTCTATTGTGACAATAGTGGAGCCATCACACAGGTAAAAGAGTCTAGATCACATAAAAGATCCAAACACATACTACGACGCTATCACCTCATTCGAGAGATCATCGACCGATGTTATGTGAAGATATGCAAGGTACACACAGATTTGAATGTTGCAGATCCGTTGACAAAGCCTCTTCCACAATCAAAGCATGAGGCGCACACAAGCTCTATCGGTATTAGATACTTGCATCAATGATCATAGTGTGTAGTGGGAGACTTGTGTCACAACTATATTTATGTACTATTAAATAAATTGTTATATGAGTAATCTTTATTTACTTTGATCATCAAGTATGTGACTTGTTCGTGAAACTCTTTGTTAATAGTAATGTTACTCTAAATGATCCCTAGTCTATATCATTATATAAGATAATGATGTCACACAAACTAGTACATGTATTAATTGATGATCACATTTCACGGATCATAGATATGGAGATATCAAATTAATAATGTGAACACATGCTAGGGAACATGGTGTTCGATTGACCCACTCCAAGACACTGTTGGGATTGTTATTTCCATATGTGCTATCAGTTGGTCTTGTGTGATACACCTGCTAGATCCTTGGACCTGAGATCGCCATTGTTTCTCACTATGTGTAGTTGTGTACTTTGAGACTACCAAACGCTACTCCATAACTGGGCAGTCGTAAAAGTAGTCTTCGGGTACATAATAAAACATAGAATGGGATGTGCGCAGATCAAGATGGGATTTGCCCCTCCTTAATAACAGGAGAGATATCTCTGGCCCCTCGAGATAGTTGGATTTGAAAGTGTATGGCCATGCCAAGGTGATTAATGGTTAATCACAATGACTAAAGTTAGTCAAGGAATGAATCCACTATTTGATCGAGTGAATGATTGAGCTATCACAAGGATGGCACGCATCTCGCCTTGAGCTTGACTGGTATCGTGAGACAAAGGGATTAGCATGTTGAATGTATCTAGGTTCGGCCGATACGATCTTTATGTACATTCGGGAGTCAGTATGTCCTGCTAGGTACCTCTACAGACTTGTGGTTGAAAACGGTTTCCATTCACAACCGACTGCACATGAACCTAATGGGTCACACACTTAAAGGGTTGGAGTATTGAAAAGTTTGGCTAGATGATTGTCTCTAGTGCAAGTGGGAGATTGTTGGTGATATGCCCAAGAGGCAATCATAACAATTTGGGTTAAGGCCTGTTGGATATTTGATCTATGAGCAATTAGGATACTAATGGGCATGCGACCTAAAAGCCCATTAGTACACCTATAAATACGAGGGGTAGGGTTAGGGGATAATTACTCCACCACGTGACAGTCCTAGCTTCCACTCCTCGCAGGCCTCACGCCGAGACCCTTGTCGCGCACGCGGTGCTAGCACACTGGCATACGACGTTCCTCCCCGTACGTGTGGACTCTGTAGAGACGCTGCAGCTACTATTGCGCTGATCGGCACGACGATCGTGATCGTGTACCTACTGTCGTGACGAGGACGAGGAGGAGACGAACGAGATCGTCTGCTTCCCCTACCGACGCGCGTCTACGTTCCACTGCGCTGCGCGTCTAGTGATAACGATCTATGACCTCTATACTCGCATGTTTCCTGGGTGCTGCGATAGAGTTGCTAGAGTAGCGTACCGCCGATTTCCCAACACTCCGGAGGTTGACATGCGTCTGGTGTGTGTTGCGGTGGTTCTAGATGATTTCTAGACAACTTGACCCGGTGGTGTCTCGAGTTGGGTGACCACTGGTTCTAGTTGTTGGTGGTGGTGATGAGGGACTCTCGTACAGTAGTTCGTTGGGAGGGAGAGTTTGAGTACGGGTGAAAATCTAACCGGGCGACAACAGTGATGCTTTCGGGCCTCATGTGTCCTGTTGAGGTGTTGTTGAGGTACTTCTCTCTCTCTGGCGAATCATTCAAGTGAAAACCTAGTTAGCGACGGCGGCGTCTGTACATCGTATTCCTCCTTGGAGGTGTCATTTTTAGAGGAAGGCTATTGCATGAAAGTTCTTTTGTTACTTCTAACTAACAATTAGGTTTAGTGAGTTGTCCATCTTTATGTTTCTACAGAGTTAGTGGTGTTTGAGTCTCGGGTTGGAGGATGTGTTACCATCCTCGTGGTTGTACGGTTTTCGAGCCCGGTTTCCGATATAAACTGGATCATTTTCTTCTTATATAATATTACGCAGAAGCTCCTCCTTCCGAGCTTTCGAAAAAAAACCACATCTTGTAGCTATTGGGAGCAGTAAAATTTGTAACTCCAAAGATGCAAAGACCCACTTAGCTCGAAGTAGCTTTTTTTGTATAAATGAATATATGAGAAATGTGCAACTAACACTTATGTTTCTTTTATTTAGATGCACTGCTGCGTTACTTTATGAATTTCGACAAGGTAGGCTGTCGGCAAACAGGTTTGTCAGGATTCTGCAGCAGGTCATACAGAGGAACAGGACTGGAACGGCTTTGCACGCGTTTTTTTTTTCGAAAAGCCACTTTGCACGCGTGAAAGCTGTCTGAAAAGCTGATGCTTAACCTGTGCGTATATAAATACAATTGGGACCAGATACTTTATAGTATTCCGGTGTACTTGTTTGCATAGAGTTTGCAGTTTCAGAATCTGATTGACTAGGATTCACATGTACTTTCGTCCTGATATGCGCCATCTCTTGTCACGAATGACTTATATCTAGCCACCTGTTTAATATGATTTCCCAAAATTGAAGATGCAACATGAAGTGCAGCTGTATCCCCAGATTATCACTACCATATTCGGTGTTTATGTAGTAACTTTTTAGAAATATGTTCCTGGAAATTCTATAATAAATGGAAGTAGACAACATGCTATCGTCCGCTATCTGTGTGAGTTCAGTCAAATGCAGCATGGGTTGGGATTGCAGCATGAAACATGAAGCGGTTTCTTGACTCTGATATCTTTTTATTTTTATTTGGAAAAGGTGAAAGAACCAAGTTCCTGCTGATTAGTGTGGTCGGTCGTCCTGATTCGATCTGCACCAGCAACTTGTGTGTGTTCGCCATGATATACTTCAATGCCAAGCATGAGAACACACATACAGAATGACTTCTTCCAAGTGGCATAATTGTCTTGTTCATGTCAGCAATAGTGCTGCGCATTAGGAGAGCCATTCATGTTAGCTTCGGAGGTAGGTAGGAGCCAATCGCGCGGCGCGTGTATCATGCTCGCACTTTTCGTCTGAATTTTAATCGCGTGCCAGTATGAACCTAATGGAGCTGTAAAACGGAGAATGTAAAACCGGGAACCAAACTTATCTGATGTCAGACGACTAGAAGCTGTAGTTTCTTCTTAAAAATAAGCTGAGGGAGTGTCAAGTAGAAAGCTTCTGTAACAACTTATTAGTTAAGCTGCTTCTCAGAAAGTTCCAGCTGATTTTGTAACAAGTTCCAGCTGTGTCAAACAGGGCCTAAGCTACGAAATGGCTAAGAACGGATATGCAGTTGACACCTAGGAAACAAATTGATTTACAACAAGTTTTATATGAAAACAGACAAATTTGCGCTTTCCATGGCGGCTGCCGCTGCACACCCTGCATCTTGAGAGACCCGAGCTGCAAGGCTTTCCCGTAACGGCAAACCTCCCAACGGCACCACAAGATCCGAAGAAAGGCATGAGAAGCGCGTCACCGCATGGCGTGCTTGCTTCGTTACCAGGTTTGGTTACTTAACCCGTTGGTGGGAACAATGCCATCGGTTAGATAGTCTCCTAGCTCGATCAGCATGCCGGTTGGTGTGCATGAAAAGTATGAGTGAATAGTTGGTGGTGGCGGCTTGGAGGCGCGAGAAGCTCCAAGGGCCCAAGATATGTTTGGAATTGCTTGGCAAGTATGACCGCCGGCCAAGCCACGCTTTTCCGCGTCTATATAAACGGAGTCAGGCTGCTGCTTCTCACACATTCTTCTTCCTCCCGACAGCCTCCACACCCACACATAGGAGAACGCGCAGCACACTTCATCCCCTTCCCTGCCTCTTCCTCTCCTTCCAACCACACAAGGGTTAATTCGGAGAACACACAACAAAATCACCTGCTTGCTCGATCGCCTTCCATGCTCCGCCATAGAGCCTGAACTCTTCACCCTGTTATAAGACGTCAATTGTCTACATGCATTAGGCTCTGTCCCTGAGGATATGATCTTGGACTATTCCGGCAGCTCGAACATCGCATCTGCCACCACATCTGCGCTTGTCCTCAAGAAGCTCAAAAGCTTTTATTTCTGGATCATCCAGATCTTCAATAGATATTGTCACCACCACCACACAATCTGCACCTGACTGCTCTATTATGTACATACATATACCTGTTCATCTGCCTGAAATATTAACTTGGCAGTTGACAGTATATAACTAGTGATAGCCTCTGCTTCTTATTGTTAGCAAATTAATACGTAAACAAGATTGAACACGAGACACAGATTTACGTGGAAAGCCCTTGCGGGAAAAAAACCACGGGCGCCGACCGACGATCTTCACTATATGATGAGAGTTTACAATGGGGATTATAATGAGGGTCTCTTATCTCTTGCTCTCCCTCAACAGCCTACAAGATGTATTTATAGGGGTGGCTTACAAAAGGAAATAAATCTCTCAAAATAAATACGACTCATAACGTGGGAGGACTCCACCTCACATCCCCTAGGCGTCCCCAGCGAGATCAGAGTCTGGATCATATACCAACAAACTCTACCTTGAGACAAATTCCATCTTGTAGCCAATGAAAGGATCATCAATCAACTCTCTTCAATAATAAATAACACCGCGCGCCAATAAGTCACTAGGACTCAAACTGTAATACCAATCAAGCTTGAGCATAGCTCAAACTTGTCAGTAGGAATTGGCTTTGTCATCATATCAGTAGGATTATAATGAGTACTGATCTTGCACACTTTAATATCACCATGAGCCATAACATCACGAATAAAGTGATACCTGACATCAATATGTTTCATTCTCTTATGAAACATTTGATCTTTGATAAGGTGAATAGCACTCTGACTATCACAGAATATAGTAGTGCAAGAATCATCTCCACAAAGCTCAGAATATAAACCTCTAAGCCAAATAGCTTCTTTACAAGCTTCAGAAATGGCCATGTATTCAGCTTCTGTAGTTGATAAAGCAACAGTAGACTGCAAACAAGCTTTCCAACTGATAGCACAACCACTAATTGTGAAAACAAAACCCGTGAGAGACCTCCGTTTGTCCAAGTCACCAGCATAATCTGAGTCAACATAACCAACAAGTCCATCTTCAGATTTTCCAAACTGCAAACAAGCATTAGAAGTATCGTGCACGTATCTCAAAATCCATTGAACTGCTTTCCAATGCTCTCTACCAAGATTAGCCATGTATCTACTGACAACACTTAACGCATATGACAAATCAGGATGAGAGCAAACCATAGCATACATAAGAGATCCAACTGCGCTAGTATACGGAACTCTAGACATGTACTCAATATCATATTCTGACTCAGGACATAAAGCTGAAGATAACCTGAAGTGTGGAGCTAAAGGAGTACTCAATGGTTTAGCATCATGCATACTGAAACGATGAAGGACCTTTTCAATATAACTTTGCTGACTAAGATATAATTTGCCAGCTTGTCTCCCTCTAATAATCTCCATGCCAAGAATTTTCTTTGTTGCACCCAAATCCTTCATCTCAAATTCACTACTCAATTGAGCTTTTAATTTGGCTATTTCTGACTTATCTTTTGCAGCAATCAACATATCATCAACATAGAGAAGTAAATAAGCTAAATTATCAACGGTCTTCAATTAAACACAGCTATCATAAGATGACCGCTTAAAGTTTTGAGAGAGCATAAAAGAGTCAAATCTTTTATACCACTGTCTAAGAGACTGTTTCAAGCCATAAAGAGATTTCTTCAACTTACAGACAAGATGTTCTGAGCCTTGAACAATAAAGCCTTTAGGTTGATCCATATAGATATCTTCATCTAATTCTCCATGTAAGAATGCAGTTTTAACATCGAGTTATTCCAACTTATAATCATGCATAACAACAATACTGAGTAAATAGCGAATAGAGATATGCTTCACAACAGGAGAAAAGACATCATTATAGTCAATGCCTACAATTTGACTATAACCTTTAGTAACCAACCTTGCTTTATACCTAACAGTCTCATTAGAAGAAATAAGCTCTTTCTTCTTGAAAATCCACTTACAACGATCAGGTTTCTTCTCTTTAGGCAATAGCACTAAATCCCAAGTACCATTCTTTTCAAGTGACTGCATCTCATCTTGCATAATGATAATCCAATTATTGCAATCCGAAAAAGTAATAGCCTCAGAATAATTAGAAGGTTTTTCACTACCTTCAACATCTTCTGTACAACTCAAAGCATAAGCAACAACGTTGCTGTCGGTACCCTGTGTACCAGGTACCCTATGATACCGCAAGAGGTGCAAGATAAGTCCACCTGTCCGAGTTGAAGGCTCCCTCAGGCCCCACATGGCACGCGGCAACGGACCTGCCTCCCTCATACGGGTAGCTCCGGGACTGCCACGTGTAATATATGACCAGAGCTAAACTCCCGACATAGGGAAGCTCCAGCGTTGACACGTGGATAATGACCCTGGACCTAACCCCCGTAGAGGGAAGCTCCGGTGCCGCCTTGTGTATGTTAGTTTAGGACCTGTCTCCCCACGAGGGGAAGCTCCGGAACTGCCACGTGTGGAGCCTCCGGACCTACAACATCAACAGAGACATTGGCGAATCTCTAATAGCACGGACATTCAAGGGATAGTTAAATCGGCAGTTACAAGACTTGATTACGTGTCATTAATGCTATATTAATGACACACGATCAGTGGACTATTAATAGGGTAACGCAGCCATTAAGGCATGTTATCACCCTATTAATCAGGCTTAATACTCATAGACTGTGTATTAGGTTATTGAATACACAGGGCACATGTCGGGCCAGGTAAATGTTGTAACGGCCAGTCCTTGGACTATAAAAGGACTCCACCGCACGGTACACAGAGACAGAACCCGATCCAAGCACTCACGCATACGAGTGTTACAGACTTACTCAATACAACAACACACACCACGTGGAGTAGAGTATTACGCTCAAGCGCCCCGAACCACGTAAATCACCTGTGTCATCATCTTTTTCCCGATCTCTGCACGCCCAAACAAATACAAGAACCTCCACGGGCTACATTTAGTAGTACTGGGGGAAGTGTCGTTTAACCACTTCGACATTTGGCGCGCTAGGTAGGGGGTGCCTGAGATTACAAGATGGTGAACTCCGCCACAAGATCTTCCAACGGCAACCACGTTGAACACCTTGTTGGAGGCAATCCCTCCAACATGCAGCAGTCAGCTGGCATCGTTGTCCCGGTAGACATCATGCCACCACAACAACCATCTGCCCCAGCAAACAATGTTGGACAGCAGGATGGGGTATTTGTGCGTGAACTCTGTTGGAGCGCCCACCAGCGCCCGGAGAAACTCAGGGTGTGATGGAGCAGTGGCGCGCCGATGTACAGCATCTTGTTGCAGCTGCAGTCGATGCCATCAGCAACCAAGGTCCTCCCCCTTCGAGGCAGGCAACAACTCAATGTAGGACCTTGTCTGGAAAACTTGGTCCTCATGTGTCACAGCACAAACGGCGTGCTACATCCCAGCAGGTGACTTCGCTGCCTTCTGGGGCACGACACACCCACACCATCACCAGGATTCAGAATCATGACCTGCGGTCGGAACTTGATCGCCGTTACTGGCAGCAGGACAGCCGCGTCCATATCGAGCGTGCTCGCGAGAGGCAAGAGGCTCGGGACAACCCTGCTCCTCAGGGAGTGGGGGGAGGGGGGCTGTTGTGCCCTGGCCATGCACTTACGCATGGTCAGATGGCCACAAAAGTTTCGGCCTCATTTGCCGGAGAAATTCGACGGGACTGTGAACCCCGCTGAGTTTCTTCAAATCTACTCCACTGCTATACTGGCAGTGAGGGGCGATGAGGTCGTGATGGCCAACTACTTCCCAGTGGCTCTGACTGGGACTGCAAGGTCCTGGTTCATGAGCCTTCCACCTGACTCCATCAACAGTTGGGCACAATATGTCAACAGTTCATTGCCAATTTCGGGAGTTCTTACACCCGGCCCGGCACTGAACTAGACTTGTTTGCTATAAAGCAGACACCAGGGGAATTGTTGCGATCCTTTATTCAGCAGTTTTCCCAGGTACGCAATACTATCCCCTCAATCTCGAGCGCTTCTGTTATTGTTGCATTCAGACAAGGCATTTGAGACAAAAAGAGGATGGAGAAGCTGGCGACCAAAGAGGTCACCAGTGTCACGGAACTCTTCATCTTAGCAGTAAATGTGCCAAAGCTGTGGAGAGACATGTAATGCATTCCAAACCGAAATCGAAATCCAATTGCAGAATCAAGATCCACATATTTATTTGAGACTCCCCACAAAAATCTAGAATTTTTGGACCAAGTTTGGTAAGGGAATTGAAGTTTGCAGAGAGGGAAAATGGATAAGGGGAAGTGGGACCCACTGTCAGCCTAACCCACTCGAGTGCAACCTACGGGGGTGCTCTGTATCCAGCTCTCCCCGCCAATGGACGCCGGCAACGTGTGACACCGCGATGCGGCATGCATCCACCGAGCTGCCTACTTGCTTGCGCCGTGGCGCGCTCCCAGAACCCCTCCGCCCCTATAAATACCCCCCTGGCCGTCGCCGTTGAGCTCCAACCCAGTTCACGCCATCTCCGCCGCCTATGTTCAATCGAGCTTTTGCCGACGATTGAAGTTGTTTCTCCCCGAGCTGTAAGTAGATAAAAGGCTTGTCACAACCTCCTCTACGTGTTCTATTTGGTCCTTGATCGTGACATAGCTTCTGCCTGGGATATTTTGAAGTTTCCCGGTCGCCATCGAGGAAGCCGCTGAGCGCCTTCACTGTCTCACCGTCGAACTCCAGTTCTAGGCCATCTCCAACCTCGATCCTTTAAGCAAAAAGGTTCGCCATCATCTCTAGTTTATGCTCACAGAATCTAAGCCTATGACATGAAGTGTAGCTCAATTTCTCGTTCGATAACCGAACGATTTCTCAATAGGATAGCAAAGCTTCGCGCTTAAATTCATTTCATTCTTACAATCATCCTTTACTCTGGTTAGCCGATAGCTTTTGTATGTCCTAACGAAGCTTCCTACCCAAAAACCCTAAAAGTTATCAACCGAGCACCTTAGATTTTGATTTTTCATGGCCGTCGGTTGAAAAACCGTACTTCGCCGTCAAGCTTAGCTTTGCCGGCAATGTCACCCCAATCTAACCCCCAAATCATCCTCCTGGTGTTCCCAGGAACGTCCCCGACCTTTTCCCGAGCCTATTACTCCATTGCAGAGCATTTCCGACGAACGCCGAAACCCTAGCTCCGCCGTCACCATTGCATCGCCGTCTCCAGCCATCGCCGACGTGATTGGACTCGACCATCGGCTTGCGCGATCGATTTTATGGTTGAGCGGTCAAGGCAAGGCCGAAAGGAGATCGATGCACCTAAGTCCGGTGAAGCACCGCCGCAGTTCTGGCGAGAGATGTCGCTGCATCGGGAGGTTGACGAAGGTGCAGGTCCCACCCGTCAATGACACCGCTCGCGTGGGATCAGTCGTGCACATGGATCCGGTGTGGCTGCACGGGTTAACCCTGTGGCTCTCAGTGTGGCTCCATTCTGATTGGCCCGATTCAAATGAAGTGGGACCGGCCCTTTTATTTGAAATTTCCAATAGGAAAATAAATCCATATTCAATCCAAACTTGGAAAATTCATAACTTCCAGTAGAATTATCCAAAAATTCCCAAATAAATTTTGTTAGAACCAGCATGAAGAATACTGTCCAGTGGTGCACTTGGATTTGTATGAAAATCCCTAGAAATTTCTCTATAATTCAGATAAACAAAATGTGTAAAGAATTCATTTCCCACAGTTCTGTTTATTGGAAAATTTCCAATTCTGGTCAGAACACTATTGTCAATACCCTTGATCTCCAGTAAGAGTTTCAAGCTCTTTGGACTTAAAGTACTAGGTTGATCAATATTCCAAATCTCTATGTAGTTATAAATTGAGAAAAATGGAAAATCAATTTCTAGAAATTTACCCAAAATTGAAAAATTAGTTTCTCCCTGTAGGAAGCTTAGAAAATTGTGAAACAAATTTTCCTAGAACCAGTGAGACCCTCTCTACATGATACAGCCCCTGATAGCCATGATAGGTTTCCAAATTTAAACCAAAAATTTAGAGAAGGTTATTGCTTACCATAATTTTTAAGAACAACAAACTTCCTTGATCATCTCCTGTTCTTTGCAAGAATCTTCTCTATAGTCACTAGTATCTACCATAAAAGTCCCAAAGCAATTAAGATAATTATCTTATTTTTATCCTAGGATATTCACACCACCTTAAGCATATTAATTATTCACAAAATCATTTATACCTAGTATATGCATATCGTGTAGTGTGGTATTTCTTAACACCATAGAGTTATCCGCAAGCGCACGGAAATATTGTTGTAGTACTTTCCCTTAAGGAGTATTCCCAAGGGTATCGAATCCAAAGAACGTGTGTGCTAATCTTTCGAACTAGCTCACCCAAGGACACAAAGTTGTTTGATAGGCAAGGATCAGAGAGGAATTCAAAGTATTGATCATAATTCAAGGTAGTTTGCAGTAGATGCTTGCTTTGGGCACGGGCTTACTCCTAACAATACTAGGACGACTCCCGCCAAGAGCCTATGGCATAGCCAAATGTGGAGGATTATGAAGGATAGATAGGGCTGTCACCACCTACTGCCTACCTCTTCAATCCGTGGGTCTACGAGATATCCACTGATAATTTATAACCTAATCACCAAGCTTACGTTCTAAATCACTACTCTAGTTGTTTCGAACAAAGATACAACTAGAGCCTCTAATGAATTAAAGCAGTGAACCCACAAGTAACTACTTGTGCAAACTACTAAGAACAAAAGATCAAACTTGTATTGAATTCACAAAGGCATACTTGATTGAGTAAAACCTTTGTAGGGGTACAAGTGTAGAAGAGGGACTTGACAAGCCCAAGCCTCCTTCTCCTAGACTCTTCACCACACTCTCCTTCTACTTTGGTAGCCTCTAGGACTACTCTAAATCTTTGGAGTGTAACACTATTCTCAACTTTTGGTGTGTGTGAGAAGTGAGGTGAGAGGGTCTATTTATAGGGGGAGAAGGGTCAGTTCCCGCCACAATTAACACGCGAATCAGTCACCATTGACTCCAGGGAGCCAGGAGTAGCCAACACGTGTCGTTTGACCGAGTTTGGTGTCAGGAAGAGGTCGGCCGAACCCTTGGTTCGGCCGACCTAGTCAAGGCTCCCCTCGGGGAGTGCTTCCTCCAGGAGGCTTCCAGTTGGGCCCCCTTGATATATATGGGTGCAAGACCGTTGGATCTCCTCGTATTTTTCTGTTTGTGGGCCATTTGATCCATGTGTTGCCACATGTCATCGCCTGATTTATTGAAATCCATTTTCATGGATTCATCCCTGCATGTTTTGGTATTTTGGGTAATAATTCACCTGCATAAAAATAGACACCAACACTTGTGGAATTGGGTTAGTTTATAACCCTACCACTATGTTTTGTGTTTCTTTTATGCACATTATGAGGTGAATTGATGGTCAAAATGTGGTACTTAAGGACCATCAACAAACTCCCCCACACTTAGTCCTTTGCTCATCATCGAGTGAAGGCAAGAAGAACTAGAGTGTTGTCATGAATTTGCTATAAGGTAGAAAATAAGGATACTAGATATTTCAACTTATACCTGAATTCATGGATCCCCTTTGTGTACATGGCTACCACATCAATCTTGGGTGTTTGAAAAGTGGAACAGTTAGAATGAAGTTCCCTTGGATCATTCTCTGCTGAAATGATTTGGCAATTGCTATATTTGAAAGTCATAGGAACTTTTGCCCTTGCCTTCTCGATTGGAATCTCTCAAATCTCTCAAAGTGTTTGAGTCCTCACCATGGCATGTTTTGCCAATTCTTGTCCCTATACTAAAAGTGGCTATATCTGGAGCTTGGTAGGGATGAATGTGGCACACATTTTCAATTCATATGTTACTGAGTCAAAAACTTGATCCTATGAGAGACTTATGCAATGAACAAAGTGAAGGGAAAATTCTTGTGCACGTGAATGGAATGGAGGGGTGAGGTGATAACCCCCATGAATTTGCTCTCTTTTAAGAATGAAACATGGCTACTTTTTTTTAGCACTCTTACTCTTTTTCAAGAGTGGATGCTTTTTCTTTTTCTTGTAGCCATGTCTTCTACTCCTTTTTATTTTTTTAGAGAGGCCTTCATTTGTATTGTATGGAGTTTCGTTTTGGTGGATGGGTAATCGATGGATGCAAACTCTCAATGTGAGAAATTTTGCATGAATGGAGTGCACAAGAGTTTTCAATTCAAAAAGTTCATGCATGTCACTCAATTGGGTCACGAGTTTGACAAAGTTCAATGAAAAGCAAAGTGGCATATGCTTGTGGTTTTCAATGAATGTATCATATGGCCTTGGTGGGTATATAAATTTCCAATGAGAGATTTAGGCAAAGTTCAAGACTTCAAATAGTTACAAATGTCAAAATCAATTTCAAGCAAAAGGATGGTTTCTAAAGAACTCATTTACCATATCACACTAGTCAAATACCTAGATGATGTGTTTTTCCTATTGAATTATGGGAATCATAAACAAGGTAACGAAATAAAATATAAAGTATTCAAATTTTTAGCTTAAGCAAATTCTTGACTACCAAATTTTATTTCAATTTATTGAGTTGATTCATTTTAGATATGCAATGAAAAATATGAAATCACCTCAAATAGCAGGGTAGCGTATAAAAGTGGGGATAGGAAATCCAAACCGATTTTCTGGAGCGAAATGGAGTCCTATAGAGCAGAGAACAGGTCGGCCGACCAGGGGGTTCGGCCGACCTCCTAGTGGCTCTTCTGTGGCTCTGTTTCGTCGGGTCGTTTTGCTAATTCGGTCGCGACGTGTTTTGATATGCAACGTTAATTTTTCTCGTCAGGATTTCTTGACTTGGGGACATGTTTCCCCCACACTTGTTTCCTGAATTCTTTATTCAACAAAATAAACTAAAGGGGGAACTTTACCGGTGTTAGATGAACCGGTAAGTTCACTTTATTGAAATCAAAATATCGGGATGCTTACATTATTCAACCTAGCTTTGGAAAACAAATGATTGGAAAAGAATAAAAATCCTAAGTAGTAAGCATCCTATGCTGTCGGGACATCTAAACTATGGTGCGTTGTAGATGTCGGGCTCCCCGACAGCGCTGCACAAGCGCCGCAGTTTGGTGCTCATGCCACAGTGAACACCGTCAATCTCCTCCTTGAGGGCCATGATATCGTCCTTCAGTTCCGCCCTCCCGATGTGCCCTTTGGCCACCAAGTCCGTCAGCTTCTTGTTCTCCAAGCGGAGAGAAGCGAGTTCCTTGGTCAGCTGTGCCACTTTAGGGGCACGAGGAGAGTCCTCATCACTGCCCTCGAACTGGCCGGGTGGCCTGTTGATGGCAGGTGGTGGGATGTGCCGCCTAATTTTGGAGGACGATGAGCCCGTCGACTCCTCCATCGCCAGATTATCCACGCGCTTGAATAGGCCCTTAGCGTAGCCTCCTTCGGGTTTGCGCACCCCGTTGATAAGAAAGCGATCTCCCATGCGTTTCGGCGAGGTACAGGTGGGCGTCTTGTAGTGGTGGCTCACTACATCGCCCATCTTAGTCGTCAAAGTATACATGAACTCCTCGCCGGGCTGCAACGATGGGAGAGACTCATCTTTTCCATGGAAAAGACGTCTCTTGACTGGGCTTAGCCCAGCCAAAGTCGAACGGCCTGGCGTCATCGACTTCATCGGCGTTCTCTGAGGGGAGAGCGACAGACAGCGCTACGACGTGTAGGGATGCGCCCGCGCGGAGTCGTTGCAGGCGGGATCATGGCAAGGGGCTTGACATCGATCGCCATGACAGACTCCAAGGCGGGGGAAGTTTTGTCGTTCGCCGACTTAATGTCTCCGCTCAGGTTGAAGTTTGAGCCGGAGGCATGAGGCACAATCTTCTTGTTGGCCATGATGAGGACGGGAGGAGGATGATGATTCAATGAGGTGTACGACTTTCCTTTCTGGTTTCTGTCCTTTAAATAGGTGGGGAACGACGCATTTCACCAACGATTTTGTGGAGGATATCGAGAAGTATTAACACGAGAAAACAGAACGCGAGCGGCACGAAGGAAAGGTCGGCCGACCCTAGGGTTCGGCCGAACCACTTCTGGCTCCGTTCGGGCCACATTTTCTCAGGTCGATTGAATGGGTCTTCTAGAAGAAGAATTGGATGGGCCCATTAGTTGGACGTGGAGAATTTAAACAGAATTGAAAGAAATGGCATGAAATCGATTATATTTACCACGTCAAATTCTTTTTCTGTATCCTTTTGGGAATTGAGAAATAATTTGAGTCGGTGCCCATTCACTTTGAATAGTTGACCGTCATCACCTTGGAGTGTGATTGCTCCATGGTATGAAGTCTCTACTATAGTGAAGGGTCCTTCCCATTACTTCTAAGCTTCCCATGTCCAAAGAGTTTAACCCTAGAGTTAAAGAGTAAAACTTTATCTCCAGGTTTGAACTCTTTCGACGTAATCCTCTTATCGTCCCATCTTTTGGTTTTCTCTTTATAAATTCTGGTACTGTGGTACGCCTTATCTCTCCATTCCTCCAACTCAGAGATTTGCTTCAATCGGTGATTTTCAGCTTTGTTAAGATTCATGTTCCACCGCTTGATGGCCCAATACGCTCTATGTTCCAATTCTACGGGAAGATGGCAAGTCTTCCCATAGACAAGTTGGAAGGGAGACATGTCGATAGGTGTCTCGTAGGCAGTACGATATGCCCACAATGCATCGGGTAGCTTTTGCTTCCATCCTGTTCCCATTTCCAAGATCGTCTTTTGCAGAATATTCTTAATTTGTTTATTAGATGTTTCTGCTTGACCACTTGTCTGTGGGTGGTATGGGGTAGCAATGTTATGCTGGACTCCAAGTTCCCTTAAAAAGTTCTGGAAGGTATTATCTATGAAATGAGACCCTCCATCACTTATGACCATACGGGGAGTTCCAAAGTGTGGGAAAATGATCTCATGGAACATTTTCCTTGCTTGCTTGGAATCAGCATTCTTGCATGGCAATGCTTCTACCCATTTTGACACATAATCTATGGCAACCAGAATATACTCGCAATCATAAGACCTAGGAAAAGGTCCCATGAAATCAATACCCCATACATCAAATAATTCCACTTGGAGATTGTATGTTAGTGGCATCGCATCGCGAGCAGAGATTCCTCCATGCTTCTGGCATTTCCAACATCTGCGAGTGAATTCCTTGGTATCTTCATACATTGAAGGCCAATAGAATCCACTCTGGCAGATCTTTGCCTGAGTATGGTAAACACCGTAATGACCACCATAGGGGCCAGTATGGCATTTCTCTATAATTTTGGTGCCTTCGATTGATGGGACGCACCTTCTAAGAAGGCCATCGGCACATACTCGATAGAGGTAAGGGTCATCCCAAAGGTGTCTACGACTCTCATAAATGAGTTTCTTTTTGTTCTCTCCTGGTGCTACGTATCCCGTGACCATAAAGTTCACGATATCCGCATACCAAGGGTGAGAGTTTGTCACCTTGAGGAGCATATCATCTCGTAGGAAGTCATTGATAGGTATGTCCATGGTTTGTGTGACTTCCATACGTGAAAGATGATCTACTACTGAATTCTTTACTCCTTTCTTATCTCTTATTTCCAGATCAAATTCTTGGAGTAGAAGAATCCATTGAATTAGCCTGGGTTTAGCATCCTTTTTGGTAACCAGATATTTCAAAGCAGCATGGTCTGTGTAGACTATGACCTTTGCTCCAACCAAATAGGATATATACTTGTCGATAGCAAAAACTACTGCTAGGAGCTCATTCTCAGTTGTGGCATAATTGAGTTGGGCTCCTGTCAGCGTTTTGCTAGCGTAGGCTATTGCGTGATGCTTTTTATCTTTGGTTTGGCCTAAGACCGCACCAACAACAAATTCACTGGCATCACACATGATTTCGAATGGCAGCGTCCAATCAGGAGGTTGGATAATTGGAGCTGAGATGAGTGCCTTTTTGAGTATATCAAATGATTTAAGACATTCATCATCAAAATCAAAGGGAGCTTCTTTAGCTAATAGGTTGGTGAGGGGTCTAGCGCTTTTGGAGAAATCCTTGATAAATCGTCGGTAGAACCCCGCATGACCTAAAAAGTTGCAGATTCCCTTAACATTGATAGGAGGTGGAAGTTTTTCAATAACTTCAATTTTAGCTTTATCCACCTCTATCCCTCTCTCGGACACCAAGTGTCCAAGAACGATGCCTTCCCGGACCATGAAATGACACTTTTCCCAATTAAGCACAAGGTCCTTCTCCTAGCATCTTTGTAAGACCCTGTCTAAATTTTCTAGACAATGATCAAAAGTTTTTCCATAGACAGAGAAATCTTCCATGAAAACTTCCATTATATCCTCGATCATGTCTGAAAATATAGACATCATGCATCTCTGGAAAGAGGAAGGAGCGTTACATAGTCCAAAGGACATACGTCGGTAGGCATAGGTCCCGTAAGGACATGTGAACATGGTCTTACTTTGATCATCAGGATGTATAGGAATTTGATGCCATCCCGAATACCCATCAAGGAAACAGAAGTAGGAGTATTTTGCCAATCGCTCTAACATCTCATCAATGAAGGGCAATGGAAAATGGTCTTTCCTTGTTGCCTTGTTAAGCTTTCGGTAGTCAATGCACATCCTCCATCCCGTGACGGTCCGTTAAGGAATTAATTCATTCTTCTTGTTTTGAACGACCGTCATACCTCCCTTTTTAGGCACTACTTGAACTGCACTTACCCATTCACTATGAGGAACAGGGTAAATAATCCCGGCATGCAAAAGTTTCAAGACTTCTTTCTTGACAACTTCCCGCATCGCATTACTCAATCGCCTTTGAGGTTCCCTTGAGGGGACACTCTCAGGGTCAATAGGAATATGATGGGTGCATAACGCTAGACTAATTCCCTTGAGATCCTGAACTGAATATCCAAAAACAGCTCTATGCCTTTCTAACATGGCTATGAGTTTGAGTGTTTCATCATCTGAAAGCTTGTCACTTATGATGATAGGGGCCTCCAAATTGCCATTTAGAAAGGCATAACGTAGGCCTGGAGGTAGAATCTTGAACTCAACAGGAGGTTTTGGGTAGGGCTCTTCTTTTGGCAATTCAATTTCCTTCTGAAATTCATCCTCCTCTTGGACAAAGTCTTCTTCTCCTTCAATTTCAGGGGGTTCTAAATTTGAAGAGTCCTAACCTCCTCCATTGGATCATCTTGGATGGGAGATTCTGCAGATGTGTTCTTTGAACGCAGAATAGGCATGGAGAAATTTCTCCCTCCAAGATTGATATTGAGGCTTCCTTCCAAAGGAACTTCCATGTGAAATTTCTCTATGGGAATCCCAATCATGATGTCAAAATCTTGGATTTCGAACACGTGAAAATCTAGGAGAGCCTCAACATCTTTGTGTCTAACAGATACTTGTTGCAGAACCCCACATCCTTCAAGAATGGTTCCAAATGAATCTCGGAAGGATTTGCGTGTTGGTGCCAATGGCACATCGCCAAGAATGGCGAGAACCCAAGAATCGAAAATGAGATTTGCTCCAACAGTAGGGTTGTATAGGATTCTCATTGGTGTCCCTCTAATAGAACATAAAATGGTAGCCAAAGGTGAGGTCATCCGAAGAATATCAGGTGAATTCTCGACTTCAGTTGTCCACTCTCTGCTTAGGATAGAG
Source organism: Tuctoria greenei (assembly GCA_036927565.1). Lineage (NCBI taxonomy): Eukaryota > Viridiplantae > Streptophyta > Magnoliopsida > Poales > Poaceae > Tuctoria > Tuctoria greenei. The sequence continues at coordinate 222,688,208 of JAYESD010000002.1, read as the reverse complement.
GTCAACTCCTTGACCGTCTGACGGACGAACACCCCGTCAGGTGGTTCAGGTGGATTTGGTGGCAATGAAGGTTTCCTATAGCAACAATACTTCGAGGTATTTCCATAATCTTCAAAAAGCTCTTCCTCGATGTAAAATGGAAACTGCAAGGGTTGAATTTCTTCTACCTTTGTAGTCTCAGGTTCGGGGGAGGATTCCTCTGGCAAGGCTTGGGGTAAACAAGAAATGGGTTCATCCTTTTCCAAGAGTGCATCCTCCGTTCTTGACACGACTTCCTCTTGGGGAGGCTCATTAAGACCCATAATGAAAGAAGAATTTTCTAGAATTCTATCTAGAAGATCCTTGCCTTTATCTGGAGTCTTATAGAGGAAAGATCCTCCAGCCGTAATGTCAAGATATAGGGCAGACTCTTTGTTCAATCCCATGAATAAGTGTTGCAAAAGCATTGGATCAGGGATTAACAAATTTGGGCCAGAATTTTTCAAAGGAGAAAATATGTCCCAAGCTGCACCTATGGATTCCTTCTCCATCTGCTGGAAGCATAGTACTTCCTTTTGTAAGGAAACAATTCGGGCAATGGGAAAGAAAGCAAGACAAAATGTGTCTCGCAATTCACTCCAATCACCGTTTGTCTTCCCAACGTAGTGGTTGTACCATTGTTTGGCTTTTTCCTTAAGGGAAAAAGGAAACAACTTCCATTTGAGAGTTTCCTGTGTCATACCTTTGATTAGAAGGCATGAACACAGTTGTTCGAACTCTCGTAAATGGTGGTAAGGGTTTTCACAATCCGTTCCTGAGAAGGATTGTTCCCGAACCATGACTATAAAGTCAGGGCGAAGTTCATAGTTGGCTGAACAAATAGGTTCCGCCGAAGGCAGTGGCTCACAGAACTTGCCCTTCAGAGCAGAATAAGAAAGAATGGTGATTTGCTCCATTTATATGGTGGTGGTAAGGTAAGAATAAGAAAGGTAAGATGATAGATAAGGGGGGTATGATACGAGGGTGATCTTGATTCGAAGATTAACAGCAACCGTTCCCCGGCAACGGCGCTAGAAATGCTTGTTGGTATTTCTTAACACCACAAAGTTATCCGCAAGCGCACGGAAATACCGGTGTAGCACTTCTCCTTAAGGAGTATTCCCAAGGGTATCGAATCCAAAGAACGTGTGTGCTAATCTTTCGAACTAGCTCACCCAAGGATACAAAGTTGTTTGGTAGGCAAGGATCAGAGAGGAATTCAAAGTATTGATCCTAATTCAAGGTAGTTTTCAGTAGATGCTTGCTTCGGGCACGGGCTTACTCCTAGCAATACTAGGACGACTCCCGCCAAGAGCCTATGGCATAGCTGAACGTGGAGGATTACGAAGGACAGATAGAGTTGTCACCACCTACTGCCTACCTCTTCAATCCGTGGGTCTACGAGATATCCACTGATGATTTATAACCTAAGCACCGAGCTTACGTTCTAAATCACTACTCTAGTTGTTTCGAACACAAAGATACAACTAGAGCCTCTAATGAATTAAAGCAGTGAACCCACAAGTAACTACTTTTGCAAACTACTAAGAATAAAAGATCAAACTTGTATTGAATTCACAAAGGCTTACTTGATTGAGTAAAACCTTTGTAGGGGTACAAGTGTAGAAGAGGGACTTGACAAGCCCAAGCCTCCTTCTCCTAGACTCTTCACCACACTCTCCTTCTACTTTGGTAGCCTCTAGGACTACTCTAAACCTTTGGAGTGTAACACTATTCTCAACTTTTGGTGTGTGTGAGAAGTGCGGTGAGTGGGTCTATTTATAGGTGGAGAAAGGTCGATTCCCGCCACAATTAACGCGCGAATCAGTCACCATTGACTTCAGGGAGCCGGGAGGAGCCAACACGTGTCGTTTGACTGAGTTTGGCGTCAGAAAGAGGTCGGCCGAACCCCTAGTTCGGCCAACCTGGTCAAGGCTCCCCTCGGGGAGTGCTTCCTCCAGGTGGCTTCCAGTTGGGCCCCTTGATATATATGGGTGCAACAACGTTGGATCTCCTCGTATTCTTCTGTTTGTGGGCCATTTGATCCACGTGTTGCCATGTGTCATCGCTTGATTCGTTGAAATCCATTTTCATGGATTCATCCCTGCATGTTTTGGTATTTTGGGTAATAATTCACATGCATACAAATAGTCACCAACACTTGTAGACTTGGGTTAGTGTATAACCCTTTCACTATGTTTTGTGTTTCTTTTATGCACATTATGAGGTGAATTGACGGTCAAAATGTGGTACTTAAGGACCGTCAACATGTAGTAGCTGAAATCGAGGAGCAGCCGGAAGCTTTGGAGGTCCAGCTGCCGGAAACTAACATAGGCTCAGACTCGCATTCAGGCAAGCCCCGGTTTGCATTTAAGTTCCTTACAATGTTTTGCAGTTTTATTTCACCTTAAGTCTACAGATGATTGTGCATTACATTTAAGATGTTTGACATCCACTTGCATGGCCCACAAATCCTATGGAGTCTTGGGTAGGTCTACGGCCCGTTGAGTAGACACTACTATGCTTATGCTCATAGGAATTTGGTAGAAGTCGAGTAGCTGGAATCTACTCGCGGGATAGGAATTTTGTCACCCGGGAGATTCTGGAATAAGAAAATGGTTTATGAATATGAAATTGAGACCGAGCAGTGGGTAGGATGCAGCGAGACATGGTCTCACGTGTGTAGCCCTGCTTGTGTCCATTGAGGACCGTTTCATGTGTGGTCCTACTGGACAAACTTGAATTGTACCAGCGACATACTGGAGGAATGGGCTCCAGTAAACTGATGTAGCTGGATACTGGTTTGTCGAGGCATTCCATTCTGTTTTATAGGCGTGGGTTGAGGTCAGCAAGGTGTAAATCAATTGGTGGGCACGTCAGAGTACGCCCCACGCAGTGACCTCCTGCTCGTGACGGATCGACCGGTTCGACATTTGAGTGTTTAGTGAATGGTGGCAATATACGACTAGTATTGAACTGTTACGTAGGTACTGTTGTAAGTACTCGCTGGCATTTCTGAAAGTGCGTATGTGTCGTGTTGTTTCAGGTATGTCCTGATTGCAATCACCGTCCCTCGCGGTAATAGAGTACCACTTGTTCACTACGCCGTGACGTAGTAAATACTGAAGAAGTCAGGGGAATATGATATATAGTGGTTTACAAATTGCTTGGACATCTTGTTTGGCTTAGAGATAGTACAATTAAAAGTTTACAGTTTCCCCATACTTTACCTATAATAGCATTATGTGCTTCGTGCACGTCATATCATCGGCAAAGCGTTTCTTGTTTGATTCTAGAGTCTATGATGTGCCGTGCCTGAAGAATGTCATGTGATAATTAAAACATGACTATAAGGATCCACTTGTAGGCGAGTTCTTTATGCTTTACCTTACCTATGCTTAGTATTCACCCTTGCATATGTCTAGTGATACGGGTTAGTCTTGCTGAGCCTTTTGCTCACATTTGCAGTTAACGAGTTTTCCCAGATTATACGACTGATGACGGGTTTGATGACGAGGTTGCAACCCCTCCAGGGTTTACAGCCGAGTGGGAACCCTGCACGCCGCCGTGAATTGTGTGTTGCTAGTGCGAAGTATCCAGAGCATGGATGACTTTGCTTTTGCATAGCTAGTGTTGAGAGCGTAGCTATGATGTATAGTTCTCTTTCCTTTTGTTAGTATTTTAAAACTTTCGCCCTGCTTTTTTATAAAACTTGGTATTGCAAATTGTTCTCGTTCTTTTTCTTGTATACTGTTGGGTGTCGCATCGCACGACACCACCCAATGAGATCCTCGGAGGTCGAGATTCCGGTCCCCACAGACATGGTATCAGAGCATCATTGGAAATAGTGTACTTGAAAAGAGCATATTTTCAAAAACTAGGATTTGAGTGAGGAATTAGTTATATGCCCTTATAAGGAGTATTATTAGTATAAGATATAAAGGTGGTAAACTAACTTATATGTTATTAATTCTGTAACGACGCTCCGATGTCAGGTAAGAGGTAAGGTATGCCACCGTAAGCGGATCAATTGCGGTAAGCTCACCATGTGAGAGGTAGCATGGAAGTCTTTTCGTGGCTTGGCACGGAAATGTTAATAGGAGTCTCTGAAGCTTTCTATGTTTCTAAGAACCTATGACACGCGGTACCCCAGCGTGCTTTAAAGTTAGTGGGAGCCCCCGTCGGGTGGTGTATAACCCGATAGTATGCCTCTCTAGAATCATTCATATTCTATGGGAGCATGCGAAACACGTATGCCCGAGCATGTATAAGCCGGTTCGTGCAAGAGTCTTTGCTGTACAGACATATTACAGTCATGTACCTCGAGACATGACATCGCTCGAGGGCGACTCACACCAGAGTTGTATGCATTTACTTTTGTCTATATTATTGTGACTGCCTGTCGCGTTTCCCCGTGCCGCCCTTGAGGTGTGAAGGTGTGAAAGGGGATTGTTTGTCTTTTGCAGCATTGACTACGGTAGCGACCCGTGTAGCACACGTTTGCGAGTGAACGATACTAGGACCACCTATAAACGTATCCGGAAATACCAGTTAGAATTTTCTTTGGTGAGGCACGTAGTACTGTCGGTATCAACTTTGATACTTTACCATCCCCAAACCACAAAAATGGAGGCATTATGTTTTGAAAAGTCTGACTATCAGGTGCTGGTAGGTTTGGACTCCGCAAAATGAGTTTGATTCGACATTGGGTTAGCACCAAGATTCTTGATTTCTGGCTAAAGTTTGCTCAACTTCGCCAGGTTGTAATATTGGATAGTTAGGAATAAATATAGGGGTATGCTATATGGATGAAAAGTTCTCGAAGATCTCTACAACTTTTCTGTTGACCATAAAGGCGGAAAAGCTTGATAATCTGTTGAAATTTGGGGTATGCTTAAATTACTCTAGATAACCCTACCATTGTACCAGTCTCGGTAATTTTACAATAACTCAATGTAAAAAAATCTTCTGCCTTATTGTGATATATATCTGAAAAGGGTAGAAGCAGATCTACAGTTTTGTTATTTAAAGTTTCTCTTGATTCAAATTGGAGGCAATTCAAATTTCGAGCTTAAAACAGTGAACTGCAGGGCTGCTGTTGAACAATAGTTAGTTCATCTGTTAAGTTTAGATAGCTCTAGCTTTGATCCAGAATAGGGACATGGTCATATATATACATTTCTGGAAATCTTAGCAAGTACTCTATCAACTTCGTGTTTTACTCATGGCCTAAATCTTGGTATAGCTGTGTTAATACCTATGGTTGCAAACTTGGTTCTGGCAGATCAGAACTTGAACAGTTGGCACATAGTTTAGAGTTAGCACACTATACCTATGTAACAAATGTTTCATGGACGAAATCTTTTACCCCTGGATTTTTAACTTGATGTTATACAATGTTTATTTTGTCATTACCTCAAAATATTTTCATGATATACCTGTATAAATTGTGGAAATCACCACATATACACGGGAGGTTCTGTCAAAATTTCCAGAAAATTTGGGTCAACTTTAAACCTGTATAGATTATGTTCCCTAGCTCATCTGGATCTGTATGAGTACAATATGGAAAGTTTGTAAGGTGTACTACAACTTTTGTATTCAACCCCACAGCTGAATCTGACGTTTCCTGTATGAAAATTTTCAATTTATACAGGAAGGTCAGCTGGAACAGACTGTGATTGCAACTCCAGTTTTAAAAAATTTTGGGGAGTTGGAAACCTTCTCACAGTTCCAGTATCCTTTTCTATAGATGGCGGATGTGATCGGACGGATGGATATTTTCCACTTGCGCTAGCCATCCGGGTTTTCCAAGTATGCTGCGGGAAGTGCTCCAACAGTTTGGCTTCATCAAGATGTCGTGCTATTGGGGCAGAGAAATGATTGACAGAGGCGTTCGGTCATGCACCATCTTGGTAGACATCCCGGCTAGTCCACGTCGTTATGGATGGGCTCCTTTCTCGGTTACTATCGAGGGGGCTCATTTGGAGGACACGTGGGCAATCGCAGCAGGCGACGCGCTTATGAAGCTTTGTGAGCTTCATCAAGATGCCATGCCTGGGACTCAATTTGCCATTATTCCGGTCCGTGGTGGGGCTGGTTTTGAGTGGCTGCGTCGTATGGTTGCTTCCTATACACCGTATGGCGACACAACCTCGACAACACTTGGGACGTATGCGGCTGCGTCCAATATGGTGGTTTCTACACAAGGCGCAATTATTCTGGAGCAAGTTGAAGCCTTGCGGGGAGCGACTGATCGGGGAGATACCCTTGATTATATCAACGAGAATCTACGTTCGCTCCTAGCTCCAGCAAATCACCGGCTAAATAAGTGCGAGAGTCAGCTGCATTATGCTCGCATTAGGCTACGGAAAGCTCGTGCCGAACAACGGCAAACTCGCACTGAACTGCAGCAAGCTCGTGGTGAGTTGCAAGCAAGTCAGTTAGAGGTGCAACAACAGCAGGAGCAGCTGTTAGTAGTCACTGAAGAGCGGGACACCGCCATTGAGACAGCTCAGAATTGGGAGTATGAGGCAGAACAACTTCCGGATAATGTGATTGATGCCGAAGCACAATTGCAACCAGTGGTGTATCCATCAGCCCATAATATACCACTAATTATGGGTGAACAGTTGCCTTCGAATGACGAAGAGGAAGAAGAAGATCCCGAGGAACTCGAGTACGTCGAGTAGGACATATTGGAGTGGGATGTGGTAGCACTTCTGCCGTCACAGGGCAACTTATAGTTTAATAGTTCCTCATGTTTATTTTGTGGCCATGTTTGTATCATATTAAGAATAGCAATGGTTATGTCTAAGATGACAAGACGTGTATGACATCTCATGGGGACCAAGTATGGTAGAGATGCACTTCCGTAGGGTGAGTCCATCGTTTTGGAGTGCACTACTGTAAACTTGGTCATGAGATAATATATCTTGTATAAAGTTTGTACTTTATCAATATATGTAAATGTCATGCACTTATTCCCTTGTCAATAAGTCGTGCTACTGAATGATGAAATGGATATAGGAAAAGAAAACATGTGCTGATTTTAAGTCATTTGGATGCAGAATGGTGTGTACACGCTCGACGCCTGAAATGGGAGGATCCAGTCGTGGTCGTGAGGACGAATCTCCGACCCAGGAGACAGCTGCGACACCGCAGCAACGAGTTCCTCCACCACCACCTCCTGAACTTCCAGGGAGTCTAGCGGAGGTTCTCGCCGCAGTGCTTGGCTCACGCGACGATCAAACAGAGTTACTATGGACTTTGGTCCAACATTTGTCCCGTCGAGGAGGGCGACCAGATGCGGGTCCACGACAGCTTTCTCCAAGTTCATACTCGGACTTCATGTCAACGCACCCGCCGATCTTCGTGGAGGCCGATGAACCATTGGAGGCGGACAACTGGCTCTGCTCCATTGATGGGAAGTTCGGTTTGCTATGAGTAACCGAACATCAGAAGACCCTGTTCGCGGCCCAACAACTACAAGGGTCCGCTGGTGCGTGGTGGGCGAATTACCTTGCCGCACGACCAGTCGGCTATGCCGCGGGCTGGGAGGAATTCTGGGAGGCGTTTCGCGCCTATCACATACCTCTCGGTTTTATGAGGAGGAAGCTTTAAGAGTTCTTGGAGCTGAAACAAGGAGGAAGGAGTGCTTACGAGTACTCCAAGATATTCAACCACTTGGCTCAATATGCTCAGGACCAAGTGAATAGTGAAGATCGGAAGCAGGAATGCTTCTATCGGGGTTTGAACCCCAAGATGAAGGACAAGCTTGCCTTGTTCAACAACGACAGCTTCAACAACATGGTCAATGCCGCAATCGTACAGGAGGACGCTACTAGGGAGCTGTTCTCCGACAAGAATAAAAGGAGTGCTCTGCAGGGCAGCGGAGGGGGTACTCCTCAAAAATACCGCATGGTGTATCAATCACCATCCGACCAGAGGTGGCAATCGCCATCACAACCACCGATGTTTCGTGGTCGCCCATTCAACAATGTCAGCTTCTGCCCACAACGGCAACAAGGGATGATTCCGCGTGCACCTCTACCTCCACCGCGTGAACCGGGATTCTGTCCTCCTTTCCATGTCGGTCAGACCCCGTACACGTGCTATATGTGTGGACGTACGAACACTTCTCCAAGGAATGCCCGCAGAGTGGAGGACAATCATCGTACCAGGGGGCAAACCAGCCTCACAACCAGCCCAAGAAGCCAGCCACCAGAACCGGCAACGTCCACCACCTCGCCATCGAGGACGTTCCGGAAGGCGCAACCGTACTCACAGGTACGTTCTCTCTCATTGGTCATCCCGTAGTCATCCTTTTTGACTCCGTTGCCTCCCACAATTTTATTAGCAATTCTTATGTCAATCAATACCAGTTGCCTATCTGTTCCACAAAAACCCCATATATAATTTGTTCTCCGGGAGGAAAAGTAGTCGCAGATAAGATGGTCCATAGGGTACCTCTTAATCTGGGTGGGAACATATACACTATTCTCTCATTATACTAGAGCATCAGAAGTTAGATGTCATCTTAGGGATGGCATGGTTGCAATACAATGGTGCTATTATTGACATCGTTCCTCGGAGGATATATCTAAATTCTTCGCTCCACTCTCCCCAAACTCTTACTCTTGAGAGTAATATCCACGTGACTCCAACTGCTTATAACACTGAAGCTTGTAAACTCGAAGATATTCCAGTAGTATGTGAGTATCCGGACGTTTTTCCCGAAGATCTTCCTGGTATGCCACCAGAAAGGGATGTCGAGTTTAAGATTGAACTTGTATCGGGAACAGTGCAAATCTCGAGAAAGCCGTATAAGATGGCACCTAAAGAACTTGCAGAACTGAAAGAGCAGCTGAAGGAACTTTTGGACAAGGGTTTCATTCGTCCAAGTTCGTCACCTTGGGGTTGTTCTGCATTGTTCGTGGAAAAGAAGGATAAAACATTGAGACTATGTGTGGACTATCGTCCACTCAATGCTGTCACAATCAAGAACAAGTATCCACTACCCTGTATCGATATTTTGTTCGATCAGTTGGTAGGTGCTCGGGTATTTTCAAAGATGGATCTTTGCTCTGGTTATCATCAGATCAGGATTCGACCAGAGGATATACCCAAGACAGCATTCTCGACGAGGTATGGATTATATGAGTACCTTGTCATGTCTTTCGGATTGACCAACGCACCGGCCCATTTCATGTATCTCATGAATTCGGTATTCATGCCGAATTTGGACAAGTTCGTCGTGGGCTTCATCGATGACATCCTTGTGTACTCAAAATCCACAGAAGAACATGCACGACATTTGCACATCGTGCTTCAACGATTGCGGGACCACAAGTTGTACGCTAAGTTCAGCAAATGTGTGTTTTGGATCAACCAAGTGCCATTTCTAGGGCACATCATCTCTGCCGAAGGGATTACAGTTGATCCAAGCAAGATTAAGCGAGTACTCAAATGGGAGTCTCCTAAGTATGTGCATGAAGTTTGAAGTTTCCTGGGTTTAGCAAGATATTACTGGAGGTTCATCACAAGCTTTTCCAAGATAGCTAAACCAATGACAGAACTTCTGAAGAAAGGAAAGAAATATGCATGGACAAAAGAATGTGAGGAAGGTTCATCCCAAGAAGGTGATCGCTTATGGATCACGGCAGCTTTGAAACCATGAGCAGCATTATCCGACTCATGATCTTGAGCTCGCTGTCGTGGTACTAGCATTAAAGATGTGGAGACACTATCTATGGGTCAACCTAGTACATCTCTACACCGATCACAAAAGCTTGAAGTACATCTTCACCAAGAAAGAATTGAATATGCGACAATGAAGATGGTTGGAGTTAATCAAAGACTATGAGATTGAGATCCACTACCATCCCGGAAAGGCAAATGTAGTCGCAGATGCTCTAAGTCACAAGTCCCATATCAATAACCTTTCTATCACCTTGATAGAGGAAGAAGAACCGAGTCTCTACTTGGTTCCGTATGGGGTGCTCTACAATCTAGCCCTCATTCCTACAATAAGGGAGGAAATTGTGGAGGCTCAGAAGGAGGACAAGGGCATATCGCATATTCGCCAACGAATGAAAAATGGGGAAATGAAGTGTTTCCGAGGTGACGATGACGGTACCATCTGGTTCAAAGACCACATCATGGTACCCCGTAATGTGGAACTTCGTAAGAAAATTTTGGATGAGGCTCATTTTTCCAAATATTCTATTCATCCAGGGAGTAACAAATTGTACCAAGACTTGAAGAAGAAATTTTGGTAGACTCGAATGAAGAGGGAAATAGCGAAGTATGTATCCGAATGTGATACGTGTCGATGAGTGAAAGCCGACCATCTGAAAGCAGCCGGACAACTGCAACCGTTAAGCATACCTACCTGGAAATGGGAGGACATCAACATGGATTTCATTGTTGGATTACCTCTCACTTTTCGCAAACATGACTCGATTTGGGCGATAGTCGTCTGACTCACCAAGTCGGCTCACTTTATTCCAGTCAATGTTAAGTATGTGGCACGGCAATATGCAGAGTTGTATAATGCCAGGATCTTATTCTTACACGGAGTACCCCGCACTATCATATCAGATCGTGGAACATTGTTTGTTGCTCAATTTTGGGATCAGCTCCACGCATATCTGGGTACAAAATTGATTTGAAGCTCAGCTTACCATCCATAGACTCATGCTCAAATGGAACAAGTAAACCAAGTGCTAGAGGATATGCTCCGCGCCTGTGCCATCCACCATAGTAAGAATTGGGATGATCATCTACCATTGGCAGAGTTTTCATACAACAATGGTTATCAGACTAGCATCCAAATGGCACCATATGAAGCTCTCTATGGCCGAAAGTGCCGCACACCTTTGAATTGGTGTGAATCCGGTGAACGAGTAATGTATGGTATAGACTTGGTAAAGGAAGCCGAAGATCAAGTACGAGTTATTCAAGCCAACCTCAAGGCTGCTCAGTCTCGCAAAAAAAGCTATGCGGACAAACAACGTCAACCGCTTCACTTTGATATTCGGGATCACATTTACCTTCGTGTATCCCCAATGAAAGGGATTCATCGCTTCGGAGTAAAAGGGAAGCTAGCTCCATGTTTCATCGGACCATTCGCAATAAGTGAGCAATGCGGACCTGTAGCGTATTGGCTAGAGCTGCCAGCATCGTTGTCATGGGTGCACAATGTGTTTCACATTTCACAATTGAGAAAATGTCTCAAGGCCCCGGCGTAAGTCCGTATGGAGGATTTGGAAGCTCTACAACCAGATCTTACTTACTCCGAGCATCCAACCCAGATAGTCAATGAGAAAACTCGTACCACAAGAAATCGCACTTTGTATTTCTACAAGGTCTTGTGGGGAAACCACACCGCTGATGAAGCAACGTGGGAAAGCGAGGAATATCTTAGAACCAACTATCCGGACTTATTAACGTCATATGTTTGTTAGATATTTCTCCTTTCATCCTTCCTTTTGTAATCTCAGGACGAGATTCTTTTAAGGGGGAGGAATGTAAAGTCCCACTTTTTCCTTCATATAAAGTTCAGCTACAAGTTTATTATCAACCATAGTGGAGATCAATCATGGTTATGCACATGAACTTATGGTGGGATACATGAACTTGATCTCATCAAATAATTTCTTCCACTCATGCTTAAATGTTAGTAACATGAGGAATGGACTTCACCAATAATCTTAGATTAACTCTTTTGACCTCTCTTCAAAGTTTGGAATTATTTGAATGGAGCATCCTAGGTCAAATTAATATGCAGTACCCAATATATTCAAATTAATTGCAAATTGAATATACTACTGTATATTTGGCCCTGTCAAAATTATTCAATTCAGAGGCCATAAATTTTTCTATGGTTTACTAATATTCCAAATAGACTTCCTGAAAAGTTTCATAATTTATGGACTCCATTGGCTATTTTATTTGAGATGCTTAGCAAATTCAGACCCTATTAGGAATTCAAATTTTGAATGTTGTGCAACTTAATTGAACATCAAGATTTGAACTCATCATCATCGTCAGCATGACTTGCTTGACTTATCCTCATAGTTTCAAAATTTTTGGAACTCATTTGCTATTTAAATCAGTGAGACCATTGAATTTCATCCAAATTCAAATTCAAATTTGAAATTCAATTGGAACTTGCTCCAAATCGAAATCCAATTGCAGAATCAAATTCCAGATATTTATTTGAGCCTCCCCACAAGAATCTAGAATTTTTGGACCAAGTTTGGTAAGGGAATTGAAGTTTGCAGAGAGGGGAAATGGATAAGGGGAGGTGGGACTCACTGTCAGCCTAACCCACTCGAGTGCAGCCCACAGGGGTGCTCTATATCCAGCTCTCCCCGCCGATCGACGCCGGCAACGTGCGACACCACGACGCGGCATGCATCCACTGAGCTGCCTGCTTCCTTGCGCCGTGGCGCTCTCCCCGCACCCCTCCGCCCCTATAAATACCCCCCTGGCCGTTGCAGTTGAGCTCCCACCCAGTTCACGCCATTTCCGCCACCTCTGTTCAATCGAGCTTTCGCCGATGATTGAAGTCGTTTCTCCCCGAGCTGTAAGTAGATAAAAGGCTTGTCACAAACTCTATGTGTTCTATTTGGTCCTTGATCGTGACATAGCCTCTGCCTGGGATATTTTGAAGTTTCCGGGTCGCCATCGAGGAAGTCGCCGAGCGCCTTCACTGTTTCACGGTCGAGCTCCAGTTCTAGGCCATCTCCAACCTCGATCCTTTAAGAAAAAAGGTTCGCCATCCTCTCTAGTTTATGCTCACAGAATCTAAGCCTATGACATGAAGTGTAGCTCAAGTTCTCGTTCGATAACCGAACAATTTCTCAATAGGACAGCAAAGCTTCACGCTTAAATTCATTTCATTCTTATAATCATCCTTTAATCTGGTTAGCAGATAGCTTCTGTAAGTCCTAACGAAGCTCCCTGCCCAAAAACCCTGAAAGTTATCAACCGAGCACCTTAGATTTTGAGTTTTCATGGCCGCTAGTTGAAAAATCGTACTTCGCCATCGAGCTTAGCTTTGCCGGCGATGTCACCCCAATCTAACCCCCAAATCATCCTTCTGGTGTTCCCAGGAACCTCCCCAACCTTTTCCCAAGCCTATTACTCCATTGACGAGCATTTCCGACGAACGCCGAAACCCTAGCTCCGCCGTCACCATCGCATCGCCGTCTCCGACCATCGCCGACGTGATTGGACACCACCATCGGCTTGTGCGGTCGATTTTATGGTTGAGCAGTAAAGGCAAGGCCAAAAGGAGGTCGACGCACCTAAGTCCGGCGAAGCACCGCTGCAGTTCCAGCGAGAGACGCTGCCGCGCCGGGAGGTTGACGAAGGTGCGGGTCCCACCTGTCAACGACACCGCTCTCGTGGGATCAGCCGTGCACACGGATCCAGTGTGGTTGCGCGGGTTAACCCCGTGGCTCCCGGTGTGGCTCCATTCTGATTGCCCCGATTCAAATGAAGTGGGGATCGGCCCCTTTATTTGAAATTTCCAATAGGAAAATAAATTTTAGATTCAATCCAAACTTGGAAAATCCATAACTTCGAGTAGAATTATCCAAAAATTCCCAAATAAATTTTTTTAGGACCAGCATGAAGAATATTATCCAGTGGTGCACTTGGATTTGTATGAAAAGCCCTATAAATTTCTCTATAATTCAGACAAACAAAATGTTTAAAGAATTCATTTCCCATAGTTCTGTTAATTGGAAAATTTCCAATTTTTGTCAGAACACTATTGTTAATACCCTTGATCTCCAGTAAAAGTTTCAAGCTCTTTGGACTTAAAATACTGGGTTGATCAATATTCCAAATCTCTATGTAGTTATAAATTGAGAAAAATGGAAAATCAATTTCCAGAAATTTACCCAAACTTGAAAATCAGTTTCTCCCTGGAGGAAGCTTAGAAAATGGTGAAACAAATTTTCCTAGAACCAGTGAGACCCCCTCTACATGATACAACCCCTGGTAGCCATGATAGGTCTCGATATTTCAACCAAAAATTTAGAGAAGGTTATTGCTTACCATAATTTTTAAGGACAACAAACTTCTTTGATCATCTCCTGTTCTTTGCAAGAATCTTCTCTATAGTCACTAGTATCTACCATAAAAGTCCCAAAGCCTATTAAGATAATTATCTTATTTTTATACTAGGATATTCACACCACCTTAAGCATATTAATTATTCACAAAATCAGTTATACCTAGTATATGCATATTGTGTAGTAGCTGAAATCGAGGAGCAGCCGAAAGCTTTGGAGGTCCAGCTGGCGGAAACTAACATAGGATCAGACTCACATTCAGGCAAGCCCCAATTTGAATTTAAGTTCCTTACAGTGTTTTGCAGTTTTATTTCACCTTAAGTCTTCAGATGACTGTGCATTACGTCTAAGATGTTTGACATCCACTTGCATGGCCCACAAATCCTATGGAGTCTTGGGTAGGTTTACAGCCCGTTGAGTAGACACTTCTATGCTTATGCTCATAGGAATTCAGTAGAAGTCGAGTAGTTAGAATCTACTCGCGAGATAGGAATTTTGTCACCCGGGAGATTCTAGAATAAGAAAATGGTTTATGAATATGAAATTGAGACCGAGCAGTGGGTAGGATGCAGCGAGATGTGGTCTCACGTGTGTAGTCCTGCTTGTGTCAATTGAGGACCGTTTCGTGTGCGGTCCTGCTGGACAAGCTTGAATTGTACCGACGACATACTGGAGGAATGGGCTCCATTAAACTGACGTAGCTGGATATTGGTTTGTAGAGGCATTCTGTTCTGTTTTATAGGCGTGGGTTGAGGGCAACAAGGTGTAAATCAGATGGTGGGCACGTCAGAGTACGCCCCACGCAGTGACCTCCTGCTCGTGACGGATCGACCGGTTCAACATTCGAGTGTTTAGTAAAAGGTGGCCATATACGACTAGTACTGAATTGTTATGTAGGTACTGTTGTAAGTACTCGCTGGCATTTCCGAAAGTGCGTATGTGTCGTATTGTTCCGGGTATGTCCTAATTGCAATCACCGTCCCTCGTGGTAATAGAGTATCACTTGTTCACTGTGCAGTGATGTAGTAAATACTGAAGAAGTCAGGAGAATATGACATATATTGGTTTACAAATTGCTTGGACAACCGTGTTTGGCTTAGAGATAGTACAATTAAAAGTTTACAGTTTCCCCATACTTTACCTGTAATAGCATTATGTGCTTCGTGCACGTCATATCATCGGCAAAGCGTTTCTTGTTTGATTGTAGAGTCTATGATGTGCCGTGCCTGAAAAATGTCATGTGCTAATTAAAACACGACTATAAGGATCCACTTGTAAGCGAGTCCTTTATGCTTTACCTTACCTATGCTTAGTATTCACCCTTGCATATGTCTCGTGAGACGGGCTAGTCTTGCTGAGCCTTATGCTCACATTTGCAGTTAACAAGTTTTTGCAGATTATACGACTGATGACGGGTTTGATGACGAGGCTGCACCCCCTCCAGGGTTTACAGCCGAGTGGGAACCCTACACGCCGCCGTGAATTGTGTGTTGCTAGTGCGAAGTATCCAGGGCATGGGTGACTTTGCTTTTGCATAGCTAGTGCTGAGAGCGTAGCTACGATGTATAGTTCTCTTTCCTTTCGTTAGTATTTTAAAATTCCTGTTGTGCTTTTCAATAAAGACTTGGTATTGTAAATTTCTCGTTCTTTTTCTTGTATACTGTTGGGTGTCGCATCGCACAACACCACCCAATGAGATCCTTGGAGGTCAGGATTCTGGACCCCACACCATTACCCCACTTGGCTTCATCACACTCCCAGTGACCTTCGGGACTCAGGAGAACTATGCTGATGACTGTTATATACCAATTTCATTCGTCAATTTAACTCAATTATGTGAAGGATTTGTCCTTTCTTGCACACATCACCTTTCTATCTAACCCAATTCCACTTGGACTTGGAGAAATATGTGTATGCAGCATTTTATGCAGGAAATGAGGAAATGTAGAGAGACCAATCCTATAAAATATCATCCCAGCCAATCAGGCGACAACACGTGGCATCCCATGGATCAAATGACCCACAAATAGAAGTATCCAAGGAGATCCAACGGTGTATCACCCATATACATCAATGGGACCCACCTGGCAGCCACCTGGAGAAAGCACACGAGAAACGGTGCAATGACCAGGTCGGCCGAACCAGAGGGTTGGCCGACCTGGTCTTTGCACCAAACTCGGTCAGCCTCCACGTGTTGGCTCCTCCCAGCTCCCTGGAGTCAATGGTGACTGATTCGCGTGCTTTTGGTGGCGGGAACCGACCTAAACACTAGTATAAATAGGACCTCCTACCCCTCACTTCAACACACACCACTTGGGCATCATTCTATTGTATACACTATCTTCCATAGTCCTTATAGGAGTTAGGATGTAGAGAGGAGAGCCTCTAGTCCCAAGTCCAATTTGGGAAAGGAGTAGAAGGAGTCTATCTTCCCAATTCCACATTGGGAAAGGTATGTCTCATGTATTCCTTCTTGTATTTGTAACTTTGTGCTCAATAAAGATATTATCTTTAGTCTTCTTTTATACGTATACTTGGACAAAGCGTTTCTTGTTTGATTGTGGAGTCCATGTATGTGGAAGGTATAGTCTTTATGATTTCACTATCATGATCACATCTTATGGTCATAAACACTATAGACCCCCACTATAGTCTATGTAGGTATGATATGATTATGTTAATATGAATGACTTATGCTATGCTTCAGCATTGGTTCAACGATGTTTAGGTTAGCCATTGCCTTAGGATGGCTTGTGCCATGGCTCCTATGGTATTTGCTTAGTATGCTAGCATGGTGCTAGGGTATTTAAGTAGCGTTGGATGTCTCGTAGACCCACGGATTGAAGAGGTAGGCAGTAGGTGGCGACATCCCTATCTGTCCTTTGTGATCCTCCATGTTCGACTATGCCACAGGCTCTTGGCGGGAGTCGCCCTAGTGTTGCTAGGGGTAAGCCCGTGCCCAATGTGTTGAATAGCATTGCATACGAATTCATCATTGACATGACCATTAGTATCTACCTAAGGCTATGTATATGTATTAGGAGCATTGTAGGAGCAACTCTCTAACTCTGAATCCAATCTCCCTCTAGCACCCATTTTACCATTTAGAATAGATTGCCTAGGTGTGTGTCACACTACCCCTATTATCAAATTACCCCTGTCCGGATAATGGATTAGTATCCCATAGCTTGACCAAAGAGTAGTATATACTTTACTTCATTGCCTTCCTTTGGGATAAATACAATACCATTGGGAATACTCATGGGTGAAATGCTACAATGGTATCTTCCGTGCACTTGCGGATCTCATCTCTTTACCAAAGATGATCTGTGGTGTTAAGAAATACAAACAAGCATTTCTGGCGCTATTGCCAGGGATGATTTGTTAGTATATCTTAGGAGCCATCAACAAGCATTTCTGGTGCCGTTGTCGGGGATGATTTGTTAGTATATCTTGGGAGCCGTCAACAAGCCTTTCTGGCGCCGTTGCCGGGGAAGGCAAAGGAAGTGAAGGATAGCTATCCCTTGTGATTAAGCTATAGGTACTAATAGTTATTAGACAGGATTACCCTTTTTGTTTTCTCCTTTGTGTGAAAACAGGGTAGTGTTGGCCAACCCATTGTATGGGATGGCCAACGAGGACGCAAGTGCTAAACTGCAAGATGATTTAAGGCGTACCTCAACAAATGTCCGCTAGTCAACACCATTGCTTTTTTGTGAGAAAATTTCAGCTTTCAGTAGGAGCCAAAGTCATCCATACCCAAGCTTGGGGAAGTCTCCAAGAAGTTCTTCTTGGTTTGCCTCCACCATGGGGGTGGATAGCTGGCTATCATCCAACACTCGTGTCATGGGTTGGCTCCACCAATCCATGACCACATTCATGCTGGAGCTGAAGGAGTCCTATTCTCATTCATCATGGATGAGAAGAAGGTCTCCACTCAAGGGGTGGATTGAAGAATGCTCGAGTTCCCATAGCTTGTCATGCACACCACTTCACAAGGTTGATATGCTAGTTATGGAACTACACCTCCCATTGAAGTGTCTTGAATATCCAAGTCCTTGGATATTTGTTTGGATAATCCAAGTCGTGGATATTCACATGATTTGTGAAAATCCATGTCATCATGGGACGTGCGGGAATTATTTCCCTAAGACCCATGAGGACCTTTTTCAAACAACAACTCCAATGGCTACCATTCACAAGGAGGTCAAGGGTGGAATTAACATCACCCTTGTATTCAAGGAGGCTATGGCTTTCCAAGGGATTTATGTTCAACTAGCCTACCTTGAAGTATCTTGGCCAAGCAGAAATCAAGACAACATTCACGTGAAGGTCTTGGCCAAGGACAAGAACTTAAGGAGCATTCAAAGTCCAAGATATCCCACATCACTTGTTGGGATTCCCACACTTCGACCAAACCCATTCAACCTAGGGCAAGTGACATTGTGGATGAAGCGTTTCTTGTTTGAGTGTGGAGTCCACATGTCATCATGCCCAAGGAAGCCTTTGATCCATGATCAATGTATGGGTTGATTCAATGGAATATCAATATGGTCAGAGTGGCACCCCTAAGAAGGACAAAGCCTCACCATTCTCATGAAGGAATACATTCAAGAGGGAGAACTCGTCGCTACAACAACATGTCTATATCAATACAACGGGGAGAGGCTAGGGCCACCATGTGGCCCACATGTCCAAATGACAGCCAAATGAGTTTGGCATGTCAAAACAGAAGAAATCGTCCACATCTTCAACTCCGGGATTGGACAACAAATCATCGCGCTGAACAGAACGGAGGTAAGTCCTACTCATCGGACTTCAAAAATTCGGTGAGTCCTTGCCAATAGGTTAATTGGTAGTTATCTCATATTTGTTTTCCAAATTGCATCAATCCTTGCATTTACATGTTTGAAATTCCACACTTGCATGTTGGAAAGTAAAATTTCCAACCATTATAAAACTAAAAATTTGAATTAGGGGAGAAATTTAATTGGATATGAACTACGTGCATGACCACTTGAATTTATCTTCCTAGTTCAAACCAAAAAGATTTGCTTTGACCCTCATTTCATTTACAAGTTATTTCAAGTTGAGCAAGACAATTTGAAAATTGGGTTCAATTTGCTTTTGGCTAACGTAACCCGTTTTCGAGTTGTTTTGTGTGTTCCTGATTAAAGTGCAGCGAGGTCAAAATTGTGAAGAGGAGGTTTGGCAAGAAAGTGGAAGGTTTCATCAAGCTCAAGTCACCATTGGGAGGATTTGAGAACACTTCTCTCCTTCAAACTCATTTTGAGTTTGAGGAAGAGAAATGTTCAAGAGGATGACCCAATGGAGGAGCCAGAACCAAGTCCATCACCAAATCCAACCTCAACATGGCATTTGACATCAACCAGCAAGCCTACGCCAAAAATCAAGGTTGTGAGTTTCTCACACAAAGACCTTCGTCACCAACTAATCTCCAAATGAGGTATGAGTTTAAAATTTTCCATTGTTTGGTTTGCCATAGAATTGAATGTATTTGCTTTCATTTGTGAGGAAGGTTGACACTTCCTCATCATTCAATTCTCAACCATCCTCACAAGAGTAAGCATGGGTATTGAATTTTGGATCTCCAAAAGGAAATCCCACCTTACTTGGAAATATCTCAAACAAATACCTAGAATCCTTTAAAAATTGTTTTGTAAACTTAGTCATTTTTGTCGAGGTTTAGAAAACAAAACTTATGGGCATGACTTAGTTGGTGAATTGGCATATAGGAACTTGGGCATGGTGACAGCCATAATTTTTAATTGAGCTTCATGCATAGATGGTGTCACTAGATTTCAAACTCCTAGGAATAAGTGATATCCTTGCTCTGAAATTGAATTGCATTTTTAGGAGGAGTCACTAAATTTCAAATTCCTAGTGAGGTTTAGGAGGATAAAATTGAGAATCTTGTTTGTCATGGTCTAAATGATAAAAATTTGCTCTTGAAAGCTAAGATGGTAGAAACTTTAAAAGGTGTAGGGATCCATATAGTGTATTTCTATCACATGCATTGCTATGAGTAGGAGCTTTAGAAAATATGCAACATGAATTATCCATAAAGCTCCACTCTTATCAATGAATAACACATTGATCATAGATACACGTGACATTGGATCCAATGCATATTTGATTTTGTTCTTCCCCGTATGTACAAATGAAAGTTCGGTTACCTAACTCGAACGTTCATTTGTACAAGTCTCGGGAGCTAACCATCCCTCTCTATTCAAGAGAGGAAGTTTGCAGGAGTAATATTATATGCGGGCATTCATGAAGTTGATTGTTGGTATCCCTAGAGGATTCCATTTCAGCATCTCTTGGCCAAGGAGTAAATTAGGATGGTTGTTATCTATCAGAAATTATGGACGAAGGTCAATCATAACTATACGAGGCTAGAGATTTGAAATGGGAACCCTCCATGAGCAACCAATGAGCTGCCACGAATGGGTGAGAGCATTATGCTCTCAACTATTTTAAGCACTCATTCAAGCTCAAGGGATTTGCCACCATCATTGGGTACAAGTTATTCCTATGTGGCTAAGAGTTATGATGTACCATGACCAAGGAATGACAAGATCACAACCAATTTATATTGGGTGCAAGTTGTTCCTATGTGGCTACAAGGTATGTCATGCCTTAGCCAAGGAACAACAGATCACACTCAACCCATGTTGAGTGCATGTCATTCCTTTGTTGTTCTAGGTATGTTGTACCTTACCCAAGGAACAACTGATCATACCCAATGCATGTTGGGCACATGTCACTCCCTTATGGCAAAAATATATGATACACCTTAGCCAAAGAGTGACGAACATACTCAATGTATGTTGAGTGCACGTCATTCCTTCGGATCTAAAGGTTATCATTATCCTAGCCAAGGAATGACAAATCACACCCAGCATAAGGAGACCCTGATGTGCAGACGATCAAGATCGGAAACACTCTATTAAACCACACTCATGGTGTCAATGGGAGGCAACACAACGATCAACACTCAACCCTCCATTGTCAAAGCCATGCTGCAACAAGGATAGGCCAACTCATGGCCTACCTCCGTCGTTAGGGTTTCAACCCCTATCACGGACCTTGATCAAGAATAAGCTTGAGGGAGGACCCCCACTTGAGGTAACTTGTATCACACCCACTATATTTTTATTTCAAGTCATCCATTGCATATTTACTTTCCATCCATCCATCATCCACCTTGCATTTTAAAAAAATATATAAAAATAGGTTAGATTTGCTTTCATCAAATAAAGATGTGCGGTAAGAATGATTTAGAATTCACATAGATGAAATGATGAATAGTTGCCTGTTTTATTTTCCTAAGTCTCTAGTTTACAACTTTCTACTCTTCGAATATTGCTTTCATTGGTTTGAAATACTTTTACCTTAATTTGGAAGTTGTGGGTAGCAAAAGCTTAATCTAATTCTAGGTTGTTGCAAGACTAGAATTGATAATAGGGCTGCTAGTCCTAGTTTGAAAGTAAAACTTAGATTTCTGGAGAAATTCTAAAAAGATTTAAGTTTCCCTCAATTGATTGGAAATACCTACCAAAGTCATATGATGTTCATACATAAACAAAACCTTATGCATATGCTATTTGCTTTCACATTGAGCCTAGCCAAACTAGTATAGACCTATGTGAGAAATCATTCAACTCTTTTTGAATTCAAGACTTCACTTGCACATGCTATACTTCTACACTAGAAGTAAGCAAAACGTCCATCATATCCACCATACCACAACAAAAAGAGAAACTCCATGTTATTCATGTTTAGCACTCTCTTCAAAATTCATTGCAAAGAAAGGGAGTAGAAGACATGGGTACAAAAATGAAATGAAAAAATGGCATGCTTACAGCATAAGCATGAGAAAAAAAAAGAGAAAAGAAAAGTAGCCATGTTTCATCCCTGCAAAAAGAAAGAGAGATTATACCAAAAAGGAGTTATCTCAAATATCCACATCCACTTCCACTCCATCACACATGCACTAGTCTTGAATCAAAAAGTTTTGAATTGAATTCTTCTAAGGCTTACTCTTTTGACTTAGCAATATATGTGATTCAAATATGCCTACTTACTTTCCTTACCAAGCTCCACATACAAGCCATATTCAATGAGTAGGAATAGTAGAGGCACAATGCTTTGGTGAGGAAATATTTCCACTATCCACAAAGGAGTGACTGAGAGAATCAAATTGGGGTACTTAATATCTAAATTGAATTCTCCAGGATTTAAGTGGAACTTGAGTTCTAGGCTATGTTTGCTCCATTTGCTATTCTACCTTTCAACTACTCATGAATATGAAAAAGCATAAGCCCCATGATAACTTAAGAAAGGTAGGGTATCATAGCCAATTTCTGCAATACTAAGAAAAGTATCTTGTTGTGCATTAGATACTTTTGAAAATAATACATTGTAGCAAATCTTGATCATCAACCTAAAAGTCTTGACTTTGCTCGGGACGAGCAAAGGATAAGCTTAGGGGAGTTTGTTGACGGCTATTATATACCAATTTCATCCGTCAATTTAACTCAATTATGTGAAGGATTTGTCCTTTCTTGCACACATCACCTTTCTATCTAACCCAATTCCAATTGGACTTGGATAAATATGTGTATGCAGCATTTTGTGCAGGAAATGAGGAAATGTAGAGGGACCAATCCTATAAAATATCATCCCAGCCAATCAGGCGATGACACGTGGCATCCCATGGATCAAATGGCCCACAAACAGAAGTATCCAAGGAGATTCAACAGTGTATCACCCATATACATCAATGGGACCCACTTGGCAGCCATCTGGAGAAAGCACACGAGAAACGGTGCAATGACGAGGTCGGCTGAACCAGGGGGTCGGCCGACCTGGTCTTTGCACCAAACTCGGTCAGCCTCCACGTGTTGGCTCCTCCCGGCTCCCTGGAGTCAATGGTGACTGATTCGCGCGCTTTTGGTGGCGGGAACCGACCTCAACACTAGTATAAATAGGACCCCCTACCCCTCACTTCAACACGCACCACTTGGGCATCAGTCTATTGTATACACTATCTTCCATAGTCCTTAGAGGAGTTAGGATGTAGAGAGGAGAGCCTCTAGTCCCAAGTCCAATTTGGGAAAGGAGTAGAAGGAGTCTATATTCCCAATTCCACATTGGGAAAGGTATGTCTCATGTATTCCTTCTTGTATTTGTGACTTTGTGCTCAATAAAGATATTATATTTAGTCTTCTTTTATACGTATACTTGGACAAAGCGTTTCTTTTTTGATTGTGGAGTCCATGTATGTGGAAGGTATAGTCTTTATGATTTCACTCTCATGGTCACATCTTATGGGCATAAACACTATAGACCCCCACTATAGTCTATGTAGTTATGGTATGATTATGTTAATATGAATGACTTATGCTATGCTTCAACATTGGTTCAACAATGTTTAGGTTAGCCATTGCCTTAGGATGGCTTGTGCCATGGCTCCTAAGGTATTTGCTTAGTATGCTAGCATGGTGCTAGGGTATTTAAGTAGCGTTGGATGTCTCGTAGACCCACGGATTGAAGAGGTAGACAGTAGGTGGTGACAGCCCTATCTGTCCTTTGTAATCCTCCACGTTCGGCTATGCCACAGGCTCTTGGCGGGAGTTGCCCTAGTATTGCCAGGGGTAAGCCCGTGCCCGATGTGTTGAATAGCATTGCATAGGAATTCATCATTGACATGACCATTAGTATCTACCTAAGGATATGTATATGTATTAGGAGCATTGTAGGAGCAAATCTCTAACTCTCAATCCAATCTCCCTCTAGGATCCATTTTACCCTTTAGAATAGATTGCCTAGGTGTGTGTCACACTACCCCTATTATCAACTTACCCCTGTCCGGATAATGGATTAGTATCCCATAGCTTGACCACAAGAGTAGTATATACTTTACTCCACTGCCTTCCTTTGGGATAAATACGATACCCTTGGGAATACTCATGGGTGAAATGCTACAACGGTATCTTCCGTGCGCTTACAGATCTCATCTCTTTACCGGAGATGATCGGTGGTGTTAAGAAATACCAACAAGCATTTCTGGCGCCATTGTCGGGGATGATTTGTTAGTATATCTTATGAGCCGTCAACAAGCATTTTTATTACTACAGAACCGAGAAGTTGGTCTTCGACGTGGCGCAGATCAGTCTGCCATTTAATGCCATTTTGGGCAGGCCTGCTTTATATAGGTTCATGGCCGCCGCCCACTATGGCTACTTGGTGTTGAAGATGCCAACACCTTCGGGCGTTCTCCAGATCCGCGAGGATCGCACTGCAGGAATAACTGCATTGGAAGAACTCCATGTGCTTGCTACAGCTTAGTAGGAAGCATCCGGTAAGGAGTTAGCTTTGAAACCATTGAGCTCTCGTCATCAAGGCTCAACCTCTACACCTCATGTGCAACCAAGCGGTGACACCGACGTTCCCGTCAAAGTCATCCAAATCGGTCCTGATGCTGCTCAGACCACCTGTATATCGGGAGGTTCGAACAACAAATCAGAAATTGTGCTCATCACTTTCCTCCGGGCGAATGGCGACATGTTTGCCTGGCAACCGTCACAAATGTCTGGGATCCCTAGGGAGGTGATTGAGCACAATCTGAAGATTTATCCAGACGCACGGCATGTACACCAGAAGCCCCGGAAGCAATCAGTTGAAAGGCAAAACTTCATCCGACGGGAGATCAAGAAGTTGCTTGAAGTTGGTTTCATCCGGGAGGTGTTTCGCCCAAAATGGTTGGCAAATCCAGTCGTGGTGCCCAAGGCTAGCGGGAAGCTTCGGGTGTGTATCGACTACACCACTTTAAATAAGGCATGCCCAAAAGATCCATTTTCACTACCTAGAATAGATCATATAGTGGACTCCACCTCCGAGAGTGAGCTATTGTGTTTCTTAGACGCATATTCTAGATATCATCAAATCCAAATGTCTAAGGAAGATGAAGAGCATACTGCCTTCATAACAGTAGATGGATTGTATTGTTATACTGACATGCCCTTTGGTCTTAAAAATGTTGCTTCAACCTTTGTGCGAGCTATGTACAAAACATTTGGAGAGCTAATTAGAGACTTGGTGGAGGTGTACGTCGATGACATCGTCGTGAAGATCAAGAACATGGAGTCACTCCTTGACAATTTACAAGCTGTCCTCGACAAGTTGCGCATCACGCGCACCAAGCTAAACCCTGACAAGTGTGTCTTTGGGGTTAGCTCCGGGAAACTTCTTGGTTTCTTGGTGACTCACCGAGGAATTGAAGCAAACCCAACGAAGATCAAAGCCATTGAAGATATGCGGCCCCCAGCCCGCATAAAAGACGTCCAGAAGTTAATCGGGTGTCTAGCTGCGCTCAGCCGGTTCATCTCAAGACTGGCAGAGCGGGCACTACCCTTCTTCAAACTTTTGAGGAAGTCTGGACCATTTCATTGGTCTGAAGAAGCAGAAAAAGCATTTCAAGAGATGAAGCAGCTCCTCACCATCCTACAAATCTTGGTAGCTCCAAATCCTTGTGAGCCTTTACTGCTTTATATTTTTGCAACTATAGAAGTTGTTAGCATGGTTCTGGTCATGGAAAGGCCAGAGCCACATCCAGTTCAGGAGCCTAGACACCTCCTATAGGGTTCGAAGCTACCTGAAGGCAAGTCTGGCTCCCAGCCCCCAGACACGGATCTTCAAGACAGAGTGCTAGAAGATCAACCTCTCTCATCTGAGGGAGTTCTAACGGTTGTTCATGAAGAGTCGGACCCATCCGACAAGGTCTGGGTTGAACACGAAGAAGATATGGACCCCTCCAGGAGGGTCCAGGAAGCTCAACAAGAAGGTCCAGACCCCTCCGGGAGGGTCCGGATCGATGGATAGGAAGCTTCGGGTCCCTCTGAGAGGGTCCGGACCGTCCAGCACCTAGTGTACTTCATCAGCGAAGTACTCCATGACGCCAACACAAGATACATTGAGGTGCATAAGCTGCTTTATGCAGTTCTTATTGCTTCAAGGAAACTTCGTCACTACTTCTAGGCCCACAAAATATCAGTGGTAACTTCTTATCCACTACACGCTATTTTGCATAACCCTAAATCTACTGGGAACATCGCAAAGTGGGCAGTGGAGCTGGCTGAGTTTGACATCGAATTTGTGCCACGGTAAGCAATCAAGAGTCAAGCTTTGGCTGATTTCGTGGTGGAATGGACTCCCTCTCCATCAAACCCTGGGGGGCCTAGTGAGCAGAAACTGGAACCCAAGGTTCCGGTATTCACCGAGCCTCACTAGACTCTCTACTTCGACGGCTCTATGTAGAAGCAGGGGGCCGGAGCTTGAATCCTTCTCCTCACTCCGATCGGGGAGAAGGTCAAGTACATGGTTCACCTTGACTTTAAGGCAACCAACAACATGGCGGAGTATGAAGCTCTCATCTATGGGCTCAAGGTGACACTATCCTATGGTGTCAAACAACTGTTAGTGAAGGGTGATTCACAGTTTATCATCAAACAAGTCAAAGGTGAATGCTGTTGTAACAATCTCCAACTAGCTACTTATCTCCTTGAAGTCCAAAGAGTCCAGAAGGACTTCGAAGTCCTAGATATCCACTATGTTCAGCGTCTTCACAACGCTTAAGCTGATGAACTCTCAACGAAGGCTTCAACCGGAGCTCCGGCTCCCAACGGAATCTTCGTCCGGAGGTTATCAAGACCAACAGCTCAGTCTGCCGAACTGAGTGAAGGGGGCGAGACCAGCACCACGAAGCTGGCAGTCCCGGTGGCCCTGCTACCATGGCGTCCACCAAGGGTCGTAGGTGCTGTAGGAAGCTCCGAGCAACCCAGCACGCAAGACTCAAAAGCTCAAGTTAGCTTCGATGCATGGATCTCGAAGATCCGGAGCTACTTGAAAGACAACATCCTTCCTGAAGACGGTGCATCCGTTGATCAGATTGTCAGATTGGCTAAAAGATACACACTGGTAGAAGGGTATATCTTCCTTTTGGAGGATGATCATATCTTCTTGACGATCAATCAGCCCCTCCCTATCAACAAGCTTATCCATCAAGAATTGCATTTTGGTAGCAATTTTCCTGTCTAAACCAACTAGCATATCCTCATCATCACTATAGTTGTCACTATCAATATCAAAAGAACGCAAAGAGGTATATTTTGTTGTTACCTTTCATTTACCTTCCTTCGCCATGAGGCAAGTGTCGTTGCCTTCCATGTGCCGAGAGTTGGGAAGAGGGTGGACTTCTTAGTTGTCTTCTAGATGGCTATGCTAGCCATCTCCTCTTCCTCTTTGGATGAGGACTCATCATTTGAGTCCCACTCCTTTCCTAGGTGCGCTTGTCCAGCTTGCTTCTTCTTCTTGAAGAATTTCTTGGGTTGAGGCTTTGTTTCCTTGGTCTTCTTCTTGTTTTCTTCATACGGGCAATCAACTATAAAGTGGTCATATTCACCACGATTATAGCACGCTGGCCTCAGCTTCGGTCTTGATTTTTCTTTGTGTTTTCCTTCACTTGATTTGCCCCCTTGTCTTCTCTTCATCATTCTCTTGAATCTCTTCATAAATAGGATCATGTCCTCTTCGTCAATATAGCTGCTCTCATCATCGATGTCCTCTTCTTGTTGAGCATCTCGAGCTTCTTTTGACAAGGGCTTGCATGTGGACTTCAAGGCGACCCCCTTCTTCTTTGCCGAGGTGAGATCGGCAATCTCCTTGACATGTTTTGCTTGCTTCTCCATCATCTCAAAATTGATGATCTTTCCAAGCGATTCGTCCGAGGTCATTTTCTTGTACTCGAGGCTTTCTCTAATCATTGAGCACAAGGTAACATTGCGAGGCATGAAGGCTCTAAGAATGAGCTTCACGACCTCGTGATCATTCCATTTTTTACTTCCATATGCTCGAACCCTGTTGATGAGAGTCTTTAACCGGTTGTACATGTCTTGTGGCGACTCATCTTCTTCTATGGTGAATCTTCCCAATTCACCTTTGATCATTTCGATCTTCGCCTCTCGCACATGGAGATTGCCTTCATGTGCAGTTCGCAATGTGTCCCAAATTTCCTTTGCAATCTTGAGTCCATCCACCTTGGTGAACTCATCCCGACTTAGTGAAGATGTGATGACTGCTGCAGCTTGAGCATTCCGATGAATTGCTTGCTCTTGACTTGGTGTAGGCTCTTCATCGTCGTCCAGGATATCTATTCCTGTACACACAATATGCCACAAGTTGGGATTGAGTGAGATTAAGTGCATTTTTATGTTTTGCCTCCACATTGAATAATCATTGCCGTCAAAGTGTGGGGCTTTTCCTAGAGGAATAGACAAATAATGGCTATTGTTAGAATTTATACGATCGTAGTTGAAAGGATATCAGGAGTAGTCAGTGTGACTACTCCCCTTCTTCTTGTCCTCGATCTTCACTTTCCCTTTTGAGAGGGCTTTCTTCCTTAGGAGCGCCTTGAGTTCAAGCATCTCCTCATCGTCATCCTCGAAGTCCTGAATGGCATCGAGGAGCTTCTCTAATTTCTGATATTTTTCATCTTCAACCTTCTCTTGATTGAGACTCTTGTGCACATCCTTCATGCTTGACATGTTCTCTTTGAGTTAGATCAATGATTTCAATACAAGCACGGTACGCAGCGGAATATACTATGTAACTTGAAAGTATTGAGTCAATGAAATTAAGTGTAGCACAAACTAACTTTGATTTCAATGTTTTAATGTAAGATGGACAAGATCAAGTAAACCCTAGATTATGATATGAAAAACTTAAGAACAAGTTTGACACAAGATTTTATCATGTGGTTCGGTTCCCACAAAGGCAATCTACGTCCACGTTGAGGAGCCCACGAAACAACCGGGTCTTCACCAAACCTAACCTCATCGAATCGCCATGAAGGCCAATTCTCTTCCACTATCACAAAGGGTAAATCAACAAGTTCAAGGGGCCTTCTCACAAGTTGAGGGCTCCCCAATATTACAAATCGAACACCACCAAGAACACACTCTTAAGATTAATAATGAAACAACAAGAGTGTGTTACAGAATCAAACCCAAGAGCTCAAACATGTGGAATTATGTCTCTCCTTTGATCCGAAGTAAATCCTCAAGGGTTTGATCTTTCTTGCATTGGATTGCGTGGAGAGATGTGTTTTCTAAGCTCTTGGAGGGTGTGACGGCGCTGGGAGTTGAGAGAGTTGAAAGTAGGGCCATGCACATCTATTTATAGGGCGTTTCCAAAAGTTACCATTAGGGTTTCGAGAGTCTGGACTAGTCCGTGGTGTAGTCCGGATTAGTTCGGTGTGCGGTGTGTAGAAAACCCTAAGTTCTCAGGAAGATCGGACTTATCTGGCTTAGGGCGGTCTAGTCCGATTTAGGCTCTGGAAAAGTTCAGACTAGTCCGGGTTTTAACGGACTAGTCCGGCTGTGGTGAACCCCTTAGTGAATTGGGGACAAGTCCGCATTTGGAGGACTTGTCCGATTTTAGTCAGAGAGGTTATCGGACTAGTCCGAATATTATCGGACTTGTCCGCAAAGTTGTGAAGTGTTGAGGACTAGTCTGTACTGAGAAGGACTAGTCCGATCTTAGTCAGAAAGATATCGGACTAGTCCGTGGTGATATCGGACTAGTCCGGTCTGTGTAAACCTAGACTGTGCAGACAAGTCCGCACTGGGAGGACTTGTCCGATCTTGAACAGAGGGATTATCAGACTAGTCTGGGGTATCTCGGACTAGTCCAGACCTGTGTAAATTTGTGCAGTGAATGAGTTTTCTTGTGCTTGAGCTCTTGGGGTGTGTTTCTCCAACACAATCCATACACATTGATCTAATCTATTCAGCTCTTGAGCTCTTTTACATATAGATCCTCATTCTCCTTTCTTTTTGCACTTTCTTCATGATTTCATTAAAACCTGCGGTCATCTCAAAAATTTGGTTAGGATCTCATTTGTTTATCATAAATCAACCAAAACCCATAAGGGATGCCTAGATGCACTTTTATTGTCTATAATGAAGTTGTGCAAATTTTTTTTAGTTTTTATCCAAGTTATTCATATTTGTTACAAGTTATATTGTTGATCTCTTTGGATCTTAACATGTTGTATAGTCTACTTGCCTGAATGCCAAGCCAACATAGGTCTGGAGTGTGCTATCGACTTAGCCTGGTCCTGCGCCCTAAGTACGCCACTCTACCTACACCCCGGCAGGCCTAAGTAGGGTGAGTACTAAAAAAGCATACAGATCTGGAAATATTACATCAATATACTTGTTATCATATCAAGTTTCTTCGGATTTAAAACTCAATTAAGAATGATAAGTCACAAACGATCTATAGACAAGAGGACAAATTTTACTCTTTTCTTGTATTTAATGTGCAGGAAAAACAGAAACTCATAGTGATGGTGGACGACGCTGGAGCTATTAAGCTCTGACATCCTCCATGGGGGCCCGCCGTCAACATTTTATATGTTGACAGTGGGTGCTATCGGAGTTTCAAGGCTCCGACAACCCCAGGAGGACTGTCGTTGAAGATTTACGCGTTGACATCGGGAGCTACCGGACCTATCAAGCTCTGATAAATCCCAGGGGGGCCAGCGTCGACATGTTATATGTTGATGATGGGTACTGTCGGAGCTATCGAACTCCGACAGCCCTAGGGGGCCAGCCGTCGACGTATTGGAGATAAAGACTTCAGACCTAAAATCTACAAGTTCGAAGCATTCAAGTCATCAACATACTGTCAAATACTTTTGATACATGTACACACTCGAATTGTGCATATATACTAGGGGGGCAACAAGATAAAGCACAGTATATTGAATACAAAGTGAAATTCATGGCAAAAAGAGTGGATTTCATTAATTCAAAGTACTGGATTACAAAATAGGGATTACAGCAAGGGGCAAAAGGAAAAGGTCCTATCTACTGGAGGATCTAAGTCATGTGGAAAATGAAGCAACCTTCTCAGCAGCCTCTTGGACACTAGCTCTGGCGACATCCTCTTCTTCGGTAATGAGCCCTTCAAAGACTGGATCGAGAGAGAACTGGGAATCTTGGCTTGTAACACGCCAAGATATACTCGGTGACGTCTTTAGCCAGAGATTTCCCCTCTGTCTCCAGCTGATCAACGATGACATTGCCATTGCGTCGAGTTTACTTCCGGTAGAGTCAAGCGCCACCAGTGTATGGTCCAGCTCCTACGCTAGGTTCTCCGGTTGTACGGGACTGAAACCAAGAGGCACAAGGGCCCTGTCCGCACATCCTAGAAAATCCCATACCATCAGGGATTCAATTGCCTTGGAGCTCTGCCAGAGACCTCCAGGCGGCCGCTAGCTCCGAACTCTCGCGAGCGAGGCGTTCCACAACTTTGGCATGTTGTTGCATATTCTCAACAGCCTGCTTTTCGCGGTTGGTTAGCTCCGTCTCTTAGTGGTGGATGTGGTTCCGTCATTCGGCCAGGTCCTTCTCCCTGCCCCTCACTTTCCCTTCTCTGGCGGCAATATCAATCTCTCTTTTCGAGAGCTCCTGCCCCAACTTCCAGTACTTCTCCTTTTCTTCCGCACTCCACAGATCCAACTTCTTCGTGCGCTCTGCAAAATTTTGCTCAGCCAGAGTCAATTTCTGGGTGAGCTCCTCCTCTCTCTTCAAAACATCCTCTTGTTGTTCCAGGAGCTTATCTTCTCTCACATCAAGGTCCGCTCGACGCTTCAGAAGGACCTCATTTAATTCATTAAGGCTTTCGTGATGCTCATTAACAGCATCACGCCTTTCCTTAGCTTGCTCGAGGATCTCCCAAGAATTGGCATCGAGCGCCCTGATTGCGGCTTCCTTCTCTTCCAACAGTTTGCCCCAGTACTCCATCCGGGTCGTTTCCCTCTTGACCCACTCCTTCTGATCAGCAAGCCTCATCTGAGAAAGTGTGGTCTCAAAGTGGAGCCTGTTGCGCCAATGCCTCAAGGTGTGGCACTCCTCCTCAAGGACCTCGCTCTCATGATCGAAGGCTAGTTGAACTTGTCAAAGGCTCGAGCAAGCATTATCTATGAACAACGCCAAGGGAATGGGCTCCAGGCCTGCTGGGGTCATCTCCGCTGGTTCCAGAGCATTCTCCATAACAAAAATAGGGTCCCACTATACAAGTGAGGTACCCTCAGCTCCTGCGGCACTGGGGCCACCCTCTGGAAGCTCTTCGGCTGCAGTAGAGGACGAACCCGCTGGGTAAACTCCTACCTCCGGGGCCGACGCTGAAGGTCCTGTTGTAGGAACATCAATTGTTGGCTTCGCGGGAGAAGTGCTTGCCTCTGCCTCTTCATGGCGTTCTGCCTCGGGCGTGGGCACCTCCGGAGCAGTTACTTCCGAGATGGTCGTCGGGACTTCACCCAAAGCCATTTCCATTACTGGCTCAGGTACCGGTACATCAGTTACTTTTGGCTCAACTGTCGGAGCTTCAACAACTTCTAGCCCAAGGGCTGAAGCTTCAACTACCTCCAGCTCAATGATCAGAACTTCGATCATCTCCGGTTCAACGGTCAGGGCTTGAACAACTTCCGGTTCGAGGACCGAGCCTCTGGCACCACCGGTCCCACAACAACCTCTAGTGAAGGAACCAAAGCCTCGGTAACCTCTGGCTCAGCACTGGAACTTCCGACGTCTCCACTTCCCGCACAGGAGCCTCAGTCTCCAGTGTTGTGGCCGGCGGTGCATCTTCAACTTCTCCCCCGTGGTCCGACGCTACCACGGGAGTATCTGGCGACGATTCTGAATCTAGATCCACAACAGCTGATGCCGGAGCTGCCGTGACCTCAGCCATCACTGGAGGAGGCATGGGGCTTGAAACAGGAGTTTTTGTCCGCACTATTTCTGGTGCAACGGAGGCCAGAGCTTTAGACCCCAACTTTGATGTCCTGCAGTCAAAAAATCGGAAGATCCAAAACATGATAAAAACAAGAGTGGCAAATCAAGGTGAAAAAGCAAAGCTTACCTTGGAAAGCTACCGCACCAATCTGCGCAGAACCTCTTCACTGGAGGCTCTGAACCGGAGCTTGTTGTGGCTGGTGCGGGAGGAGCTCCGGAATGCTGCACGGAGCCTGCCATCATTGTTGGTGTTGCCCCAACCAAGGCCTCTCTTGGCTGGGAAGAACCTCCGGACCTAGAGCCCCTCGCTGGCACCAGGACCGAAGTCGACTGTCCTGAGCTGGCGCCTCTAGAAGACGCTTGCCCCGAAAGTGGTGAAGCTGCAGAAGATCTCCCTCGCCGAGAAGAAGGTGCTGTTATAGATGGAGCAGGCCTAACTGACCTCCCATCAGCATGCTTCAATTTCCTCTTCCGGCTGGAAGACTCAGCTGGCTCCTTGCCCTTGCTCTTGCCAATGTCTTTAACCCTCTGGCTCGGAGCAGGGGCAGCCACCTCCTCAGAAGCTCCAGGGATTACAACCCTGGAGGTCTAGCATTTTTCTACCTCGCCAATGTAATATAGCGCCGGCATCTTCCTTCGGAGCTCCTTGCTGATCTCTGGAATCATGTTTAAGGGCAGGAAAGTAGTCGATGGAGCTAAGACGTCGCTGTCAACAAGCCCATGCTGAAATTTCTTAAGATGGAGCTTCAAAGCTTCGTCATCCAAGTTGGATTTCAAACGGGTTTCAATCCGATCGTCATCCATCACACTGTTCAAAGCCCAAGCGAGCTTCTCCCTCTTCCTCAACGGAGCCCACCTGTTCACCAAGAAATTTCAGAAGACAATCTGGGGGTTCACTCCACCCTCCACGCATTCTCGGATCCTGGTCAAGACAGAGTTAAACGCATCCGACAACTGCAATGACGTTGGGGAGTCCTTGGGGTAGCTCCAACCTGTCGTGCTCCTCCACTGCAATGACAATCCAATCTTTCTTCTAGTCGTCCCATTTGCCAGAGGGGAACGACTTCAAGTACTTGAAGGGGCAGTTCTTGCGCTTCACAAAGTAATAGAAGCCAACCAACTTTGTCCCCTTGCCAGTGGTATGAGCTGTGAAGAAGGTTCGGAACAATTCGATGCAGGGAGGCACGCCCACCCACATCTCGCAGAAGTGGACGAAAGTGGCCACGAGCAAAAGGGAGTGCAGGCCGAGGTGATGCAGTTGGAGGCTGTAGAAGTCCAGCAGCATCAGGATGAAACTCAATAATGGTGGGACCAGACCCACCATGGCATACGCCAAAAAGTACACTATCTCTCCGTGGTGCTCCTTCTCGAAGGGGAGCTTGACGACGTGGACTAGGTGGTTGAAGGAGTCACTAGACCATCCCATGAAGGTTTGAACCTTCATTAGATTGCCCTTGCTCTAGATGCGGCTTTTGGGAAGACCTAACTCCATCGCGGCAAAGTGGAGCAATGGAAAGGAAAGCTAGGTGAAGTTTGGGAAGCTCTGAGCGCAAGTTTGATCGAAAGCGTAAAGAGTCCTCTTACTGTGCATACTTTCCTTCTTAAGTAAGCCTCCACGACGCTTGGATGGAAACCGCAACGAGAGCAGGGTCACATTTCAAAAATCTACCGTGTCAATGACGAATGGGCCCGGGGCCACCCCGATGAAGAGGTCTAGGTTATTACCCCAGGCGAACGATTGTCATGATGGACGGAGGGAAACCCAAAGGCGGCAGTCTGACAAGGCGCTCGAAACCGATACGGTTTTCGTATTGGGAACTAGCGACCTTCAATTGTGTGAGATCCGCACTCAAAGATCTCATATGCCGCATTCAAAGCAAGCCACGTAGTGATGGTTTAATCCCGAACCATCACCCCAACAGCATATCAAAAGACCTTTGAAGTTACAAGGCGGAAATCGAGGATGGCCCCACCTCCGGTAGAATAATGAGCCAAAGGGTTTCTCCCAGTGGTGGGCCTGGGGGCCACTGTCGGTTCCCTGTGTACCGTGTACACTATGATACAACAAGAAGTGCAAGAGAAGTCCACCTGTCTGAGTTGAAGGCTCCCTCAAGTCCCACATGTCACATGGCAACGAACATGCCTCCCTCATATGGGTAGCTCCGGGACTACCACGTGTAATATAAGACCGGAGCTAAAGTCCCGACATAGGGAAGCTTCGGCGTTGACACGTGGATAATGACCCCAGACCTAACCCCCCGTAGAGGGAAGCTCCGGTGCCGCCATGTGTATGTCAGTTACGGACCTGTCTCCCACGAGGGGAAGCTTCGGATCTACCACGTGTGGAGCCTCCGCACCTACAACATCAACAGAGACATTGGTGAATCTCTAACAGCACGGACATTCAAGGGACAGTTAGAGCGGCAGTTACAAGACCTGTTTATGTGTCATTAATGCTATATTAATGACACACGATCAGTGGACTGTTAATAGGGGTAACACAGCCATTAAAGCACGTTATCACCCTATTAATTAGGCTTAATACTCATAGACTGTGTATTAGGTTATTGAATACACAGAGCCACATGTCGGGCCAGGTAAATGTTGTAACGGCTAGTCCTTGGACTATAAAAGGACTGCGCCGCACAGTACATAGAGACGGAACCCGATCCAAGCACTCACGCATACGAGTGTTACAGACTTACTCAATACAACAACACACACCCCGTGTAGTAGGGTATTATGCTCAAGCGGCCTGAACCACGTAAATCACCTGTATCATCATCTTGTTCCTGATCTCTGCGCGCCCAAATCAATACAAGAACCTTCGCGAGCTACATTTAGTAGTATCGGGGGAAGTGTCATTTAACCACTTTCACAGTTGCATTCCTCAATTAACCTCTTGGGTCGAATATGAGGCCTCCTAGACCTGTGAACTGCAATAGAATGTTGTGGAGGTTGCACAACAGGAGAATGTGGGATTACCGATGAATCATCATCAATAAGTGCATCTGAGTCATCAATATCTGGTGTATGTGCTGAATCAATTAAATGCTCCACCTGCACACTAGAGGTGTGAGAACTCTGAACAGGAGCATTAGTATCCATAGTATTAGTAGTCATAGCAGATTCATTAAAGACAAAACTTCTGCTAGTTATAACCTTTTTTGATTCAGGATCCCACAATCTATAACCTTTAACACCAGAACCATAACCAAGAAAAATGCACTTAATAGCTCTAGGCTCCAATTTTCCACTATCAACATTAGCATAAGCAGGACAACCAAAAATCCTCAACTCAGGATAATTAGTTGGAGAACCAGACCATACCTCAATTGGAGTCCTTTTATCAATGGCAATAGAGAGGGGACGATTAATAAGATAGCAAGCGGTGGAAGCAGCCTGAGCCCAAAAACATCTATTAAGACCAGCATTAGACAACATGTAATGGGCCTTGGAGATGATAGTCCTATTCATACGCTCAGCCACACCGTTTTGCTGAGGTGTGTGAGCAACAGTGCGATGTCTTACAATGCCATGAGACTTATAATAAGAATTAAATTCATTAGAACAGAATTCCATCCCATTATCAGTACGAAGAACCTTCACCTTTTTTCTCAGTTTGATTCACCACCATAATCTTCCACTCTTTAAATGCAGAAAATACTTCTGATTTATGCTTTAAGAAATAAGGTCATACCTTTCTCGAGTACTCATCAATAATAGTAAACATAAAACGAGCACCTCCAATAGATGTATTACGAGACGGTCCCCATAAATCAAAATGCACATAATCAAGAATACTTTCAGTTGTATGAACTGAAGTGTTGAATTTCACCCTCTTGTGCTTGCCAAACACACAATGCTCACAAAAGTCCAATTTGCTGATGTTGTGCCCATTAAGAAGGCCTCTCTTGCTCAAAATTGATAAACCAAGTTTACTCATATGACCAAGACGCATATGCCATAAACTTGTAGCATCAGAATCAGGTGACTTAGAAGAAACAGCAACATTACCAATAACAGTAATGCCTTGTAGAATATATAGATTTGATTTTAACAAGTCACCTTTCATAACAACAAGAGAGTCTTTAGTTACCTTCATAACTCCACCTTCAGCAGAATACTTGTAACCTTTGAGATCAAGAGTACTCAAAGAAACAAGATTTCTCGTCATAGTTGGAACATACCTCACATTTGTCAATGTCCTGACAATACCATCAGACATCTTAATCTGAACAGATCCAATGCCTACAACCTTGTGAGGTGTGTTATCACCCATCAAAACGGAACCTCCACCCTGGACAGATTCATAAGGGGAGAACCAATCTTTGTTAATGCAAACATGAAATGTGCAGGCAGAATTAAGAACCCATTCATCATTAATTTTAGCACATCCAGCAAAACCAACGAGAACATCACCATTAGAACTGCTATCGGAAGAGACAACAGAAGCACTACCATCATCACTGGATTTATTTGTAGACTTTTGAGCAGCCTTTCTCTTATCTTTATTCTGCAGCTTGTAACATTCGGAGATATAATAATTATCACGCTTGCAATATCTGCAAAACTTATCTTTACCTTTGGATTTAGAGCGGTGTTTCCAACCACTTGAATTTTTATTTGATTTTTCTCTGTTCTACTATGAACAAACAAGCCTTCTCCATCAGAACTGGCACCAGAATCAGCAGACACAATTTGTTTCATCTTTTCTTTTGCATGCAAAGCATCATAAACCTCTTAAATAGTAAGAGTATCATGACTGTATAATATAGTGTCTCTGAAATTTGAGTAAGACGGGGGCAAGGAACACAAGAGCATAAGAGCTAAATCCTTATCATCATATTTTACCTCCACGGACGCTAGGTCCGAAATAATCTCTTTTAAGACTTGAACATGAGAGGACATTGAACCACCCTCTTGCAACTTGTGAGTAAACAATTTCATCTTCAAATGCACCTTGTTGGTTAGATTCTTAGACATGCAGATCGATTCCAGCTTGAGCCATAAAGCAGCAGCGGTTTTCTGTTCCAAAACCTCTTGCAAAATATTATTAGATAAATGAAGATGAATTTGTGAAAGAGTCTTACGGTCATGACACTTTTCATCGTCGGTGCAATTCTCCTGCTTCCTTGAGAATCCATCAAGCGCATCATCTAGATCGGTGTACGCTAATATTGCCCACATCTTGACTTGCCATAGAGTGAACCATGTATCACGGTCTAGCAGCGGAATATCATATTTGAGAGAAGCCATATCGAAGAAAATCCAAGAACAATTGATCTGGAATCTTGTGAATCCTCACGTGATGCAGCCAGGAGCAGCAGCGGCACTAGTATGATTTCTTGGACTTGATGCTTGATTTGATTTTTCTTCACGGGAGCACTAGTGCTTGCAGGCAGCCACCAATGACCCCTCACGGCCAGGCAACGAGAGCCAACGGGGCTCGACTGCGCACGCACGGAACCTCGATCTTGCGACCACACAACGACAGTCGACAGGCACAGAATCCGGAGATGCAAGACCAGCACACTGCAGAGTTGGCCAAACGGGCGGCGTTGCGGACGAAGGCATTGCCGATGAATACGCGGGTGGCGACTTTGTCTGGCGGCGGCGCACGTAAGACCTGAAACTGATCTGGCGGCGGCGGGTGCAGCCTGGCGGCACAACAGGGAATAAAACCCTAATTTTTTTAATCATTCTCGTGTCTAGCTTTGATACCACTTGTTAGCAAATTAATGTGTAAACAAGATCGAACACGAGACACAAATTTACGTGAAAAACCCTTGAGGGAAAAAACCACGGGCGCCGACCGGCGATCTTCACTATATGATGAGAGTTTACAATAGGGATCAAGATGTGGGTTTCTTCTCTCTTGCTCTCCCTCAACAGTCTACAAGATGTATTTATAGGAGTGGCTTACAAAAGGAAATAAATCCCTCAAAATAAATACGACCCGTAATATGGGAGGACTCTACCTCTCACATCCCCTAGGCGTCCCCAGCGAGATCAGAATTTTGGATCATATTCCAACACTTATTCTTCATCTTGTTGGTTGTCTATTCAAGCGTGCTCTTGCAAGAGAGAAAAGTTTGCAAGTGGGCATTCCTTTATCCTACTCGAGGTTAGTTATGGGCACCATGACTCCGTCGCCTGGGTTCCAGTTCCACCACACCGACGACCAGCTGGTCGGGTACTACCTCAAGAGGAAGGTGGACAATCTCAAGACCAAGCTCGAGGTCATTACCTCTACAAGTCTGAGCCATGGGAGTTACCAGGTGTGCAATGATGAACTTTTCCATCTATGATGTTTTGGTTCTTCAGAGTTGAAATTTAGCAAATGTCAAGATGGCGAGCTTTGTCTAGAACGGTTTTGGCAGGGCCTTTGACTTGCTAGCCTTTCTTGGCCTATTTTCGCAAAACAGAAATAAAAACAAAAACATGTCTGTTGAAATTTTCACTTGATAGAGAATTTCGTTGCAAGCTAGCCAGGTATGTAGTGTAAAAGGCCCTTTCTTTCTCTAGGGCGTCTGACCTTTTTCTCTCTAGGCCGATTGCAGATAAGCCCTTTGTGCCTCATTTCCGAAAGAGACATTGTTCTTTTCAAAACTTTTTTTCGAAAGGCCAGACATGCTGGCGTTCAATTATAAGTAGGAAAGAGTTCTATGCACGAGAGGTGCAAAAGTTTACATGTCTAAACTAACAAAGATACAGACAACAAAGGATTTACATTCAAATTGGGAATGACAGCAGATAAGCATTTTGCACCTGCTGTAATATCAAAAGGCGATTACATCCCTCAACACCGAGAACATTCCATCAATTGTACTCTCCTTTGCCTCAAAAATCCTCGCATTCCGCTCTCTCCAAAGCACCCAGACAACAGCAATCACATAAGTTTTGACACCCTTGCTCTGAGTTTTGCACATGCCTTCTGATAAGCTATAGAACGACTCTTGCATTGAGCTCCCATCATGCCAGTTCATGGGATGCAACTTCGGCTGCACAATCCAATCACTAGCTCTGATCCAGAATTGTAAGGTTATTGGACATTCTATGAACAGGTGTGACACTGTTTCAAGATTGCGATAACACAACAGACAAAAGTAGTTGTTAGGCCATCCCCTTTGCAAGAGATGATCTGATGTCCAAACTTTGTTTTGTAATAAAAGCCATAAGAAAATATTGCAACGGGGTGGTGCTCAAACTCTCCATACGTTAGCTGGGAGAGATGATCTAATACTTCCTTCAAATTGCAGTCTGTATGCAGATCTAGCGGTGTACATACCTAATGAAGTGGCCCTCTATTTAATTTCATCATGTTCATTTGTCGCCAAAGTAAGCTCCATATCACCGATAAGCATCCAAAGGCGCACATAATCTAGCAGGAGTGGTGTTGTGAGGTTAGGGAGGAGATCACAGATCCAATTTCCATTTTCAATAGCATCCTTTACGGTGCGCCGCTTGCCTTTGCTGATTTTGAACAAGGCTGGAAAGATAAAAGCAGGGCCTGTCCATCAATCCAGCTTGAATGCCAGAAACGGGTAGTTTGTCCATTCCTCACATGGACTCTCATAGCCATTGCGAAGAGAGAGGCGTCTACTGTGTCCACCAGTAAGTCCATTCCATTCCATACCTTGTCAAGCCGCGTCCAACTCTGACATAGCCATCTGAGACATAATGCACGACCAAACCTTTTCAAGTCACTGGTCCCGAGCTCTCCACAATCTTTGGGACGACAAACAAGTTCCCAACGAACCTTGCTTTTGCTCTATGTTAATTGTTGACCTCCGGCCCAGGAAAAAACGTCTTCTGATCTTGTGGATGCCCTTATAAAATTTTTTGGAAGATTTGACCACCGAGAGGAGATATGTGGAGAGTGAGCTTTGTACCGAGTGAACTAATTCCTTCCGTCCTCCAATACTAAGGAGTTGCCCCTGCCAACCAGCCAGCT
Organism: Tuctoria greenei; assembly: GCA_036927565.1. Lineage (NCBI taxonomy): Eukaryota > Viridiplantae > Streptophyta > Magnoliopsida > Poales > Poaceae > Tuctoria > Tuctoria greenei. Next base: position 222,647,259 of record JAYESD010000002.1, on the reverse strand, counting down.
TTGCAAGGGCTCGATCTTGTATATGTTGAAGATGACTCGGTCACAGATGATTAAGATTGAGGGGAATGCCAAGATAGTTCATCGGAAATATTGCACGCCTCCCACTAAAGTTAGTCAAGATGTCATCCAGGTCAAGCATCTCACAGTTGATTGGAGTAACCGTGCTCTTCGAAAGATACATCATTTAATTTAGTTCCGTGTGTATAACTATAAAAAGCAAAGCTTGAAGCATATTCGATGCAACTAATCAACTCTTTTGTGGATGACCCATCCATCTGCAGAGAAGTCGTTTCTATCGAAGCGTGACCTGGAATGGTTCTTCTGCCCGCGCGATCGCAAGTACCCCAATGGGTCGCGCACCAACCACGCCACAATGAAGGGGTAATGGAAGGCCACCGACAAGGACCACCACATCGCATGCGACGGCGGCGTCTACAGCGTGCACAAGACACTCGTCTTCTACCGCGCGCCTGGCGGCGAGCACACCGACTGGGTGATGCACGAGTACCGCCTCTGCCAGGACCTAGTTCACGGCGCCTTCAACTTCATCGTACATCCATAAACTACCGGATGATTCGTCCTTGCCATGTTCATGCATGCGGCATTGCCGTAGCCGTTGCTGAACTGGAGTGTCAGCGCCCTGGGTACTTTAGAATAAATACTCTGTAACAGACTTGGTTAGGGAATTATTATTGTTATTGAAAACTAATTTCTCTTATCTCGGTTTTGTTCCGTCCAGCCTTCTTCTTCCTCAAGCAATCTCTCAATCCCCCTCTCTCCCTGTCTAGATACTAGCCAGTTTCTAACAATTGGTATCAGAGTAAGATGGAATCCAGTATGCAGCTACTGCTCGAGGAGATCATGAAGCCGATACTCAAGCGCTCGACAGAGGGTTCGCAAGGAACAACACCACCATGGATAAGCACATCGCCAAGCTGGGAGCCCCGGCCAGAGCTACGGTGCAAAGCGACAGTATTCTGGTCCAGCGCGCGCGCTTTGCCATGGCAGAGACCAAGCCGGTGGAAGCCATCGAGGATACCGTGATCCTCGCCACGACCGCAGATCCAGAGGTCATCAACGCCCGCCTTCTCGTCTCCAATCCCTGCGAGGCGGTCGACGACGTCACCGTGACCAAGGCCGTCGAGCAGAGAGCCATCACCTTCGTCCGGGCGCCGTCCGCTGCTGACACGATGTTCTCGGACCTCCCCGATGTTGCGGTCTTCGACGGGCAGAGGAAGAGCCGCAAACCGGAGGACGCGCCCGTGTTCGCGGAATTCGACTTCGACCGCTTCATCTTCACCACCCTGCTGCCGCCCGTCCCGATTCCAGCTCCCACTTCGGCTCCAGCGGCGGAAGAGATCCTCATAGATGAGATCGACCCACATCAATCAACCTCGCTTCCTCCTTCCACCGAGATCGCGGTCCACGCGGACGTAGACCATGGCCGTGTTCGTCGACCGCTACCCAAGAAGCGTGCTCGCCTTCTTCGCCGCCTCCAACGGTATCGTGTTCGAGAACCTTGCCTCCCGCTTCATGTCTGACACCCAGGTGGCTGAGGCGCGCGCCTGCGAGGACCGCCTCTCCAGCGCCAACGAGACGATTTTCGTCGTGCGCTGCAAGCTCGATGTCTACCGCGCCCGCGAGATCGTCGTCGACGCCATCAACATTTCTGCCACGGCCACATCCTCGAACCTCTTCAGTTCTGCTTCCGCCATGGACCCCATCGTGATGCGCACGTGGAAGGATAACTTCGGCATCGGGAACAAGTTGCTGCTGCTGTCGAACAGGAGTGGGGAGTTCACCGACGCCATGAGCGTGGAGCAGCCGCTTTGCACCTGGCACCGATGTCCACTTCCACCGCCATGGTCACCACCGTCGTTCGCACACAACCTGTTCGTGGAAATAACCATCGAGGTTGTCGAGTGGTTCGAGCGCATGTACACCGCCGTCTGCATCTTCCCCAATGAGGTCACATACTCCTTCCCCGTCTCGGCTCAGGGCGCAGTGGTAGCGTGGTGGAAGTGCGCACTATCGCAGCGGGCGTGATGCACCGTGACAGACGTGGAGGTGAAGCAAGTGGTGCGCATGTTGTTGACCTGGGCGGCCCCGTTCCTTTCTGGATTGTGCACGTGCAGATGAATACCTTCCCCGTGATGCTTGCGGCGGTCGAAGGGTTCAGGAAGGAGGCGCGACCGCTTGCACGAGAGGGCTCTAATGCCTCCAGGACGATGGACCAAGAGATGTCCGAGCGGCTGCTGCACCTCGCCTGCAAGCACGATGCAGTGCAGTGTGCGCGACTGCTCCTCGACGGTGGTGGATGGGTCGTGCCGACGCCCACCTACACAAAGGACTTGCTGACGCGGACGCCGTTTCATGTCGCCGCCGAGACGCACTTGACGAAATGCACTCACCGACGACAACTGATGGGCCTGGGCAGCGTCGCCTTTGTCAACACCGTCGCCAGCTTCCTCGTCCAGGCAGCGGGCATGTGCAACATGACCGTTTTGACAGCAGCTCCAGGACTCCGGACGTCGGAGTGGATGCAGATGGCAGCGTGCCTGCTGGGCGCCAACAACATGTTCGAGGGAATGACCGCCCAGGACTTCGAGCCAAATGTCGGCATGATGGAGGTGATCGGGTTCTTCCTCTGCTTCGTCGTCGTCCACAAGGTCAACGCGTTCCTACTTCCTTCTGTGGTTCAGCGGGCGAGACATCAAGCACCATCTCTGCCTCAAGCTAGTTAAGCACAGCGAGACGGAGGTCCGCGAGGGTGACTTGGTGCAGAGCATGGTGTTCCTCCTGTACGGCAAGTTTCGGAGTGCGCAGCTGCTGTCCATGGACGTGTTTACGACATGCATGCTGAGCTTCGGCAACTTACTCGGCGACGAGCTGTTGTCGCGGTGCCTACGCCGGCCGTATACGGATCGGCTGCCCACTTCGCCTGTCACGTTTAAATGCATGGAGGCTGCACAGGTGTTCTATCTTGATGCACCAGACCTGCGCGTCATCATCGAGAAGCTAGAGCACAAGACGCGTGACTACTTGACGTTCCTGTGCTTCTACGTCTTCATGCTGTTGTGGCTCAACGTCGCCATGCAGAGAGGCATCAAGGACGGGCTGCTGCCGCAGTCCATGTCTGGCGAGCCGCTCCTTCGCGGAGGACACCTTCGTCGACAACGTGTTGATGGGTTCTTACTTCCAGAGCGGCCAGTTTTCAGACGTTGATCTATGCAAGATTTTTGGAGAGCTCCTGCTTAGGGGCAAGCAGGCTTTTAAGAGGGAGAGAATGTCAGCACCCTGGGTACTTTAGGATAAATACTCTGTAACAGACTTGGTTAGGGGATTATTATTGTTATTAAAAACTAATTGCTCTTATCTCGGTTCTGTTCCCTCCAACCTTCTTCTTCCTCAAGCAATCTCTCAATCCCTATCTCTCCCTCTCTAGATCCTAACCGGTTGCTAACATGGAGCTCATTGGGACGATGGTTTTTGTGCATTGCAGGGAGGTTACGCGCTGTGCCGCGTGATCAAACGACACGAGGCCGGGCTGCTGCAGGGCGAGCCGCCGGCGAGGGTGAAAGGAGCCAACACCAACAGCGCGAGAGGGCAGACGAGCAAAGTGCCGAGCAACTCGTCTCTCGTCAGCAGCGAGCTGCTCAGCACGTTCACGTCCACCACCTCCAGCTCTCCTCCTCTGGAGACGAGCAGAGGAATGTGCGCCTTGGATGAATCCCGCAACAATTTCAAGGTACAAATAGAACCACTCGTCCACTGATAAATTGTGTCATTGGTTTACATGTCGTCGTCAGTGATGTTCATATATAGCTCATAACCGGTCTACAATGCACGCAGAGCTCATTGGCATACAGCGGCGGAGACGTGTGCGACACCATCGGACTGCCGCCACCCCTGTTCGAGCCCAACCACTCGTCGTCTCAGCAGATCCGCACGTCGCCACGGGACATGTTGTTCTTCATGGGCGACGACTTCACCGCTGCAGCAGAGTCACCCTTCTTTGGCGCCCACATGGGGAGTGTCTCGCAGCGGAGTTCAAATGGGACTGTTAGGTTTAATCTCACATCAAATATTGATAATGGGGAGCCCAATATATAAGGTGGAGGGAACCTCACCTATCAGGCTAGTCTTTTGGGTTGAGGTGGCTCAAGAGCTTGGTTGAGACTTTGGTTGGACTCTGGTTGGGCCTGTTTGCATAGCAGGTCCGTTGCGACCTGGGCTGCCAGCAGGGGCCCGTCTGTGTGACGGGTCAGACCGCGTTCTAACAAGTGGTATCAGAGTCAGGTCGGAAACCTGTAACGTCTCCCGGGTCACACACAGATATCGGGCCATCAGAGAGATCTCCCGAACCACATGAAATCGGGTTATCGGAGTAGTGTCTACCCGAGTGTGAAGGGGAGTAGGACCACCCGATGTAAGATGAAGGGAAGATTTTTAGGTTTAATCCACATCGAATATTGATAACGGGGGAGCCCAATATAACTGTTAGGTTTAATCTCACATCGAATATTGATAATGAGGGAGCTCAATATATAAGGTGGAGGGAACCTCACCTATGAGGCTAGTCTTTTGGATTGAGATGGTCCAAGATCTTGGTTGGAGCTCCGATTGGGCCTGTTTACGTAGCAGATCCGTTGCGACCTGGGTTGGCGGTAGGAGCCCGTCTACGTGACGGGCTGGGTCACGTTCTAGCAAGTGGTATCAGAGTCAGGTTGGAACCTATAACTTCTCCCAGACCACACACGGATATCGGACCGTCGGAGAGATCTCCCGGACCACATAAAATCGGGCTATCAGAGTAGTATCCACCGGAGTATGAAGGGGAGTAGGACCACCCGATGTGTGATGAAGGGGGAGATTGTTAGATTTAATCTCACATCGAATATTGATGTTGGGGGAGCTCAACATATAAGGTGGAGGGAACCTCACCTAACATGCTAGTCTTTTGGGTTGAGGTGACTCAGGACCTTGGTTGGGGCTCTAGTTGGGCCTGTTTGCATAGCAGGCCCGTTGCGACCTGGGCTGCCGGCGGGAGCCTGTCTGCGTGACGGGTCGGGCCGCGTTCTAACAAGTGGTATCAGAGCCAGGTTGAAAACCTGTAACATCTCCCGGGCCACACACAGATATTGGGCCGTCGGAGAGATCTCCCGGACCACATGAAATCGGGTTGTCGGAGTAGTGTTCACCCGAGTGTGAAGGGGAGTAGGACCACCCGATGTGTGATGAAGGGGAGACTGTTAGGTTTAATCCCATATCAGATATTGATAATGGGGGAGTCCAATATATAAGGTGGAGGGAACCTCACCTATCAGGCTAGTTTTTTAGATTGAGGTAGCTCAAGACCTTGGTTGGGGCTTTGGTTGGGCCTGTTTGCGTAGCAAACCCGTTGTGACCTGGGCTGGCGGCAGGAGCCTGTCTACGTGACGGGCTGGGCCACGTTCTAACAAGTGGTATCAGAGCCAAGGTTAGATTGGATCTAGAGGAGATGCGGAAGATCATCGTTGAGGTTTGGGGATCATGCTCAACGGGCACCACGAAACTGCTTGATGCGGTGCGAGGTGGAGCATGGCGGCGATCGACGATCTGATCGGTGTTGTCGGACACTCTAGGAAGGCGGCCTAGACCGTCCGACGGGCTGCAACCAGCGAGGATCATCCATATGTGGAGATCAAACCGGTACGATGGCCGTTGAAGGCATCGCGACGAAGGCGACGACTTCGGCTTGCGATCAGACCAGCGACTAGACGTGGCGAAAGCTGGAGAGATCGAAGTGTGGGAACATCGCGGCAAGGCGGTGTATCCAGTGTTGCACAAAGGTGGTATCGCGATACGCAAGCAGACTGTATCGACGATACGGGTGGTCATGGTGCGACATGCTCGTGCATAGGGATGCATGAGGGGCGTGATGTTGCGACGGAGTCCAAGTGCTAGCAGGCGCAAGAGACAGAGTTGCACAGTACGTTGACGTCGATAATCGATCGCGTGTATTGCAGTCGGTTTCTTCGGGATTGAGTCGACGAGTTTCTCGTGAGATGCAAGATTCCGTTGTTGGACTGGGTGTTGATCAAGGTGCAGGAGCCGGAGAGTTTTGCAGCCGTGGAGGAAGGTTTCGTGTGTAATACGGCAATATTTGGCTTGTTATGGTGCAGTGCGTAGGTCAGAAGAAAGTTAGAAGAGTCCAAAGCTGATGCGGCAGGTGAACATGTATGATTACTTGTATCCAAGTTGAGTACTGTACGATGCAGCATGTGCATCATACAGGTTGCTTCGTTGGGAGACAAGGGGTCCCACCATTGATTGTTTAATTGTGTTGGCTGGTGTCCAAGTCCAGTACGTGCATGTATACATGTTGATTGTTGGATAAGGGGTCCCACCATTGATTATTTTATCCTGATTAAGGTGTATGCGTGTTTAAGGCTGCAGGCTGTTCTGGTTTACATGCATAGGTGTGTAACCACGGGCCGGACTCCAAGCGGGAATCGGAGGCCAGGTAAAGCAAAGAGATACGAGTATTCAAGGAGGCATCACGAAAAAAAAGAAAAATTTGTGTGGTGCTTGAGCTCTTCCGACTTTGCAAGCAGCATGGTGATCAGAGGTCGACAACTTGGAGGATTCCGCACAAGACAGACACATTGATTTCGGCTCGTACAAGGTCAACAGATAAGCGGATCGGGCGGTGACACAGACGGTAAAGGGCTCGGTGAAACCATGTGTTGGCGGGATGGTGCCGACGGGTACCACATTTGATATGGTGAAGTTTGACGGCAGCGGCAACTTCGGTTTATGGTAGATAAGGGTAAAAGATTTGTTGGCGCAACAAAGTCTTTTGTCCGTTCTGAAGGCGAAAAAGCCGGTCAAGATGTAGGATGACGAGTGGGAGGAGAAACAGATGCAAGCAACTGCAACCATACGGCCATGTCTGTCCGACAATGTCATGTATCATGTCATCGGGTTGACTACATCAAAGGAAATCTGGGACAAGCTGGAAAATTAGTTCATGTCGAAGACTTTGACAACCAAGCTGTATTTGAAGCAAAAATTATATGGGCTGGAGATGCAGAAAGGGTCTGATCTTGCAGAGCACATAAATGTTTTCAATCAAAGGATAACCGACCTAGGTTAGCTAGATGTGAAAATTGATGATGAAGACAAGACAATAATTCTTTTATGCTCGTTGCCACCATCTTATGAGCAAACGGTCATGACTCTGACATTCGGCAAGGATTCCATCAAAATTGAGGATGTTACTGTAGCGTTACTAGCTCAAAAGCAAAGAAGGAAGAACAATGCAGTGGACGAACCTCAAGCTGAAGGTTTGTTGATCAGAGGTGAGAATGCGAAGGAGAAGGTGGAGGCTAAGAGCAAGAAGAAGAAAAAGGTATAGTGCTATTTCTGCAAGGAGTGGGGACATGTTAAAAGGGATTGTCCATCAAAAGTGAAGGGTTCAAGTGCTAATGTGGTAATTCCCAAGAGTGACTCAGATAGCGACGATGATGTTCTCTCAGTGGGTATCGAAATACAGTCAACTGAAGCATGGATGTTAGATTCAGCAAGATCTTTTCATGCTACGCACAAAAAGGAGTGGTTCTCTTCGTACAAGTCAGGTAATTTTAGCAAAGCTTATTTGGGAGATGATAGGGGACACCCTATTATTGGAATAGGCGAGATCAAGATCAAGACACAAGACGGAGGTGAGCACGTGCTTCAAGGTGTTAAGCATGTACCAAAGCTGCAAATGAATCTAATTTCGCCTGGGGCTCTACATCATGATGGTCTGTTATTCTGGGGCTGAGCCGGATGGAAAAACAATGAAAGTCATGAATGAAGATGAGACTGTGATGATAGGAGAGAGAGATATCAAATTTGTACAAGTTACAAGGGTTTTTCGTTGTAGGTGGAGTCATGGAAGATGAAGTTGCAGAGATAGTGGTGCTCTCTTCGGACGACGAGTCTAAGGTGTTGGACTCGTCGGGTGGCTCTCCGTGAGCTACGAAGTCGACAGCTCAAGTTCGGGTACATGGAGGTTCGCGCATGACGACTTCAAGTTGATGTAATATTCGCCAAGGTGGTGTTTGTTGGATATGTATCGAATATTGTGTACGAGTTGGTTACGGTTAGAACTTTGATTTGTATTAGCGATGGGGTGTAGAATTTGTGTTGGACTCTTCAACCGGCCTCCTTATAAATATGAGGGGAGGGCTGCTGTTGTAACCATGACGAAAACAACATATTGGGGAGGAGCGCCCGTAGTCATGTCCCGGGTATGTATGCTTCGGCTGAACCTCGTTAACAAATATCGTGCCTCGCGTATCATCTGTGATCTTGTATCGATGCATCTGAAGATCTGTTGTTGCTTCCGCATGCCTATTTTCTAACAAGTGGTATCAGAGCCAGGTTGGAAATCTATCACTTCTTTCGGACCACACACGGATATCGGACCGTCGGAGAGATCTTCCGGGCCACATGAAATCGGGTTGTCGGAGTAGTGTCCACCCGAGTGTGAAGGGGAGTAGGACCACTCAATGTGTGATGAAGGGGGAGATTGTTAGGTTTAATCTCACATCGAATATTGATGTTGGGGGAGCTCAACATATAAGGTGGAGGAAATCCCACCTATCAGACTAGTCTTTTGGGTTGAGCTGGCTCAGGACCTTGGTTGGGACTCTGGTTGGACCTGTTTGCATAGCAGGCCCGTTACGACCTGGACTGTTGGCAGAGGCCGTCTGCGTGACGGGTCCAGCTGCGTTCTAACAGAGACGACCTGCCCATCACTACGACAACAAACGCGTTCGCCACCACGACCGACATGCTGTGCAGGCAGGCGAGCAACGACCCGACCGCGTTCTTCTTCTCGGAGGAAAACATAATCGTCTTCTGATCTTGGGGACCGGATTGGCAACCGGTTTGCCTACACTGCTACATAGTGATGGACTGACTCTGAATTTTTCTGTCGGTGTAGCACTGATCATGTTGTACTTCATGTCTGTAACTCTCTATTATGTCGTGTCACTACTGTGCTATCTCCTTTGTCCGACTGACCTAGTACTGTAATGTAATGTCGCAGCTTCATCAATAATTATTTCGTCCCAGGATGATTCTGCTTTTACGGATTTCATTTTGGGATTCTCGATCGAGCAAACTGTTATTCATTCTTGGAGTACAGTTTTTTTTTTTTTTTACATTCAATCCCTCTTAGTTATCCAAGGGCCTATAATACGGGCCGATCCAGCCAATAGTAGAAGCCCACGAACCCATTCGATTGTTTTTCTGTAGACCGCATCCGCCGGCCCGCCCCCTCCACGGTTCCCCCACCTCGCCGTTGTCGCCTGCCGCCTAGTCTCGTCTGCAATGGCGTCGGCGGTGGCGGAGGTCCTTTCCCGCCGCCTGAGCGCGTCCGTGCGGCGTCTCTCCGGCGAGTGGTACGGGCGCCACATGGCCGCAGCCGAACACGCCATCCGCACCCGGCTTCCACTCGTCGACCTCATCCTCGAGGTCCGCGACGCCCGCGTACGGTGCCTCCCCTCAATTTCTATCTACTACGCTTGGGGTCGAAAATTCTCAGGGGCATGTGCGCTCTCTCTGCAGATACCCGCCTCATCGGTGTTCGAACCCCTCAGCCGCCGCATTCTGGAACCCCAAGACCGCCGGCTCGTCGTGCTCAACAAGGCCGACTTGGCAGATCCGTCAGAGACCAAGGTAATCAACTCCGAACCCTGTACTAGACGATTTGAAGGTTTATGACCGGTTCTGATATACGAGAGTTGTTTGTGGTGGTGATTTCAGAAGTGGGTTGCCTATCTGAAGCAGAGGAGCTGCTCGTGTGTTGCTGTTAATTCGCATAACATGGAAAGCAGCAATGAGGTAGGTTCTGTAGTTTGTAGATTATTTGGTTGTTCATGCGAACAATAGATGATTTATAATTGGACGTGGTGCTTTCACTTTCTTTTTTGCTACGCGAGTTATTCATGTTCCTTTAAAAAAACAATCATGTAGCTGTTGAACATTGTGCAATCGAGTATCACGGAGATCAAACATGGTGAAAATAATTGCACGGCAACAGTTCTCCTGGTTGGGATTCCTAATGTTGGGAAGTCGGCTATCGTGAATGCAATGCATCAATTTGGGAGGATTGGGGCAGCAGGTGACGCAGATTATTTGTTATCCTTCTGTCATGTACTACTTTGTTAAGGGTCTTATTCTTATATTGCACATGATTGTTGCCTGTCTAAGAGAAGGGAAAGCTCAAGCATGCAGTTGTGAGCAGCCATCCTGGAGAAACTAGAGATATAAGTGGATACAAGGTAATTTGGTTCATATTTGATGGAGTAAGTATTGTACTTCTCTGTGGCCTCATCTAGGACAGCATCTAGGACAATATCTTAGAGGACATCATCTTAGATGACAATATCTAGGATAACATCTTAGATTATCATCTTGATATATGCTTGGCTATCTTGGCCAGCTATAAATATCAAAATATGTAATCTCAACTCCTAAGTTGGGTATGGCATTGTGTGAGAAAACCAAATATTTGTCCCAACTTCTAGTGTCATCTTCTCTTCAACAAGAGTAAGAAATTCAGCTACCGTTCTATCCTGCAGCATAAACATCTGCTGCTCATCTCCTTCTCGCGCCTCTCTCTATCCACAGCCGGCGGCTGTTTTAGCTCATCCCTCTCTTGCACAGACGATCAACAACTTGTCTGAGGCAGCCTCTTCCCCACACAGCAGCCCTCCACTAGCGCGCCATGTCCAAAGGACAGTCTCAGCGCTCGGTCGCCTCAAGTGCGCGACATCAGCAGGAGGCCGTGGTCGCCACGACAGGGGAGCGCGAGCGAACGGCGACAGAGACTGCAGCGACAGTGGCAAGGTTGGCAGCAGCTGAACTGGCAGCAGCGGGGGCGGAAGAGGAAGCAGCAGCGGCGGCGGACGCAGCGCGTGCGGCGGCAGCGGAGCTCGAGGCTCTGTGCGGCAGTAGCTCCAGCGGCTCTTCGTCTGCCGACGGCGGCACTGACGATGAGCTCAAGCAAGCGAGGGAGGCAACACGAGCGCTGGAGGCGCAGCGGGCAGATGCACACCCCCATGGGCGCGACGGCAGCAACCTAGACAAGCGCGGACGCGCCGACGGCACTTCCGGCGGCGGGGGCTGGGTCAACGGAGATCGTGACCTTTACAGGCCGCACGACTCTCTCTCCCCGAACAGATACCATGGTCACCGCGGGATCCAGGCCGTTGTCAGGGGCGTCGGTCCCGACGGTGGGTGGCCTACCCTCACCAAGACCAACTACTTTGAGTGGGTTGCGGTAATGAGAGTACGACTCCAGGTGCGACACATGTGGGAAGCAGTTCGGTACGGCGATGTCGACTACTACGAGGATCGACGGGCGCTGATGCCCTCATTGTTGCAATTCCGCTCGAGATGCAGTTCTTGCTTTCCAGGAAGCGAACTGCCAAGGAGGCCTGGAACGCCATCGCTGCAACATGCATCGGCAGCGAGTGTGCCGCAAGACCACACCGCAGTCGCTTCGCAAGGAGTGGGAGAACCTGACCTTCAAACCAGGTTAGGACGTTGATGACTTTGCTATCCGCCTCAACACTCTGCAGCAGAAGATGGTGCAGTTCGGCGATGACACCTACGACGAGGAGAGCTGTCGAGAAGCTCTTCTGTTGCATCCCAGAGAAGTACAAGCGCATCGCTCGCTCAATCGAGTCTCTGCTAGACCTCTCCACGATGTCGATTGAAGAGGCGATAGGTTGCCTCAAGGTCGTCGACAGCGACGAACCACAACCTCTCTCGCGGTCTGTCACCATTGGCGGGAAGCTACATCTCACCCGGAGCAGTGGGAGGCTAGCCAGGGTGACGAGAAGAAGGGGGAGTCCTCTTCTCGACACGCGGCCGCAAGCATGGCAAATCGCGCAAGGGGCACATAGGTGCCTAGCCCGCGGAGGCCCTCAGGGCAGCGCCACCGATAACCAGAAGCCAGAACGATACGACACCTGCCGCAACTGTAGCAAGTTTGGTCATTGGGTCAGGGAATGTGGATAGCCACGACGTGGCCAGACCCACGTCGCACAGGTGGAGGAGGAAGCCCACATCGCACAGGTGGAGGAGGAGCTGACTCTGTTCCCGGCACACAAAAGCATCGAGCCACCTCCAGTGGCATCGACCGCAACGGCTCTCCAGCACCTTGACCCGAGAGCACGCGCCTTCCTCGGCGACGACTCCAGCAACAAGACTGACGGGTGGTGCCTCGACACCGGCGCTACCTGTTGGAATTCCGGGACTAAAAACCTTATTTATTCCTCTGGTAATTTCAGGTATATATAGCTTCTTACAGATAATACTCCTTCCTAAATACAATCTGGACTCCTTAAACTATTCTTAGTTGACTAGGACTCTAAACACCTATCGTATCTGATCTGGACACCCCCTAATCTCTAATTTATTCTAGAAAACATGATTATTTTCAACACACCCCCTAATCTTGTTTTCTAGCATATACTTATTTTAAGATGTAGACACACTATACCCCACCCCAGGACGAACACATCATCCTGGACGACCATCGGACGAACACATCATCCAGCACTATTTTGGGACGAACACATCATCTCTGGAACACCTGTGAGATGAACACATCATCTCTGGACGAACACATCATCCATTGGGATGAACACATCATCCCGGATAATAACTTGAGGCGAACACATCACCTCACCCGAGACGAACACATCATCTCGAGCGCTCTTCGATGTGAGATCAGAATAATTCTCCTTCAGACGCAAAAAGCGCCTTCTCTTCTTCTTCTTCCTTGTTTTTCGGACACTCCCTAGCATAGTGTCCACGCTTTCGACAAGTGTAGCATTGAATCTTCGACTTGTCAACTTTCTTCTTCTTTTGATCACCATTCCTTGCCTCCTCAGCTTTCCACTCTTCCCTCGTCAAGTAGAGTTTCTCCTCATGTTCTTGGTTGAAGCCATGCACACGTTCTTCATGCGCCTTGAGTCTGTCAACAAGTTCCTCCACAGTCATCGTCTTCATATCAACAAATTGCTCAATAGTAGATGCAATATTGAGGAACTTCGAAGGCAGAGCACGTAGCAATTTCTTCACGATATAGCTTTCTTTGACTTCACCCCAAGACCACGAATCTTTGTGACGATGATCATCACCCTTGTGGCAAAATCGTCAATGGAGTCACCTCCATTCATACGCATCACATCCAGCTCGTTCTGAAGAGTTTGGATTCTTGCTTCCATCACATGTTCTTCACCCAAGAACTTGGTCTTGATTATCTCCCAAGCGTCCCTTGCCATCTCTTGCTCGGAAATTCGCATAAGAGTGTCTTTGTCAATAGCATGGTAGATGCCGCAAGAGCCAACTGATCTTGCTTTGGATCAACCTTTCCTTTTGTTGCTTCCACAGCTTCCCATACCCCATGCGCCTTCAAGAATACCTTCATCTTGATAGCCCATGCTGTATAATTGGTTTTTGTTAGCAGCGGATATCGCAGCGCCATTTTATCCTCCATATTTTGTGTACACCTCCTGTGTACTTGTAGCAGCTGAAAAACCAAAGCTCTGGATACAAGTTTGCTTCACCCAGCAAAGTATCCGACCAGCCCACTTGCGGCCCAGTTCCTTGTCCAGCCCAACTTGTTCTCAAAAAAGGCCCAAAACAGTACAAACCCTAGCCAACTGACCAGGGACCCCCGCCGCCACTTCTCTTCAGCCGCCTCCGCGCCGCGCGTTCTATCGCGCGTCACGCCGCCGCTGCACCGCTCCGCCTCCGACGCGCTGCCTCCGACGCGCTGCCGCCATTGCGCCGCTCCGTCCTCAACCGAGCCTCTGTGCCGCCCCGTCCGTGACCGCGCCTCTGCGCCGCCGCCGGGTCGAGCACCGCTGCAACCCTCCTTCCTCGCTCGTGCTCCAGTCTCCGCCTCCCGCGTCACACGAGCGCAACACTACGCCACCGGATTGCCGCCACTGCCTCGCCTCGCATGGCCCACGCCCTTGCGCCGCCGCTGCCGCGCCTTGCACGGTCGACGCCTCTGCGTCGCCGTGACCCCGAGATCCACTCGATCTCCCTGTTGGCAACTCGGGTACGTGCGACTTCGCCCTCGGATCTCAACCCGCTCTGATTACCAATTGTTGGAATTCCGCGTTGAGAAACTCTATCATCAGCCTAGGACAGCTGGATAAGAACGGTTCATGCGTGGAGATTAAAGACGGAGTCATAAGGATTTGGGATCGCCATCGTCGCCTTCTTGCCAAGGTAACTAGAGGCACCAATCGACTCTATGCCCTCAATGTGCAGGTAGCACAATCCATCTGCCTTTCTACTCATCGGGACGACGAGGTGTGGCAGTGGCACGAGCACTTCTAGCACCCACTTCGAGGCCCTGAAGCGGCTCAACACCAAGGAGATGGTACGAGGCTTGTCGTGCCTTGACCATGTGGAGCAGTTCTGCGACGTCTGCGTGTTGACGAAGCAGAGGCGGCTTCCCTTTCCCCAGAAGTCGAGCTTCTGAGCCAAGGAGCGGCTCGAGCTCGTGCACAGGTACTTGTGTGGCCCGGTGACACCGGCTATACCGAGAATACGACGCTACTTCCTTCTGCTCGTGGACGACCACTCCCGCTACATGTGGGTGATGGTTCTTGGCAGCAAGGGGGAGGCTGCGAATGCCATCAGGCGCGCGCAGGCCACTGCGGAGGCAGAGTGCGGCTGCAAGCTGCGCGTGCTGCGCACCGACAACGACGGCGAATTCACGGCGCCTGAATTCACGTCATACTACGAGGGTGTTCAGTGCCACTACTCCACGCTGTACAGCCCGCAGTAGAACGGTGTTGTCGAACGGCGCAACCAGACGGTAGTGGGAATGGCTCGGGCTTTTCTCAAGCAGAGGGGAATGTCGGCTGTCTTCTGTGGAGAGGCGGTGGTGACGGTTGTGGGTTGTCTACATCCTCAACCGCTCACCCACCAAGGCTCTCCACAGCAGTACGCCGTACGAGGCTTGGTATGAGCGCAAGATGGCGGTCTCTTACCTACGGGTCTTCGGCTGCCTCGTGTTCACCAAGGAGCTTGGCCACATCGGCAAGCTCGACGACAGGAGTACCCCGGGGGTGTTCATCGGTTACGCGGAGGGCTCGAAGGCCTACCAGATTCTAGATCCAGGGACAAAGCGCGTGCGCATGACGCGCGATGTGGTGTTTCACGAAGGGCGAGGATGGGCAGTGGATGACGGCTCGACTCCGACGTATGACGACTTCACCGTCTAGCACGTTTACTTCAAGGGAGCTGGGGGAGTAGGCAGCTCTTCTCTACCGAGCATGTCTACCCAGCCCCCAAGCGTCCACCTCTACCACAGTCAGCGACCCCACACACTCCAACACCAACGTCAACCCCTCCGGGCATGTTTGCTCCGTCACCAGCTCGTGTCGAGCACGACCTGGTGAAGTTCGCTACTCCGCTGTCCCACGACGAGGAGCGCGTCAACGCGTACCACGACAGCGAGCCATTGTAGTATCGTACGGTGGAGAACCTTCTCGGTGACCAGCCGATGTTGGGACTGGTCCCTCACGATCTGGAGGCGCAGTTGCATCTTGCTTGCAACGACAGCGAGCCTCGGTCTTTCGCGGAGGCTGAGAAACACGCGACATGGCGTGCCGCGATGCAATCGGAGATGGACGCGGTTGAGACTAACCGCACCTGGGAGCTTGTTGACCTCCCTAGTGGTCACCTTGCGATCACCCTTAAGTGGGTGTTCAAGCTGAATAAGGATGAAGCCAGCACCATTGTTAAGGACAAGGCTCGCTTGGTGGCACGCGGTTTCGTACAGCAGGAGGGGATCAACTTTGATGATGCCTACGACCCCGTGGAACGGATGGAATCCGTGCGACTCCTTGCGCTGGCTACCCAAGAAGGCTGACGTGTTCAGCATATGGGCGTCAAGTCGGCATTCCTTAACGGCGACTTGAAGGAGGAAGTCTACGTACACCAGCCACCAGGATTTGCGATCCCTGGCGAGGAGGGCAAGGTGTTGCCCTTGCGCAAGCCATAGAGGCCCTCTATGGCTTGCGGTAGGCACCAAGAGCGTGGAATGCCAAGTTGGACTCCACGCTCAAAGGGATGTGTTTCGGGCAATGCTCGCATGAGTCGGCCATCTCCCGGCGGGGCAATGGAGGAAACACCCTATCTACGTCGACGACTTGGTGATCACCGGTGCCAAGGATGCGGAGGTGGCAACGTTTAAAGAAGAGATAAAAGTCACCTTCCAGATGAGTGACCTGGGATCTCTCCTTCTACCTAGGGATTAAGGTGCATTAGATCGACTCCAGGATCATGCTTCGACAGACCGTCTATGCCAAGTGCGTTGTTGAGCTGGATGGGCTCACAGACTGCAACCCAGCTCTCACTCAGATGGAGAGGCTGAAGCTGAGCCGTGACAGCACGACGGAGGAGCTGGACGCTACGCAGTATCGACGTCTTGTGCGGAGCCTTCGCTACCTCACCCACACACAACCGGACTTGCGTTCTCTGTCGGCTACGTTAGCCGGTTCATGTCGCGACTGACGACGGAGCACTAGTTGTCTGTGAAGAGTATCATCCGCTATGTTGTGGGGACTCTCGACTATGGCCTCTACTAGCCGAGGTTCCTTGAGGAGGCACACCTTCTCGGGTACAACAACAACGACCACGCCGGCGACATCGACACCAGCAAGTGCACACCGGCGACATCGACACCAGCAAGAGCATGAGCGAGATTCTCTTCTTCGGCAAGTGCCTCATTAGCTGACAGTCGGTCAAGCAACATGTGGTGGCCATGTCCAGTTGCAAGGCCAAGTACATAGCGGCCTCCACCGCTTCGACTCAAACGCTCTGGCTTGTTCGACTGCTTGGTGATCTCGATAGAGACACTGGAGCGGTGGAACTCAGGGTGGACAACGTGTCCACTCTGGCCCTGGCAAAGAACCTCGTTTTCTATGAACGAAGCAAGCACATCCGGGTGAGGTACCACTTCATTCGAGGCTGCTTGGAGGAAAGGAGCATCAAGGCGCGCTACATCAACACCAAGGACCAACTTGCAGACTTGCTCACCAAGCCTGTTGGGAGGATCAAGTTATTTGAGCTTCGCTCCAGGATTGGGATGGTCCAACTTTCCCACAAGCCGACGCACAAGACTTAGGGGGAGAATGATAGAATAAGTCTTGTATTTGGTCTTGTACTGTTGGTTGTTTTGACCCCATCTAGGACAGCATCTTAGAGGATAACACTTTAAACTACCATCTTGGCATATGCTTGGCTGTCTTGACCAATTATAAATATATAACTACAACCCCTAGGTTGGGCATCGGCATTGTGTGAGAAATAAATCAGAAAATTGCCTTAACTCCTAGTGTCATCCTCTCTTCAATGAGTAAGAATTCAGCTACTAACAATATTGTATACTCTATAGTGTCTTCTAGGATGTAATGAAAATACAGATTTTCAGAGGATGTGACATAGTAATAATCCACTAAAAAAGGGCGTACCCAGTGCTGAAAGCTCCCACATATTATGGGGTCTGAGGAAGGGAATTTCCAGGCAGCCTTCCCCTTGCTGATTCTGTATGGGTGCTGATTCGAACCCAGGACCTCCAGGACACAAGTAGAGAGACTCTAACATTGTGCCAGACCCGCCCTTCAATAAGAGTAGCCCAAAAGTTGACATTGAATCACAACCAGGGTTTGAAAACCTCGTCTGGACCCTAGGCGCCTAGGCCTACGACTAGGCAGCTGGCAGGCAGGCAGCAGTACAGAACAGAAGTTGTAGAACGTATTTTCCAGCAACAACAACAAATGTTCAGCCATCCGCAGACAACAGCAACAGAGGCGGAGGCGCACCGGTGGCTGGCATAGCAGAAGTGCACTGGCAGCTGTCGCAGCACTGCAGCAGAGGCTGTTCCGGGGGCGCAACTGGGACTGGGAGGCCAGAGCATGGAGGGAAGACAGCACGAGACGGGGAAGAGGAAGGGGGCGGCGGCGGACACGGGAGTGGCTAGGGTTGGACCGTTAGAGTTGGAGATATCGGTTTTTGGGCTTGCTGGTCCTGAAACCTTGAGGAGACAACCAGGTGCCCTGGCGTCCGCATGGGCATGACACCTAGGCGCCCAGGTGGCGCGTGGTCGTCCTGGGCAGGCGCCTATGTTGCTCTAGGCGAGGCGAGCACTCCTGATGTTCAGGCTGGAGCGCCTAGATGCCTAGGCGACGCCTTTTAAACACTTATCACAACATAAGCAGCATAAATGCTACTTCTGTTACATCAACCAAAAGTTGGGATTTTTTTTTCTTATGGAGGAACAGAAATGAAACTGAAAAATTATAATTATAGAAAAATAGTGTGTGTTTTATGCTGCTCCAAGTGGGCTGTAGAAACCAAAACCACCAGTTCAACATGTTTTGGCTCATCAACCGCCTGTATGGTAATCAGATGACAGTTACATATTGTAAGGCTTACTGGTGAACTGGTCTACAGGTTGCTAATCGTCCCAATATATATGTGTTAGATACTCCTGGTGTGCTGTCATCTAGATTTACAAATGATGATTCTGGTTCCAGACTAGCTTTGACAGGTACTGATTACTGTGAAATATATGCCTTCACTATAACTACATTTTGTTATTGCTAATGTATGCACACACTTTTGCAGGAGCGATCAAAGATTCCTTGTTAGAGGAGTATGATGTTACCCAATTTCTTCTTGCACTCGTGAACTTGCAGGAGGAATATAGGAAGTGGGAGAGCTTGAATCAAGTGGGAGATGATTTTTCCTTTGGTATCACCAGTACCTCGAGGAGCCCAAACAAGAAGCGGCAATATGATTCAGATCACACACAGGTACGTGTGGCCAAGAGTTTAGAGTTCTATTCATGATAGATTGCAGATTAGTATATTATTTTGAAGGAAAAAGTCCATTTTACTCCCTCCAACTATGGCACAGGTCCAGATAACCCCCTGAAGTATCATTTGGTTCATTTTACACCCATATTTTGCTACTCTAATTCGTTATACACCCTAAACCGGTTTACTAATCCCGCTCTGCTGATGTGGATCGGGATAAGAGGTGCACATCATCCAATGAGGTGGAAAAAAGACCATGTAGCTCATCGAAATAACGAACCTGCTGCCTACTGACGTGGCATCCAAATTATAACTGACGGGTGAATGTTCATGAACTTGAAAGGTTTAAACAGCACTTAATCCATACTACCTCTGTTCTGAAACTGGAGTAGTAGTTACTAAGCATATTAAATAGAGAACATGAACCAAATTCCACCAGGCCTCCATGGCCGCTGCCTTCAGGCAGAGCCACACCAGCACCCAGACGTGGTCTCGCTAGGCCTGTTAATGGGCCGAGGCCCAACCCAAATCCTGATCCAATCCAATGTTTTTTATCATAGGCCCTATCCTATCCGGCCCGATTCTGATCTGCTGAGCCCTATCCAACCCAGCCCTTATAAAAAATAAACCCAACTCTATCCTAATCCTTTTAAAAAATTCGGGCCGGCCCATTGGATTCAGCCCGTGGACCTTTTTTTCGGGTGAGTTGCTCGAATCTTCTTCTATCCACCGCTGTTTCGTTTCGCTGCTCACAGCCGCACCAGATCTTCGTGTCCTCCTCTTCTGGTCCTCGATGATGGCCTCGGGCGAGCACGAGACTCAAGCCTCCTGTCCATATACACCGGAGTGGCGCTGCCGCGCTTGAGATCCAAGCTCGATCCCCGAACTGCCTCCTCCTCGGTCGTCTACTCCGGCACCCGCGAGCTCGCCAAGTCGCTCCTCTGCCGCAACCTCCCGCCCTTCCTCGTGCTCCCGGCCTCCCGCAGTCCCGCTCGCCGGCTTCAGCGTCAACTTCTCCTCCTCAGCCATCATGGTCCCTAAGGAGCTCATCACCCAGCGCCTCCAGTCCGGCGCCGCCAAAGGCAGCTCCTTGCAGGTGCTCCTCCAGACCTCTACGCAGGCTACACCGCCACCTTGCTTCGCAAACTGCCCGCGGGAGTGCTCATCTACTCCTTCGAGTACATCAAGGCTTTCGCTCTCAACAAGAGCAGCAACAAGGAGACCCTCGTGGTAGTAGAAGCTTGCAGCAGACATCAATCGGAGTGCACTTTGCTGCTTGGGTTTTCCTTGAGGGAGTGCCCGCCTGGTCTTCGTTCTGAGAACATCGGTCGGTCTTCGCCGCCGCTCCTCGAGTTTCTCGCAGGCCGCGGGGGTGGTGGGGGGCGAGCTCCCGTCGGCGCAGGCCGCGGTGGTGGTGGAGGGCGGCGCACTCGTCGCTGGGGGAGCGCTTGTTTCGCTGCAGTTTTGCTAATGGCCCGTGTGCTAACCCTGGGTCATGATCCACGGGTTGGGCCCTATTTTCGTAAACGGGCCGTATATAAAATCCAATCCTTTTAAATCACGATCCAACCCAATCCAATCCTTTTCCTTTAACAGCCCATAATGATCCTAATCCATCCAGCCCAATAGATTGGAGGCCCATTCGGCCCTTGGGCTCACTCGGCCCATTTGCAGGCCTAGGTCTCGCACAGCCGTGTCAACAACAACCCCGTACCTCAGGGAGCTAGCGAACACCGACCGCTGCAGCTTGGCCTCCCACCATGGCGCCTACAACGATCTTTCTCCTCCGATGCGGCAGACACGGGGATACAGGGTGGTGGGAGGACAACATCTAAGTGGCCTTTTTTTCACCTGTGTACAATCCACTTTTAATCCCGGTGCACATCAGCAAAGCAGGATTAGTAAACCGGTTTAGGGTGTATAACGAACTAGAGTAGCAAAATATTGGTGCAAATGAACCAAATGATTCTTCAAGGGGTTATTTGGACCTCTGCCATAGTTGGAGGGGGTAAAATGAACTTTTTCCTATTTTGAACGAGAAAGATACTTTCATACAGGGCCGGCTCTATGATTTAGATGGTCCTAGGGCGAAATCAAGAGCATTGAGTTCGTAAAAACTAGATATATGTACGTGTATATAGATGTATAAATGTCTATTTTTACTTGTAAAGCGTCTAAACATATGTATGCTTAGTTTGAGGCATCAAATTAAAAATATTAACACTTTGAGTAACATTATAGTATGATATAAAATGACAAAATATCAAAATAAAGCTAGAATGAACTTATGATTGTCTTAAATAAGAATCAAATTATAATAGCTATATTGACAAGAATGTTTTAGTGCTTCAAAAAAAATTCTTCGACCATTCCGAGATGCAAAATTATTAAAATAATATCAAAATCATTGTTGTCCAAAATACCCTTAAAAATACAACATATAGCATTGCCCGTACTGTCGAGCACACAGTTTTGCTTGCTTTTCTTGTACCATCGCTGGTGCAATTAAGAGGTGTACTGTCTCGCTTGCTTTGCTGTACTTAGGGGCCGTTTGGTACAGTTCCAGATTCACACAGAATCAGAATCATTTCAGTTTTACTTCATAAATTGTTTCAACTCAGAATCAGAATCACTTTAGAAATTGTTTGGCTGATTTTTTGTTTCAGTTGCAGCTGATAGGAGAGAAAGAATAATTTGACTTATTTACCCCTGCCCGTTACTATGTTATTCTTGGTCGTTTATGGCTATTCAGATATTAGCAATAGTTGTCAGGCATGTAAGCAATAAAAAGGTTTGCGATTTTCTGATACTGATCTCGTAGAGACCTAGAAGGTTGTAGAGGAAATCAACAACAACAACTTGATCTTTGTACTTCTCGTAGAGCACAGGAAGCGTGTGAGCACACAGACAAATCTTATTCCTGGTAACCAAATATCTTTCTCAGTATTACATACAAAGAAATAAAAACATCCAGGAAATAGGAAAAGGGGGTTGTCCAAGGGAAGGCACAGGCTTACAGACTCTTACGAATGTAAACGACAATGAGGAAATTGCAACAACTTTCTATCACTGCAGCAGCCCACAGTCCAGCTAATGCCTGAGAAAACTGTTTGAGATATACAAACTGAAAAGTGATCTTCTAAAGCACTTTCTGGCTGTAAAAAAAAATTGATGGAGCACTGTATCAACATGTATGCAAATAATAAATGAAAGAAAAAGTATCAAAATCAAAATCACTCATCATAAGGTGGGCAAGTGACGTCGAATCAAAATCACTCATCATAATAACGGCATAATCAAAAAGCTACAGAGGGTGGACTCACTGAGTTCAGTTGCCAGTGAGTTGCCTACTGGGAGATGCCGGTGGGTTGTGTACTGGGAGTCAAACTTGGCCCCGGGCGCCGGACGACGAGTTGCCAGCGAAGACTTGGCGCCGTCCTCGGGGTGGCGATTCGGCTCCAGTTGCAGCAACAAGTTTGCGCCGGCCTCCCGCGCGAGGCGCGCTGGCGTCGGCCGCGTCCTCGGAGAGGCGCACTGTCGGCGGCCGCGGCAAAGACCGCTGGTACGGGTGCGGCGAGAAGCGTTGGCGCCGTCCTCGGGTGAGATCGATCTGCTCCTCCGCGTCTGGCGTTCGTTGCTATGTTTTCGCGCTAACAAAATGGAAGGGGTGGCAATACGAGTAAATAGTCCGCAAGCTGAAGCCGAGGTTCATTCCATCGTAGTGATTTGGTGTGCAGAACACCTCTTTTGCCGTTTCGCCTCCGTAAGTCATTTTTCCGAATCGGTCAGTTGCCGATTCACAGTGAATCCGTCCGCACTTTTTATCGTTTGGTACCGCTTCACCTGTTTCACCATGGAATCGGAATAGATTCGGTCAGCCAAACGGCCCCTTATACTCACAATCACGTTTCTCTAAGTACAGGCTCACCACTCAAGTGATTTAATCGGCAAATAAGTGAACAAGGAACGAGGCGGCGGCAGCTCGTAGTGGTAGTTTTTCCCGTATCCTTAACCTTGTCGGACTGCAGAGGCAAGAACGTAAAGAAATATCGCTTTACAGTAGGTCGGCTGGGCTGCCGAGCGTTGCTGCAGCCGCTGGACGTACCGCCGTGTATACGTATAGCACATGATCCATATACAATCTATTTTCTACTTATTAGTAAATATTTTTAAGCCTAACAATATATATACATGGGCGGTCGCCCCTCCCGCCTAGGGTCAGAGCCGGGCCTGCTTTCATATGATATTTGTTAATTGGTTTGTCACATTTGTGCAGGATTTTGTTGTGAAAGCTGTACGCCAAATTCTTTTTGAGTCTATATCATCTTTTAATAGAGGCCCAGGAAAGGAGGATGGGTTCAGAAGTTTGATAGACTGTCAAATGGTATCCTTGCAGGGGGCTTTCAAGGTTTCCACCGAGTCGAGTGAGGATATGCATAAATCTGTGGCCTTGAAACTGCTCAATCTCTTCCGTACTGGAAGGCTTGGCCGCTATACCTTAGACCATGTTCCAGATGATAGGCAGGAAGTTGCTGCATAAATAGACAGTACCTAGTGCATGGGGCAAAAGGATGTTTAAATTAGAAAAGACAGGAACAACAACAACCAAGACTGTCTCAAATATGTTGGGATAGGCTAAATTGGAAAAGGCAATGCTACTGAAATCAAAACAAGCATATTGTGATTCCAGTTATTGGTACATCTGCAAATAACTGTGAAAAATTTGAATTACATTAAAAAAATTTATTCCAAAAACTGTTATTGGGATCCCACAGTTCATGTTTTCTGACAAAACATTAAAAAATTTATTCCAAAAACTGTTATTAGGATCCCACAGTTCATGTTTTCTGACAAAAACGTTTACCTTCCTTTTCAGAATGGTTAATGTCATGCTGCTTGGATCCATTATTAATTCCTGACACAGTAGTAAAAACTGGATTGCTGTCTAATGCTACACCATTAATGGTCCTCATCTCCTTCATGCTTATCAGAACAAGGACTGTATGAGCCCAATGAATTCCGAAATTTGCAGCTCCCCTTACGTCCTCACTTCACTGATAAGAACCTGCATTTATTGGAGCCAAGAAGAGGCATGGCTTTGATCAGACAGCACATCAGGGTGTTGCACTGTTGCGTGTCATTTCTGCAAGCTCTTATATACATTAGTCACTTCTCGTGAACTGTAATGCATGGATATTTTAACTGTTACGACCTGAATGTGGAGTCTTGAACATCAATAGATGAACCATGTAAGCAAAGGTTCAGATGGAAATTTTTCATGATAATGATTAAAGATACTAAAAGAATTTGTATCACCACACTAGGAAAATTAGGTGAAATTTTCATACCGGAATATGGGATTCTAGACATTTATGAGTCACTTTAAAGTTGATACCTTTAAAAGAATATTCACTTCCTCTTTACAGTCACTTCTAAATGACCTCTAAATTGGACTTCTATATCAACTAACACATATTTTTATCATTTCATATTACTACTTTTTATTTTAATATATATTTATTTGTTTTTCTTAGTAATATTACATTTGCCATTTCAAAAAAATCGACTTGATTCATTTTTTCTACCATAATTCATTTTCCTTTTTTCTTTTTTTTCTCCTCTCTCCTTATCTACCGCAAGACCACACATTATATTTATCCATTCAATGCCCCCCCGCCGAGCGCTGAGCTCCTTGCGGTGAACTAGGGAGTGATGCCGGTGGATGTACCCGTCTCCTTATTTCCAGTTCGACTGTAGCCGTCGGGAGGGTACAGTCCCATTTTACAGATCTGCGGTGTGGCCGAATTTTTCATCTGTACGCCAGGCGCGTATACTGTTCATATGCAAATAGTTTTAAGACTGTTCATACTCGTTTACCTCTATATTACATCTTTAAAAAAGTATTCTCGGTTTTTTACAGTGGTCTCTTAAAGATTTCCAGCTTTACAGTTTTGTTCTCTGCATTCGTTCACTTCTAAATCGGACCTCAATATCAATTATCATCTTTCATTATTATTTCATATAACCACTTGTATGTTTTAAATACTATTTTTTTAACTTACATAAGTTCTGTAAATTAATTTTATGTCTCGTTTTTGCTCTCTTTATTTTCTTATATTATTTTTCCTTCCCCTCTCCATTTTTTATTTCTTTTCCACTTTCCCTCCTTTTTTTCCCTTTCCTTCTTCCTTTTTTTCCTCTCTTCTTTTTTTTCCGTTTTTCTTTCCTTTCTTCTGCATCCCTTGCTCCCTCTCCTCATCAGATCCATAGAGGTGCTACAAAGAAACTCGATATTTGAAGGGGCGTTGTAGCCAGCGCTAATTTAGCGAGCCGCTACCGGCTCCCGGTGCGGGCGGCCGCTACTAGCGTGGTCCCTTAATTTTCAATCGCGAGCTCTTTAAAGGTTGTCAGTGCGGCCGGCCTAGCACGGAACAAGCTTTGCACTTTGTTCTCACATATAGTGTGTCTGGTCATTTTGCAACAATTTTTTAGCTTTCATGATCTATGCCAACTATCTAAGCGCAGATATGCATACTGTCAGTCTTTTGCTTCCTCTAGTCTTGGTAGCCGATGAGAATTGAAGCTTTCAATGCCTATTTAACACGAACATGCTCAGTTACTCAAGGTGCAGCCTCTCTTGGGTAATGCTAGAGGAGATTTGAGGTTTGGATATGAATTGCAAACTTCAATCAATAATTGGAATGACGACCAAATTTAGCAGCCATGGTAGCAATGTTTTTATGCCATCTGACTAGTCACGATTAGTCGTCTTTATCGGTCACTACACTCGATCAGGTCAGCCAACTCGGTTTGGACGACTGGAAATCTAGCCATCTGACCAGGGCATTAGTTGTCTGACTAGGTGCTTCCGTGCTTGGACGATTAGGATGACTAGCTGCAGATTTTTCTTGGGCCTCCCACTGGCTGACCCATATTACGGTTTACCTTAATCCCTTTTCTCCTTTCCTCTAGTCCAGACCCCCCGTATGCCACTATTGGAAGCAATATAACTGATTAATTCCATTGATGGAATGTCAAGCGCTACATATTGCGGATCTAGTGGGTTGGATACATAGGCTCGGTCCAATAAGGCATATAGGCCCAATACATACTATAAACCCCCAGCAACATCTGGGCGCAACAAATGTTGAGACTAGGCCGGAATTCTAAGTATTAGATACTGGATTATGCATGTGCAGATACACGTACTGAACAACATAGGAGATATCTAGTGTACTAGAGACCACGTGCAAGGCTCCAGTAGGCAGTAGGATACACGTACTGAACAACATAGGAGATATCTAGTGTACTAGAGACCACTTGCAAGGCTCCAGTAGGCAGTAGGCAGTGAAATCGCTAACAGAAGCACCATCATCTGAGGAGACCTTGACCTGGGTACCTACCGGGATGATGCATGACTTGCAATTCAGCAACGTCAGCCCACTCAAGGATCTCCATAGCATATTGTCCCTGCTAGAGGAACAAGCCATCGGGTCGGTTCTCAACTGTTATGCTTAAGAAGTGGAGAGATGGGTAAAAAACTGTGACAAGGTCGGAAAACTATCGGATTTGAGGCGGAGAGAAAAAGTCCACAAATAATGTGAGAAATCGTCAAGAACAACAAGATAATACTTGTGACTGAAAACACTTTGTATGGGAGAGGTCCACAAATCACAATGTATTAAATCAGAATTGATAAAACAAATGGAAGAAGTGTCGGATGACCAAGCTAATAGGCATGATGAAGGGAGTCAAGCTCATGTTTATTACATTTTGGAAATATCCTAGACGAAGCCGGAAACATAAATGACCAAGGTGACGATGCCAAAGCGTATATGGCGTGGTAGCTGCGACTAAGGCATGTGGGGCATGAAACATCGATAAGGAGATGGGGTAGAGCTGCCCTGAGCAATTGCACCCGGCGATCATGTTCTTGATGTCTAAATCTTTCACATAAAGACCAAAGAGATCAAATTCAATTAAAACATCATTGTCAATGGTGAATTGATGAATAAAAACCAAAATTTGACAATGTGAGGAGACACAAGAACACGACACAAATTTATAGGGTGAGCAGAAGTAGAAAAAAAAAAGTGTGACCGCGGATGTAACGGTTAGCAGTGATCCATTACCGACAATGATATAAGGAGTAAAAGAAGATTCGGGTTGGGAGGAGAAGAGGTTACTGGAGGAGGAATTCATGTGACTATCGGGGTCGGAGTCCATGTACCATTCAACAGATGGAGGTGGCATCATTGACATGATGTTGAATGAGTTGGCCAGCTCGTTCTAATCCCATGTAGTAGAAGGCACATCGTAGATTGAAGTTCGTCAGAAGAAAAAGTTGACGGTTGGACTACCAGAAGCTACGATCTGATCGCTGTAGTAGGATGCGGTTTAACCTCCACCCGGAGCAGTTTGACCACTATATAACGATGCGGTCAGACCACTAAGTGTCTAGAAAGCTGGTGGTCGGTAGACAGACGAAGGCCTTGGAGCAAGAGCCCCCCTTGCGCTAGGAAAGCCTGTTGTGGCAGAGCAGGTACGAGCGGATGTGCGAGGAAGCCTAGAGGTGGACCTGGACGGGGCGCAACACCACCCCAAAGTTGCAGGGTCCCGTTCCATGGATTCCCTGAATGTGAAAATTGTCGTTGTTCCTCGTTTCGTTGCACCCGCTTTGATGTCATCGATTCTAGCCCTAATTGGAGGATGCGACGTCGGAGGCAGGGGCACTCAAAGTAGGGGTGCCAGGGGCAGGGGTGCATGGAGGATCGCCACCAGATGATACGGGCGGTGGGGTGCGGCCTGCACTCATGGAGGTGGCCGCCAAGGCATTTGGCATTCACAGGCTTGGGCTTCATCTCAGTCTCCTCAAGCTGAAGGTCATCGCAGACCTCAACGAAGGTGGGAAAAGGGTGCTGACGCTTGAGAAGGGACACCATGTGAGAGAATCACTTTTCATACCATGAAGTGTCGTCAAAGCAAGCGTGCAGTCACACATCGGCCATCGACTTGAGGTGGTGGCAATAGTCAGTGACGAAGGTCCCCCTAGAGGAAGTTGTGAAACTCGGCTTCAAGAATCATAACCTGAGTCTCTTGCTTGCCGATAAACTACTCTTGGAGCCTGAGTCAGATGGAATGAGTTGTGCATGTTCCCATTGAAGCGATCTCATTGAGATTAGAGGAGACAACGCCGTGAAGCCAGAAGATGATAGTGTTGTCTATATAGTGCCAATGAGGGTCGATTGTAGCAAGATAGATGTCGATAAGGACATGATTAGAAAGCTCATGCTTGTTGAGGGTGTTGAGGAAGAGCCCCTTCCATGAATTGTAGTGTGGTGAATGGTTATCGAGGACGATGAGGATCATTGTCTAGATGTTGAGGATGGTGATTGCTTGACTGTGGAGGGAAACAATGTCATCAGACGCTAAACGAGGGGGGTCGTGGATTCCTGAGTCATGACGAATCTGAACAGCTTTGGCAAGCAGCGCACGACGAGCCTCATCGACCTTTACCACATTCCTGTGCTACCTTGTTGGCCAATTGATCAACCTTCGCTTGTAAGTGAGCTAGCTCAGCCATCAGGGTGACATCCTGCATGGCCGCTTCGACGTTCAAGATGGTGTTGTTGTTAGGGCCATCGATATTCGGGATGCCTGTGAATGCCATCAAATCACAATAGATGCAACCTAGATGGCTAGTGACTGGATCGTGGGTTGCAGCGGCTGGACCATGGGCGGGTGGCGACTAGGGTTAGGGTTGGTGGATGATGCGTGCGGAGCGCCACACGTGTGGAGCAGTTGGATCACGGGTGGTGAGGGTTGAACCGTTGGCACGCTGGCTCGATGCAGCGATGGCTAGGGTTAAAGTTGTGGACAACGGGCGACGCCACACATCGATGGTGGTTGGACCGCGGTTGTGGTAGCAGTCGAATCATGCAAGGGCGGGGACAACGGTGGCACGGAGAGGAGAGAAGGAGGGAGCGACGAACGTGGGGCACAGTGGCAGCTAGGGCTCCGGAAGAGAGGTCCCTAGGGACGAAACCTCAGTGATACCATGATAAGCTACTATGTGCTGATCGGTTGCACCAAAAGCTTAAGTTGATAGAAGGAGGTAGGTAATTCACTTATACACTTCAATAAAAATTTGATAGACTACCAAATTATGTCCTTGCATGAGGCTTTATCAATATTCCACTAAACCAACTGATGATATGCATAGACATGTAGCTTTAAAACTACTCAATCTCTACCTTACTAGAAAGTTGGGCCATTACATACCTTAGGGGTATGAGTAAGATGCAACAACTCTCGAGTGTAATCGTGCAAAAATCATTTGAGAGTCACACAATCTTCATTCTACGGTTACTGCATTTTTGCATTTAAATTGTCCCACTAGGTAGTACTAATTTTGTTGTCTAGTGGAAGAGTTTAAATGTAAAAGTACAATGATCATGAGATAAAGATCGTGTGGATCTCAAGTAATTTTTACACGATTGCACGGGAGAGCTCATTGCATTATAGTATTTCTCATACATATGGATGAAAAAGGATTGGATATTTTCCAGTCCATCTGAGTACCGTATCAGAATATCTGGTCCTATCTGTTTTTGTCTGATCTTAATCAGATATTTGAATTCGGATACCAGATTAAAAACGGCAATGACCTAATATCTGTCCGAATGGTCGGTTATACATATTACTTTAGGTATATCCGAGGTAAATCCAAAATATATCTGAAGCAATATTTGGCCCATTACAAATCTTGTCCGGACTAGCCCAACTTCGAAGGGCGAAGGCTATAATCGTTGACTCTTTGGTTCGGTGCCTTCCCACCCAATTGCGTGAGCCCCGAATGCATCGTGCGGCCTTGCCTCCATGCCCTGCCCGACGCTCGTTGCCAGCAGGCCGCAACCGTACGCTGCCGCCCCACCACAGCCGTAAGCCGCCTGGCCTGGCGGGGCTGCTGCACAATGCGAGGGCATCAGACATGATTTGAGGGAGCTGGTCACCGTAATCTTCTGGCAAGCCCACCTTCCGCCTCTCTGCCGTGGCCATCAGGACCGCGTTGATGGAGCCGAGCAGCTCAGACATGTGCAACGCCTTGGACCATGGCACCCTGGCGAACTTGATCTCCTCCTCGAAAGAAATTTCTATGCAGCACTGCTGCAAACCGCTCTTCTGCAGCACCTTTTGGATTCATAACACGTGTCATAGTGCACTAATCTAGAGTTGAGCCAACTTCAGCTCCGCCTCTCCTTGGCGCCCGCTCCAATCACGCTGGCTCGGCTCTGTCGTCCACGCCCACGCGCTGATAGGCCTCGACTCGCTCAGCCGCTGTGCAAGGAAACTCTAGGCTCCCTCGGTCGGTCTATGCCCATCCACTAACGCGGAAGCAACCTTCTCGATTTGGATTGCACACGCGCCATACGTAGCTGGCTCTGTTTGATAGATTCTTTGAGAGCCCAAAATGATCAAATAGTCACTAAAACATTTCGAATTACATGGAGAAATCTGAATACAACATCAACATTAAGTGATATCTCTCAAATAGCACAAGAACACTACTAATACCTTCTCCTCTATCTTTGTTGTTACTTGATGATGCAGACATTGAGCCAACAAGGCGAGGTCGCAAGAAGAACGACGACAAGAAGCGTTTTCCCTTGTTCTTCTCTTGGTGTGTTGATCGGATTCTGAGTGCACTAAGAGAGGTGTGTTTGTGTATACATAAGCATTCCTTAATCATTCACTTGACCCTCTTCTTATATTTGACCAAGAGACACAAGAGGGGCCTCCCACCCCTTAGGAATAGTTGTGTCCCCCGATCAGGGACAAACCATCCGTTAGGTTGCGTTCTTTCAATTAGAACACATGTCAATTTTGAGTTCAAACTGACAGTTACTGAACTGACCAAACTAGTCCGGTCAGGGTCCGGACTAGTCCGGTTATGAAACTGGACAACACCGGACTAGTCCGGTCTTAATGTCCGGACTTAACCGGTTATACTAACATTTCCCCCCTTGAACTCAATCTGAAACTTATCAACTTACTTAATTATAAACTTAGTATCCATTTTCTCATCCTTGACATATAGGGCACGACGCATCACAACAACCATTAACGTATTGTTGTACTCAAAGACCACAATACATCTCACACTTGAAAATGAACCTTGCTCTTACTTGGCCCCTAAATATCCAGTGATCATAGGTTCTCCCTTAAACCCAGGCCGACTACGTGTGCACTAAACACGCTTGGTGGAAGACCTTTTATTAGCAGATCCGCAAGCATACACTTAGTACTAATTTGCTCAATATTCACTACTTAATATGACCCCGAATTTACTCCTTTGCAACACATAACTGTCAATGTGTTTGACATCACATATGACTTGTTGTCTCTGGAGTACAAAAAACTTAGGTGGTATAATGCTGTCTGCTTGGTGGTCTCATTTATAATATATATTTGGTATGCATCACACATGATGTATTGACCCTAAATTAGGAGCTTTTCCACAATAAAGCTCCATTATGTGAGTGTTAATTACTGATGTAGATTTACTACACATCTCGCACAAACTCAAGGAATTTGCAAAACTGCAGCTATACTTATTTTCATCCAGTCATCTGGTTTTGACTTACTTATGCCAAAATTAACCCGGTACTTAAACTTTGTCAAGGTAACTTAGGAATTGAGCAAAACTTAAAACTTCTAACAACAAGAAGTTTTGGAACCAATTCTTATTAGCTCGACCTTTTATTGGTTCCATACATACTAGCCTTGACTCATTAGAGCAGACGAAGATTTATTTTCATCCATACCGTACTTTCCAAGTACGCTCCTTAAGTATGCCTTTTGCGCTAAACTTAATACCCCTTTCTTTCTATCTCGGTGAATTTCTATGCCCAGTACATAGGATGCTTTACCAAGATCTTTCATATCAAAATTAGAGGACAATAACTTATTAGTTTTTGATAGTAGATTGACATCACTACTTGCAAGTGGTATATCATCTACATAAAGCACGAGGAAAATAAATTTCCCGTTCTTATACTTAGCATACATGCAATTGTCCTCCTCATTTTCTTAAACCCAAGCTTTCTTATTATCTCATCGAACTTGGGATACCACTGCCTTGATGCTTGTTTAACTCCATAAATGGACTTTCTTAAGTGGCATCCCATATGTTCCTTACTCTTAACAACAAAGGTTGTGTCATATAGACGTTCTTATATAGATCATCATTGAGGAATGCCGTTTTTACATCCATTTGATATAATTCTAAATTGTAATGTGCAACTAATGCCATAATGATTCTGAACGAATCCTTACTTGAGACGGATGAAAATGTCTCATTATAATCAATCTCTTCTCTTTGAGTGAAGTCTTTTGCAACAAGTCTGACCTTAAACTTATCAATATTCTCTTTGGAGTCATGTTTAATTTTATAGACCCATTTACAACCTACTGTTTTGGCTCCATTAGTGAATTCGACTAAATCCCAGACTTTGTTTGCTCCCATAGACCTCATTTCATCTTCCATGGCTTTATGTCATCAAGACGATTGAGGACTTCTCATAGCTTCTTCAAATGTGGTGGTATCACCCTCCATTTTAATTTCCTTACTCAAATAGATCTCATAATCGTCCGGAATGGCCGATTTTCTTTCTCGTTGAGATCTTCTTAATTGCACATTATCCTCATTTTGAGGCTGTTGTTGCTCTTTATTATTAATGATAACGGGATGAAAATGTTCAACCTCTCTTAATAATTAAAATTGCCAATGGAGAACTAAGAATAGGTGTTGAACCTTCACTAATATGCACTGATGATTCAACAATAGTTGATAATGACAAATATGGTTCTTGAATCATAGGAGTGGGTACATAAACTCGCTTCTCTTCAAGATTATTTTATTGTCTTACCGTACTACCCTTGATCATAGCATCCTCTAAAAGGCGACATGCCTTGTTTCTACAAACATAGTATATCGTTCTGGACAGTAGAAACGATATCCCTTACTCTTTTCTGCATAGCCAATAAAATGACAACTAATTGTCTTAGAATCTGTTAGTACCCTCAGTACCGGGTACCCCGGAACACAAGATGAAACAGCCAAGGACCTCGACTCCCCCGCAGAGGCAAGCTCTGATGCTGCCATGTGTCTCGCGGAGCCGGACCCCGTCTCTCCTAAGAGGTGGGCTCCGGACCAGCCACGTGTCCCGCGGAGCCGGACCCCGTCTCTCCTGAGAGGTGGGCTCTGGACCTGCCACATGTCTCGCGAAGCCGGACCCCATCTCCCCTCAGAGGTGGGCTTCAGACCTGCCATATGTCCTGCGGAGCCATACCCCATCTCCCCAGAGGTGGACTCTGAACTCGCCACGTTACCAACAACTTTCTTTATGAGCGGTAGGTTGCGGGAGTTAAGAGCGGCATGCTCTGTCCACTCACGCATTGAAGACATGCGCCTTCCCCGAGCGCACAGGTGCGGCACACGCCCCTGTCAGGTACGCTGCGTCCAGTCACATCGCAGTGAAGGTGCCGCAGGCCTACCCCACTCCGCCAAGCAGGTAGCTTACATCGACAAGATAGATGGATGGGACATTCCATGCCGTCATCAATGACTACGCATAACCACTGGCGTCAGATGCGACAAGACGGTGAGTCTTGAAGCCGCAGTCAGAGGTAGTGTACGCAAGAAGCCTTAGATCTTGTACAGGATAAGATTACACCAGAGGCACCTGTCGGGCCCTGGACCCCACTTGTAAGCTGTCCGACTATAAAAGGATCGAGCAGCACCCGTTACTGGATAAGCTCTCTGGTTCGCTCGGACTGGATGGCCAATCAATCCCCAACACACACACACACACACACACACACACACACACACACACACACACACACACACACACACACACACACACACACACACACACACACACACACACACACACACACACACACACACACACACACACACACACACACACACACACACACACACACACACACACACACACACACACACACACACACACACACACACACACACACACACACACACACACACACACACACACACACACACACACACACACACACACACACATAAGCACCTGCCGATCAAAGAACCTCCGCAGGCTGCTCCTTAGTAGATCCGGGGGAAGTGTTGCATTAACACTTCGACATTTGGCGTGCAAGGTAGGGGGCGTTTTTCTCTCAGGATGTTGCGCCTCCATCGCTGCCGAAGCACCTAGCTTCGGCACCTTCAGAAGGCCCGCCGTCAACATTTCTTAGCATTGATGGTGGGCGCCGCCAGAACATCTAGCTCTGGCACCACCCAGGGGGCCTGTTGTCGATGACTATGCGACGATGGTGGGCGATGCTAGAGCATCCAGCTCCGACACCACCTAGGGGGCCCATGTCGACGTTTCTACATGTTGATGGTAGATGATGCCAGAGCATCCAACTCCGACAGCTCCCAGGGGGTCTTCTGTCGACGCTACTCTACATAATGGCAACAACAAGGGGCCTGCCGTCGACATTTCTTTAGCGATGGTGGGCGACACTGGAGCAGCCAGCTCCGGTACCACGCAAGGGGTCTGCCGTTGACGACCCTGCGATGATGGTAGACGACGCTAGAGCAGCCAGCTCTGGCACCTCCCACGGGGCCTGTCGTCAATGTTTCTACGACAATGTTGGGTGACGCCAGAGCAGCGAGCTCTGGCACCACCCAGGGGGCCTGCCGTCGATGACTCTACGATGATGTTGGTGACGCTGGAGCAGCCAGCTCCGGCACCACCCAGGGGGCCTGCCGTCGACGTCTCTGTGACGATGGTGGGTGACGCCGGAGCAGCCAACTCCGGCACCACCCAAGGGGTCTGCCGTCAACGTTTCACACATTGATGGTGGGCACTGCCCCGGTTCGGCGATCACACATCTCATTTAAGTTCGGCGCTCCTCAGGAGGCCCACCAGAGTCAACTATTCAAGCTCTTGTGCTCCGCCGGGCACCCGCTCACGACATCCTGCGACTAAGTGGTAGGCGTTCCCAACCAGTTGGCTACACCTACCAGGGGTCTTCTAAGGGGTCTCATGGGAAGGACGTCAAGCGATTTCCCGCCACCACGACGACAACGACGTCACCAAGGCGTTACGGTAAGTTCCACCTACGACGGCGTGGGAGGTCCAGCATGTACAACATGCTTAGCCCGGTCCAGCACCATAAGTGGGTACACGCTGCTTCCCCCGGTGTTACCACTGTAACTTTTTGTGACACCCGGTTCTGCAAATGAACCAAGCGTAATGCATATGTGTGCCCAGGATGTTTAACACACATACACAAATGATTCACAATTGATAACAGATACAAACCATGTCTCGAATATTAATACTAATAATAGTACCTTATTACAAACCAAATAGTCTCGATTATAAGCTCTAATAAAACTGCAATGGAAAAACTAAACACTAAAGACTTCAACTCTATAGACAAGTTTGATGGTAACACGCGCCTAGTACACCTCAAAAACCTCCTGGTACTCCACCTGGTCGCCTGCGTCTGAATTTTGTGGGGGAATAGCAAGGGTGAGCCCATGCCGTACTCAGCAAGTGTGGGAAAGTATGACATGTAGCTTTAACAAAGGACGATAATAAACTATGGCTAATTGTGCAAAAGTATATTAAAACAATTGAAAAATGCAATTATATCATTGTTAAGTGAGGTCCTTCCCAGATAACCCAAATAATCATCAATTCCAACTTAAATAACCAACTTCAATAATAATAATCCATATTCAACTCATAACTGCTCATTTATCTCAATTTCATCAATTCCATGTACCAAAGCCAATTAATTAACCAATACCGATTCCCAATTCAATTTCAACCATTAAACCAAGCTAAAGTCCAAATTCTAATCATGTGAGGGTCCAGGTTGCTATTGACCGGTAGCACGGCTATCGAGATAGTTTTAGACACACTCTGCACAGGTTGTACCACTTTACCCACAAGTTCGTGATTTTGTCACCTTTCGATGACTAAGGAATCTCAATCGTGCCGTCTCACACTTCCTTAGGTGTGTGGCCAGGAGATCACAAAATAGCCTTTACAAAGTGATTACTAGCCTATTTAGACCCCACTGAGGTTTCACCGGTGGTGATCTCTCCATCTGAGCACATCCAACCAAGGGCCCCTCTTGAGCCATTCGGATCCCAGGGTAGCCCCACCATTACTACAAACCCAATCTGACTACCCCTTCCCTGAGCATTCTTAATGGTCCAAAGAGCACTAGCAATTCACTAGTTAGTCAGCTAAGCCGCACCCATACTTGGCCTTGTGGTGGCACTGTAAATCCTGGATGGTCGCTCCACGAACCGGTCCTTAGATCTAAAGCAAGCAAAACCACCAAAACAGTCCAACCCATTCCACATAACCATCTTGCTTAGATCCCTAGGCATCATGTTGCTAAAGGGTCATTATTATCAATTCTCATCATTCACGTGTTCAATAGTTCACAATTAAACCATTTGATTATTTCCCGACCCAATTTAGTATTGCGAAGCAAAAAGTGCAAAATAGCCTTCCTGACTCTCTACATAATGTTCAAGCGACAAGGGTGGTCATATAAAACTAGTAAACTCCTACAATTGGGTTTTCCCATCATATTGACACAAGCATGCAATTTTGCAAACAAAACCTTTAAAACAGGAAAAATATGGTCAAGGACACTTGCCTTGCTCTTGAGCTTGGTTTGGATCAAAGGCTTCGTAGTTCTGGTTCTCCAGGTCCTCGAAAGCACTCTCTACGGCAATTCCTTCTATTTCGAGCGACAAACATGCAAAATACACAATTCAATCATTTAATGCTCATATAGTACTCAATATGCCATGATATGCATAATTAATGAAATTGTGAGGTAAAACTTGTTATGAGTTGCTATTAATGTTTAGTAACTAGTTCTAATAGTTTTCAACAAGTTTGAATAAGTTTGGAATTGATTTGAGTTGATTTGGAATTAATTCAGCACAATCAGATTCAGAGGCCGGACTAGTCCGTTTTGAGGGCTGGACTAGTCCGCCCTGGACAGAACTGGATTTTTAGGGTTTTCTTGATTTGCGAGAATTGGGGTTGAATTTACGTAGAAACTTGGATGTAGAGGGTGTACCACGTGTTTAGAGACCCAAAGATCAAAGTTTTGACGTGAGACTTTGGATCTTGGCAATTAGGACTTGATGGAGATGAGTTGATGAAGAGCTTGAATGAAGAACGTCAATTGTCGAGGAATCGATGAAGATTGATCTTGACTGGTCCTTATTCGTGTTTCTCCCCTCCTCCTTGCCTCTGGACTTGATCTTGACGACGGCGCAATGCAAATCTGCAACAAGGGGTTTTCAATTGGGGTGGAGAGGTGTGGGGTATTGGGTTGTTTATATAGAGGTGGAGGATTAGGGTTTTGGGGTGGATTCCAAGTGGAATTCGGTAAGGGGACGTGTAAGGGCAGAGGTGGGGTCCACTTGGGCCCCTCTGAGGTTTGGCACGAAGTTCTTGGAGCCAAATTAGGCAATTACCCAAAACAAATCATGGAGAAGTAAAAGAATCTGAGTTGGTTTCCGAAGACCGGACTAGTCCGCAATACGGACCAATCAAGTATGTTTGGCAACAGAGGAAAAATCGGACTAGTCCGATGTATAAAGCTGGACAAGTCCAGGGTTCAAAGAAAAAGGTTTTCCAGACTGAAATTTTGGATACAATCGGACTAGTTCGCTTGAAATCGGACAAGTCCAAACAACATCAGAGCCATCAATGGACTAGTCCGCACCCTGTGCCAGAGAAGTCCGGGTTCTGAAGAAACTGAATTTTTTCAGTCAGAAAGGCAATACAGGACTAGTCAGGTTCAGAGGCCGGACAAGTCCGTACTCTGACAGACCGAAACATCCAAATTAAGCCTAAATTCATTTTAATCTTGTTCCTTTTTACATGGCTTACTATTAAACATGTATGAGGATGTATGCAATGCATTATGCATGGAAATGAGGGTGTTACAAACCTACCCCCCTTAAAATGAATCTTGCCCTTGAGATTCAATGCAAAAGGAAAGAGATAGGGAAATTCCTTCTTGAGATCATCCTCTCGCCTTAAGTTGCTTCCGATTCTGTATGATGCTTCCATTGCACTTTACATCATCGAATCACCCTGTTCCTTGTGACCCTCTCCTTGGTGTCCAAAATTTTGACAGGTTGCTCGACATAGGTCAAATCCTCGTCAAGCTCCAATGCTTCTATTGATACTTTCTCTTCTGGTACCCTCAAGCACTTTTTGAGCTGATAAACATGAAACACATCATGAACATCCGATAGATGTGCAGGCATCTCCAGTTTACATGCTACTTCTCCTCGTTTATCCAAAATTTTGAATGGTCCAATATAGCAAGGTGCCAACTTGCCTTTGACATTAAACCGCTTGTGACCTTGCATAGGTGACACTTTGAGGTATACGAAGTCTCCCACCTCAAAAACTAAGTTTCTTCGCCTATTATCCGCATAACCCTTCTGTCTTGATTGAGCAACCCTTAAGTTCTCGCGGATGGTCTCCACCTGCTTTTCGGCATCTTGGATAACATCAGGTCCAAATACTTGAGTTTCCCCTGTCTCATTCCAAAACAAGGGTGTTCTACACCTTCTCCCATACAATGCTTCATATGGCGACATCTTCAAGCTTGCTTGATAACTATTGTTGTAGGAAAATTCAGCATATGGCTGACTTTTGTCCCAGCTTCCTCCATACTTTAGCTCACAAGCCCTTAGCATGTCTTCCAAAACCTGATTTGTCCTCTCGGTCTGTCCATCCGTCTGAGGGTGATATGCAGAACTGAAATTAAATTGAGTCCCCATTGATTCATGCAGCTTTTGCCAGAACCTCGAGGTAAACTGAGAACCTCGATCAAACACTATTTTCTTGGGCACTCCCTGTAAACACACTATTCTTCCCATATACAGTTCTACCAACTTGGCTCCACTGTAAGTAGCCTTGACAGGAATGAAATGCGCTGATTTCGTCAATCGATCCACAATAACCCATATTGAGTCATAGCCTGCTGAAGTGCGAGGGAAACCAACTATGAAATCCATACCACCCTCTTCCCACTTCCATTCTGGAATCTTCAATGGTTGCAACAATCCAGCTGGCCTTTGATGTTCAGCCTTGACTTGTTGACATACATCACATAGTGCAACATATTCAGCTATGTCCCTTTTCATACCATCCCAACAGTAGCATGTCTTCAGATCCTTTTACATCTTTGTACAACCGGGATGGATAGAGTAAAGCGAGTCATGTGCATCCTTTAATATCAATTATCAGAGACGCTCCTCATTAGGCACCACAATCCGTTTTCCAAGCCATAGAGTACCTTGGTCATCCTCATCAAATCTGAATTCTCTCCCCTCTTGGGTCCTTTCCTTGATTTTGTGGATCTCCTTGTCCTTCGTCTGACCTTCTCGAATATCTTGTTTCAGGGTTGGATTTACTTCCATTGCTCCCATCTCATTCACAAATCCAAGATTCAACTGTTCAAACTGCTTGCATAGCTCAGGTGGCAACTCCCTAACGGTAAGCTGGTGGCTTGCGCCCTTTTGACTCAAGGCATCAACCACTACGTTGGCTTTTTCCTGAATGATAGTTGATTCCCACATCATAGTCCTTAATGAGTTCCAACCATCTTCGTTGCCTCAAATTTAGATCCGCCTGAGTGAATATGTACTTGAGACTCTTATGATCTGTATAAATCTCACACCTATGACCAAGAACGTAATTTCTCCAAATCTTCAATGCATGCACCACGGCTGCAAGTTCGAGATCATGCGTAGGATAATTGTGCTCATGTTTCTTCAACTGCCTGGATGCATAAGCTACTACTCGACCTTCTTGCATCAATACACATCCAAGTCCCTGTCTTGAAGCATCACAATAGATGTCAAGGCTCTTGCTCACATGTGGCAATACCAACACATGTGTTGTGGTTAACCTCTTCTTTAGCTCCTCCAAACTGTCTTGACAAGCTTGAGTCCACTTGAAAGGCTTCTCCTTCGTTAACAGTTCAGTCATGGGCTTCGCTATCTTGGAAAAGTCCTTGATGAATGAATGTAGGCCTAGAGGGGGGGGGGGGGGGGGGTGAATAGGCCTTCTTGAATTTTCTCGGTTCCTGTAACACTCAACAACAAAGTAAATACCAGAGATATCGGACTAGTCCGGTAAAGTGCGGACTAGTCCGGTTTTCACGGGCTAAGTTGATCAAGTTCAGTCAATTTGATTGATTCGTTAATGTTTGCAGCGGAAATATAAACTTGAATGACAGTTTAATAGTTGTATGTCAAATTCTATTACAATTAAGGCTCTTGTTCAACAATTTAACTCAAATTGAACAAAGTGAATCAAACCCTAGATTAAGTTGATCAATTAAGATGAAGAACGCAAAAGGACAAGACACACGATTTATCCCGTGGTTTGGCTACCACGAAGGCAACCTACGTCCACGTTGAGGAGCCCACAAAAGGACCGGGTCTTCTCCAACCCTTCCCTCATCGGATCGCCACGAAGG
Source organism: Tuctoria greenei (assembly GCA_036927565.1). Taxonomy (NCBI): domain Eukaryota; kingdom Viridiplantae; phylum Streptophyta; class Magnoliopsida; order Poales; family Poaceae; genus Tuctoria; species Tuctoria greenei. Next base: position 222,606,766 of record JAYESD010000002.1, on the reverse strand, counting down.
GCAATCCTCTTCCACTAATCACAAAGGGTAAATAACCAAGTTGAAGGGGCATTCTCACACGTTGAGAGCTCCCTTGATTACAACTTACAAAGCCACCAATAACACACTCGAAAATTACAAATTGAAACGCAAGAGTGTGTTAGAGAATCAAACCAAGAGCTCAATGATGTGTGCCAAGTGTCTCTCCAATGATCTAGAAGTGATCTTTAATAGATTGATCGATTTTGCGCTTAATTTCGTGGAGAGAGGTGGTTTTTGAGTCTCTTGGGAGGTGTGACGGCGCTAGGGTTCGAGCGAGTGTAAAAGTGGGCCGTGCACCTCTATTTATATGGGGTTTCTAAAAGTGACCGTTAGGGTTCAGAAAGATCGGACTAGTCCGTGGTGGTCACCGGACTAGTCCGGTGTGCTGTGTGTAGCAAACCCTAAGTGTCCAGGAATATCGGACTAGTCCGGTTGAAAACGGACTTGTCCGATTTCACTACTGGAAATCTTCGGACTAGTCCGATTGCCATTGGACTTGTCCAGACATATGAAACCCTAAGTGTTTAGGATGACAAGTCCGCACTTGGAGGACTTGTCTGATTTAGATCAGTGTGTATATCGGACTAGTCCGTGTAGACACCGGACTTGTCCGAAGTGGATCAGAAAGAATATCGGACTAGTCCGGATCACAACGGACTTGTCCGATTTTGTGTGACTTGTGCATTGTGTTGAGGACTAGTCCGCATTGGGGAGGACTAGTCCGAAGTGGATCAGAAAGATATCGGACTAGTCCGGTGGATACCGGACTTGTCCGATCTAGTGCAAAAAGTGATATCGGACTAGTCCGACTGATATCGGACTAGTCCGGTCCTGTATAACTTTTTGCATTGTGTGTGTGTGCTTGAAAGTGATTGAGCTCTTGGGTGTGTTTCCTTAACACACTCCATACATAATAATCTACTATTTTCTTCTCCTTGAGCTCAAATTCACTTTGCTTCTCATTTCCCTTCTTTTTGGCATTTTGCTCATTTTTCATTATTTGCCTGCATTCATCTCAACAAAAGGATTAGGATCCCAATTGCTTGTCATAAATCATCCAAAACCCACAAGGGAGTCCTAGATGCACTTTCAATCTCCCCCTTTTTGGTGATTGATGACAACCAATTGAGATTTCACAAAATAAGGCAAAAAATGAGATTTTCATAAAGTATGCACATATGACTCAAAAATACATCAAGCAACAAGAGAATTATCCATATGTGCATTCTTTATGGTGGGATGCATACTAAGTGCATGAATACATTGAGAATGACAGAATTTACATTAATCAACCGATACCAAGTGCATATGACATTCCAGGAGCAAAACTGCAGTTTTCATCACATACTCGCAAATAAATTGAGCAATTCATCATAAGACAAACTTAATATGAAAACAGTGTTAAACTATTACAATCACAAATAAAAGTACAGAGAAGGCTCTCTCCTCGCATCCTATTACTGCTAAAGCTAAGACTTGACTCCCCCTCAATCTCTCCCCCTTTGGCATCAAGACACCAAAAAGAGAGAGAGGAAGGTCCTAGGTTCTTCAATCTTCGCTGTCTGTCCTCTCGTCATCTTCTTCGTCTTCTTCGCTCTCCGCTTGACGAGGAGGAGAGGGAGGAGGAGGAGCGGAGTTGCTCGAGCCCCCAATGCCAAAATAGGCAAGCTTGGAGGGGGACAAGGGCCCGAGCTCGGAGATGTCAAGATCAGAATCTTCAGAAATTACTGGAGATCCAATGGGGTTGATCTCCAGCTTTTCACTCAGTTGCTTCACATTGGCTTTGATATATCTCATATCCTCCTTCCTCTTCTGATTGAGTTTATGAAGCTTTACTTCAGTCTTCTTGCAGGAGGAGAATATCGCAGACAAGTATTTGAGGATCCCACTGGCGGATCCTCTCCGAGGGGCTTCCCTGGAGGGGGGAGGAGCCCTAGCAGCATCTCTTTCTCTTGCCGGTGCCTCAGGACTTGAGGCCAGCGAGGGAGCAGCCTAGACACTCACATGCTGAGGCTTCTGAGGCCTCAGGGGAGTGTGCTCTACATCCTTCACGAATTCTATTCCTGTGACCTTCTCAATCATGAACATCAAGTAGGGAGCATAGCCACAGGACCGGTTGGGGGTGCTTGAGATGTTGACCATGTCGTTCCATATGTAATCTGCAACATCAAACTGTCTCTTCTTGCTTATGACCCTCATTAGAGTCCGGAGGTAGCCCTATACACTCCCTACATCCCCATCCTTGGGGGCAATGGTCTTCCGGAGAACTCTGTTTAGAACCACAAAGAAGGGCTTCATGTTCTTTGTGGAGGGAGGAACATACTTAGAGTTGGGCTCATACAAGAACTTCATTCTGTCCCTCTCAATGACCACTATGTTGTGGATGATTAGGTGGTCATGTCCAGCAGAGTCTAAATGGAGCAAGCTTGCAAAATCCTCCTGAGTGATGGAGTACTTGGATCCATGGGTCGTCCAAGTCACACTCTCTTCATCTTCACTCGAGAAGTGGCACGTTGCATAGAATTGTGCAATCACTTCATCATTCCAATTGTGTCTGAAGGCAAACAGATCCTTCAGACCATGCCTTTCTGCTGCAGCAATGACCTCATCAAAAGCTGAGCACTTCTTCTTCTCTAGGTGGGCCCAGTCAATCCACTGTGGTCTATCGGACTAGTCCGGCCTAACCGGCACTCTGCGGACTAGTCTGCATGGGCGGACTAGTCCCGGTAACCACGGACTAGTCCATGGTCACCAGGAAAGAATTGCATAGCCCATTCATATATATTTGAAGGTTCAATAATAGAGAATAGAGAGGCAAAACAATTCAAGTAATCTTGATGAATTTGACCAGTAAGCATACAACAATCATACAATGATCAAAATTCATCAAGATCTAATAATTGACATAGTTTTTCAAGAGAAAAATGGAGAGGGATGATTTTCACAATTCAATCAACATTTTTGAAGCAATCATACAGGTATGCAACTTTTCAAGCCACACTCTGAGAATCAAGAATATTTAGCTCATTTCAGAGTTCGCAAAAATGCTTTTCATCAAGTGGCTTGGTGAATATGTCGGCCAATTGTTTTTGGGTGTTGACATGTGAGATGGTTATGTCTCCTTTCATGGAATGGTCTCTCAAGAAATGATGTCTTATGTCTATGTGTTTAGTCCTAGAGTGCTCAACTGGATTGTGGGATATTTTAATGGCACTCTCATTATCACAAAGGAGAGGAATACGGTTCATATTGTAGCCGTAATCCCTTAGAGTTTGTCGCATCCAAAGGAGTTGTGCACAACAACTCCCGACTGCAACATACTCCGCTTCGGCTGTGGATAATGCAATGGAATTTTGTTTCTTAGATGACCAAGAAACCAAAGATCTTCCTAGGAATTGGCATGTGCCAGAGGTGCTTTTTCTATCAACTTCGCACCCGGCATAATCTGCATCAGAGTAACCAATGAGATTGAATTTGGAGCCTTTTGGGTACCAAAGACCAAGGTTGGGTGTATGAACTAAATATCTCAAGATTCTTTTTACGGCTGTCAAGTGACATTCCTTAGGGTTGGCTTGAAATCTTGCACACAAACATACACTCAACATAATATCTGGCCTAGATGCACATAAGTAGAGTAAAGATCCAATCATGGAGCGATATACCTTTTGGTCGACGCTCGGTCCATCTTCATTGAGATCCAAGTGGCCATTCGTAGCCATGGGAGTCTTTATGGGCTTTGCCTTGTCCATGCCAAACTTCTTGAGTATGTCCTGCGTGTACTTGGTTTGGCTTATGAATGTTCCTTCCCTTTGTTGCCGCACTTGGAATCCCAAGAAGTACTTCAATTCTCCCATCATTGACATTTCAAACCTGTCTGTCATAATTCTACTAAATTCTTCACAGAAAGATTGGTTAGTTGACCCAAAAATTATATCATCAACATAGATTTGGCAAATAAAAAGATCATTATCTTGATTCTTTGTGAATAATGTATAATCTACTTTGCCCATTTGAAAACCATTATCAATTAAGAAATCTCTAAGACACTCATACCAAGCTCTAGGAGCTTGTTTGAGGCCATAGAGAGCCTTACGCAGTTTATATACGTGGTCGGGGAACTCTTCGTTTTCAAACCCGGGTGGTTGCTCCACGTACACCTCTTCCTTGATCGGTCCGTTGAGGAAGACGCTTTTCACGTCCATTTTATACAGCTTGAAATCATGGTGAGTAGCATATGCAAGTAATATTCTAATTGATTCAAGCCTAGCTACTGGAGCAAAAGTCTCATCGAAATCCAAACCTTCGACTTGTGAGTAACCTTTGGCCACAAGTCGTGCCTTGTTTCTTGTCACCACTCCGTGTTCGTCTTGCTTGTTGCGGAAGACCCACTTGGTGCCCACTATATTTGCATTGGGTCTTGCCACAAGTTCCCAAACCTCGTTTCTCTTGAAGTTGTTCAACTCTTCTTGCATTGCCACCACCCAGTCCGGATCCTTCAATGCATCCTTAGTCCTGCGTGGTTCCAAAAAGGAGACAAACGAGTAATGCTCACAAAAATTAGCTATACGAGATCTAGTGGTTACTCCCTTTTGGATGTCACTGATGATGTTGTCGATTGGGTGATCCCTTTGAATGCATTGGTGTACTCTTGGGTGTGGCACTTGGAGAGTTGTGTGTTGGTGATCATTTTCTTCTCCCCCTGAGTGGTTGCCCTCGTTGATTTGTTGATCATCTTCATATTCTTGTGATTGATCTTGTATCAAAGCTCCCCCTTGATTGTTGATCTCCTCTTGTGGTTCACTTTCCTCTTGTATTTGTGACGATGACTCTTGTGGTCGAACTTCGCCTAGAGCCATTCTCTTCAATGCTTGATAAGGAGCTTCTTCTTTACCTAATTCACATTGATCAACTTGCTCCTTTTGGGAGCCATTAGTTTCATCGAACACTACGTCACGTGCCACTTCAACAAGTCCGGAGGCCTTGTTGAAAACACGATAGGCGTAAGTGTTCGAATCATAACCAAGAAAGAAACCTTCATCGGACTTCGAAGCGAACTTTGAAGTCCTGGGCTTCTTGTTCAAGATATAACATGGAGAGCCGAAAACTCGAAAATATGAAATGTTTGGTTTGTTACCGGTGAGTAGCTCATAAGGAGTCTTCTTGAGTAGTTGATGAAGGTAGAGTCGATTTGCGGCGTGGCAAGCGGTGTTAATTGCTTCCGCCCAAAATCGATCCGAAGTCTTGTATTCATCGAGCATTGTTCTTGCCATCTCTATGAGCGTTCGGTTCTTCCTTTCGGCAACTCCGTTTTGTTGTGGAGAGTATGGTGCTAAAAATTTGTGCTTGATTCCCTCCTCATCAAGGTACTCCTCCACTTGTATGTTCTTGAACTCCGTGCCGTTGTCGCTCCGAATACTCTTGATCGATAGTGAGAACTCGTTTTGCGCTCGCTTGAAGAATTTCTTGAGTGTCCCTTGTGTTTCTGACTTGTCATGCAAAAAGAACACCCAAGTGAAGCGGGAAAAATCATCAATAATGACTAAACCGTATTTATTACCGCCGATGCTTATGTAAGCAATTGGACCAAACAAGTCCATATGAAGTAGTTCGAGCGGTCTTGTCGTAGTCATGATGTTCTTTGCGGGATGATGTGCTCCAACTTGCTTCCCGGCTTGGCACGCGCTACAAGGCCGGTACCGAGCACCCTTCCTTGACTATTATCTCTGAAGTAGATGCCTTCGTTTGGGTCCTCGTTTTCTTCATATTCCACGAACATCCTCCTTTCTCCGGTCATGTGGTTGGTGCATCCACTGTCTAGCACCCATTTGGATCCACCGGAGGAATAGGCCTGCAGAAACAAATTATGCCTTGGTTTTAGGTACCCAAGCTTGCTTGGGTCCTTGGAGGTTAGTTACAATACATTTGGGCACCCACACATGGGATTTTGTGTTCCCATGGCGTGGCCCAGCATAATAAGCATAAACTTTACCAAGATTGTTTCTCATTAATACATAAGAGGCATCAAAGGTTTTGAACAAAAGTTGATGTTGTTTATGGATCGGACTAGTCTGGGTGACCGGACTTGTCCGGATGACCGGACTTGTCCGGACCACAACCGGACTAGTCCGGTGTTCATGAGAGTTCGAGTTCTTAATTTTCGAGTTACCAGGTTGTGAGGGTCCTCCCTTCACAAAGGTAATCCTTCCCTTGTTATTCTTATGACTTCCAACATTTTGCTTTCCATCATAAGAGTAACCAATGCCATACTTGACATTTGGAGGTCTTTGGACCAAGTATGCACTACGTGCATAGTTGATCCTCTCCTTGTCAAATATTCCACGTTGGGTAGGATTTTTATCCTTTGTGGAGGTAGACTTTTCCTTCAAACTGGTGTTGATTTTACCACACTTGCACATATGAACAAGATTAGTTGAAGTGGGTTGAGAAGGTAGACTTGAAGAGGAGGAAGATTCACTTAGCTTGAGTGACTCAACTTGCACTTCAAGGATCTTGTTAACCTTGATCAGGTCATCAAGTTGATCCTTGATTGCAACGTTTGAGTTGGTTAACTCCAAGCAAGTTTTCTTGCTTGAAGCTAGCTCAAGCTCTAGTGAGCTGTTTTTCTCCTTTTCAAGAACTAGAAGATTGTCAAGTTCGACATACTTCTCCTTTTGGGAGATAATCATGTCCTCTTGACGATCAATTAGCCATTCCTTCTCAACAAGTTGGTCAAGTAAAAAATTCATTTTAGCAGTAGTTTTTCTATCTAATCCAATTAACATATCTTCATCATCACTATCTAGTTCATCATTACTTGAGTAGGAATGCATGGAAGGAGTTTTGATGTTTACCTTGCGTTTACCTTCCTTTGCCATGAGGCAAGTGCCATTTCCCTTCTTTGTACCGAGCGTGGGGAAGAGTGTGGGTTTCTTGGACGTGCTTTCAATGGCTATGCTAGCCATCTCTTCTTCATCGGATGATGAGGACTCATCATTTGAGTCCCACACCTTTCCAATGTGTGCTTGTTCAGCTTGTTTCTTCTTCTTGAAGAATTTCTTCGGTTGAGGCTTGGCTTCTTTATTCTTCTTCTTGTTGTCCTCATACGGGCAATCGACTATAAAGTGGTTATACTCACCACAATTATAGCACGCCCGCCTCATCTTCGGCTTTGTCCTTTCCTTGTACTTGCCTTCATTTGATTTTGTTCCTTGTCTTTTCTTCATTATCCTTTTGAACTTTTTCAGGAACAAAATCATATCCTCTTCGTCCAGCTCACTGCTTTCATCATCGCTGTCCTCCTCAAGCTGTGCTTCTCTTGCTTCTTTGGATAGAGGCTTGAGTGTGGACTTTAAGGCAACTCCCTTCTTCTTGGCCGATGTGAGGTCGGCTATTTCTTTGATGTGCTTGGCTTGTTTCTCCATCATTTCAAAGTTGATGATTTTGCCAAGCAATTCATCTGGAGTCATCCTCTTGTACCCGGGACTTTCTCTAGAGCATAGTGTGACATTGCGAGGCATAAAGGCTCTAAGGATGAGCTTTACAACCTCGTGGTCATTCCACTTCTTGCTCCCATATGATCGAACCTTGTTTACAAGTGTCTTCAATCGGTTGTACATGTCCTGGGGAGACTCGTCTTCCTCAATTGCGAACCTTCCTAGTTCGCCTTCGATCATTTCAATTTTCGCCTCCCGCACATGCAGGTCACCTTCATGGGCTGTTTGTAGTGTGTCCCATATTTCCTTGGCAATCTCCAGTCCGTCCACCTTTGTGAATTCATCTCGACTTAGAGAGGAGGTGATTACGGCCGCGGCTTGAGCGTTTCTGTGGATGGCTTGATCTTGACTTGGGGTGAGCTCTTCGTCGTCATCTGGGATGTCTATTCCTGTGCACACAATATGCCATAAACTTGGGTTAAGGGAAATCAAGTGCATCTTCATATTTTTCCTCCACATGGAGTAATCACTCCCATCGAAGTGTGGGGCTTTTCCAAGAGGAATAGATAGGTAATGGCTGTTGTTTGAATTTAAACAATCATAGTTAAAAGGATATCGGGAGTAGTCGGTGTGACTACTCCCCTTCTTCTTTTCTTCAACTTTAGCTTTCCCTTCGGAAAGTGCTTTCTTTCTGAGGAGTGCTTTGAGCTCCAGCGTCTCCTCGTCATCATCATCGAAGTCTTGAATTGCTTCGAGATACTTTTCCAGCTTTTGGTTCTTGTCGTTGTTCACTTCTTCCTGGTTGTTGATTTTCTGAACTTCCTTCATGTCCGACATGATATCTTCGAGTGGTTGCACTCTTTCTTGAAGAACCAGCTCTGATACCAATTGAATGTAGGCCTAGAGGGGGGGGGTGAATAGGCCTTCTTGAATTTTCTCGGTTCCTGTAACACTCAACAACAAAGTCAATACCAGAGATATCGGACTAGTCCGGTAAAGTGCGGACTAGTCCGGTTTTCACGGGCTAAGTTGATCAAGTTCAGTCAATTTGATTGATTCGTTAATGTTTGCAGCGGAAATATAAACTTGAATGACAGTTTAATAGTTGTATGTCAAATTCTATTACAATTAAGGCTCTTGTTCAACAATTTAACTCAAATTGAACAAAGTGAATCAAACCCTAGATTAAGTTGATCAATTAAGATGAAGAACGCAAAAGGACAAGACACACGATTTATCCCGTGGTTCAGCTACCACGAAGGCAACCTACGTCCACGTTGAGGAGCACACAAAAGGACCGGGTCTTCTCCAAGCCTTCCCTCGTCGGATCGCCATGAAGGCCAATCCTCTTCCACTAATCACAAAGGGTAAATAACCAAGTTGAAGGGGCGTTCTCACACGTTGAGAGCTCCCTTGATTACAACTTACAAGGCCACCAATAACACACTCGAAAATTACAAATTGAAACGCAAGAGTGTGTTAGAGAATCAAACCAAGAGCTCAATGATGTGTGCCAAGTGTCTCTCTAATGATCTAGGAGTGATCTTCAATAGATTGATCGATTTTGCACTTAATTTCATGGAGAGAGGTGGTTTTTGAGTCTCTTGGGAGGTGTGACGGCGCTAGGGTTTGAGCGAGTGTAAAAGTGGGCCGTGCACCTCTATATATATGTGGTTTCTAAAAGTGACCGTTAGGGTTCAGAAAGATCGGACTAGTCCGTGGTGGTCACCGGACTAGTCCGGTGTGCTGTGTGTAGCAAACCCTATGTGTCCACGAATATCGAACTAGTCCGGTTGAAAACGGACTTGTCCGATTTCACTACTGGAAATCTTCGGACTAGTACGATTGCCATCGGGCTTGTCCGGACATATGAAACCCTAAGTGTTTAGGATGACAAGTCCGCACTTGGAGGACTTGTCCGATTTAGATCAGTGTGTATATCGGACTAGTCCGTGTAGACACCGGACTTGTCCAAAGTGTATCAGAAAGAATATCGGACTAGTCCAGATCACAACGATTTTGTGTGACTTGTGTCATTGTGTTGAGGACTAGTCCGCATTGGGGAGGACTAGTCCGAAGTGGATCAGAAAGATATCGGACTAGTCCGGTGGATACCGAACTTTTTCGATCTAGTGCAGAAAGTGATATCGGACTAGTCCGGCTGATATCGGACTAGTCCGGTCCTGTATAACTTTGTGCATTGTGTGTGTGTGCTTGAAAGTGATTGAGCTCTTGGGTGTGTTTCCTTAACACACTCCATACATAATAATCTACTATTTTCTTCTCCTTGAGCTCAAATTCACTTTGCTTCTCATTTACCTTCTTTTTGGCATTTTGCTCATTTTTCATTATTTGCCTGCATTCATCTCAACAAAAGGATTAGGATCCCAATTGCTTGTCATAAATCATCCAAAACCCACAAGGGAGTCCTAGATGCACTTTCAATGAACCGACGGTAATATCCTGCCATTCCAAGAAAACTCCTTATTTCCCTAACATTCTGTGGCTGTTCCCACTTCAACACATATCTAACCTTTCCGAGTCGACTGACATTCTTCCTCCCGATATGATATGACCTAGGAATGATATCTCTGTAATGATCGAATGCCCAAGAGGGGGGGTGAATTGGGCTTCTTTTCAAAAATTAAGGCAATAAAACTTAATTACTAAAATCCCAATTCCCTATGCAAACAACCTATGGATTCAAGTAAATAGAAACTTCGCGGTATATAAAATGCATAAGTGTAAGGGAGAGGAAGAGAATGCAAACTCCCGAGAAGACACGAGGATTTATCCCGTGGTTCGGCAAGATCGTCAAGATCTTCCTACATCCACGTTGTGGCACCCACCAACGGGTATAGCCACACCCAAGTCACCGAGACTAGGGATCTTCACTATTCTTCTCCATTTGCCAACCTCGGCAAGGTGGAGCTCAAGCCTTGTACAACTTTGATCCTCCGGGCTTCCACAACTGTCTTGGCAAGCTCCAGAAGTCTCTCTCTGTTACAAACACCAAGGGACACTCCCTTACAGCTCTCACTACACTAGAGATTCCACTCACCAAGAATGGAGGCACACAAGCTCTCTCTCTAGCTAGTTCTAGCCTATCTCTTGGTGTGTAAGTGGTCTAAAAGATGTAGAAGTGATGGCTCAATGTCTTGAATGCTTGAGAATGTGTAGAGTATGTCTGGTGATCAAGACTTTTCGATTTGATAGGTTGAAGGGGTATAAATAGCCAGCCTCCACGAAATAGCCGTTGGAAAAGTGCTGTCATCACTGCTCTGCGAACACCGGATGATCCGATGTCTCCCCTTCAGTTATCATCGGTCAAAGCCAAATTAGCTGATGTCACTGTGTCAGATATGACCGTTGTTAGACCGATGTTGCACTTATCTTCTCATCGGATGATCCGGTGGCACTTCCTGCAGAATTGGTTCAAACTTGATGCTTACTGGAGTGATTGACCGATATGTATATTGCTGTACATCGGATGATCCGGTGCTACACTTAGTCCAAGGATATTGCTTACTGTACTGATGGACTGATGTAGCTTTGCCCTTAACATCGGATGATCCGGTGAGTGCTTTGTTCTGAGGTCTTCTTCTTCTGTTGAACCAACTCGACCGATGTGTTGTTCTCTGGAAACATCGGTTGATCCGGTGAGTTGATTTTGTTTGCTTCGAGTTGTTCTAAGTGATTCTTTTGGAATTTGCTCGATTGACCTCTTAAACACTTGTTGGAAATATACTTCTGATGATCTTCAAGCATTGAGTGTTGTCAATTATGGTTGAATGACTTTGACATATGAGCTTTTACTTCTAATCTTCATAACATTGATTGATCTCATCAAAAGATTGTTTAGGGGTCTCCAATGGTCATTAGTTGATGTTCATATTCATAAAGATTTCATTTGACTGAGTGATATGGGGGACCTTGCATCCACAAATTCATTAGTAAAATCCAATGGTTGTCATTAATCACCGAAACCATACCTCATGGGGGCCTAGATGCTTTCAATCTCCCCCTTTTTGGTGATTGATGACAACACAACGAGTGAAGCATAATAATGAATTTGATAGTACGATACATAAGAAGATATGCAATGAGTACAAGATATGGCACGATAAACTTGAAGACTCAAAAGAGATTAATAACGCGAAAGCTCAATTGATTAATAACTCAAGAGAATAAGTGGCACATGAATACTCAATAAATAGCAAATGAGTAGCAAAAACATCAAATTACAAAAGATAAGCACCAAATAACAAAAGATAGAGACTCCCCCTGAGACTAAGCAACCCTCTAAGCAACCCTCCCCCTGACTCTCTAACTCTTCTCCCCCTTTGGCATCAAGATACCAAAAAGGAAACCGAGTGCCTAAGAACCCTGAGTGCTCGGAGCGATGACAAACTGGTCACCGTCGGGAGTGCTGTCGTCGGAGCTGCTGCCTGGAGTAGAGGAGGAAGGAGCTGAAGGTGCCGTAGGAGCCGCCGTCGGTGCCTGCTGAGTCGGAGCCGCTGGCAACGGGGCACTGACAACGGATGCCGGCGTCTACTGGAACACTGTCGTTGCCGGCTGCGGAGAGTGGATCGGTGCGCCTGGAGCCAGCAGTGGAGACATGCTGATTGACGGGATCGGCGTGGTCGGTACCGGAGCTGCAGCTGGAGCAAGGCTGGCGGGGGAGGAGCAACGCCTGGCAGCTACGACGGCAGGGCAATCCCGGTCTGGGTGTAGAGGTTGGTGATCAACCCCAAGATGCCCATCATCGCCTGCTGCGTCTACTGCTGCTGGTCGAGGGAGCGCTGGTGCATCTGGTCTATGAGCCCCGTCAGCCGATCAGTGTCCTCTCGCCTCTCATGGGCGATCTGGCGCTGCATCTCCTCCTGCTGCTGCTGGAGCTCCAAAAGGTGCGCTGCCTGCTCAGCTCGGGCCTGCTTAGCCGCAAGCCTGTCCAGGCGCTGTTGCTCAACCATCTGCTGGAGGAGGGAGGTGAGCTCGGACGGCTGAGAAACCTGTGCCTCTGAGACGGGAGGTGGAGTAGGAGGGGGCACTGTCGAGCCTCCAGCCTTTGCTTCGTGCTGCCTGGGTGAGGGAGGAGGTGGGAAGTACTCCTCAACACTGTCATCCGTGTCGCTCTTGGACCATATATGCTGAAGGTCCTCACCCTGAGCCTCTGCCTCTGCCAGCCTCTCATCTTCCTTCTCCAAGTCAGACCAATCCTCCTCGGATAGCTGAGCATGGACCTGACGCTCGACTGGACGGCCAAGGCGGTGGTCTCCAGGAGCTGGAGCTCGGTAGTGGCTGAACCGTGTGACACTCTCGTCAGTGAGACGGTCACGCACGGCAGACTCCTCAGGAACCATCATGGAGAGCAGGTAGCTGATCCAGTGTCCAAACACAAGCTGTCTCATCATGCTCACTCCGTCAGTGATCACGTCCTCCATCTCACATATGAGGATGTCCACAATATCGAACTCCATCCCATTCATGATGTAGAACAGGAGGGTCTGCTGCAGGCTGGTGAACCCCTTTAGGTATCCAGACCTCAGCAAGAGTGTGCAGCGCAAGGCAAGATGCACTGTGTGCGCAGCTGGAGTCAGTAGTGCCCCTTGGCTGGTCTGGAGAGAAGGACGGTCCAAATAGAGAGCGTATCTCCTCCAGTGGTGATGCCACTCCTCCAGTGAGCGGCCTCCTCGGCGGGTCTGCCTGTCCATATACCCTCTCATGCACGCAAGTGTCGTGCAGGTCCACTCCTAGCAGCTGTGCCAACGTCTGCCTCGTCAAGTGACGGTGCTGGCCCATGAACATGAAGTCTATAGACCTGCGGCCCTCAGAGACGTAGAGGGTAGCGTAGAATACGCGTACCCAGTCCTCCACGTAGGCACTCCTCTCGTAGGACACCAGCTCCACCAGCCCTCTGTACCTCGCAAAGTAGGGGTGTATCTCCGTCTCGGCTGCTAGAGCAAGCTGATCCCAGTCCAAGAAGTTGTGCTGGAAGAGCTTGTGGCCTCGGCGTCTATACGTCTCGTATAGTGACGCCTGCGTCAAAGTCCAGAAACGACTATCCACAAGAGCCTCTCTGGGCTGTGGGTAGCACTCCTTAAGCAAAACACTCCATCTGAGTCTTCTGAGTTGCTTGGCCTTCATCTTCCGTTAATCAGTCAACCGAATACCTTCACCAACACGGACGTTGGTGTCCATCTCGTAGACGGCTCTCTGGGCCGCCCTGTCCTCTCGAAGGTCGGCAGCTGACGGTCGTGAATGAGGTACTGCCGGCGGATGACCCCCACAGGTCCTGGTTGAGCGCCGGCGAACAAGTGGCACTTCCGGCTCTTCTTTTGCCTCGGACTCATCTAGCACGGGAGGCTGCCTCGGACGAGCCTCGCGGATCCTCAATGATCCTCCTCGGCCACGCTCTCGCTCCTCGGCGGCGCGAGCGGCCATCAACGCCTTCTTCTCCTTTTTCGGAAGCTTTTGCTTCTTTGCGGCCGGCTCCGCAATGGCCTTTCCCTTGTTCTTCTTGTCACGAGCCATTGCGATGTGCGAGAATGAAGTCGATAAAGTCAAGCGCACGAAATGGCGACACGTTGATCGACGCGGCCGGAAACCCTAGCGACGTAGGGAGGCACCTCGGTGATGGAGAGGGCGGTGGCGGTGGTGCACGGGATGGAGCAGCTACTGGGGGCGGCGGCTGTGGTGCACGAGCGGCGGTCGGCGGCGCTTGGGTGGAGCGGCGGCGGCGGTGGAGGAAGGGCGGCGGCGGCAGCGCTGGAGGAGGCGGCGGCGGCGCTGTTGTGGTGCGGCGGTGGCCGGAGGCGGCGGTGGCTTGGAGGCGGCGGTGGCCGGAGGGTGGCGACTTAGAGGGCGAGGGAGCGGTGGCGGCAGATGAGCGAGGGTCGGGGTCAGGGAGAGAGAAAGGTTGCGGCGGAGCGGCGCGCTTAAAAGGTGGGGCCCAAACCCCAGCTTGAAATTTAACACCGGATGGACCGACGTTAAATGATAGAAGCATCAGTCGAATGTCACAGTAAGGATATTCAAGAAGCTACCGTTGACACCGGATGGACCGACGTTGAACTGATATGCATCGGTGGAATTTGGCACAGTTCCAGAAATGTGAACATCGGATGGACCGATGTTTTTCAGAATGAACTCGTCGGTTGATTTGAGATACTGAATGAGTTGACCCTTGGATGTTGAACACCAACTGATTCGATGATGGTTTAGCCTAAGCATCGGATAATCCGATGACTACAAAAGAGCAACATCCCATATATGTCCTTTGACCAAACAAACAAACAATGAGAAAACACATGTCTTAGGACTTTTTGGGCAACCCCTTACCCCTAAAAAAACTAATATGCCAATAACATGGCTAAACCTAAAGCAAATAGAACACCGAGAAAAAACATGGGAGGAAATTATCCAAATAAAATGTAAGGCCCATGCTTTGTGAGCTAGAGGATGAAGCCTTCTATCTCTTAGAAGCATGTTCCTTTAGGCATTAACAAACCTAACATTTTGTTCTTTCCACCTCATATGAGTTGAGATATTGCATTTCAAACAAGTCTATTTCTCATGAGGTGGGTTCTCCTTTGTGACAATCTACCGTATGCAATGCCAAACAATTTATAATGCAAGAGATTTAGATATGAGTGCAAGTCTATATGGCAGGCATCATGTAAGGCATAAAATAAATCTATCTTGCCAAATTTGAACCTTTCAAAGGCTTCTTTAGGGAGAGCCACTCTCCAAGCCTTGGGGAAACCCAAAAGAACCTCCATCCCAAGCTGACCCTTGCTCACCCCTATCCTTTGAAAGTTAGACAAGACCTATATGAGATGCATTGCTCTGATACCAATTGTAAGGATCGAATGCCCAAGAGGGGGGGGGGTGAATTGGGCTTCTTTTCAAAAATTAAGGCAATAAAACTTAATTACTGAAAGCCCAATTCCCTACGCAAACAACCTATGCATTCAAGTAAATAGAAACATCGCGGTATATAAAATGCATAAATGTAAGGGAGAGGAAGAGAATGCAAACTCCCGAGAAGACACGAGGATTTATCCTGTGGTTCAGCAAGATCGTCAAGATCTTCCTACATCCATGTTGTGGCACCCACCAAAGGGTATAGCCACACCCAAGTCACCGAGACTAGGGATCTTCACTATTCTTCTCCGTTTGCCAACCTCGGCAAGGTGGAGCTGAAGCCTTGTACAACTGTGATCCTCCGGGCTTCCACAACCGTCTTGGCAAGCTCCGGAAGTCTCTCTCAGTTACAAACACCAAGGGACACTCCCTTACAGCTCTCACTACACTAGAGATTCCACTCACCAAGAATGGAGGCACACAAACTCTCTCTCTAGCTAGTTCTAGCCTATCTCTTGGTGTGTAAGTGGTCTAAAAGATGTAGAAGTGATGGCTCAATGTCTTGAATGCTTGAGAATGTGTAGAGTATGTGTGGTGATCAAGACTTTTCGATTTGACAGGTTGAAGGGGTATAAATAGCCAGCCTCCACGAAATAGCCGTTGGAAAAGTAGGCTGACATCACTGCTCTGCGAACACCGGATGATCCGATGTCTCCCCTTCAGTTATCATCGGTCAAAGCCAAATTAGCTGATGTCATTGTGTCAGATATGACCGTTGTTAGACCGATGTTGCACTTATCTTCTCATTGGATGATCCGGTGGCACTTCCTCCAGAATTGGTTCAAACTTGATGCTTACTGGAGTGATTGACCGATGTGTATATTGCTGTACATCGGATGATCCGGTGCTACACTTAGTCCAAGGATATTGCTTACTATACTGATGGACCGATGTAGCTTTGCCCTTAACATCAGATGATCCGGTGAGTGCTTTGTTCTGAGGTCTTCTTCTTCTGTTGAACCAACTCGATCGATGTGTTGTTCTCTGGAAACATCGGTTGATCCAGTGAGTTGATTTTGTTTGCTTCGAGTTGTTCTAAGTGATTCTTTTGGAATTTGCTCGATTGACCTCTTAAACACTTGTTGGAAATATACTTCTGATGATCTTCAAGCATTGAGTGTTGTCAATTATGGTTGAATGACTTTGACATATGAGCTTTTACTTCTAATCTTTATAACATTGATTGATCTCATGAAAAGATTGTTTAGGGGTCTCCAATGGTCATTAGTTGATGTTCATATTCATAAAGATTTCATTTGACTGAGTGATATGGGGGACCTTGCATCCACAAATTCATTAGTAAAATCCAATGGTTGTCATTAATCACCGAAACCATACCTCATGGGGGCCTAGATGCTTTCAATCTCCCTCAACCAGAATTGGCATTTGTTGAACTTGGCATACAACCGGTGCTCTCTCAGTTTCTGCAACGTCAACCTTAAATGCTTTTTGTGCTCTTCATCACTTTTCGAGTAGATCATGATGTCGTCGATGAACACTACCACAAACTTATCCAAATACTCCATGAATACCTTATTCATAAGATATATGAAGTATGCGGGTGCATTAGTCAATCCAAATGACATGACTGTGTACTCATAGGATACATACCGTGTCCTAAAAGCTTTTTTGGATATGTCTGATGACCTAATCTTCATTTGGAAATATCCTGACCGAAGATTAATCTTAGAGAATATTCTGGCTCCCTTCATCTGGTCGAACACATCTTCAATGCGTGGCAGAGTGTACTTATTCTTGATCGTCACCTCGTTGAGAGATCGATAATCTACACACATTCTTTTGGATCCATCCTTCTTATCTACGAAGAGCACTGGGGCTCCCCATGGCGACGGACTTGGGCATGTAAAACCCTTCTCGATCTGCTCTTGAATTTGCTTCTTGAGCTCTGCTAGTTCCTTAGGAGGCATCCTATATGGCCGCTTTGCTATAGGTGCAGTTCCAGGTATTAAATCAATGACAAACTTAATGTCACGATCAGGTGGCATACCTGGTAATTCCTCAGGAAACACGTCCGGGTACTCTCGAACGACTGGAATCTCCTCCAAGGTCACTCATTCTGCATGATTTACCATGGCCCTCTCGGTTGTCGGCTGAACCGCCTTGAACTCTACACCCTGTCCGAGTAACACACTGTATTATTCCGTTTTGCTTCCTTAGCCAATCCATTCCAAGTATGATGTCCAAGCCTTGCGAGTTCAATACTATGAGGTTGGCAACGAATTCTACCCCCCTTATGGCAATAATTACTTTTGGACATACTATATTTGTCCTTATCTCTCCTCCAGGAGATTTTACCAATAAAGTAAACTTTAGGTATAATATGGGCATGCTATGCTTTGCAACATACTTTGATGAGATGAATGAATGGGATGCTCCAGAATCAAATAATATAGTCGCGGGGTTCTAGTTGGCGAGAAACATACCAACCACAACATCATCAGCTTGCTGAGCCTCTTCCGTAGACACATGGTTCACCTTGCCACGAGAAAAATTCTGTGGTCCTCGGTTGCCTTGAGTTACTCCTCCACTGGGCCTTGGATTTCACCTTAGAACATTGTTCATCTGACCCTGACCTGACCTTGGGTATTGATTAGCAAAATGTCCCGTCTGACCACAAGTATAGCAAGTATTTCCACCTATGGCGCCATCAAAGTAAGGACGAGGCTGATTTTGAGCATAAGCAGACATATTTGGGCGTGGCGAAGGCTACATAAGTAAGCGAGGTGCTTGCATGGGTGGGCATGGCTGCATTGGCTGTTGCGGTTGCGGTGGGTAAGCAGGGCGATATGCAGCAGCAGATGGGTTGTAATAGGGTGCAGCAGGTGGCGCATAGTGAGGGCGGGCATTGCTTCCTTGCGGCTGTCCCTAATATGGCATCTTCCTCTTGTGGTCTAGCTCCATCTCCCGAATCTTGTTCTCAACCACAATAGCCTTGTCAACCAACTTCTAGAAGTTTGCATAGTCGTCATTGAGCAATTGAACCTAAATTTTGTTGTTAAGACCCCTCATGAACATATATTGCTTCTTGCTATCAGTGCTGATGTCTTCTGGAGCATATCAAGATAGTTGAGTGAATTTATTGAGGTATTCACCCACACTCATCCTTCCTTGCCTGAGGTTTTCAAATTATTGCCTTCTCAGGATCATGACTCCCTCTGGCACATAGTGAGATCGGAACTTCTCCTTGAATTCAGCCCAGATGATTCTCTCTTGATTTTCATGGGCATTGCATAAAGATTCCCACCAATCTGCAGGAGCTCGATATGAGGCAAAAAGAACCTTCTCTCTGTCGCTGCACTGGACAATAGCGTGTTTCTTCTCAACAGACTTCAGCTAGTCATCAGCTTCCATTGGATCTATGGCTTGAGCAAAGGTAGGTGGCCTGGTCCTCATAAACTCTCCCAACCGGTTGTGATGTGGCGGGGGTGGTGGCGGTGGCGGCATATAGGGCTGATTGTTGTTGCCAGCTTGCAGCTGTCCCATAGTCTGTATCATGGTCTGCATGAGCTGGTTCTTCATAGCCAATAGCTGGTCAAGGTTGATAGCTCCATGGGCAGGTCCCTGGTGTTCTGAGGTGCCTCATTGCTCTCCTCCTCACCATTGGCATTAATGGGGTTACGAGTCCTCGACATCTGTTGGTGAAAGAATTATAGATACGGAAGAATTTAAAATTTGAAAAGAAACACCTCAACTATATGCATAAAGGTATATGTAACTAACAACTCCTTTATTGATACTAAAATCCCTATTAGAGTATGTGGACAAGGATCCCACAACCCCCTACTACGTGCGGATGTGGACAAAACGCTAGACGTCTCATAACTCGCACAAAGCACACAAGTACAAGCACACTAAGAAAATTCAACACACCACACTTAACATAACTAAGATGATCCAAACACTTCTTTAACTTCTAGATAGGAGACCTAGACTTAATTGTGTGAGCCGTGGCTGTCCTTGCCGTGAGGCGGCAAAGGCGACGGCTGCGGCGAAGCATACATGGGCGCACGCCAGGGTGAGTTGGCCATCCATGTAGGTGCTGGAGAGGTTGCTACACCATTGACCTCCACGGTAGCACGAACTTCCTCTTGCTTCTCCATGATGAACAATTTCTTATGGAGGTAACGAATCTCTTCCGTAGCATCAGCATAGTGATTCCCCAGGTTCACCAATACTGCCTGAGATCTGTCAATGGCACGAGAACTGACTTGAGCTTGATCCTGCAGCCTTAAGATCTCCCTTGTCCCCTTCTTGCGTTGTGGTTGTAGTGCAAAACTAGTACTTCCAATCTACTCCCGATAGATGTGGCACAATCTAGTAAGGGCATCCCAAGCGACATCATCAATAGCTTGCTCCCTGGTGGCTCTCCATGTGGATGCAAAGTGTTGGGTGACCACCTCATCCCTTGCCAGAATAGTAACTTGAGTTCTCCATTCTTCACGTCCATGGCGAGGAATCCTCTTGACATAGTTCCGGGTGCATCTTGCATAAATCAAGGAACTCCTTCAATTGCTTGGCTGCAAATCCTCCATCAGTGCCATCAGAAGGGAATTCTTGAGCCTCACAGTAAACTATGCATTTGTCCTCCTTCCTAGCTTCACTAGACTGCGATGCATTCCTTTGGACTTCTGGTACTTCTTCTTGTGCAGCAGGTTCCTCCTCTTGTGGTTCCCCCTCATCTTGGGCTTCATCTTCATTCCCCTCATGTGTATCATCCTCCTCTTCTTTGCTATCATAGCATTCCACCATTTCAGGATCTTCCTCTTCCTCATCATCGCCATAGGACTCCAGCATTTCAGGATCTTCTTCCGTCGTGTTGGAGTGTTCATGCTCAACTTCCTTTGTGGGAGAATTCACTTCTTCCTCCTCTTGGGCTGGTTCCATCCTTGGCTCCTTGCGAGGCCTAAGCTTGCTTCCAAGTGGCAAACGAGCTCTCTTGCGGGCTGTCATTTTGGTGTGAGCCATCTACAAGATAACATGAGAAAAATAGAGAAAAAGACAAATATCAGTTCTGAAATTGCAGCAGCCACAAATTTAGATGAGAGGATGTGCAATTGCTCAAAAAGGTGCAAAATAGCAAAAATTGCAGCAGCAGCAAAAACACAGTTTTTTCCCACATTATATAGCTAGTGGGAGGCAAAATAGTGCAAAACAGGCTAATTTTGAATAGGAAAGAAGTCCTAAGTAATTTGTTGTGTCCATTCTAATTAGGCATGCGTCCTACGATCAAACACGACTCCAATACCAATTTGTGACACACGGTTCTGGAAATGAACCAAGCGCAATGCATATGTATGCCCAGGATGTTTAACACACAGACACAAGTGATTCACAATTGATAAACAGATACAAACCATGTCTCGAATATTAATACTAATAATAGTACCTTATTACAAACCAAATAGTCTCAATTACAAGCTCTAATGAAACTGCAGCGGAAAAACTAAACACTAAAGACTTCAGCTCCACAGGCAAGTTTGACGGTAACACGCACCTAGTACTCCTCAAAAACCTCCTGGTACTCCACCTGGTCGCCTACGTCTGAATTTGGTGGGAGAATAGCAAGGGTGAGCACATGTCGTACTCAGCATATGTGGGAAAGTATGACATGTAGCTCTAACAAAGGACGACAATAAAGAATGGCTAATTATGCAAAAGTACATTAAAATAGTTGAAAAATGCAATTATATCATTGTTAAATGAGGTCCTTCCCAAATAACCTAAATAATAATCAATTCCAACTTAAATAACCAACTTCAGTAATAATAATCCATATTCAACTCGTAACTGCTCATTTATCTCAATTTCATCAATTCCATGTACCAAAGCCAATTAATTAACCAATACCGATTCCCAATTCAATTTCAACCATTAAACCAAGCTAAAGTCCAAATTATAATCATGTGAGGGTCCATGTTGCTATTGACCGGTAGTACGGCTATCATGATAGTTTTAGACATACTCTGTAGAGGTTGTACCACTTTACCCACAAGTTCGTGATTTCATCACCTTTCGATGACTAAGGAATCTCAATTATGCCATCTCACACTTCCTTAGGTGTGTGGCCAAGAGATCACAAAATAGCCTTTACAAAGTGATTACTAGCCTATTTAGACCCCACTGAGGTTTCACTGGTGGTGATGACTCCATCTGAGCACATCCAACCAAGGGCCCCCTCTTGAGCCATTCGGATCCCAGGGTAGTCCCACCATCACTACAAACCCAATTGGACTACCCCTTCCCCCGAGCATTCTTAATGGTCCAAACAACACTGACAATTCACTAATTAGTCAGCTAAGCATCACCCATACTTGGCCTTGTGGTGGCACTATAAATCCTAGATGGTTGCTCCACGAACCGGTCCTTAGATCTAAAGAAAGCAAAACCACCAAAACAGTGCAACCCATTTTACATAACCATCTTGCTTAGATCCCTAGGCACCATGTTGCTAAAGGGTCATTATTATCAATTCTCATCATTCACGTATTCAATAGTTCACAATTAAGCCATTTGATTGTTTCCCGGCCCAATTTAGTATTGCGAAGCAAAAAGTGCAAAATAGCCTTCCCGACTCTCTACATAATGTTCAAGCAACAAGGGTGGTCATATAAAACTATTAAACTCCTACAATTGGGTTTTCCCATCATATTCAAGCATGCAATTTTGCAAACAAAACCTTTAAAACAGGATCAATATGGTCAAGGACACTTGCATTGCTCTTGAGCTTGGTTTGGATCAAAGGCTTCGTAGTTCTGGTTCTCCAGGTCCTCGAAAGCACTCTTTACGGCAATTCCTTCTATTCCGAGCGACAAACATGCAAAATACACATTCAATTGTCAATTGTCAAGGAATCGATGAAGATTGATCTTAACTGGTCCTTCTTCCTGTTTCTCCCCTCCTCCTTTCCTCTCGACTTGATCTTGACGACGGTGCAATGCAAAGCGGCAACAAGGGGTTTTCAATTGGGGTGGAGAGGTGTGGGGTATTGGGTTGTTTATATAGAGGTGGAGGATTAGGGTTTTGGGGTGGATTCCAAGTGGAATTCCGTAGGGGGACGTGTAAGGGCCGAGGTGGGGTCCACTTGGGCCCCTCTAAGGTTGGGCACGAAGTTCTTGGGCCCAAATTAGGAAATTACCCAAAACAAATCATGGAGAAGTAAAAGAATCCGAGTTAGTTTCCGAAGGCCAGACTAGTCCGCAATAGGTACCGAACAAGTCTGTTTGGCAACAGAGGAAAAATCCGACTAGTCCGATGTATAAAGCCGGACAAGTTCGGGGTTCAAAGAAAAAGGTTTTCTAGACTGAGATTCTTGATACAATCAGACTAGTCCACTCAAAATCGGACAAGTCCGAACAACATCAGAGCCATCAATGGACTAGTCCGCACCCTGTGCCAGAGAAGTGCGGGTTTTGAAGAAACTAATTTTTTGAGTCAGAAAGGCAATACCGGACTAGTCCGGTTCAGAGGCCGGACAAGTCTGTACTCTGACAGACCGAAACTTCCATATTAAGCCTAAATTGATTTTAATCTTGTTCCTTTTTACATGGCTTACTATTAAACACGTATGAGGATGTATGCAATGCATTATGCATGGAAATGAAGGTGTTACAAACCTACCCCCCTTAAAATGAATCTCGCCTCGAGATTCGACACAAAAGGAAAGAGATAGGGAAATTCCTTCTCGAGATCATACTCTTGCTCCCAAGTTGCTTCCTATTCTGTATCATGCTTCCATTGCACTTTACACCATCGAATCTCCCTGTTCCTTGTGACCCTCTCCTTGGTGTCCATCAATGCCATGGATTTTTAGGGTTTTTTGATCTGTGAGAAATTGGGTTGAATTTACATAGAAACTTGGATGTAGAGGGTGTACCACATGTTTAGAGACCCAAAGATCAAAATTTTGACGTGAGACTTTGGATCTTGGCAATTAGGGTTTGATGGAGATGAGTCGATGAAGAGCTTGAATGAAGAACATCAATTGTCGAGGAATCGATGAAGATTGATCTTGACTGGTCCTTCTTCGCGTTTCTCTGATGAGGGCATACCTTTGCATACAATGCAAGAACCGATCACTAGAGCACGTGCGTGATAATTGGATCTCCAGGTACGTTCTAGCCTTGTCAATTTTTTTTCAGAACTTACGCTTGTTTCCATGCATGTTTTATTGATTAGGAACAATGGAGAGGACCAGAGAGGGCTTGGGGGAGTCCAAGGAGTCAAGGAGGAGAAGATAGGATGTGCACACCAAGGAGGAGCCCAAGTCCAACTCGACTACGACTCCACCTCGGGTTCCAGGAGCTGCCTTCACCAAAATTGACGTCTCGGACACATATGGAGTCGAATTTGTATGTTCTATATATGATTTAATCCATGATTTCATAAAGATTCCAATGGAACCAGCCCCACCTCAAAATTCCTTCTAAGTTGACAGGAATCAGCTAAACAAGTGGGCGTCCAGAATCTGTCCGATGCTGCACCACCATCCTTTGGGCTGCTGGCCCGTGTATCGTGTGGAAGCCCATTAGGGTTGCCTCCAGGGGTCTTGCACGCCCCTAAACTCCTATTTATACAGAAGCCGTCACCACATTAGGGTTGAGTTTTGCTTAGATACAATCTGTCATTGAACAGTGTCGCCGATCATCGGTTGTGAGACCCCAATTCGTGATCAATTCAGTTTTGATTGCAACTTCTCTTTTCTTGCTTGTGTTCTTGATTGCGCTTGCAGGGATAAGCCTTCGTGGCGAGGCCATTCGTGTGACATGGGTGATAACCAACAGAGCAGTGGTGTAGTGATTGCGAGGTTTCGTTTGTTCGGAGCCTTGGATTATCAGTGTCGGGATCTCCACCCAATCAAGTTTACCATACCTCTCGAAAGATCGGGAATCATCCTCCTATCAATTGGTATCAAATTTCCAGGTTCACCGTGAGGTATACTTGTGTGCCCTTTACAATTATTTTTTCTCAGTCTTATTGTCCACAAAAAGCCACAAAAAAAATTTACTTTCCCTTACCTACAACTCCTGCTCAGCCTTTTGCACAATTTAGTTTTGGAGTCCGTAATTCTAAGTTCGTGTCCTAGGTTGAGTCTGGTTGCTGGCTTAGATTTGTTTTGATTCAGTTTTGTTTCTTCCATCCGCTGCCATCTAAAAAAAACCAATATACAAAAAAATCCATCAACTGATTCGTTTCTGTTGCAGTTCTACCACCACCAAAACCTAATTCGGGGTATCCTCCTTAAAACGAGCATAACTTTTCGCTCGGAACTCCGGTTGAGGCGCATTTTTTTCCCGGAAAGGTCTCGAAAAAAATCCACATATGATACAGAGGCTACATTGGTCACGGCATTTTTAAAAAAATTTAAAAAAATTAAGAAGGCCCTCGTTTTGGACTCCGAAGTTCAAGCACCAGATTTTTTCCAATCGCCCCTGAATTTGTACCGATCACATCTTTGATCGGTTTGAGATAATACTTGGTGTTGTTTCTGTTCTTGTGCCCCTGGTTGAAAAAAAACATAAAAAAAATAAAGAGAAAAAAAAGATTTTGATTTCTACTAGTGCTTAAAGAGAAAAACAGGAGGCTAAGGGGTTTTCTAGTTGTGCTGTTTCTGTGTGAGTACTGGATACTTGCTGATATTGCCCTTGTTGTTCACCATCATTCATCCTTGCCCTTGCTTGTTGCCACAACTGTTCTAATACATTCTTAGGCCAACAACTAGGTGAAATTCTTTGGACACTTATTCAACATTGCTATCTGTTACTAACTTGTGTGCCACATACATATACTGCATTTGAGCCTTCCAAGCTCTACCTTCTCTCGAGCAGAACAGGTAACCTCTGCAATCACACCCACTCTCTGCTTGCTTTCACACCGGTCACCGTTGGCCACCTGCAGTGCTGGTAAGAAACTTGTAAGAGCGGGATAAGACGCATCTTACTGATCGATTTTCCACTTCCACTTCAAAGAGCGAAGTAAAAGAATCCGAGTTGGTTTCCGAAGGCTGGACTTGTCCGCAATAGGGACAGGACAAGTCCGTTTGGCAACAGAGGAAAAATCGGACTAGTTCAGTGTATAAAGCCAAACAAGTCTGGGGTTCAAAAAAAGGTTTTCTTGACTGAGATTCTGGATACAATCGGACTAGTCCGCTCGAAATCGGACAAGTCCGAACAACATCAGAGCCATCAACAGTCTAGTCCACACTCTATGCTAGGCAAGTCCGGGTTCTGAAGAAACTAAATTTTCCGAGTCAGAAAGGCAATACTGGACTAGTCCGGTTCAGAGACCGGACAAGTCCGTACTCTGACAGACTAAAACTTCCAGATTAAGCCTAAATTCATTTTAATCTTGTTCCTTTTTACATGCCTTACTATTAAACATGTATGAGGATGTATGCAATGCATTATGCATGGTAATGAGGGTGTTACACTTTTACTTTTGGCACAGTGGGAGGTCCAGATTATGCAGCCTGCTTAGTCTGGTCCGGCCCTCTAAGCATGCAAACTTTGTCTCCCTAGCGCCACTTCGGTAAAGCTTCACCCTGGGCATACTTGTAGGATAGTTTTTCTTTTTTCTGAAAAGGGTGTCATAGCGTCTAGGAGCAGCGCTTGAAGCAACTAAGCTCCGAGGGGTCCGACCCAGAGTGTTCAGCCCGCTTAGCCTGGTTCCGTACCCTAAGCCTGTACATTTTGCCTCCCTTATCATCCGAAGCGGGTCATTGCCTTCTTGTAAAGCTTGCTTCCTCCTATGATTACCAAGTTAGAAGAACCACTGTCTTGCCCTATGCTCTGTGTTTGTTCATTTAATCATGTATTAATTTTATGATCATCAAATCATGCCCGTTCTCGCATATTCTCTATCATATGCTCGGCCACTCTCTCCTTGTCTCGTGGCTAGTGGAATTATGCAATCCTGTTGCTGGCGGGTCTGCTTGAGGTTCCTGTGATGTATTTGGGTTCTTTGTTTGTTTTTCTGCTCAGGAGCCCGTGGCGCCGAATGGTCACTCCCCTGAAAAGCTAACAGCCGTGGGAGGTCCAGAGTGTAAAACCTGCTTAGCCTGGTCCTGCACCCTAAGGCTGTACACTTTGTCTCTTCAGCGCTAACAGGTGAGTACAGGGGGCCAGACGGCACATACTCCTGAGCAGGGCGATAACCATAACACAAATACCGTCGCACTGAATTACCCACGCACTGTAAGCTCGGATCAAGACCGTAAGACATAACGAGACTAAAAGCAGGAAGGGAGTAACCCACAAGCAAAATTACTTACATTATGCTTTAATTTTTCTTACTTTCACATATCGTCTGCCATATGCCTGGTTACATTTCTCCTGGCTCGTCCCTAGTTGGAGTTGTACTATCCTACTAAAGGCGGGCCTGCATAAGTTACCTGCAATGTGTTTGGGGTTCGATGGTCTTTTTCTTGCTCGGGGTCTGTGGTGCCGAATGGTTCTCACCCCTGAAAGGCTAATGCCGTGTCGGAGGTCCAGGGTGTGCAACCTGCTTAGTGTGGTTCCGTACCGTAATCTTGCACACCTTGCCTCCTAGTGCGAACAGCTGAGTACAGGGGGCCGGATGGCTCATGCCCTGAGCAAGGCAGCGACCATACCCTGAATGTTGTCGCACCAAATTACCCACGCCTCGTATCTTAGATAAGAACCATAAGCCATAACGAGACTAAAGAGCAAGGAAGTGGTGACCAACGAGCAAAGTTACTTTTTGTTTATGATGTGTGCAGGTCATACAGGAAGTGACACCGGTGTCCCTTCTTCAAGCTATGACACCTCCCAAGGGGGCCACCAGCGTCACTTCTTCGAGCTCGAGATCTCCCCAAGGGGGCTGCCTGTGTTGCACCTTCAAGCTCCTGCGCCCCCCAAGGGGACCGCCGACGTTGCTTCTTCGAACTCTGGTGCCTCCCATGGGGGCCGCCAGTGTCGCTTCTTCGAGCTCTGGCACCCCACAAGGGGGCCGCCGACGTCGCTTCTCCGAGCTCCGACACCCCTCAAGGGGGCCGCCGACATTATCGACACTTCTCCGAGCTCTAGTACCCCCCAAATGGGCCCACATGCGTCACTTCTACAAGACAAAATGAAGGCCCCACCTACGGGATCGTCGCCTCCCCCGAGATGGGCCCAGGGGCCACTGTCGGTACCCTCAGTACCGGGTACCCCCGCACAAAAGATGAAATGGCCAAGGACCTCGCCTCCCCCGCAGAGGCGAGCTCCAATGCTACCATGTGTCCCGCGGAGCCAGACCCCGTCTCTCCTCAGAGGTGGGATCTGGACCTACCATGTGTCCTGCGGAGTCGAACCCCGTCTCTCCTCAGAGCTGGGCTCAAGACCTGCCAAATGTCTCGTGAAGCCGTACCACTTCTCTCCTTAGTGGTGGGCTCCAGACCTGCCACGTGTCCTACGGAGCCGGACCCCTTCTCCTCAGAGGTGGACTACGGACTCGCCACGTGACCAACGACTCTCTTTATGAGCGGTAACTTGCAGGAGTTAAGAGCGGCGTGCTCTGTCCACTCACGCATTGAAGACATGCGCCTTCCCCGAGCGCACAGGTGCGGTGCATGCCCGTGTCAGGTATGCTGCGTCCAGTCACATCGCATTGAAGGCGCCGCAGGCCTGCCCGACTCCGCCAAGTGGGTACCTTATGGCGACAAGATAGATGGAGGGTACTTTCCCTGCAGTCATCAACGACTAAGCATAACCACTGGCGTCCGATGCGATAAGACAGTGGGTGCTCGAGCCGCGGTCAGAGGCAGCATACGCAAGAAGCCTTAGATCTTGTACAAGATAAGATCACCCCGGGGCCACCCATCGGGCCCCAGACCCTACTTATAAGCTCTTTGGCCTTGAAAAGGACCTGGCAACACCCGTTACTGGACCACACACACACACACACACACACACACACACACACACACACACACACACACACACACACCAACAATACAACCTCACCGTGGAGTAAGGTGTTACGCTCTTGCTGCCCGAACCACGTAAAAATCACTGTCTCATACTATTATACCCGCGACCACTCGATAGAGGACTAAGCCCTACCGATCAAAGAACCTCCATAGGCTGCTCCTTAGCAGATCCGAGGGAAGTGTCATATTAACACTTCAATAGAATCAAACTTACCAATGTTTGGGTTAAATATTTTTGCCTCAGTGGTACAACCCCATATATGCATATAACTTAATGAGGGCTTACGTCCTGTCCACAACTCATATGGTGTTTTAGGCATCGACTTAGTAGGAACCCGATTTAGCACATGAATGATGAATTTTTAATGCCTCTATACATAAGCTAATCGGCAAATCTTTTTGACTTAACATGGATCTTACCATATCCATTAGCGTACGGTTGCGCCGTTGCGCTACTCCATTTTGCCGAGGATCGTTCGTTGTGGAATACTGGGCAACTATGCTATTTTCCGATAGGAACCGAGCAAATGGTCCAGGAACTTGGCCATACGGGGTATGAGAACCGTAGTACTCACCACCATGATCGGATCTTACCACTTTTATCTTAGTGTTGTGCTGATTTTCAACTTCAGACTTAAATATCCTAAATTTATCCAACGCTTCAGAGCGTTCATTAATTGGATAAATATAGCCATAGCAAGAATAGTCATCGGTGAAGTTTATGAACGAATCAAAATCATCAACATATACTACGGGAAATAGATCACAAATGGCCATGTGGATTAATTTCAAAATTCCCGCACTGTGTACAACACATTTCTTAATTTTCTTAACAAATTTTCCCTTAATATAGTCTATGCATTCTTTTGAATCCAAAAAATCTAAATGAGGAAGAATTTATTGTGAAATCAATTGTTCAATTCTCCACCTCAAAATATGGTCTAAGCGATAATGCCATAATTTTGAAGTCATTTTAGAGTCGATTCTCTTACACTTACTCTGATGTGAGGGAAACTGATTGTCGCTTACAACATTAATACAACACCATTTAAGGAAGGCTATGCAATCCTTCTGATGGTGACCTTTGTCTAAACAGAAGCAACACTGATCTTTGTCCACTTTCACATCCTTATGGTAAGGATGGCTTTGTGGATCCTTACCCTTATCTTTATCATGGTGACAAAAACCATGATTCTTAAAAAAAATGCTTAGAAGAATAATTTTTTTGAGCCTTACTTTTCCCCTTCACATAGTTAATGGAATCATTAACACGGAGGGAATTAATCCTCTCTTCCTCCTGAACACACATAGCAATGAGTTTTTCTAAGTTCCATTGTTCAGACTGAGAGTTATAGTTTATGACAAAAGTCTCAAATTCCTTAGAAAGTGAGACAATGATGAGATGTACAATGAACTCATCTTTGATTCCCAAATCCATAGGATTAAGCTTTGCAGCCATATTTGTCATCCTTAAGATGTGCTCACACACACCACCTCCATAAAACTTTTCAGTGACAAGCCTCTTGATAAGAGTACTTGCTGTAGCCTTATAAGAACCAATAAACTGATTCTCAATCTTTTGGAGGTATTCAACAACAGTGTCACATTCAGGGGAATTCTCCCCAATTGGCCTTAGTGATAGTGCCCTTAATCACCATCGAACATTTCCTATTTGATTTCTTCAACTTATAACAATCAATGTAATAAGCTAATAGCTCATTAGTATAGTCTTTTGTCCTCACAGAAAAGGCCTCCTGAGTTTCATCAGCATTTCTTACTGGAGCCACCGGCTCAACTGGGTATGGAGTTGTGAGAGCCAAGACTATGTCAGAGACTGCCAAAGCAATCTGCAACTTCTCTCGCCATCTCCCACAATTGCTTACATTGAGTTAATCAATGGAAGCGATGAAACTCATTGATGAATTCTCATTGGAGGATCCTTCTTAATAAAAAAACGAGATCATGAGTGAATTCATAGATATTAATCAAAAGATAATGTTGAGTTTTATCTTTGATACCATTGATAGATTTTTTGAGAGCCCAAAACGACCAAATAGTCACTAAAACATTTCGATTCCATAGAGAAATCTGAATACAACATCAACATCAAGTGCTATCTCTCAAATAGCACAAGAATACTACTAATACCTTCTCCTTCATCTTTGTTGTTACTTGATGATGCAACTATCAAGCCAACAAGGCGAGGCCGTAAGAAGAACAACAACGAGAGGCGTTTCTCTTTGTTTTTCTCTTGGGGTGTTGATTGGATTCTGAGTGAACTAAGAGAGTTCAAGTGTGTGTATGTGTATGCATAATCATTCCTTGATCCTACACTTGACCCTCTTCTTATAATTGAGCAAGAGACACAAGAGGGGCCTCCCACCTCTTAGGAATAGTTGTGTCCCCCAATCAGTGACAAACCATTCGGTGGGTTGTGTCCTTTCAATTAGAACACATGTAAATTTCGATTTCAAATTGACAGTTACTGAACTGATCGGACTAGTCCGATCAAAGTCCGAACTAGTCTGATTATGAAACTGGACAACACTGTACTAGTCCGGTCTTAACGTCTGGACTTGTGCAGTTATACTAACACTATTACCTCATGCTTTGAGCTATGGTGAACTGTCATTTCAACAGTGAGGAACACGTGTGCTTGCACATAAATGCTACCTCAACCCTTTAAATAGGTAAGGATATGAGCTTTGATGCATTTGGTTGAGTGTCTAGAATTTATATAGGGTAGGGGTGTCAAGTAGGGGAGAGGTTAATGCCTCTATTTACTTGGCATCAATGCAAAACAAGAAGGATCCCACGTCCTCTTCTCCATCTCCATATCCCTTCAATATGTGAAGGGATGAACGTGCTGCAATTTTGGCTTACGATGTCCGGTCCACAGTCGTGTGCTTAACCATCCAGTTAACATCGCCTTGTTCTAGACAATAGACTGTGGGTGTCTATATTTGTACTCACTTGCAATAAATTGACCATAACCTCCTTGGAGGGGAAGGTCGGAGCTTTCTATCATCTAAAAAAAATCTCCATTTCCATTCACAGCTTATTCTCTGCCTCTATGATCCTGCAACTTAATTCAGGGCTGGAAGAACGATCATAAAGTGAGCCCTCAGTGAGATTCATGTGCCTTCAAAGATAATGTTTTACTCAATTAAGATCAGGTTATATCATATATTCAAAAGCTGTTGGGCCAAGCTACTATTGTCACAACATGCCTTGACTTGCAGTAAACAGATAAAATAGAGAGGTCCATGGTCTCAAGATGAGCAATTTTACTAGTTGGTTATTGTTTTGACACATAAATGCCGTTTATGAAATAATTTATGGTTGCATCTGCTCACTACAGGAATCCTGACGATGTTCGGCAGCCGAGGCAAAAACCGTTGCAAATAAGCAATTTGTGACGGTTTTAGGCCATCGCAAGAGATTTGTCACAATTAATCTAGTTTGCAGTTGATGGAAAAGTACTTAGACTTAATTGCCATAAACATGGTCAAGAAAGCAAGGACGATCGCAACCGTGTGTTCATGCAACAGTTGTTGTGATTTCTTGAGCTCCTCGAAGAACTCGTGTGCCTCATTTGTAAGAGGATCCTCCGCTTCTAGAGCTTCTAGCATCTCATCCATCCTATCAACCCTCGTTATATCATCATCCTCATCGACTTCTACAATGACTCGAGATTTAGTCTCGCCGTGGAAGGTCCACGCCTTATAATGTGGCAAGAAACTGTTTCGTCATAAGTGAAACGAAAGATCCAATCTGCTTAAAAACTTGGTGTTCCGGCATTTCGTACATGGGCACCGCACCTTATCATCCGTTGATAACAAAAATGCTCGATCTAAAAATTTATCTAACTTGATGTACCACTCATTCAAGTGACCACCAGTTCTACTCTTCCAAGCAATGTACATCCAACTGCGGTCTTCACCAATGTTTGACTTTGCAGTTTAAAGCCGAAGAAATTATCATTAATGTATGCAGGATTTATCTTGCTTCTCACGAGACACAAAATCTGAATCTGAACAAAATTTCAGCAGCATAAACTCGCTTGTTTTACATTGCACCACCCAAAATGGTGCATTTCTTCAAGCTGTGGGGCAACTGTCCAACAACTACAGAGGAGGCGAGGAAAGAACGAAAGAGGAGGAATGAACGGGAGAAAACCACCCGTCGGGATCCGCCGTCCACAGGCGGGAGCTTGTCATAAGTAACGACATCCTGTGGACGAATGACATCCTGTGCATCGTCGTCGTTCGTCTTCATGTCCGTTTAGACACATACTTTAACTTCCAACTAAATGGGCCTTGTAGGGCCCTAAATGGGTTGTGTCGGGTCAAGTTGACCCGAATCCCATTTTTGTACATATAGTAACTAACACTCAAGCAATCAAATTATATCCATAATCTAAAAAACTAAATGATTCAATTAAATGTAAACAATTTCAAACATAACAATTATTAAATTGTAATTTATCAATTGATAAACATAAATCTAAACATAAACAATTTGGTTCTAAACATAGACACAATTTTATTCTAAACATAGACATAAATGTAAACATATACATAAATCAAATTTGTATTGCATAATCAACAATTAAATTGAATATCTAAATTCAATTGCATTTCAAAATTGAATTGCATAATCAACAATTTTATTGCAATCAAAATTACATTGCATAATTGAATTGCATAATCAACAGGGGTGGGGGGGTGGGGGGTTGGTGGGTCAACCATGGAGGGAGGGTAGGGGCGGGGGTCGGTCATGGAGGGAGGGTAGGGGGGCGGCCATGGAGGGCGGGGGTCGGCCATGAAGGGAGGGGGAGAGGGGGAGGTGGCGGCCATGGAGGGAGGGGGGAGGTTGGCGGCCATGGAGGGGGGTGGGGGTCGGCTATAGAGGGAGGGGGAGGGGGGCGACCATGGAGGGGGGAGGGGGGGTTCGGCTATGGAGGGAGATGGAGGGGGGTGGGGGGGGGGGAAGGCCATGGAGGGGGGTAGGGCCGACCATGGAGGTTGGGGCGTGGGGCCGACCATGGAGGGAGGGGGAGGGGGCGGCCCTAGAGGGGGGCCGGCCATGGAGAGGGAGGGGAGGGGAAGAACTTACAGAGGCGGCAACATCGGGCGACGGCGGTGGCGGCAATGGGGGCGGCGGCGGGCGTCGGGCGGGGGCGTGAGTGTGTGCGAGTCTTGGTCCAAAGGGCCCGACGGGGCCGAGTATATCCCATTTATTTGCGACGGCAATATGAATTGCACGACCCTAGGGTTGGCCATCGCAATTTAAGTTATTTGTGACAGTTTTTTTTCTAGCCATCACAAATAACCTCATATTAGCGACGACTCTAGGGTTGGCCGTCGCAAATTAAGGAGTATTTGCGACGGCTTCGATTATGGCCGTTGCAAATAGAGTCCTAATTGCGATGGCCGACTATTTTGTGATGGCTAGAGGCGGGCCGTCGCAAATTACTTTGGACGTCACAAATGATCGCATTTCCTCTAGTGGTTGAAAGGATTCCATCCAGTAAGAATGTTGGATCGATGAGCCAGTGGTTGTGTTACTACAGTGAAAGTGTGGACTTTGCTTGGTTAATCAGAGGAGTGTTTACTCGTCAGATGATGCAGCGACGGCGATGAACCCTAAAATAGGTTTACATGTGTGTGGGGTGGCGACCTTTCGTTGCGCAGGCATGAACAACCGAGCGAGCCCAGCGGATAGGATGCGGGCGAAGACTGAGCTGAGCCGGCATGATAGGAGCGGGCACCAGGCAGGAGGCAGAGCCGAAATTGACTCCCCTTAAGACTCATGAGCATGGACGCCTGTCGTGTATCTAAGACCACTCGCGGCGGAAGATGTTAAACGTGCTGCTACGGGAAATAGCGATGTAGCGACCTTTTTGGTGACCGCAGCGGTCATAGGCGCTTGTAAAATGGCGATATGAATAGTTCACTTCTACAAACAGCGTATATTATTGAGGCCGCTATGGAGGAGAGAGAAGGAAAGCCGTTAGCTCATGCGTCAGAAGTGTTCCAGAGCCAGCGGTGGCGATTGGTGCGAGGAGCGGTTGCAAGAACGACGTGGAGGAAGCTCGACGACGACACCAAGGTCTGACGAAGATGATGAGGGGAAGCTCGATGCGGGGACGAAGACGATGTCGAGGTTGGCGAAGATGATGGATCCACGACTGATGATGAGCGCGGTGTGGGGAAGAAGGCGCGCTTTGCCGAGGCAAATCTAGGTGCGGGGAGGTCAGCGACGGCCATCGGGCAAGCGGCGGCCTCCATGAGCTAGCGTGAAGGGGGCGATTGTGGCGGCCATCAGGTGTCTGTCGGTGCGGGGTGGCCATCGGGTGGGCAGTGACGACTGATTGGAGAAAATAAAAATGATGCCGGCAATCTTCTAGAATGTGAACGGGAGGAGGCCGGAGAAGATAAAAACGATGCTGGGAATCTTCTAGAATGTGAACGAGAGGAGGCCAGCCGAGAAATCAGGGAGAAAAAAGAGAAATCGACAAGAAGATAGAAAAAAATGTAGAAAAGAAGGGGAAAAAGAAGGAAATAATAGAGATCAGAGAAAGGAAATAAAAGAAGTAAAAAAAATGAATTTAATGATTTTATGTAAATTACAAGCATAGTATAATCATAATATAATATTTATTTGATAAAAAGAAATAAGAGGTAGTTGTTTGCAATAATATAAAATAGATGGTAGTTGATATATAGATTCGATTTAGAGGTGAACGAGTGCAGAGAACGAAACTGTAAAGCTGATAATCTTTTAGAGGTGACTATAAATAGAGGTGAATATTATTTTAGAGTTCGTGTTTAGAGATCCATGAGTGTGGGCAGTCTATGAGGTGCTGCACAACAACCGGTTTGCAGCAGTGCTGCATAGAATTTTCTTCCAATGCGTGTGTTCCTTCCGCTTCTCCGGCGGCAGCATGCGGTACTTGTAGATCACCCCCTCCTTGGACTCCCACACGCCCTACACACTGCTGCCGTCGGGGCCAGCCGCCAGCGCAAACAATCGCTTCATCGGATTGTTTACCTCCCTCAACATCTTCGAGAGCGACGGGCGACACGGTTTGCACGAGCGGCAGGGGCCACGAGGAGACGGGATCCATGCAATATGTGAGAGAGAAGGGGACGGCACGGGCGAGGAGATTCATGGTCGACGCGAGAAAGAGGAAGGAGGCAGGCGGAGCGATGAAAGAATGGAAGGTTCCATACGCTGGTGGGAGAGAAAAGAAATATATAGAGAAAAGAACGAAAGAGACAAGAAAAAGTAAAATAGAAAGGAAGGGTATTAAAAGGAAATAGAAAGGAAAAAGGATAGAAACAGGAGGATAAGGAAATAAAATAGAAGGAAAGAAGATAGAAAAAATGAAAGAAATTAAAAGGAAAAGAAGAGAGGAAAATTAAGGAGGATGATGAAAAAATATTAAAGAATGTATGGTAGTTGATATTGAGTATGTCTATGGACTATGACGAGCGCGG
The DNA here is from genome assembly GCA_036927565.1 of Tuctoria greenei. Taxonomy (NCBI): domain Eukaryota; kingdom Viridiplantae; phylum Streptophyta; class Magnoliopsida; order Poales; family Poaceae; genus Tuctoria; species Tuctoria greenei. The sequence continues at coordinate 222,570,935 of JAYESD010000002.1, read as the reverse complement.
AAGGATGTACTGAAAAATGTAAGCATACTGGAAAGGAGTGAGACCCATCATTTAGAGTAGGTTTTTGGAGTACATGATTACTGATAGCCTTAGTAATCATTGCGTGACTGTGTCGAAGATACACTCTCTTTATTGTTGTAATTGCATCCTATATGATAGCTGATGAAACAATAAATTTGAGAACCTGCATGCAAGTGGTCATGTTGCTTAGGTTGTTTCCGAAATAAATATCCGAGTCCGGCGATATCGATAAGTTTCTGATTCGATGATCCGTTTTCGATATATCTGACATAATCCGTTTCCGACAATATCCGATGACGATTCCGTTTCTAAAATTACTATAGGGATATGGATACAGTAATGACCTTTTATCCATCCATATCTGTTGTTTTCACCCCTGCCCATACCGTAGAACATGTTCCAGATATTAGGAAGTTACTGCATAGGTACGCATACTAAAGCTTGCGGCAGAAGGATATGTTTAAATTTGGAAAAGCAATTATTGGGGAACACATATAGGTATGTTCCAGACTATGCGAGTTGAAGCTTTTGATATTTGATCATCAAGTAAATTATCATCTGTGTTTCGTTGTCAGAAATTCTCATTGAACAAGCTTTAGCCTCTCTTTTGTAATACTCACGACCTTCGGTTTGGATTTCTAACTGCAACTTGCAATAACCATTTCGAAGACCAACCAAAAATTGATAGCCTACAGTTGTGATTTTTTATCCAAGTTGTTGGAAAATTGCGTATTATTCTAAATTTAGATTCTAAATTGAGACAAGTTTTATAGATATTCGAAACTGCGATGCGAACTTTACAGAGCAGTAGATAGATTATATAATAAATACTAGCGGAAGCATATAGACCCACTTTGGGTTTGTTGGTGCTTAGAATAGTACAAAATGTAGTTTAAACAGACCGCCAATGTAGATGTTGCAGCTCGTCCGTGTGGCAGCGCAGATCGATGTCAAACAGCTTCGAGCGGTCATGCATATGCGCTACCAAAAAACCTTATTGTCGTCCCTCATGCAGGCTTTACGACGGCAACGGTTTGAAGATACCGCTCACTCTCCTCCTCGGTGCACGCCAAGGAAAGGGGTCAGTGAAGTTTTTGGCAACTCAAAAACCACGGCACCGCTTTCCAAAGAAAGGAAGCAGAATAAAAGGAAGGGAATTTTTGTGTGTAGGAAACCTGAACGTCTCCAGGGCCTGATATAGGCACAGCTGCCCTCTAGGAGCCATTTCCTCTCTAATAATGTCCACTAATTACAGCTGTCAATTAATGGCGTTTATGGCAATAAGTCATGCACTATTTCTCTATTAGTGTAGAACAGTTCAAATGTTATAAAGGATACAAGTGGCAAAAATATACTCAATGCAACCACGCCACAATCACCCGTCGCAAGTCACATGTCACGCGAAAAATTGCGGATACGCGCGCGCGTGCGTGTGTGTGAGTATATATATAGCCCACACATTATCATATTGCTTTTCTCTATTCAGCTATGGGTATGAGGGCTACTATATAAGTTGGTTTGCACCACCTTGAACTAGCAGTTTGGGACTAAAACCAACAGCCACATTGCTTTAGAATTTCAGCTGAATGGGCCAAATTCCAACAATCCCCCACCAATTTCAACGCAAGGAATGGAGAACAAAAGATCACTGTGCTGCAGTATTGTATTATACCAATCATTCGGTATGAGTCACGTATGGGTTGAATTTATACCTAGAATAAAAAGATTTATCTTTCCACGACTGAAGAATGGACTAGACCTTGAATTCTCAGCCTTGTGTGTAAAGATTTCACTTGAAATCATAACTGATATTAGGCTGCCTGAGAACCTCACCTATTTGGAGCGTTAATAGTCTGCTCCCGTATCTTCTCATGTGCCTTTATGAGAATGCCCTATTCTCACGAACCGCGACCTATAGTTGAGCTCAGGTAGGTGTTTTCCTTCAAGATATCCTTTAGGCTAATATCTTTACAATGGAAGACATTAAAGATTAATTTATGTCAACCTTCTATATAGTAAAGAGTACTTGGTGTCATTTGCACATAGGTACATTTACTTATTTACAATGTACTTTTTGGTTACATCAGTCAACTTGTTTTTCCTAGTATCTAAATCATAGGATCTCCGATCAAAAGGACAGGTTACTGTTGTATGTAGCTTAAGGTGGGCCTCATACCCATGTTTTTAGACATCACAAAATTCACATTCCATGATAATCTCTTTGTGAAAGAGTCTGCTAGATTATTTGCACTTCTCACATAGCTCGCAGCTATAACTCCAGAGTTTTTTATCTTCATGACAGATTTCAGTCTACGCATTATGTGCTTGTTGGACTTTGAATTATTCTTTGTATTCATAACCTGAGCTAGCATTGATTGGGTATCGCAATACATTAGGAGAGGTGGTACCGAATTTTCAACAAAAGTTAAGTCCATCAGTAGCTCTCTTAGCCATAGTCTCATTGGTAGCTGTTTCTAGTGCTATAAGTTCTGCTTCTATGGTGGACTTTGTTAATACAGTCTGTTTACAAGACCTTCGTGAAACTGCAGCACCAGCAAGCGTAAACACAAAGCCACTCATGGCCTTCATCTCATCCGCATCTGAGATCCAATTGGAATCACTATCCCTCCAACGCTGGTGGATATCTCATGTAGTGAATTCCAAGTGAGGTTGTGCCTCTCAAATAGCGCAATACTCGTTCAAGTGTCTTCCAATGATCATCTCATGGGTTTGGTGTAAACCGACTGAGTTTGCTCATGGCATATGAGATATCAGGTCATGTGGCACCAACTAGATACATAAGGGAATTAATTATTTGTGAATATCTCAGTTGATCTTTTCCCTCTCCCATGAATTTTTGAAGTTTGATGCTTGCATCAAAGGGAGTTGGAGAGATTTTGCAGTCCTCAAAGCCAAAGCAAGAAAGAATTTTCTCCGCATAGTGAGATTGATTTAGAGTGATCCCATCCTCACTTTTAATCAACTTTATATTCAGAATTACATCTATCAGTCCCAAGTCTTTTATGTCAAAACATCGAGACAAGAAATATTTGATCTCATCAATCATGCTTGTGCTTGTTCCAACAATTATTATGTCATCGACATACAATTACAATATTACTCCTTGACCCCCACCACAAGATAGTACACACACTTGTCCACCTCATTCATGTTGAATCCGGCTGATGTCAAAGTGTTGTCGAGTTTTTCATGCCATTGTTTGGGTTCTTGCTTAAGACCATACAAGGATTTTATTTATTTACACACTTTGTTCTCTTGCTCGGGAATTTAATAACCATCTGGTTGCTCCATATATATTTCTTCCTCTAACTCTCCATAAAGGAAAGATGTCTTTATATCCATTTGATGGATAAGTAAACCACATGAAGAGGCTATTGCAACAATACTCTAATGGTGGTAGTTCGAGCAATAGGAGAGTATGTGTCAAAGAAATCCTCCCCTTCTTTTTGTGTTAATCCATTGGCCACAAGCCTAGCCTTGTACTTCTCAATAGTACCATCCGACTTCAATTTCTTTTTGAAGTTCAACTTATAGCGAATAGGTTTACACCCACTTGGACAATCAGTGATCTCCCAAACTTCCATTTGACATGATGGAGTCCATCTCACTACGAACTGCCTCTTTCCAATACTCTGCATCTGGAGAAGCATATGCCTTTGAAAGAGTATTTGGAACATCATCTACAAGATAAACAATAAAGTCATCACCAAAAGATTTCACAATCTTTTGTCTCTTACTCCTATGAGGAGATTCAAGATCAGCTAAATTGTTGTCTTCTTCGGATGGTGTGTGTGTTTTGTCGTTTGGTTGAGGTGATGTGTAACCCTCAGGAGCAGTTGTATGAGCATGGTTATTCCCATTATAATATGTGCTACCTATTGCTCTAATTGGAAATATATTCTCAAAGAATGAAGCATATCTTGACTTCAAGATAGTATTCACATTTTGCTCTGGAGTATCAGATTTAACTTCTAAAAATCTATAGATTGTACTGTTATGTGCATATCTCAAGAATGCACAATCTACTATTTTGGGTCCAAGCTTTCTCTTTTTAGGCTCAGGTAGATTAACCTTTGCCAAACAACCCTGAGTCCTCAAAAAATTGACGTTGGGTTTCCTTCCATTCCATTCCTCATATCGTATGACTTCTCTGTTTTGGGTTACTACTCTATTTAGGACAAAGTTTTCTTTCAAAATAGCTCCCCCCACCATTCATAGGACATACCAGCACCCTCTAATATAGTGTTTATCAAATCTGTTAGAGTTCATTTTTTCCTTTTAGCTACCCCATTGGCTTGAGGTGAATAAGGTGGTGTCACTTCATGATAATACAATGTTGAGTACAAAACTGAGAGAAGTCGTTCGAGGTGTACTCTTCTCCACAGTCATCGCGCAACCATTTAATTTTTCTCTCAAGTTGGTTCTCAACCTAGGTCTTAAAATTTTTAATGTAATGTAGAACTTCATCTTTAGTTTTTAGCAAATTAATAAAACAAAAACGAGTAGCATCATCTATGAAAGTCATGAAATAAATTTTGCCTCCTCTAGTCAACAATCCATTCATCTCACACAAATCAGAATGGATAAGATCTAATGGTGCCAAGTCTCTCTTTTCCTATAAACCTTTAAATGGTTTTCGAGGTTGTTTTGCTTGCACATAAGATTGACACTTTGATCCCTTGACAATGTTAAACTTAGGAATTAAATCTAATATGGACATTCTAGCAATGGTGTCAAAACAAATATGACAAAAATGTGAGTGCCATACATCAGATTCACAAGCTTTATTAATCACAGATGCAAAATTCAAATGATATTTCATATCAAAAGTACTTAGGCGGAACAAACCTCCGCTCACGTAGCCTTTGCCTATAAAGTTTCCAAACTTGGATATTACAACTTTGTTTGACTCAAATACTAACTTAAAACCATCCTAACATAACAAGGAAACACTAATCAGATTCCTGTTTATTGTTGGAGCATGCTGTACATTCTTCAAAGGGTCAGTCTTTCCTGAAGTGAGCTTTAGTTTGACCATACCAATACAAAGAACAGAAGCAGCTGATCCGTTTCCCATCAAGATGGTGGAAGACCGCATTCCCTGGTAAGAAAAAAATAAGGACAAATCAGAGCACGGATGAACATTGGCACATGTACCAACCCACCAATCTAAAGATTGTATAGCTGAAAAAACAAATAGTAAATTACCATACCCAGAATGATTGGCTTCATCGCCGTTTTTTGCCAATGGTCACATTCACAACCTTCTTTAGCTGTCCATCATCTTTAGTTTTGCGGTAACGACAATCTTTTGGAAGATGCCCTTCTTTGCCACACACAAAACATGTCCTATTGTCTTTCTCATTCTTCTTCTTTTTAAAGTTAGCGGTTTTCTTGGCTGTACCACCGGTTTGCATCTTACCCTTGTAGTTATTTTTGTGGTAGGCATTTTTCTACACCATGTTTGCACTAGCACCATTCTCTGCAGCAGTAGATGTGTGAGGATCATCCTCTGCCCTTGCTTTTTCCTCCACATCGAGGGCTATAATCAGATTCTCAAGAGAGATATCTTCCCTCTTGTATTTCAAGCTTGTGTAAAAAGCCCTCCAAGAAGCAGGGAGTTTTGCAATAATGCCTACCACAAACCTGTTACGCAAGGCACATCCCAAACTTGCGATCTCTCTGACCAGTAGCTGTATCTCCTGACCTTGGGAAACAACAGACTTTGTAGCATCAATGCTGGAATCATAGAGTTGCTCACAAGTGTACAGCAAGCGACCGACTTCAGAGACCACATATTTGCGCTCTAGTGCTTCCCACAACTCTATGGGGTCAATGTAATTTATATACATATCATAGAGATTATCAGCCAAAACGGTTAAGATGCAGCCAAGCGATAAGTCATGCGCTGTTGGATAGGTGGCGGTCTGGTCAACTATGAATGGCATTAATGGGTGGATCATCCACCATAGCCCCATCGACATAAGCAAAAATTTGACTTCAGTCTGCCATCTACGAAATTTTTTGCCACCTCCAGACCTCTCAGGTTTCATTGCATTCGAAGCACCAGCCATTGCTAGAATAATAGAATAAATGCAAAGATAAAGTTTCTGGAATGTTAGAAATCGAGTATTATTCTAAATTTAGATTCTAAATTGAGGCAAGTTTCACAGATATTCAAAACTGTGATGCGAACTTTACGGCGCAGTAGATAGATCAACACAATAAACACTAGCAGAAGCATATGGACTCAATTTGGGTCTGTCGGTGCTTAGGTTAGCACAAAATGTAGTTGAAACAGACAGTCAATGTAGATGTTGCAGCTCCTCCGTGTAGCAACACAGATCGATGTCAAACAGCTTCGAGTGGTCGCGCAGATGCGCTGCCCAGAAACCTTATTGCTGTCCCTTGTGTAGGCTTCACGACGGCAACGATTCAGAGATACTACTCACCCTCCTCCTCGGTGCACGCCAAGGAAAGGGGTCGGTGAAGTTCTTGGCAACTCAAACACCACAATATTGCTTTCCAAAGGATGGAAGCAAAATAGATGGAAGGGAATTTTTGTATGTAGAAAAACTGAATGTCTCCAGGGCCTGATATAGGCACGACTGCCCTCTAGGAGCAGTTTCCTCTCTAATAACGTCCACTAATTACAGCTGGTCAACTAATAACATTTATGGCAATAAATCGTGCACTAATTCTCTATTAGTGGAGAACAATTCAAATATTGTAAAGGATACAAGTGGTAAAAATACACTCAATGCAGCCACACCACAGTTGCGCATCACAAGTCACACGGAAGAACATGCGAAAAAACGCAGATATGCACGCGCACGTGTGCGCGAGTATATATATATATATATATATATATATATATATATATATATATATATATATATATATATATATATATATAGCCAGCCTCCTTATTATTATATTGCTTTTCTTCATTCAGCCATGAGTATGAGGGCTACTATATAATTTTTTGTACTACCTTAAACTAACAGTATAAGACTAATCCAACAACCACATTGCTTTAGAATTTCAGCTGAATAGACCACTTGAGTGGGCCAAATTGCAACACAAGTGACATTGTTTGCTGTTGGTCCGAGTCGCAGATGAGGCTGGCATCTTTTTCCCCGAACAGCGGCTGGCAGTTTGCATGAGATTTTCATCATATGGCTAAGTACTCCCTCTATCCCATGTTAGATGTCGTTAGGACACAAAATTTAGTTCAAAATTGAACTAAAATTCGTATCCTAGTGACATCTAATATGTGACAGAGGGAGTAACAAATAACAATGTGATTAGGCTACAGAAAATTTTGAGGAGAATTAGACCGCGTTAATGTTTTAGGTATGTCTAGTGTTGAAGGCTTTTGGTTTGTTGACTTGAGTTCTATGGTGACACATGCATTTTATATAGATATGCATTAATGTCTTCATTTCATCCCCGGAGCAACTCGCCCACCGGTTTCTCAATGAGTATATATATTGGGCTGTTACACTGCATACGCTACCCCATCTGATCGCTCTTGTATGATCTGTTCTTTCCTGCTAATATGTTGAACCACCGTGCAGCTGGTTTGGCATGCTTGGGATTGAATGGTGTCAGGAAGTAGGTAGTTGCGGACATTGAAATAGATCCAATAATAGTGGTGGTGTGTCATCTAGACAATTGCAATCTTCATTGCTTGGGCAGTCCAAGTGGAGACAACTCATGCTAAAAAGGAGCAAAGCTCACATCTAAGGTGATTTTCAGATGTAACCGCTGGATTAATTCATGGTCTATTTCCAACAAGAAGAAATAAGTTCAATAAGAATGACACACCACCAATTGAAAACTTTGTCCCTGGAAATTTCACCAGGAATGGATTGAGGTTTGGCAATACATTAAGTTTTTGTTTTTTAAAAAACTATGATTTTTATTTATCTTCATCATTTTATTTTCAGCCATTTGTTAGGCTTTGGCGTGCGTTTCCTATGCAAAAGACCGACCTCCGTCACAATGAAAAATTTGTAATAATTGAACGGCCAGATACAAACTTCGATGTAGAAGCCAGGACACTTTTATTTACTTGATGAAATAGATTTACCTTTATGTAAAAGGAGTCGTTTGACATGGCTTATTTTAGTTCTCGCTTTTGCACTGTATAAATAGCTTACATGATAGCGAAGCTAGAAAGACTAGCTTCACCATCTTATACTAGTTCATTTCATGAAGCGAGAAAAACTGCTTTGTGCTATAGTAATCTTGTACGTCACTCCTATGAACCTTGGGATAGCAAGAAAGTTTATATGAACAACAATTAAATTAGGCGTTTGTCGTAGCATCACAACAGCAACAGCAAACAGTTGTGGATCAGTGATCAAAGTTGCGTATCAGTGATCAGTTAACTGAATGTAGTGTGGTGGTTTTAGTTTCTTGTCTCTACCCGACCCGAGATATATTTATGTCTGATTGGAGCTGTTTTTTTTCATCTTTTACCTGTCATGTAGCTGCACCGCGTTGTGCCCTCAAGGATCAGGGAGACTAAACATGCAAGAGAAATTGCAAGAGAATAGTCCTCTTAGTCACGATTCCTAAAGCTGTTTGTGGGCTAGCTGTCGTCTACGAGATACATTAAAGCGGGAGTACTGATTATCTCGTGCTTTTATCTGTTATCTGTGTGTAAGCATTTTGTTTCAGATCTTATTATTGTTATATTGTAATGACTGTCTCCCATGCTCGAACATTGGAGTTCTGAGCCACTATCCTGGAAAAAAACAAGAGATTTGGATACAAGCAATAAACGACTTTGGTTCATATTGTGCGCAATATTGTATCGTCTAGGGTGCGTGGAACGAAGTTCCAGCTTTTCCGGCATGCCACAATAGCAGTTGCCCACTCTGTAGATGAAAATGTCACTACTACTACAATAAGCATCATCGCAGGCGGTTCTAAACCTATTATCACACGCAATTTTTAAAACCGCCTGAAACGAAGAGCCTGTGATAATCCGCAATTTCACAGGCAGAGAAGTCAAACTGCCTGTGAAGACACATTATCACAGCCGGTTCTTTACTTAGGCTAGCCGCCTGTGAAGATATGTTATCACAGGCGGGTCGTGCATCATATATAACCGACTGTTATAATTGTGTTATCACAGGCAAATCTTGACCTACATCAAGCCGCCTGTGAAGACAGTTTATCGCAGCCGGTTTCTACCATAAGAATAACAACCTGTGATAATTAGGTTATCACAGATGGTTTTTTACCTATATCTAGTCGTCTGTGTTAATTGATTTTCACAGGCAGATCTAGCCGTTGGTTAATAACCGCCTTTGATAAGGTATAACCTATGCAGTACTAGCTGCTGTTATTTCTTATTTCGATGTCAATTTAATATAATCACAGAAGTCAACAATATAATCATAGAAGTCAATAATATAATCACAGAAGTCAACAATATAACCACAAAAGTCATCTCACAGAAGTCAATTTCACTAAAACAATATACATATGTATAAGTTACACATACAATTCATCTCATAGTTTACAAATTTTCACTAAAAACCGTTTCTATTGGCATAGTCACAAAGTTTTGGCATACTTCTACAAACCGGCCATTCTTCATTCACATTCTTCGTGTGCTGCAATGAAACACATAACAAAGTTTAGAATGTGTTGGTTTGAACAATCTCAAAGTATAGATCAAAGTGAGAGTATACATGAATTTATTTAGTATTTTGGAGCAGTTGTACTATGATCAATTGAATTTTGAAGTTGGAATCAAAATATGAAAATAATGTTTCTGGTAATATTGAACAGCAGAGAATATAAGTATTAAACTATGCTAGTTACAATGAAAATGAAACTTAAAAGTAAGAAAATAAGATATCGACATTAAGGATATCTTACATCCTCACGATTCACAATATATTCGCTGGCGGTTCGAAGATGCTCGCATACATAATACCTGCATAAGACACTCCCAGCAGACTGCTTCCAACAAGCATAATACGTTTTAATATCCAATGCATTCGTATTAGAAGGTCTCTCACTGACAAGCTGTTCCGTGTAAAACTGCCAAGCGCTGTAATACAAGAAATGTCATATAAAACTTGTCAACACATTCTAAATGTGTGTAAATTAAAATTATTGAATAAACGTACAGTTTCAAAATGGAAAGGAAATCTTTGTAACGATCTGGTGGGTAATCGGCCGAGTCCAAGACTGTTGCCAAACCCTGCGTTGGCTTGATGAAGATCATTATGTAGTGATCACTGCAAACATACAATCACACGTGTTAACAATTATCAATAATTGCTATTTCAATGTCATGTGTCGAACTTACTCGAAGTGGTACGGAGCCTTTACGAGGTCCTTGCCGTCTTTGACAATGTTAAACATTGCATGTCCTATGTAAGCTGCAACTTCTGTCCTTCTATCCTTCTTAAGTTTTGCGATTGCTTTTTCAAATTCTTTTTTTTTTCATGTGCTTGAACTTTGCTGAGTCTCGATCCGCCTTGACGTCAAATAACATCTTTGCAATCCGTGTAGGGTCGAGGATACCTGTCTTGCGTTTCATCTTTTCATTATCCATGTATTGCATCCTATTGAAGAAGTCCAGAATTATTATAATCTCATAAAATGTGTATGCGTGTAGTAAGAAAAGCAAATGAAAAATATTAGAGGCACTTACAAGCACCAGACGAGTAGCAAGTTGATTTCGAGCATGCCCCGATAGAAAAGAGGATGCAGCTATTCAAAAAAAAAATGACTCGTCTATCTTTTAGAATACGAAATGTGACGCAAGAAAGATCATATTTTGTGCTGGTAAGGACGTACAACTCATGCATTTTTTTGAGGGGGCAGGTTGTTTGTTAAGTTGTACGGATGTCATGAACAGCTTCCTATTCTCAAATTTAGGAGGAACATCCTCAAGCTTGTATTTTGGAACTCCTGGTTTAACTAAAGCCGTCCGCCGATTATACATGACACTGTCTTCTTCCCACTCCTAGATATCTTCTAATGCTGGCTCATGAGAAGAACGAGATGCACTCGATTTTCTAATATTTTCCTTCATAGTATCCAAGTACTTTGACACTTCTGATGAAGGTTTATTATTTTCGTATGAGCTAACTTAGGCACCGATGATCGAGGAGTAGTCGTCGGAAGTTGGACACTGGCTTGTTGTTGAACCTGTTGTTCAACTGATTGCTCTTTACTCCCAGCAGCTGGCTCTAGTACTACTTCAAGTTGTTTCTCAACTGGTTGCTCTTTACTAGCAACAGCTTGCTCTGGTACTGCTTGAAGCTGTTGTCCAACTTGTTGCTCTTGGATATTTTTACTGGCAAGGTTACTATCATCCTTGCTGAGACATAGGGGGAGTGGATCTTCCTGGACTGGGAGTAGATCTTCCTGGACTTTCGCCTTAGAAGATGGGGTTGCAATATTTCGAGATGCGACGGGGCTAGAAATTGGCTCATCGTCCAACATGATATCACGTTGATGCCGAAGGATTAATTGGTTGACAGCCTGCCCCATAGTCCTGATCCCCTCATGGGTGATGTGGTCTATTTCATAATCTTCATAATCATTATCAATGATCTGAAGAACTTGCACCACATCATAATACAACGGAAGTGGATTCCCGTTGAAGTCACGATCAGGCTTTGCCATAGCAGTGGCAACCTGTTTGATTTTGTTCCCTGCTCTGCCGGTCGGGACAAGAAGACGACAAGATTTGTCGTTAGCAATATCATCGACAACAAACTTATGGGTTGACCCTGAGCCTGACATAGAACCAACGCTGCTAGGGTAGGCAGTTGGAGATACCAATTGCTCCTTTGGCATGGGAACCATCGCTCTACTCGGTGCCACTAATTGTCCCGATTGTCTAAGTTGTTCCATTATTTCTTGCACATTTTCTTTGACCTTTTGAGCAATCATTTTATCAAGTGTTTTCTTAAACATCTCACATCTTCTATATGTGTCTTTATCTTTAGGGAAACCATCTAGCCATAACATTTGATTCCCAAATCCATAGGCTTAAGCTTTGCAGCCATATTTGTCATCCTTAAGATGTGCTCACACACACCACCTCCATAAAACTTTTTAGTGACAAGCCTCTTGATAAGAGTACTTGCTGTAGCCTTAGAAGAACCAGTAAACTGATTCTTAATCTTTTGGAGGTATTCAATAATAGTGTCACTTTCAGGAGATTTCTCCCCGAATGGCCTTAGTGATAGTGCCCTTAATCACCATCGAACATTTCCTATTTGATTTCTAATGGGCCAGGATTGCCCTTACTGGTAATTTCGTCTAATATCTTATTCCATTTCTGGACTTTGGGGGCATATCCGGCAGGATGATGGTATTTGTTCTTTTTGGCAAGCTCTGACCTAGTTGCACTTAGGGCTTTAGCACCAGGTGTGGTCTTTTGACAAACAAATTATTGCCACTAAGCTTGTGTGATTTTTCCCATCTTCCTCGGGCTAGGGACCTTATCGGCCTTAACATATGCATTCATTTCACTCTTCCAGCCACCAAACTTCTTGCCGCAAGAGACCAATGTTGCTTTCTTTACAACTTCTTTCATGCCTTTCGGGAACTTGAATTGTTTCTTTATCCTTTCCCACAACTCATTCTTGGTCTCCTCGGGTAATTTCCTCCAATTCTCGAATGTGATAAGCACGAGCTCTCTAACAAGAAAACCGCATGCATTACGGTACTTGGTAACTGAATCTAGTGGTTCTTGAGGAAACCCACCTGGACCGACCCTTGTTATGTACATGATGCGGTCCAATGGACCCTTATTGGGACCTCGTTGCCCTCGTTTCCGCTTGAGTGAACTTGAGGATTCATCCATTGGAGAACCTTCTGCGGTTTTAGGAGCCGAAGTCACCTCGTTGTCTTCGCAATTAATCTAGGTAGAAAATAATTATAAGACTTTGTATACTTGACATCCAACATTAACTTAAACTGTTGAAGTTAAGATTCATGATCCATACCTCGTCGGCAGGATCATATTCCGGGTCTAGATCCTCTGAAGTCTTTTTAATTTTTATATTCGGAAAAGGATCCGATGGACTTTGAAAGGAGCCTGAACTGCTGGAGTCAGTAAACTCCATGTTGTCTTCTTTATTTTTACTACCAGCACCAGTCTTCTTAGGGCTTTCCATGCTAGAACTAATAAGACAAAAAATATAGTGAATGACACTCTACATGAAGTGTAGCATGAAGAAAAAGATGAAAGCATTCTAGGATTTGATAAGGCATTCTTGGGTTTAAGGTGACTGACCAAAAGGTTCATATACATTGCAAGGGTGACAAGCATGTTAAAGTTGCTCACTAGCAATGGAAATTTTATCTTCTTATTCTAAATAGGCAGTTACTTGTATCTGTTTTCTGAGCACAAGCGATGTTCAATAGCCGTAAGCGAGCACATTGCTTCGTTTGGCAAAAGGATAGAGACACCGATCTTGAAGGAGCACAACCCTGTGAGATGAAGTGCAGGGCAGCTACACTCTATTTTCAGTACAGATGCTATGATCCACTCATGTTACTACCGGTAGTTCAGACATGTCACGCAAGTCAAACAACAAAAAAGGGTAAGGTTTTAATTCATCACGTATTCTGGTGGCTCTTGTTCTCCAAAGGTTGAAAGGACAAAAATGGGAACAAGGAATTACTACAGAGGCCATTAAAAATTAAATTCATTCTATGAAGCATATATAGAAAAATAGCAATTTCTAACTGCTTGGAAGGATAAATAAAACATGACGCCCTTGAGTGCAACATGCATTGCTGTGGTATTAAAATCCATTCTATCCCCAAAATGGATTACCGCCTACATCAGTAACTACAGAAATCCCCTTGCAAGCTTGTCTAAAACCATATAGCAGTTACAGTTCAGACCAGAATTATCAATGTCATGCCATATTCACATTTTATCCTACTATGGAGAAAGAATAGAAAGACATGGAAACTACAATCCATGTTACATACATCAAATATTGTGGCAAATAAGCGAATAAAGAACCGTGCCCAGTGCCCGTCACTAGGCATCCTTTATATGCCATGTTTCTTTCACAGAAAGAATGCCTCATCCTACCATATATATGCCTTCGGTTTTAGAATCATCTAGCATGGTACTAAATATCAATAAGACCCAGGGCAATGGGCAACGACCCTTTTGAATGAGTAATACACAATAACTATATATCTAGCATAATGGAAACATAAACAAAAGGCCTGATCGTTAATCAAAAAGTTTATCATGTCCGAACTCTAGCTAATACTACGACCGCGATTTGGCACCAAAACACGATCAAAAAACTGCGTCCAGTACATGGAACCAAACGAACGCGTTAGAGGTGTTGTGCGTTAACGCCGTGGTCCACCACCACCACCACCAGGATGCCTACCCTTTTCGAATTCCCGAACCCTAACCAAGGAAATCTATGCAAGGCATCATTTGACTCGGCCGGCGGCGAGGGCGAGGAGGGAGGTGGCACGGGGACGGAGGAGGGCAGGTTGAAGGGTTTAGAGTTTACCGTGAGGCTCGACAGCGACGGCAATGGCTTCGCTCGGTGTACCTAGAAGCGATGAGGGCGAAGCAAACGGACAACTGCGAAGCGTAGCGGCGACGGCGAAGCTCGGCGACGAGAGCGGCGAAGACTTGGCAGCAAACGAAATTTCGGCAGCCTGATGACACCTAAGTGATTTCGCCCGAGTTAGGTTTTTCCAACACAGTCGAGGGGTATATATAGACGCCTATTTTCTCAGGCGGATTTTAAGTACCGACCGCCTGAGAAGATGGTTATATCAGGCGGGTTTTACTTACCAACCGCCTGCGAAGATCCAATTATCTCAGGCGGTTGGTAAGTAAAACCCACGTGCGATAATCTTTTTCTCAGGCGGTTATTCAGTAACAACTGCCTAAGAAGATCTTTACGTAAGCTTAATCAATATTCTTTTCATATATTAATATTCTTTTTCTCAGGCGGTTATTAAGTACCAACCGCCTGAAAAGATCTTTACTTCTTCTTAACTAATATTCTTTATTAAATGTGGGGCCTTTAAAGAGCCTAAATTCCACATTTTTGTAATATGATTGATTAGTAAAGGTTACCATTAAATTTCACTTCATAAAGCCTTTGAAATTGGTCTGAACATAAAAAACATATACCAATTGTTATTTTTCATTTTTCTATCTTGATGTATATAATGATTTTTTCATTTATTTTTTCAATGGACGTTTTTAGTCATCATACCAACCCCTATGAATTTTTTCAGATTTTTTTAAACTTTTTTGCATCAATGTGTGTTCAAAATTTGATGAATGTCTCATATGTATATGAGCATTTAGTTAGAATGATGGATAATTTGAATTTTGACATGTTGAAATGCTTTTATAAAAATAACAAAATTCATACATATATAAATAATAGAAATATGTTCATACAAACAAATTTTAGTGAATGATCCTTTTTTTAGGAGATACACAAATGTGAATAATATGTGAGTATAAATTAATTTGATATTTACCAAGACATTACAATATCATCTATACAAGTTTTAAAATATTTGGTTCAGGAGGTAGATGTTAGTTTTTAAAAATTATAGAAGAAAAAATCATCGAATTTGGACTCAATTTGCAAAATCTATACATGTTTGAGTATTTATATTGGAATATAAAAAAAAGAAGCAAGGGAAAAGGAAACTGAAGAACAAGCTCGGTCAATTATATCGGGCGGTTCGTAAGTAATACTCGTCTGAGATAACATTTTCTCAGGCGGTTATTAAGTACCAACAGCCTGAGAAGATCTTTACTTCTTCTTAATTAATATTATTGATTAAATGTGGGGCCTTTAAAAAGCCCAAATTCCACTTTCTTGTAATATTATTTATTAGTAAAGGTTAACATTAAATTTAACTTCATAAAGTCTTTGAAATTGGTCAAAACATAAAAAACATATAACAATTGCTATTTTTCATTTTTCTATCTTGATGAATATAATGATTTTTTCATTTTTTTTCAATGGACATTTTTAGTCATCATACCAACCTCTATGAATTTTTTTTTAGATTTTTTTAATCAATGTGTGTTCAAAATTTGATGAATGTCTCCTATGTATATGAGCATTTAGTTAGCATGATGGATAATTTGAATTTTGACATGTTGGAATGATTTAAAAAAATTAACAAAATTCATACATGTATAAATAATACAAATATGTTTATACAAACAAATTTTAGTGAAGGATCTTTTTTTAGGAGATACACAAATGTGAATAATATGTGAGTATAAATCAATTTGATATTTACCAAGACATTACAATGTCAGCTATACAAGTTTTAAAATATTTGGTTCAGGTGGTAGATGTTAATTTTTGAAAATTATAGAAGAAAGAATTGTCGAATTTGGACTCAATTTGTAGAATCTATACATGTTTGAGTATTTATATTGGAACCTAAAAAAAAAAGCAAGGGAAAAGGAAACTGAAGAACAGGCTTGGGCAATTATCTCAGGCAGTTGGTAAGTAATAACCGCCTGAGATAATCTTTTTCTCAGGCGGTTATTAAGCACCAACCGCCTCAGAAGATCTTTACTTCTTCTTAATTAAAATTCTTGATTAAATGTGGAGCCTTTAAAAATCCCAAATTCCAGTTTCCTGTAATATTATTGATTAGTAAAGGTCAACATTAAATTTCACTTCATAAAGCCTTTGAAATTGGTCGAAACATAAAAACATATAACAATTGCTATTTGTCATTTTTTTATCTTGACGAATATAATGATTTTTTTATTTATTTTTTCAATGGACATTTTTAGTCATCATGCCAACCTCTATGATTTTTTTTTCAGATTTTTTAATTTTTTTGATTCAATGTGTGTTCAAAATTTGATGAATGTCTCATATGTATATGAGCATTTAGTTAGAATGATGGATAATTTGAATTTTGACATGTCAGAATGCTTTAAAAAATTTAACAAAATTTATATATGTATAGATAATACAAATATGTTCATACAAATAAATTTCAGTGAATGATCCTTTTTTTAGTAGACACACAAATGTGAATAATATGTGAGTATAAATTTATTTTATATTTACCAAAACATTACAATGTCGGCTATACAAGTTTTAAAATATTTGACTCAGGTGGTAGATGTTAATTTTTGAAAATTATAGAAGAAAGAATAATCGAATTTGGACTCAATTTGCAGAATCTATACATGTTTGGGTATTTATATTGGAATCCAAATAAAAAAGAAGCAAGGAAAAAGGAAACTGAAGAGACTCGGGCAATTATCTCAGGCGGTTGGTAAGTAATAACCACCTGAGATAATCTTTTTCTCAAGCGGTTATTAAGCACCAACCGCGTGAGAAGCAGTTAAAAACCGCCTGTGAAAACAGACGCCTATATAAAGACCCCTCGGGCACCACAGAAAACGTAGCCCTAGAGATTTTCCATCGACGCTGCAAGGCTGCCAAAATTTTCCACTGCTGAGCCGCCACCCAGCCCCTACACCGCCGGGCTGCCGCACCATCGCCCAGCCCGCACTGCCGCGCCGCCGCCCAGTCCGGCACCGCCACGTCTCCACCCAGCCCCGCAGAGGCACGCCTCTACCCAGCCCCGCATCGCCGTCCCACCGTGCTGACGCCTCGCGCCATAGAGTACAAGATACCTAGTAAATTCTCATACTATGCAATGCTACCTTTATTTTTCCATATAAGTTCTTAGTGTCCTTACGCATGTAGTTTCCTTACTTTTTCTTTGTATATTTTCATAACTAGCTGAAACACTGCTAGTTTTGTGTGTTCTGGTATATGGATTGTGTCCTTTGCATGTGTGTACATATGCATTTGGAATCAATAATTCTGAGGTTTGGTCTTTTATATATTGATGTATGGACTATATTGTAATAAGCTTATTGTAGTTTGTACCTATTATATGAAATGAATATGATGTTTAATTAACAGATGATATTGTCATATATATAAGATGCATGAAGTTTACCCGAACATGTAATTGTAGTTTTATGTGTTTTCCTTTTCAATATGTTACTTGTGTGTGCGTACCTCCTGCTTGCATATATTTCGAAGGAGTGATTAGGGTTAGTTTTCTAGGGAGATGGTTTTCTAACTCACCCATTTAGTTACCATCGTTGGATGGGATCTGACGTAAAGATATAACGGACTGGATCCCACCCAGACCTAGCCCATGCGACTGGGCCTATTTGCCCCACGACTTCAATCCTTCACCCTCGCTTGCTGCGCTCGACGCCTTCGACTCCGTCTGCCTCAAGACGTCGCCCGTCTCCTCCAGACTCTACTCGACGCCGCCGCCTCCTGTCCACCGCGATTTCTGTTCGTCGCCGACGCCTCCTGCCTACTGCCGCTGACGCCTCTTGTCTGTCGTCGCCACTGCCGATCTCCATTACCTCACAAGGTACGAGCGCCGCAAAAGATCCTTGGTTATAACGCTGATCTTAGAGTCTTATTTGACGTTGCCGCCACTCTCCTACGTGCCACCTCTCTCTACAACTTTGTATCGACTTGGTATTACCGTAAAAACCTTGAGGACGACCGCACATCGACTAGCCATCAACTAGGGTCGATTAGTCGCCCTAATCGATGACTAATCGTCCTAGTTGACCTAATCGCCTCTTAGGAGACTAGGATCGATTAGACGACTTGTGAACCTAGTGGCCACTAGGAAGCTGAGAAAATTATAAAACAAATTTTCTTGGAACCCTTATGAACAGACTTACATGATACTAGTATTTACTTATATGATACAGTCTTGTTATGTCTCTGTAAATTCATTTTATAGAAGACCTTTAGGGAATATTTGTGGCCAAATTTTGTAAATCTTACAAAAATTCTATTATTGAAGTATGGACCGTCGAGCGTGGATGTATAACATGCCAAGACCCGATCCTATGTACATTCATAATGTTGCAAATTTTATTGAAGCATCCAAGAGACATGCAAAGTTGCAAAAGATAGATGACATATTATGTCCATGTATCGACTGTGAAAATAAGATTGCTTAGACGGATACTATAGTAATCCAATCTCATTTGGTGGAAAGAGGTTTCAAAAAAACTACACAATATGGACTGAGCATGGTGAGTTAGATACACATGATGTGGATAAAGATGATGAGAGAGGTTCATATGACGATAATGTTCATATCGATGATGGTAGTGACAATCAAGATGGTGATGATGATGATGAGTTTGATTGTGAGGAGATGTTGCGTCACATTGAACCATATGTATTGACTTCTATGGGAGCAAGTAAAGGTTTAAGTAAAATGGAGACATTGCAGAATGCGGCGACGGAGCTTTTATATGATGAATCAAACGGTTGTGATAAAGAGTTTACTACATTGCGTGCAGTCTTAGAACTACTATAGTTGAAAGCCACACACAGATGGTCCGATTGTAGTTTCTCTGATCTTTTGAATCTCATGGCAGAAATTCTTCCAAATCAAAATAAACTGCCTAGAAGCACTTATAAAGCGAAGAAACTTCTTTGCCCGATGGCACTAGGTGTGACAAAAATACACACTTGTATGAACCATTGTATTCTTTATCGCAAAGAGCATGAGCTCGCAACTAGATACCCCATTTGTGGTGTCAGTAGATATAAGAAGGACTACAATCACCAGTATGTTACCAACATAAAAAAGTCTCAGAAGAATAAGAAGTTTATTATTGGTCCTGAAGGTGACGATGACGATACTTCTAGCAATGCAGACGGGAAGAATAAGAGAAAAATTTCTGCCTTGGTGATGTGGTACCTTCTGGTAATTGATCGCTTGAAGCGTTGTTCTCGAACCCTAGGGAGGGTGAACTTATGTGTTGGCATTCTGAGCAAGGCAAGAAGAATGAAAAACATATTCGACACCCTAGTGATGTAATGCAGTGGAAAAATTTTGATATTCAGTATCCAGAATTTGCAAAGGAAATAAAAAATGTGAGGTTTGCCTTGGTTATAGACGGAATGAATCCGTTTGGTGAAAAAAGGAGTATACATAGCACATGGCCCATGGTCTTAACGATCTACAACCTACCGACGTGGTTGTGTCACAAAAGGAAATATATCTTGCTATCTGTTCTTATCCAAGGTCCGAAACAACCCGGCATCGAAATTGATGTGTTCTTGGAACCTTTAATGGAAGATATGGCGAAATTGTGGAATGAAGGGGTATGTACATGGGATGAGTACAAGAGGGAGTATTTCACGCTAAGATCAATGATATTCGTTACTGTGCATGATTACCCCAGATTGTTTACATTGTCGGGACCAATGAAAGGGAAGAAAGGTTGTATAAGGTGCGTGGATAGAACTTCGTAGGATCGAAGAGCACGTGAAAAGCTACCGGAGGGGGGGGGTGAATGTTAGATTTAAAAATCTTACGCAGCGGAAACAATTAAACCCCAACCCCTTCGACAGAAAAACGATCTGTTAAAGAAATCATTTGTAAGACTGATCTAAACGTGTTTCACCGTGAAAAAATTGATAGATATCAGAGAGAATCAAGTCAGGAAGACAACATAACAAGAATCACTCAAATCCATCGAGAAAAACTCAAGTTATGATCGAAAGATCAAACAAAGGTCAATCTGCCCTACCCGAGAAAAAACAGTTCTGGAACGCTGCAAAGAAACTCGTGTAGATCATAGACCACAAATACAATGACTGTGAAATTTTGACAGATGATATATAATCAAGTTTTGAAGACAACCCAAAAAGAATCACGTCAATTGGATCTGTAAAACTCGAGTTATGATAAAACCACCAACGAAAGGTAGTGCTGTCCAGAAACTCGACGAGTAAAACTTGTCTAGAACAAGTCGAACGAACAAGGAACAAAAGTTCCTTCAAAATATGAATTTTATTCAATAGAACACCAGAGGAACAGCCCAAAAGTCGTGCACCACGAGCTCTGGGCTCCCTTGCTTATATAACCAGCTCGAAAGCCAACCCAACTCAAATCAGGAACCTAATCCTACTCTGTTCACGAATCGTAACTTTCCATAACTGCTTAGGATTCTTCTATACGCAGATAGAAGCAATCTTAAGACTTTAAAACACCTTATAAATGTATCCCACATTCCTAAACAACTCAAATTCTTGACCCACATGAAATCCTATAATAACTAACTCAAATCTTTCCATATTTGAGTCAAACCCGACTCTGCCGCAGCCTGAGTCCATAACCTAGTCGGTTGGACCTTTCCGACCAACTCTTTATGTCCACATCTCTTCATCACACCTCGAAACCATGTAGCCACGTTCATGCACTCCTTGCACACGTGCAAACATCTTCCAATGATGTCCACGATACCTTCACATGCATTGTTCTTGATTCAATCATGCTGCATAACCTCCTGATCAGCTCATCCACAATTCTTCCTGAATTTGGTTGTTGGAACCTCATCTCCTCCCTGAGACTAGTCCAATGGATCCCCTCACCAGACATGTCTTGAACTCAAGCAACACCTGCACATGAATAAACAACCAATCCATACGAGCCCAAGTCCTCGACTTGACTCAAGTTAGTTCTAAACACAACACCTTATGTGAGCACCTCACATAAGCATGTTGCAAAACCACAGTAACACGATATTATCCATATCAACCAAAACGCACCAAAAACTTAGCAAATGAATACTAAGAAATATTTCCAACAATGTAAAGCAATTACAAAACATTGCAAATGAAAAGCAGAAGCACTGCGGTCAAGTTCCGAACCTTGCCAGAGCAACCCGAACCTTGAGCCAGAGCTAACAAAAGCTAGTAAAACCTAGCCCCGGAGCTTACCAAAACTAGTACAACCAAGCTCCCGCCGGAACTTACAAAACTAGTAGGACCTAGATAAAAAGGTGTTTTGGTGATATTCAAAACTTTTATCGTCAAAGCAAGTGTATTCACTACAAGCCAATGTATTCAGCACACATAGGTCTTACAATCTCCCCCTTGATGAATGCATTGGCAACACCATTTAAAATCCGAACATTGGCTTATTCATATAAAAGTTTTGAAGGCAATTTATCCTCCTTTGTAAATCAAAAGTAAAATGAGAAGAAAATCCAAAAATTATCCCATATTATCTCTCCCCCTTTATTATCTCTCCTTATGCACATATTCTCTTTCTCTTCATGCTTATCTCTCCCCCTTTGACAATGTATTCAGCAAGTCATGAGCATATAAACAAATTATCTCTCCCCCTTTAGTTGTTATGAGTATATTATAACATATACATATAAACAAAGCTCATCCAAGTCATACTATCAAGTACCTTACATTATCACATCAATGAAATACAAAAAGTAGTGTAAGACATGCTAGAGATCATATGTAATTATCAATTTAAGCAAGTCATGATCTCACAAACTTAACTATTTCATAACTTGAAATCATGACACTAGTTGCTGCATTTTATTATTTTTCAAAGCATAAATTTGGATCATATGATATTTGCAAGAGATTATATGCGCATCTGCCTTATTCTAACCAACCAAGCCAAGCCTATGTCATTTGACAATCAGAAGCTTAAGGACATGGTTTTAGTCATACACAACTTCTTCCAAGTTCATATCTAAGTGCAATGATAAGCCATCTCAAAATAAGAAGTGCAATGCATGCATATTCTCTTGATCTTTTCTCAATTTATATTTGTTCATAAAAACTCAACATGTGAGTTGATTACTTGATTAATTCTTAATGATTAAAAGCACTTGTGAACATGTAACAACTTCAAAACAGCAAGAAAGTTCGACCATGACCAGTTTTAGTGTAAGTAATTATTCCAATTACTAGACATGGCAAAAACTACAAAATGTATAACACGAGTAATGTAGTAAGAACTTTAAGCATGTAAAAGGAATCACAAACTCATATATGTATGAAATACTATGCTCATATTATTTTAATTTCAGATTCACACATAGACTTCCCAAGTTTCAAAACTCCCCCTCAATTTAAGCCATGAGGATGCATAACCCCTATTTCACTATGAATGTAACAAAAACGAGTGAAATGCAAATGTTTTGTAAAAATGTCAGCCAATTGTTATTCGGTATCTACATAGTGAAGCACAATGTTTCCTTTTTCAACATTATCTCGGAGAAAGTGATACCTAATGTCAATGTGCTTAGTTCTAGAATATTTCAATATTATTTAAAGCACAAATTCTCAAATATTGCACGGGATTTTTAGCAATGCAAATAGCACTAGTGTTATCACAGAACAGTGGAGCACTATCTAGATCAACCCCATAGTCCTTCAGTGTTTGAACAATCCAAAGAATTTGTGAGCAAGCACTAGCAGCAGCTATATATTCAGATTTGGCTGTGGATTGTGCAACTGAATTTTGCTTTCTAGAGGACCAAGCAACAAGAGAATTACCAAGCAAATGACAAGCACCGGAAGTACTTTTCCTATCAATCCTACTACCCCCAAAATCAGCATCCGAAAAAGCTTTCAAAGTAACGGTTGAGGAAGAAGGAAGAAAAATGCCAAATTCTTGAGTTCCATGTAAGTACCTGAGAATCCTTTTGACGGCTTGACGATGTGAAGCACGTGGAGAGGCTTGAAACCGTGCACAAAGACATACACTGAATTGTATGTCCGGTCTTGATGCCGTGAGGTACAAAAGTGATCCGATCATGCTTCTATATTCTTTTTGATCCACGGGTTCACCATCTTCATCAAGTTGAAGTGTTGTTGCTGTTCTCATTGGTGTCCGAAGAGGCTTGCTTTTGTCCATGTTGAAGCGCCTTAGGAGGTCTTCTGTATACTTCGTTTGATGCACAAAGGTACCCTCCTTAGTTTGCTTGATTTGCAGCCCCAAAAAGTAAGTGAGTTCACCCATCATACTCATTTCAAATTCTGAACTCATGATTGCTGAAAACTTGGACACAAGATCATGAGAAGCACAACCAAAGATAATATCATCCACATACACTTGAACGAATAATGAGTCATTGCCATGCTTAAGCACAACAAGAGTTTTATCAAAATCTAGACCTTCAACTTGAGTGAAACCTTGAGCAACCAGCCTAGCCTTATTCCTAACCACAACCCCATTCTCACTTTGTTTATTTTTAAATACCCATTTAGTTCCAATTAAAGTGTGACCTTGAGGTGGAGGTACAAGTTTTCAAACATTATTTCTTTCAAAATTTTCTAACTCTTCTTGCTTGGCAATAATCCAAGATTCATTAGTGAGTGCGTGTGATATATCTTTGGGTTCAAAAGAAGCAACAAAAGCAGAATGAGCATAAGAGTTTGGATCGCAAAACCTGGACCGTGTGACTCGTTCGTGCAAGCTTCCAATCATCTGTTGTGGGGGTGATCTTTGTAAAACCGTAGGGGAACAGATGTCTCACAAGCTTCTTCTTCTTCATGTTCATCACAAATTGATGAGCTTTTGACTTGAGGATGATTTGAATGAGCATTGATGGTTTTCGGTGCCGGTTGAGAATTAACATCCGGAGCTGAACCAAAGTCTTTAGCTGCTGAATTTTCGGGCAGCAGCTCCAATTCTTCCTCATCTTCAACGAAAATGCTCCCCCCCTGCGGATATGGATCTGGACCTGCAATGTTTGAGCTAGTACTTGGGCTAGCTTCATCAACAGACACTTCACAAGTCTCCACAATTTTGTTAGTGTCAAGTAAAAGCACACGGTAGCCTCTAGTATGAGATGGATAACCAAGAAACATGCCATCAATGGATCTAGGTTCAAATTTATCAAGATTACCATGTTTCTTAACAAAGCATTTGCAACCAAAGACCCGAAAGTGTGTAACACTAGGCCTATGTCCAAACCGGAGCTCATATGGTGTTTTACCTAGCTTAGCACGCAAGAAAACACGATTTGAGATATAACAAGCGGTTGCTAACGCATCAGCCCAAAATTTCCTAGGAGTTTGATATTCATCAAGCATAGTCCAAGCCATCTCAACTAAGGTTCTGTTCTTTCTTTCTACAACACCATTTTGTTGAGGTACATATGGTGAAGAAAATTGATGATGTATTCTATTTTCAGCACAAAAGTGATCAAAAGATTGATTTTTAAATTCAGTTCCATTATCACTTCTAATTGCTTTTAAAGATCCTGGGTGATCAATTGATAATCTAAGAAATAAAGTTCTAAAGTGACTAAAAGCTTCATTCTTAGACGCCATAAAGTAAACCCAAGAGTATCTAGAATAATCATCAACAATCACAAGAACATACCATTTACCTCCGAAGGATTGAACACCTGAAGGTCCTACGGTGTCAAGGTGCAAAAGTTGACAAGGTTCAGTTGTCATGATTATTGTGAGAGGAGTATGTAAACCTACAACCATCTTAGCATGTCTACAAGAAGAGCACACAATTTCTTTGTCCCCTTTAAGCTTAGGCAGCCCACGTATGCGATCAAGAGCACTAACACGCGTTAGGTGATCAAAGCCTACGTGACCAAGTCTACGATGCCAAAAATATAGGTCCTTTGAATCATTAGCAACTAGACACCTATGCTTGGAGGAAGACATATCAAAATCAGCTTTAAAAACTCTTCCAAACCGAGACATGTTAAAAATAAGCTCACTATTTGAACTTACAACTTTGCACCAGTTTTTATTTAAAATAATTTCCAGATTTTCATCTAGCAATTGTGAAACAGAAAGCAAGTTGTATTTCAAATTTTTGACAAGTGCCACATACTTCAAAGTGTAGTGATCATTTACTCTAACCGAACCCTTAGCAATTATAGGAGTTGTGGAATTATCGGCAAAAGTAACATTCTCTACACATGACACAAAAGAGAGGGAGGAGAACCAATCTTTGTTACCGGTCATGTGGCGTGAGCAACCTGAATCCACAATCCAAATGTTCTCCTTCCTCAAACGTGTAACCTACATAGAAGCACAATACGTCGATGACTCAATACTGGGGTTAGTCAAAAGGCATTTAGGAATCCAGTACTGAGTCACACGACGTGCAGCAGGAAAACACGCGAAAGCTGAGACAAAACAGCAGGTTTATGAGTCAAAGTTTGAGTTTTTTTATTCTTAACTACTGACCTATAAGGTGTTACTTGTGTAGCACAAAAATCTGTAGCTCCGAAGGCAAAAACAGAAGGTCCGGAGGTAAACTTTGAATGTTTTTGACTCAAAACAGTAGATTGTACATTCGGTTCAATATGTGCAGCAAATTTTGCATGAAAGTTATGAGATCTAGCAACCATTCTTTCCCTTTTCTGTTGTTTAGCTAGTCTATAATAAAAATCTATGACATGACCATCTCTACCACAGTAGGTATAATAAAATTTAACTTTGTGTTCATGTCTAGATGAGCAAACAACATTTTTATTTGAAACCGAATGAGACAACACTCCTGCAGATTTGAAAACAACTTCTTTTTGTTTAGGAACTGTTTGAATCAAACCACTTCCTAATGTCTTTACAATTTTAGGTGGATGTGCCTTAGCATGAGCATGAGAATCAAAACCTAAACCAGTTTTATCATTGCAAGACCTGGAAGAATTCAGCAGCAAGTTTAAGTTCTTATTCCTATTACAAAACCGATCTAATGTCCTATGCATGTTGTCAAGTTTATTGGACAAATCAAGGCAATTTTCACATGAAGTTTTTCCTTTTAATTTGCAATCGGAACAATATTTAACATCATGAGAACGTAAAGCATTGTTCAATATAGAAATTTCATTCATAGCATCTTGCAGTTTTTTATCAAGATCATCACAACTAGAACAATGCAAATCAATTGTAGAACAAGAAACATCTTTTAAGTTTCCAATATTAAGTGCAGCAATCTTTTTGTTCTTTTCAATTTCAAGTTCAAGTTTATCAAGTGTGGAGGAATGTGCACTTCTTAGGGAGGACAATTGTTCATAGATCAGGTCACAAGAGGGACATGCATCATCACTAGGAATTAGAGATTTTAACCGATTGATTTCAGTTCCTAGTGATTCAATTTTAGTAGTATTATCCCTAAGTTTTTTGTCCTTTTTCTTGACAATAACAGTTGCACGAGAAATAGCATCACACATTTCATTACATGTAGAACATACCTCATCATCGTCACTGTTGTGTTCTGCATCCTCCTGACTTGATCTTGATTTTGTTTTGCCCGCCATGAAGCATATGTTGGCCAGGTCAACATCATCTTCATCACTTTAAAAGTCTATGTCACTTGAACTGAACTCTTGAAGGGCGGTGATGAAACTGTTGATCATCTTGCGTCCTATGGTACCTTTCTTCTTCTTGTTGGAATTTCAAGAGGAGGTCCGGTCCTTTCTTTGTTTTTCTTCCCGGGTGGTCGGACCTGAAAGGTTAGGGCATTCTGTACGAAAGTGTCCTGTTTTACCACATTCAAAACAGCGTTGAGGTCCGGAGCTTCCTCTCCTTCTAGTTCTCACATTTTGCAATGCTTTTGAGAATCTAGTAGAGATGAGTGCCAACTCCTCTTCTGAAAATTCTTCGATCTGCTCCAGGGTTAGTGAGGACAACAAAGCAAGAGTATTGCAAGATGATGATTGGCTGGAGCTAGACATATCACGTTGTTAAACAAATGCAATAGACTTATTTGGGTTCTTACGTGCTATTATGTCAATTTCATGAGTTTTTAGCTTGGAATATATCACATCTAAAGTAAGTGTACTCATGACAGTAGATTCACGAATAGATGTGACTTTCATCTCCAAATTGACATTTTTAATGCACTTAGCAATTGCCTAGCATTTTCAGCATCTAAAAAATTAACATTGACACTACGCAAGTTGCTGAGAATTTTATTAAAGCGAGCAAAAAGGACATCAATAGACTCACCGGGTTGCATCTCGAAGTGCATGTATTCTTTTTTGAACATGTCTTGCCTTACCTCTTTGATCTTGTTGGATCCTTCGTGGTAGTCACAAAGTGCTTTCCACACATCGTATGCAGATCGGAGGTGTGCAACACGGTCGAAGTCGCTTTGTGTTAATCCTTGTATGATCAAGTTCCGAGCCTTGTTGTTGTTGTCGACATCTCTCAGATTTGTAGCTGTAACTTGATCATTTGATGGCACTTCGTAAGTCTTGTATAACTTCTCCCATATTAAGCCTTGTGCCTGGATGAAAGCCTCCATGCGTACCTTCCAAACCTGAAAATCAATACCAGCGAACACACAAGGTTTGGCAGAGTACTTCTCCTAGATGATTAGTCAAAAACACGCGCAAATCACAAAGATTAGAGCACTGTGGCTCTGATACCAATTGTAGGATCGAAGAGCACGTGAAAATCTACCAGAGGGGGGGGGGGTGAATGGTAGATTTAAAAATCTTACGCAGCGGAAACAATTAAACCCCAACCCCTTCGGCAGAAAAACGATCTGTTAAAGAAATCGTGTGTAAGACTAATCTAAACGTGTTTCACTGTGACAAAATTGATAGATATCAGATAGAATCAAGTCATGAAGACAACATAACAATAATCACTCAAATCCGTCAAGAAAAACTCAAGTTATGATCGAAAGATCAAACAAAGGTCAATCTCCCCTACCCGAGAAAAAAAACAGTTCTGGAACGCTGCAAAGAAACTCGTGTAGATCATAGACAACAAATCCAATGACCGTGAAATTTTGAAAGATGATATATAATCAAGTTGTGAAGACAACCCAAAAATAATCATGCCAATTGGATCTGTAAAACTCGAGTTGTGATAAAACCACCGACGGAAGGTAGTGCTGTCCAGAAACTCGACGAGTAAAACTTGTCTGGAACAAGTCGGACGAACAAGGCATAAAAGTTCCTTCAAACTACAAATTTTATTCAGTAGAACACAAGAGGAACAGCCCCAAAGTCGTGCACCACGAGCTCTGGGCTCCCTTGCTTATATAATCAGCTCGAAAGCCAACTCAACTCAAATCAGGAACCTAATCCTACTCTGTTCACGAATCATAACTTTCCATAACTGCTTAGGATTCTTCTATACGCAGATAGAAGCAATCTTAAGACTTCCAAACACCTTAGGAACGTATCACACATTCCTAAACAACTCAATTTCGTGACCCACACGAAATCCTATCATAACCAACTCAAATCTTTCCATATTTGAGTCAAACCCGACTCAGCCGTAGCCTGAGTCCATAACCTAGTCGGTTGGACCTTTCCGACCAACTCTTTACGTCCACATATCTTCATCACGCCTCGAAACCATGTAGCCTCGTCCATGCACTCCTTGCACACGTGCAAACATCTTCCAATGATGTCCATGATACCTTCACATGCATTGTTCTTGATTCAATTATGCTGCGCAACCTCCTGATCAGCTCAACCACAATTCCTCCTGAATTTGGTTGTTGGAACCTCATCTCCTCCCTGATACTAGTCCAATGGATCCCGTCACCAGCCATGTCTTGAACTCAAGCAACACCTGCACATGAATAAACAACCAATCCATACGAGCCCAAGTCCACGACTTGACTCAAGTTAGTTCCAAACACAACACCTTATGTGAGCACATCACATAAGCATGTTGCAAAACCACGGTAACACGATATTATCCATATCAACCAAAACGCACCAAAAACTTAGCAAATGAATACTAAGCAATCTTTCCAACAATGTAAAGCAAGTACGAAACATTGCAAATGAAAAGCAGAAGCACTGCAGTCAAGTTTCGAACCTTCCCAGAGCAACCCGGACCTTGAGATGGAGCTAACAAAAGCTAGTAGAACCTAGCGTCAGAGCTTACCAAAACTAGTACACCAAGCTCCCGCCGGAGCTTACAAAACTAGCAGGACCTAGATAAAATGGTGTTTTGGTGATATTCAAAACTTTTATCGTCAAAGCAAGTGTATTCACTACAAGCCAATGAATTCAGCACACATAGGTCTTACAAACTTGATTTCTATACCTCACTTCATCCAAAAAGACGGTGTACATGAGACACTGACGGTTCTTGACAGATACACACAAGTATAGGAAGATGAAAGAACAATTTGATAACAAAATCAAAAAAGATACTGCACCAAAACCTTACAGTGGAAAACTTGTGTTCGAAATGGTCAAGAACATTCATATTGCTTTCGGTAAGGGCAAAAAATGTGAAGGAATCAAGAGAAATAAAAGCACATCTTCGGATGATACAACTGACATGGCTTTTGAGAAACAATCATTTTTTTTCGAGTATCTTCCGTATTGGAAGAATATGGAATTTTGCCATAGTATTGATTTGATGCACGTTACAAAGAATGTATTTGACAGCATCATTGGGACCTTGCTAGACATGCCGAGGAAAACAAAGGACGGTGTGATGCCCGGTTCCGAAAATGAACCAAGCTAACGCATATGTGTGCCCAGGATGTTCATCACACATACACGAGTGCAATCACAAAAGAGTATACAAAAAATTACCACAAGACAAGATTAATTAACCATATTTTATTACACAATCCATATTATCCTCGAATACAAGCTCTAATGAATATTAATGACAAGTTCAACTAATGCAGCGGAAATAAACTAATTAAGAATCTAAGCAACTATGCAACATAAGCGACAGGGTATGTATGCGCAACTCCAATCAACACCACAGGCAAAGCTGACGGTAGACACGGCCTAGAACTCCGCATTATCACCATAAAACTCCCAATCCTGACCTGCAACTATTGGGGGGGGGATTGCAAGAGTGAGTACATGTCGTACTTAGCAAGTGTGGAAAGTATGACATGTGGCTGATTCAAATGATGACAATAATAATGGCAAAGTGCTGAAAAGTACAGTAAAACATTTGAAAAGCAATATATCATATTATGTGAAGTAATCCCATCATAATCACAAGTAATACCATAATACCAAACTGAATTCATTACCATCATCAATAAGTCCAGATTTCACCATTGCCAATAACCATATTCAATACCAGAAATTAAATCCATAACTGTTATCAAACCATAACCATTCCAATACCAAATTCCTCTAATCATGGAAGTTGTCCAGGTGCTCATAACCTGGAGCACGGCTATCATGATAGTTTTAATTGACTCTGCAGAGTTTGTACCTCTTTACCCACGTGTTCGTGATTTCATCACCTTTCGACGACTAAGAACCTCCCTTATGCCCATGACCCGTCGGTCACATTACACACTTCTGTTGGTGTGTGGCCAAGAGATCACAAAATAGCCTTTACAAAGGGATTACTGGCCTATTCAGACCCCACTGAGGTTTCACCGGTGGCGATGCCTCCAACATAGCACATCTTCAACCAAGGGCCCCCTCTTGAGCCATTCGGATCCCAGGGTAGTCCCACCAATCATGAACAAACCCAATCTGACTACCCCTTCCCCGAGCATCCACAATGGTCCAAACAGCACTAGCAAAGCCCTAATTAATCAGCTACGCTGCACCCATACTTGGCCTCGTGGTGGCACTGTAGTCCTGGCTTATTCTCGCATGAACCGGTCCTTAGATCTAAAGCAAGCAAACCACCATAACATCCAACCCATCCACATACCAGGCTTGCTTAGATCACCCATTACCATACCATATCAACCAGTTCATGTTATCCATAATCTCATCCATGCATAAATAAATTGATTGGTATAGTTGTTTTCCATCCCAGTTGATTAAGCGAAGCAAAAAGGTAAAAAGCCCTTCCCGACTCTCTACCATAAATTCCAGGTGACAAGGGTGGTCAAAAAAACTAGTAAACTTCCTACCATAGGATTCCCATCAAATTGACACAACATGCAGTTTGCAAACAAAACATTTATTTAAAAAAAAACAGGATCAATATGCTTCAAGGACACTTGCCTTGCTCTTGCTGTTGATTAGGGTCAAAGCCTTCAAACTCCTGGTGCTGTAGATCCTCCGCGGCACTCTCTAGCGCAAATCCGTCTAATCCACACAATAAACATACAAGACAAGAAACACAATCAAAGAGTGCACAAATATTACTCAATATGACATGACATGCATGATTGATGCAAATGCAAGGTAGAACTTGTTACTAGATTGCTTTTAATGATCACTAACTAGTTCTAATAGCTTTTAACAAGTTTATATAGGTTTGGAGTTGATTAGATCAAATTTTAGAATTAATTCAACACAATTTAACCAGAAAGATCGGACTAGTCCGCTAGGGACCGGACAAGTCCGCACTCTGCGAGATCAGCAGATTAGGGTTTTCTAGATCGACGTGAATTTGGAGATTAGGGGTTGAATTCACGTAAGGAAAAGATAATAGGAGGTATACCAGGTGTTTAGAACTCCAATGAACCAAGAAACTTGGAGGTAACACTTGGATCTTGATGATCTAGGGTTGGTGATGAACTTGGAGATGAATTGGTGGTGAAGGACGAAACTTGGTGGAGATCTTGATCCTCCTTCGTTTCCTCCTCTTCTTCTTCTTGTTTGGGATCTTCTCCTCCCTCCTTGATGGTGGCTCCCCACGAACTAGGGTTTGGGTGGGTGGAAAAGTGGCAAATAGATGTCAAACCAAGGGGTGGGGTTGTTTATATAGAGGTGGAGGCTAGGGTTAGATGGATTTCGAGTTTGGGATGAGTAGAGGCCGGTTTAGAGTCCCACATGGGCTCTAAAAGAGTTAGGCACGACGTCCCTAGGCCCACTTAACGTGAAACCCAAGAAACAAGTCGTAAAACAAAAGGTCAATATCGGAGTCACGAAATATCGGAGAAGTCCGGACAGGACCAGACTAGTCCGAAGTCGTCCAGAGAGAAAATCGGAGAAGTCTGGCCAAACATCGGACAAGTCCGAATTTGAACAGAAAGGAAAATGGACAAGTCCGCTGGAACACCGGACTAGTCCGGAAAAGTCCAGGGACTTAGCAAATTTTCAAGGATTCATGGAATATCGGACTAGTCCGCACAAAATCGGACAAGTCCGAAGTTGTCCAGAGGCAAATATCGGACTAATCCGCAGCAAAAACGGACAAGTCCGTTTTTAGACAGAGATAAATCGGACTAGTCCTCAGCAAAACCGGACAATTCCGCACTTTCCTACATTTTTAAGTGCGGTTTTGCTCCAAATCAATTTTAAACTTGTTCCTCTTGTTATGGGTTAATGTTAAACATGTATATGAGTGTATGCAAGGAATGATGCATGAAAATGAGGGTGTTACAAACCTACCCCCCTTAAAATGAATCTCGCCCTCGAGATTCGACGCGGAAGAGAAGAGATAGGGAAATTCCTTCTTGAGATCATCCTCCAATTCCCACGTCGCTTCTTTTTCGGTGTGGTGCTTCCATTGAACTTTACACCATCTAATGACCCTGTTCCTTGTGACTCTCTCCTTAGTTTCCAAGATTTTGACCGGTTGCTCGGCATACGTCAAATCTTCCTCTAATTCCAATCCTTCTATTGGTACTTGTTCTTCCGGTACTCTCAAGCACTTCTTGAGCTGAGAAACATGAAAGACATCATGTACGTCTGAAAGATGAGCTGGCATTTCCAACTTATATGTTACTTCTCCTCTTTTGTCCAAAATCTTGAATGGTCCAATATAGCGAGGTGCGAGCTTGCCTCTTATGTTAAACCTCTTATGACCTCTCATTGGTGACACCTTGAGGTAAACAAAATCTCCTATTTCAAAGGCTAATTTCCTTCTCCTATTATCCGCATAGCCTTTTTGCCTTGATTGGGCAGCCCTCAAGTTTTCACGAATTATTTGGACTTGCTTTTGGGCTTCTTGCAACACATCCGGACCAAATACTTGAGTTTCTCCTGCCTCATTCCAGAATAAAGGTGTCCTACACTTCCTCCCATAAAGCGCTTCATATGGTGACATTTTCAAGCTGGCTTGGTCACTATTGTTGTATGAAAATTCCGCGTATGGCAAGCTTTTGTCCCAACTTTTCCCATGCTTTAAAGCACAAGCTCTTAACATGTCCTCCAAAATATGATTGGTCCTCTCGGTTTGTCCATCCGTTTGAGGATGATATGCTGAACTAAAATTCAACCTCGTTCCCAAAGCTTCATGTAATTTTTGCCAAAATCTGGAGGTAAATTGAGAACCTCGATCCGAGACTATCTTCTTAGGGACTCCATGTCGACACACAATATGCTCCATGTATATTTCGGCCAATCGTGCAGCTGTATACTTGGTCTTCACAGGGACAGAATGAGCTGACTTGGTTAAGCGATCCACAATTACCCAAATTGAGTCATACCCGGACTGAGTACGTGGTAACCCAACTATGAAGTCCATTCCAATTTCTTCCCACTTCCATTCCGGAATCTTTAACGGTTGCAATAATCCGGCTGGCCTTTGATGTTCCGCCTTAACTCGTTGGCACGCATCACACAATGCTACATATTCAGCTATGTCCTTTTTCATGCTATCCCACCAATAGCAAGCCTTCAAGTCCTTGTACATCTTCGTACAACCAGGATGAATTGAGTAAGGCGAGTCATGTGCCTCCTTTAATATTTACTCCCGAATATGCTTTGCATTAGGCACAACGATCCTCTTTCCAAGCCATAAGGTACCATGTTCATCCTCGTCAAATCTGAATTCTCTCCCTTCTTCGTTTCTTTCCTTGATTTCCTTGATCTCCTCATCTGTGGTTTGTGCCTCTCGAATTTCTTGTTCCAAGGTTGGGTTTAATTCCATCATCTCCATCTCATTTACAAACCCGAGGTTCAACCGTTCAAACTCCTTACATAACTCGAATGGTAACTCTCGAACTGTGAGTTGATGACTTACTCTCTTTCTACTCAAAGCATCGGCCACTACATTGGCTTTTCCCGGATGATAGTTGATCCCCAAATCATAATCTTTGATGAGCTCCAACCATCTTCGTTGCCTCAAGTTCAGATCCATTTGTGTGAAAATATACTTCAAACTCTTATGATCCGTGTAAATTTCACACCTATGTCCAAGAATATAGTGTCTCCAAATCTTCAATGCATGTACCATGTCCGCGAGTTCCAAATCGTGCGTGGGGTAATTCTGCTCATGTTTCTTCAATCTTCTTGATGCATAGGCGACCACTTGACCTTCTTGCATCAATACACACCCAAGTCCTTGTCTTGATGCATCACAATAGATGTCGAAACTCTTGCTTACATCCGGCAATACCAAAACTGGGGCTGTTGTTAACCTCTTCTTCAATTCCTCAAAACTGTTTTGACAAGCTTCAGTCCATTGGAACACCTTTCCCTTCATTAGCAACTCCATCATAGGCTTGGCTATCTTGGAAAAATCCTTGATAAACCGACGGTAATATCCAGCCATCCCAAGAAAACTCCTTATTTCCTTGACATTTTGCGGTGGTTCCCATTTCAACACGTCTCTTACTTTTCCGGGGTCAACCGATACTCCTCCTCCTGAGATGATATGACCCCAAAATGGCACCTCTTTCAACCAAAACTGACACTTGTTGAACTTGGCATACAATTGATGCTCCCTCAATTTCTGCAACGTAAGCCTCAAGTGTTCCTCATGTTCCTTCTCATCCTTCGAGTAGATCATAATATCATCAATAAACACCACAACGAACTTATCTAAGTACTCCATGAAGACCTTGTTCATGAGGTACATAAAGTAGGCAGGTGCATTTGTCAATCCAAAAGACATCACGGTGTACTCATAAGATCCATACCGTGTCCTAAAAGCTGTCTTGGGTATGTACGATGGTCTAATCTTCATTTGAAAGTATCCCGACCTCAAGTCAATATTAGAGAAGACACAAGCACCCTTCATCTGATCAAACAAGTCTTCTATGCGTGGCAAGGTGTACTTGTTCTTGATTGTTACCTCGTTGAGAGCTCGGTAATCCACGCACATCCTTTGGGATCCATCCTTCTTGTCCACAAACAGCACAGGCGCTCCCCAAGGTGAAGAACTAGGGCGAATAAAACCCTTCTCTAATTGCTCTTGAATTTGCTTCTTGAGCTCCGCTAATTCCATAGGAGGCATCCTATACGGCCTCTTAGCTATAGGTGCAGTTCCAGGTATTAAATCAATAACAAACTCAATGTCTCGATCGGGTGGCATACCTGGCAACTCATCCGGAAACACATCCAAAAATTCACACACTACCGGAATCTCCTCAATTGCGGCACCGTCCACATGATTCAGCTCCAATTGCTTCGGTGCGGTTTGAGATGCTTCAAATTCTACGGTGATCCCTTCCTCATTAGTCAACTTCACCTTCTTTGTGGCACACTCAATAACTCCATTGTGCTTCCTCAACCAGTCCATACCAAGTATAATATCCAACCCTTGAGAATCCAAAACGATAAGGTTGGCAGAGAAGTCTACCCCCCTTATTCTAAGGCTTACTTTCAGACATACTATATTTGTCCTCATCTCTCCTCCAGGAGACTTAACCAATAGAGTAAACTTCATATGAGAGACAGGCAAACTATACTTGGCAACATACTTCGATGCAATGAATGAATGCGATGCTCCAGAATCAAATAACATAGTCACGGGGTTGGAGTTGGCGAGAAACATACCGATGACCACATCATCCGCTTGTTGAGCATCCTCCGTAGAGACATGGTTCACGTTGCCACGAGCAAAATTCTGCTGTCCACGGCTTCCTTGTGGCTGTCCTCCATTAGGTCTTGGGTTTTGCCTTGATGCATTGCTTCCTTGACCAAGGCCCGACTTAGGACATTGATGCGCAAAGTGTCCAGCTTCTCCACAAGTATAACACTTCTTAACCCCACCAGAATTGTTGGGACGAGCTTGGTTTTGAGCATTTGCAGCAGGAAAATTAGCACGAGGCTCATAAGGCATTGGAGGCCTAGGTGCTTGCATAATAGGGCGCTGCTGCACAAACTGAGTTGGGCGTGGTGCATAACCAGGGCACTGAGCAGGAATAGAGGAGCTGTAATGAGGCGTATTGGGCGGCGCAAAGCGAGGGCGCACATTACTTCCTTGTTGCTGTCCTTGGCATGGTGCCTTCCTCTTGATTTCTTGCTCCATCTCACGGATCTTGTTCTCAACCACAATTGCTTTGTCCACAAGCTTCTGGAAATTGACATAATCCCAGTTGAGCAATTGCACTTTGATCGTATTGTTCAATCCCCTCATGAACAAGTATTGCTTCCGGCTGTCCCGGCTAACATCCTCAGGCGCATATCTTGAGAGTTGAGTGAACTTATTGAGATATTCACTCACGCTTGATTTTCCTTGTCTCAAGTTCTCAAATTCTTGCCTCTTCAAGATCATAACACCTTCCGGCACATAATGAGAACGGAAACTCTCCTTGAATTCCGCCCAGGTAATTCTCTCTTGGTTCTCATGAGCATTGCAATAAGAATCCCACCAATCTGCAGCTGCTCCAACGAGTTGATGATAAGCAAATAGGACCTTCTCCCGGTCACTACATTGGACAATAGCTAGCTTCTTCTCCACGGACTTGAGCCAATCATCCGCATCCATAGGGTTTGCAGCTTGAGCAAAGGTTGGCGGCCTAGTCCTCATAAACTCTCCCAACCAGTTATGAGGAGGCAGGGGTGGCGGTGGAGGCATGTGGGGCTGATTGTTGATGTTATTGCTAGCCTGCAGCTGTCTCATTGTTTGTATCATGGTCTGCATGAGCTGGTTTTGCATGGCCAATAGCTGCTCAATATTGATAGCTCCCTGAGTAGATCCTTGTCCGATGTTGGTCTGAGGTACTCCATTGTTCTCCTCCTCATCATTGCCATCCCTCTGGTTGCGAGTCCTCACCATCTGAAGAAAAGCAGTAGGTAAGAATTAGAAAATGTCCCCAACTATATGCATCAAGGGATATGAAACTAACCAACTAGCTATACTAGCCTAGGTGGACATGGCAATGCTAAAGCATCCCAAAATCCTCTATTAAGCACACAAGCAAACAATATATATATATAGCAAACAGCAAGCCAACAAAATCAAATCGATTCCTGAGTGCTCCTATGTGCTCTAAGGTGTCCATTCTATCTAGGCTGCGTCCT
Source organism: Tuctoria greenei (assembly GCA_036927565.1). Lineage (NCBI taxonomy): Eukaryota > Viridiplantae > Streptophyta > Magnoliopsida > Poales > Poaceae > Tuctoria > Tuctoria greenei. Next base: position 222,532,945 of record JAYESD010000002.1, on the reverse strand, counting down.
ATGGTCAACCTGTGGCTCTGATACCAATCTGTGACGCCCGGTTTCGAAAATGAACCAATCTAACGCATATGTGTGCCCAGGATGTTCATCACACATACACAAGTGCAATCACAAAAGAGTATACAAAAAATTACCACAAGAAAAGATTAATTAACCAAATTTTATTACACAATCCAGATTATCCTCGAATACAAGCTCTAATGAATATTAATGACAAGTTCAACTAATGCAGCGGAAATAAACTAATTAAGCAATCTAAGCAACTATGCAACATAAGCGACAGGGTATGTATGCGCAACTCCAATCAACACCACAGGCAAAGCTGACGGTAGACATGGCCTAGAACTCCGCATTATCACCATAAAACTCCCAATCCTAACTTGCAACTGTTGGGGGGGGGATTGCAAGAGTGAGTACATGTCGTACTCAACAAGTGTGGAAAGTATGACATGTGGCTGATTCAAATGACGACAATAATAATGGCAAAGTGCTGAAAAGTACAGTAAAACATTTGAAAAGCAATATATCATATTATGTGAAGTAATCCCATCATAATCACAAGTAATACCATAATACCAAACTGAATTCATTACCATCATCAATAAGTCCAGATTTCACCATTGCCAATAACCATATTCAATACAGAAATTAAATCCAAAACTGTTATCAAACCATAACCATTCCAATACCAAATTCCCTCTAATCATGGAAGTTGTCCAGGTGCTCATAACCGGGAGCACGGCTATCATGATAGTTTTAATTGACTCTGCAGAGTTTGTACCTCTTTACACACGTGTTCGTGATTTCATCACCTTTCGGCGACTAAGAACCTCCCTTATGCCCATGACCTGTCGGTCACATTACACACTTCTGTTGGTGTGTGGCCAAGAGATCACAAAATAGCCTTTACAAAGGGATTACTGGCCTATTCAGACCCCACTGAGGTTTCACCAGTGGCGATGCCTCCAACTGAGCACATCTTCAACCAAGGGCCCCCTCTTGAGCCATTCGGATCCCAGGGTAGTCCCACCAATCATCAACAAACCCAATCCGACTACCCCTTCCCCGAGCATCCACAATGGTCCAAACAGCACTAGCAAAGCCCTAATTAATCAGCTACGCCGCACCCATACTTGGCCTCGTGGTGCTACTATAGTCCTGGCTTATTCTCGCATGAACTGGTCCTTAGATCTAAAGCAAGCAAACCACCATAACATCTAACCCATCCACATACCAGGCTTGCTTAGATCACCCATTACCATACCATATTAACCAGTTCATGTTATCCATAATCTCATCCATGCATAAATAAATTGATTGGTATAGTTGTTTTCCATCCCAGTTGATTAAGCGAAGCAAAAAGGTAAAAAGCCCTTCCCGACTCTCTACCATAAATTCCAGGTGACAAGGGTGGTCAACAAAACTAGTAAACTTCCTACCATAGGATTCCCATCAAATTGACACAGCATGCAGTTTGCAAACAAAACATTTATTAAAAAAAAACAGGATCAATATGCTTCAAGGACACTTGCCTTGCTCTTGCTGTTGATTAGGGTCAAAGCCTTCAAACTCCTGGTGCTGTAGATCCTCCGCGGCACTCTCTAGCGCAAATCGGTCTAATCCACACAATAAACATACAAGACAAGAAACACAATCAAAGAGTGCACAAATATTACTCAATATGACATGACATGCATGATTGATGCAAATGCAAGGTAGAACTTGTTACTAGATTGCTTTTAATGATCACTAACTAGTTCTAATAGCTTTTAACAAGTTTATATAGGTTTGGAGTTGATTAGATCAAATTTTAGAATTAATTCAACACAATTTAACCAGAAAGATCGGACTAGTCCGCTAGGGACCGGACAAGTCCGCACTCTGCGAGATCAGCAGATTAGGGTTTTCTAGATCGACGTGAATTTGGAGATTAGGGGTTGAATTCACGTAAGGAAAAGAGAATAGGAGGTATACCAGGTGTTTAGAACTCCAATGAACCAAGAAACTTGGAGGTAACACTTGGATCTTGATGATCTAGGGTTGGTGATGAACTTGGAGATGAATTGGTGGTGAAGGACGAAACTTGGTGGAGATCTTGATCCTCCTTCGTTTCCTCCTCTTCTTCTTCTTGTTTGGGATCTTCTCCTCCCTCCTTGATGGTGGCTCCCCACGAACTAGGGTTTGGGTGGGTGGAAAAGTGGCAAATAGATGTCAAACCAAGGGGTGGGGTTGTTTATATAGAGGTGGAGGATAGGGTTAGATGGATTTCGAGTTTGGGATGAGTAGAGGCCGGTTTAGAGTCCCACATGGGCTCTAAAAGAGTTAGGCACGATGTCCCTAGGCCCACTTAACGTGAAACCCAAGAAACAAGTCATAAAACAAAAGGTCAATCTCGGAGTCACGAAATATCGGACAAGTCCGGACAGGACCGGACTAGTCTGAAGTCGTCCAGAGAGAAAATCGGACAAGTCTGGCCAAACATCGGACAAGTCCGAATTTGAACAGAAAGGAAAACGGACAAGTCCGCTGGAACACCGGACTAGTCCGGAAAAGTCCAGGGACTTAGCAAATTTTCAAGGATTCATGGAATATCGGACTAGTCCGCACAAAATCGGACAAGTCCGAAGTTGTCCAGAGGCAAATATCGGACTAATCCACAGCAAAAACGGACAAGTCCGTTTTTAGACAGAGAGAAATCGGACTAGTCCTCAGCAAAACCGGACTAGTCCGCACTTCCCTACATTTTTAAGTGCGGTTTTGCTCCAAATCAATTTTAAACTTGTTCCTCTTGTTATGGGTTAATGTTAAACATGTATATGAGTGTATGCAAGGCATGATGCATGAAAATGAGGGTGTTACAGACGGATTAAATTCATGTATGGACCTAGTAAATCTTGATTTGAGACCAGAGCTTCATCCAGTAGAAAAGGCAAACGGGAAGCATTACCTTCCCCCAGCCAGCTACAACTTGATGCTAGAAGAGTAAAAAGCAATTTGCGAATGCTTGCATGGGATCAAAGTGCCCCCACGAGTTTCTCATCCAATATCCAAAAACTAGTCTCGATGAAAGACTTGTGTTTATTCGGTTATAATTCTCACGACTGTCACATGATGATGACAGTGTTCCTTGCCATTGCAATAAGAGTCATCAAACCTGAGCATATAAAAGTTGTCATCACACGTTTGTGTTACTTCTTCAATGGAGTTTTGCAAAAGGTGATAGCACGTGAAGATTTAGACTATCTGAAAACATACATCGTCGAGACTATGTGCAAGCTTGAGATGTGTTTCCCACCATCCTTTTTTGATATGCAAGTACACCTAATCATATATCTTGTTGATCAGATAAAAGCATCGGGGCCACTATATTTACATCATATGTTTTCGTTGGAGAGATGTTTAGGAGTATTAAAAGGTTATGTGCGGAATCGTGCTCACCTAGAGGGTTCAATTATAGAAGGATACACCACTGAAGAAGTGATTGAGGGTTGCGCTGATTACATCAAAGATGGAAAACCGATAGGTGTGCCTATACCAGTACATGAGGGCAGACTACGTGGGAGAGGCAAAGTGGGTAAGAAAACTTTTATCGTTCAAGATTACAAGAATGTACACCATGCACATTTTGGTGTACTACAACAGCTCGCAATAGCTGAGTCGTACATCGAGAAACACCAAATTGAGCTTCGTGAAAAAAACCAAGATCGCACAGAGGACTGGATCATGAAAGAGCACAGAAGATGTTTCACTGAATGTTTAATGGACAAAAATATACCATACAAAAACACTATAGAAGAGGCAACAATGAAGAAGTTAGCTTCTGGCCCATCTGCTTTGGTGACATCATGGCAAGCATATGACATCAATGGTTACACATTTTACACTAAAGAAAAAGATGGTAAGAGTGTTTTCACAAAATAGTGGTGTTCGTATTGAGGCTTATGATTCACAAGGGAAAAAGACCACATACTTCGGGTTCATAGAGGAAATATGGGAAGTTGATTATGGTGAACGAATGGTAATGCCCGTATTTTAGTGTCAATGGGTCAAACATTCTGATGGTGTGAAAGTGGACAACTACGGGCTGCCACTGGTAGACTTGAATAAAATGGGTTATAAAGATGACCTGTGCATTCTCGCTGATAGTGTTGCACAAGTTTTTTATGTTCAAGATCCAGAAACTGAGAGGATGCACGTAGTTGTTTCTGGAAAGCAAAATATTGTTAGGGTTGAGAATGTGGGAGATAATGAAGAGGAATATAATCAGTATGAAGAGATGTACCTTTTCACCAAACCAGAAAACATCAAGCGCATAGAGAGAAGCATTAAAAAGGATTTGAAACCCTATATGCGAGAAGATGTCAATGCTGGAAAAGATGTATGAAATATATATTGTATATATTTGTATCCTCTGAAATGAACTTAGAACAATGCTCTATTTCAGCTTTAGATAGCATGTTTCGAACATTATTAAATTCAGCTTGTGTTTAGAACATTATTACATTATTATATTTATCACCTTCACCTGTTCCACAAGTTATCAAATTGTACGTGTATATAAATTTCTTCTGACCTATGATGATCAGGCTTGCCTTCCAACAGCTTGGTTCCAAACAACATCTAGAAGCACAACTCTTGAAGCTCCTTTCAAGCTAATCCCTTCACAGCAAGCTCTTGTAGATGCAAGTAACACCCGTGACTCATCATTTGGATTCTTAAAAGCTTCAATTGCAGTCTGACGATACTTCTCATCCATTTGGGGGCTTGTTTGGATAGGAGTGGATCCACTTCAATATAAGTGGATTGAGGAGAAAATTAGTTCATTCTTCACTTCAATTCACTTCAATCCAATTAGATTGAGTACACCCAAACAAGTCCTGAAAGATTTCTTTCTCTTCTCTCTATTTTAAAAACTTAATAAGATGGTACTTTATCAGTTCTAATGGCTGAATATATTGACTACAAATCAGTACCATCTCTCTTAGTGCTTCACACAAGCGATGAAGCGAACAACTTCAATCATAAATCTTGTTTTTACCCTTTTTATAGGAATTTTACCTTAATATTTCAAGCATAGATTTATCAATAACTGAAGCTTTCTCATCAGACATGTTAATGGCAGTTACAAGTGATGGGTGTGTCGAAGCTAACGAAATCTCAACGGGACTGAAGACAAATAGATGCTGCATATCACTGACAATGTCCAGGTTAGACAACATGAAGCTATGATGGCAGCTTTCAACAACATGAAAAGTGATGCCAAGGTTATGCTTGCATCAACCAAGGCATGTTGTGAGGGCATAACACTTGTTGGAGTACAACGGTTATGCTTGCCCCAACAAGTGTTATACTCTCACAACATACCTTGGTTGATGCAAGCATAACCTTAATATCACTTTTCATGTTGTTGAAGGTTGCCATCATAGCTTCACGCTGTCTAACCTAGACATTGTCACTCATATACATATCTCTTTATCTTCAGTCCGATTCAGATTTCGTTAGCTTCGGCACATCCTTCACTTATAACTGCCATTAACATGTGTGATAAGGAAGCTTCACTTATTTGATAAATCTATGTTTGAAAGATTAAGGTTAAATCCCTATAAAAGTGTAAAAACAAGATTTGTGATTGAAGTTGTTAGCTTCCTCGTTTGTGTGAAGCACTAAGAAAGTAGGTACTGATTTTTAGTCAATATATTTAGGCATTAAAACTGAGTAAGGAACATCTTACTAAGTTTTCAAATGGACAGGAGGGAAAGAAATCCTTCAAATGGATGGGAAAATCCTTCCAAGGATCGGGCTTCAAATTGATGCTTTCAACAATCCAAATGATGAGCTATGGGTGTTACTTGCATCTACAAGAGCTTGCTGTGAAGGAATTAGCTTATCAACATCACATGCGGTTCTTAATTAACAAGCAGCCTGTAAAAACAATGACTTTACCCAGGCGGTTCTTCAATAAAAACCGCTTGTGATGATTGCACTAGTACATAGGGTTCTTAAACAATGACCACCCGTGAAATCATGTATTTTTCATGCAGTTATTAATTAAGAACCGCCTGTGATGTTAGGTACATCACAGGCGGTTCTTAATTAATAACCGTCTGAGAAAATAATGTACTTACCTAGACGGTTGTTTCTTAAAATCCGCCTGTGATGTTCTGTCATCACAGGTGGTTATTGTATCATTTGTCATCATAGTCGTATTTTTTTACGGACCACCTCTGTTTGAAAAATCGAGGCGCCTGTGAAAATTCTTTTTGTAGTAGTGTGTACTGGTCAAAATTGGACTTGAGAGTTCTGAGGGGTCACTACTATTCAGGTATTCATTTGTTGGAAATTGATCGTATATGTGTCTGCTGACACATGCATTTTATACAGATTTAAGGCATTGTCTACATTGCATTTCCTGGGCGATGACCCAGTCATCGGCTGGTCTATAAAAGAGTAGACCTCCATCCAAAAAAAGAGTATACCTCATCATTTGGATGGCACACTACTATCTATTTTTGCATGGTTTCCTTATGAATGAGTGGTTTCAATAATATGATAGCCGCCTCCTTTCCCCGAAAAACTGCCCTTCTAGTCATGTTTGTGCTTATTTCCATCAAGACATTACCACTTACCAATCCGTCAGGTCTCATTTAGCATGTCGGGAAGCATACACACATTTGGCATCGTCCACCAGAGGATTAGGTGGATTTTTTGTGCACAACTAATCCCATTGCTCATTTGCGCTACTGTCCAACCATTGCCTCTTTCTCCCTCAAGGCAGCATACTATTCATCCCTGTCAACCCTTTTGTCTCTTGGTGACATAGATGCATACTTCTTTAGGTTGTAGGAGCACATATCCTGACATCATGTTTATGATCATCATAGTTACCAGATAGAAAAGTCAAGCTTCTCACAGCCAATTGCTCCAGTGGTTGTACAATCCTCACATCATCATCTCCTTTTGGCTAACAAAGATAAAAAGCTAAATTTTCCTTTGATTTTTCCATCAAAAAGTAGTTAAGCTACATAAATACATACATTCACCCAAAATGAGCTGAGCCAAGTTTCAATGATGCCAATTTACCATAACATAGTTTCTCCAAATTATCATATAGGAGGAAACCTTGTCTCTGATATTTCACTAACTTTAAGGATGCGACTGCAACATATAAGAGTGAGTTAAGGATATAAGGATTGTTGGATTTGTCTACAACACACAAGATGATGTATAGGACTAAAATATATTGAGAAAAAGGACTACAACAACGATATTGTCTCAAATTGGAGTTTCAACCATTATTATGCAAAGCGTGTCATCCCAATGCACCCCACTTTGTCTACATGCCTCCCTGAGCTTCTTGAAATCCTCTTTACTTCCTTCAATTTGTCCTGAATCTAATTCTTGGAAAATGGTGTATGCGGAATTGTTCATGAAATTTTCGCATCGTAAGGTTCCATGTCTTTGATGACCACCCATTTTGGACCCAATAGAAATAATTGTCATGATCATGAAGTATCCGAACCAAACACTTTTCCAATCCGAAATTTAAATTTGTTTGTACATAAGTTCTATTATATAAAGTAATGTAATGGAGCAAAATCAGAATTTATAGATAAAAAATAAAACTAATATCTCATTAGATGGACTCAGAAATTACGTGATGAGGACATCACTACAGTAGATACACATAATCCTACCATCGATATATATACAAGAACCAATCACAAGAGCAAGATCACGACAACTAAATACTTAGCTAGGTGAGCTTGTTCCTAACTTCCTGTCCATGTGAATTGGAAATAAATTGCTATTTAATGATTAAATTATGATTAGGAACTATGGAGAGGACCAAAAAGTACTTACAGAAAGCCTTAGGCATGGAGGTCTAGAAAGGACATTCTCAATAAGTTGAAGGTTGAGCCCAACTTGGAACTTAGAAGCACTCTACCTTCAAAGAGACTCGTAAGGTGTATACAAACCTCATTTGGATGTTCTAGATATGCACGAAAAGCTGAGAAGATAATCTCACCAATGAAACTATTACCACATCCAAATTCCACTAGAATAAATAGGAATCATCAAACCAAAGTTAAGTCTGTAAGCCATCAAGTGTTATGACACCGTCTTTTAGCTATTGTGCCTTGTATCGAGTCCTTGTCCATTAGGGACACGTCCAGAGGTCTCTTGACTTAACCTTAGGCTATAAATACATCAAACACCTGACAAATTACATGGGTTTTACTTAGATTAATCTGTTATACACAGTTTCGCCGTTCATCACATGTGAGACCCCAACTTCATTGATTTCAGATTGCTTCTTTTTGTTCTTGCTTGTGTGCTTAGTTGCACTTACAAGGATTAGCGTTCTTGGAAAGGTAAATTATGTGTGCACGGTTGCTAACCAATGGGATGGTGGTTTTAATCATTGCAGGGATTGCTCCAGCTATGCTTTGAGCCTCAAATTATCAACAACAAGATCTTCACTTCAATCGAGTTATGTTTTGAAAGATTGAGCCTAACACACTCATTATTAGGTGTTCGAGTCAATTCTAAATCTGCTTCAGTTTTGATCTACTCTACTTGTTCTAACTTCAACAATTCCATCTAGAGTGACTATTGTAAGTGCATCTAGACACCCACATCTGGTGAGAGCATGTCATGATCGATTACTGAATGTGGTCTAGAGGGGGGGGTGAATAGGCCTTTTGAATTTCCTGCACACTTAATAGAATCGTCAAAACTTAGTTGGCCGGACTAGTCCGGTTGTGTGGGCGGACTACTCCAGTGTGCAAAAATTATGTGTGTTGATCAGGTGTTAATTGGGAAAATAAATTTCTTTAGCAGCGGAATTGAGAACAACTGATATTTGTACTTGATATTAATATAAGAATGCAGGTGTAACTTTAATTGCCTTATGTTGAAGTTTAGCACTCAAATGATCTAATGAACAAAATTTAAAGTAAATGAGACACAAGACACATGAATTTTTCCCGAGGTTCGATCTCACCACGAGATCTACGTCCTCGTTGAGGAAGCTCACACAGAGCCGGGTCTCCAACCCTTTCCCTCCTCAAGTCACCACGAAGGCCGACTTGATTCCACTATCACAGGTAATCACCAAGTTTGTGGGGCAACCTCACACGTTGAGGGCTCCCACGAGAATTACAATGAACAAGTGATCAACTACACTCCAAAGTATTACAATGCAGTGTATGAGCGTAGAAAGATCAAACCCCAAGAGCTCGCAATGAAAGAATGACGATCTCCCAATCCCGAATCCAAGTGTTCAATTGATTTCACTCTTTTTGAACTTTAGATGTGTGGGGAGATGTGTTTTGGGCTCTTGGGACGAAGTGGCGGCGCTAGGGTTTGCTCTTTGATAAATATTCGACGTGTGTGTTGATAGGAAAGTCGTGGACTCTCTATTTATAGGGTTTCCAAAAGCTACCCATTGAAAAACCCTAACACCGGACTAGTCCGGTGCAAGTCCGGACTTGTCCGGTTCCAATGTGTTTCGAGGTCCAGAAAGTTTGCCGGACTAGTCCGGTCCAACATCGGACTATTCCGGTGCTGTGTGGAAGTGACTCCAGAAAGTTCATCGGACTAGTCCACGAACTAGTCCGATCTCCACGAATGGGAGATTACAGAAAGTTCAACGGACTAGTCCGGTCAATGATCGGACTAGTCCGGTCCCTCAGTATGAGAGTCTCTAGAAACATCAACGGACTAGTCCGGTGGATGAACGGACTGGTCCGGTCTCCTTGTGAGTGGGATTCCAGAAAGGTGAACAGACTAGTCCGGTCCATGATTGGACTAGTCCGGTGCTTTGTTAAAGTTAGGTTAGTTTTAATCCCTTACCCTCGCGCAAAGTTGTGAGCTCTTGGAGTGTGTCTTTCATACACTCCCTATACATTCAAAATCTATTTTGGTCTTCCAAGCTTCATCAAAGTATTTCTCTTTGAACACCACTTCATTTTTCACCTTTTTGTGTGCACCGAAATGTTTCACTTGTTTGTCCTGCAGTCATCTCAGTAGTTTCATTAGGATCTCATATGTTTGTCATCAATTAGCCAAAACCCACAAGGGATATCCTAGATGCACTTACAATCTCCCCCTTTTTGGTGATTGATGACAACCATTTGAGATATCACAATTGAGAATAAAATCTTGATTTTCATAAGGTGTGCACATATGAGAATAATGATAAGTCCACAAAACAACTTCTCACATATACACACACCTTATGGTGGAGTGCCTAACAAGTGTGTGATCAACAAGGTGTGATGAAGTAAAGATAATCAACAATGAGTATAAAGATAATCATCCAAGCAACAATAAGCATCACACATAAGAGAAGAAATAGTGCATTACAAGGTTTTAAAAATTAAGTACACATGTCCTTGATCACAAAAACATAAAGACACCAACAACTCTCAAATTATTAGTCTTAATCTCTCCTAGTCTCAATCTCTCCCCCTTTGGCATCAAGGCACCAAAAAGGGAAAAATTGAGGGGAATCACTCATCGTCACTCTCTTCCTCCGTCTCGGACCGGTCCTCATCTTCACCACAATCATCATCATTTGCCGGAGCGGACTCTTCCTCGGAGTCCTCGAAGGCGGGCGGGGATCCCACCGGCTCAATCTCCAGCTTATCGCAGATTGCTTTGATGTTGGCATTGACATATTGTTGATGCTTCTTCTGCCTGACTTCAATCTTGCGGCAGCAGGCAAAGATAGAGGTGAACATTTTGAGCACACCACCGGAGGGTTCATGAGCAGGTGCAGAGATAGGAGGAGCAGCTGAGGATCTTGTTGCATTTACATCTCGAGCCTGTTTAGTCCTCCTCTCAGCTTCAGGGGAGGGAGGTGCATCAGGAGCTGAAGGTAGAGTGTACTCGGTGGGCTTTTGCGGTTTCATCCCCGTGTGGTGAACATCCTTGACGAACTCAAGTCCAGTCACCTTCTCAATCATGTACATGATGTACAGGGCATACCCACAAGATCTGTTTGGAGTGATTGAGATGTTCACAATGTCATTGTAGATGTATTCAAAGACATTGAACGGTCTCCTCCCACCAATGACCTTCATTAGGGTCCTCAAGGTTCCTTGAATAGTCCCCGCATCTCCATCTTTTGGGGCTATTGTCTTCCTCAAAATTCTGTTGAGGACCACATAGAAGGGCTTCAAATATTTGATAGTGGGAGAAACATACAACATCCTTGTGTCATAGAGAAATGTGAGCTCATCCTTCTCCAGGGGTTGCAAATTGTGGATGACTAGATCATGATCCAAGGTATGCTCAAGGTGGAGAATCCTTGCAAACTCATCATAAGTGACACTATACTTGGAACCATGGGTCATCCAAGTAAGACTGTCTCCATCACCCCGAGCAAAGTAGAGGGTAGAGTAGAATTGGGCGATCACCTCATTGTTCCAGTCATTTTCAAAGGAAAACAGTTCCTTCAGTCCGTGCCTCTCCAGGGACTCAACCACCTCACGAAAAGCAGGATACTTCTTTGACTGCATGTACCCGATGTTCACCCATTGTCTCTTCACAACGGGATTCTTCATCTTCATGTACACATGCTCGTAGTAGTCGACATGGAAGTTACTCCAAAATCTTGGGTCTGAGCATTGCCGAGGTTGAGCATACAAATCAACCTGCCTGAAGCTGTCGGCAAGCTCACCCCCTTTTCCAGTGAAATCCTTACTTGAGCGTTGCCTGTTGCGGTGACTTGGGTTCTTCATTTTCAAGGGTCCAATGGGACCACTAGCAAGTCCCTTTCCTTTGTTGAGAGTCCTCTTTGGCCCTGAGGAGCTCTCACCGGCCTTTCCTTGGGCCTTCTTCACAACTACCCTCCTTTTCTTGGGCAAGTTGTCATCGGAGGGTGGAGAGTGCACATTTACATCATGCCTTTTCTTCATGTACCTCTCCTTGGCTCTCTTCACCTTTTCGCGCTCAACTTCTTCATCAACATGGAAGGGGCTGTCATCTGATCTTGAAGACATCGTGCCTAACAAGGAGTTCATGATTTAGATGAGAATGAACTGAGAATGAAGGTGATGTGAGGATTCAAGTGTCAGAGATCGGACTTGTCCGTACCTAGGAGCTGGACTAGTCCGGCCTGACACAAGAACCCTAACAAAACTAGAATCACAACTTCTATCTAGGGTGCAAATGAGTATGAAGGTGAAAGGAATACATCTCTGAAGCTAATGTACTTCCTTAGAATCAAGAGAAATAAACTAGGACTAGAAAAGTTGAGAGTTTGATTTTAGGGAGAAATTTAACGAGATTTGAGGATTCGCGTTGAAGGAGCGCAAATCTGTCCGGATGAGTTTGGAGAGGAGTACCAACTCGTCGAGGGGAGAGTTTCCCACGGAGAGAGCTTGGATTTTTAGGGCTCAACTCGAAAATCACCTTTTGGGGGCTAGGGTTTGAGAGGAGAGGGTTTAGGTCAAGTGGAGGGAGATCTGAAACGGGCCAGCTGCTTATATAGGCAGCCGACCGGACTAGTTCGGTCTGAGGGCGGACTAGTCCGGTGTCCCTAAAAACCCTAGGAAGAGGGATTATCTGGACTAGTCCGGTGGCAAACCTGACTAGTCCGGTGTTACTGGACAAACTAAGTATTTGGAGATAACTAATAGTGATCCAAGGACAAGTTTTGCAAATAATCTTGGTGATTATGACCAGAAAGCAATCAACACAAAAACATGGTCATAAATTCCAAGATTTGTTCATTAAAAATAGTTTTCTTAGGAGAAAAAAAGGTGAGGGGTAGTTTTAGCAATAAAATGTAACATTTGAAGTATCAACCAAATGTGCAACGTTTCAAGCCACATTTCGAGAGTCAAGAATATTAAGTTCATTCCTAAGTTCACAAAACCTTTTCTCATCCAATGGTTTGGTAAAAATATCTGCAAGTTGTTTTTCAGTTCTAACATGTGAAATAGCAATGTCACCTTTTAATGAATGATCTCTAAGAAAATGATGACGAATATCTATGTGCTTAGTTCTTGAGTGCTCTACTGGGTTGTGTGCAATTTTTATAGCACTTTCATTGTCACATAGAAGTGGGATATGGTTAAGATTGTAGCCGTAGTCCCTAAGGGTTTGCCGCATCCAATGTAATTGGGCGCAACAGCTACCGGCTGCAATATATTCTGCTTCTGCTGTGGAAAGGGCAATGGAGTTTTGCTTTTTAGATGACCAAGATACCAGGGACCTACCAAGAAACTGACAATTCCCTGACGTGCTCTTTCTATCGACTTTGCATCCTGCATAGTCGGCATCGGAATATCCTATCAAGTTAAATTTGGATCCTTTGGGATACCAAAGGCCCAAGGTGGGTGTGTGCACAAGGTACCTTAGGATTCTTTTTACAGCAACTAAATGACACTCTTTAGGTGCAGCTTGAAACCTTGCACACAAGCAAACACTAAGCATAATATCTGGCCTAGATGCACATAAATAAAGTAAAGAGCCAATCATGGACCGATATACCTTTTGATCTACATTTGGACCGTCTTCATTGAGGTCGAGATGTCCATTTGTGGCCATGGGTGTCTTGATGGCCTTGGCTTTGTCCATATTGAATTTCTTGAGAATGTCTTGTGTATATTTGGTTTGGCTTATAAATGTACCTTCTCTTAGTTGCTTCACTTGGAATCCCAAGAAGAACTTTAATTCGCCCATCATTGACATCTCGAACCTATCTGTCATAATTTTGCTAAACTCTTCACAGAAGGATTTGTTAGTTGATCCAAAGATAATATCATCAACGTAAATTTGACATACAAATAAATGATCATCACAATGTTTAGTGAAAAGTGTATAGTCAGCTTTACCAATTTTGAATCCATTCTGAATTAGAAAATCTCTAAGACACTCATACCAAGCTCGAGGAGCTTGTTTGAGGCCATAGAGAGCCTTACGCAGTTTGTAGACATGGTTGGGATACTTCGGGTCTTCGAATCCTGGTGGCTGCTCCACATAAACTTCCTCCTTGATTGGGCCGTTTAAGAAAGCGCTTTTGACGTCCATTCGATACAGCATAAAATTATGGTGAGTAGCATATGCCGATAAAATACGAATGGACTCAAGTCTAGCTACAGGAGCGAAAGTTTCATCGAAGTCCAAACCTTCGACCTGAGAATAACCTTTGGCCACCAGTCTTGCCTTATTTCTTGTTACTACTCCAAGTTCATCTTGCTTGTTCCGAAAGACCCATTTAGTTCCGACTATGTTCGCCTTTGGTCTCTCCACTAGCTCCCATACTTCATTTCTCTTGAAGTTGTTCAGCTCCTCTTGCATTGCAATCACCCAGTCTGGATCCCCTAAGGCTTCTTCTACCCTGTATGGTTCCAGAAAAGACACAAAAGAGTAGGATTCACAAAAATTTGCAACTCGAGATCTAGTAGTTACTCCCTTTGCAATATCTCCAATGATGTTGTTGACGGGGTGGTCTCTTTGCACGCTCTGGTGTACTCTTGGGTGTGGAGCTTGTGTAGTTGCTTGTTCTTCATTATCTTCATGTGCATTGTCTCCCCCTAGATCATTGCTTCCATGATGGTCCTGATCTTCTTGACCTTCCTCCTCTTGATCTTGTGCAAGGGCTCCCCCTTGATCATTGCCCCCGCGTTGAGGTTCAACTTGTGCATTTGAGTCAAATGTTTGCTCTTGTGGTAAGATATCGCCAAGTCCCATTTTCTTCAGTGCTTCATATGGAGCTTCCTCTTCATCTAGCACACACTTATCAACTTGATCCACTTTTGAGCCGTTAGATTCATCGAACACTACATCACATGCTACTTCAACAAGGCCGAACACCTTGTTGAAGACACGATAGGCGTAGGCATTCGATTCATAACCGAGCAAGAATCATTCATCGGACTTTGAAGCGAACTTCGAGGCCCTCTGTTTCTTGTTCAGAATAAAACATTTGCAACCAAAAACTTTAAAATAAGAAACATTTGGCTTTTTACCGATAAGGATCTCATATGGAGTTTTCTTCAGTAGTCGATGGAGGTACAATCGATTAGTGGCATGGCAAGCGGTATTCACCGCCTCTGCCCAAAACCGATCTGATGTCTTGTATTCATCCAACATGGTTCTCACCATTTCGATTAATGTTCTGTTCTTCCTTTCGGCCACTCCATTTTGTTGAGGGGAGTAGGGTGCTGAGAATTCATGCTTTATCCCTTCTTCATCGAGAAACTCTTCAACTTGGAGATTCTTGAATTCTGTCCCGTTGTCACTTCTGATGTTCTTTATGGTTGATGAGAATTCGTCCTGAGCTCTTCTTATGAACTTCTTGAGGATCCCCTAAGTTTTTGATTTATCATACAAGAAAAATACCCAGGTAAATCTTGAAAAATCATCAACAATTACTAAACCGTATTTGTTACCGCCGATGCTGATGTACGAGACTGGACCCAAAAGATCCATGTGGAGAAGTTCCAGCGGTCTTGCGGTGGTCATCACATTCTTGGCGGGGTGTGGTGCTCCGACTTGTTTTCCTGCTTGACAAGCGCTGCACGGCCTGTCCTTTTCAAAAACCACATCCTTAAGACCACGGATGTGACCACCTTTTAGAAGTTTCTGCAGATTTCTCATCCCAACATGGGCTAGCCGTCTATGCCACAGCCATCCCATGTTGGTCTTAGGAACCAAGCAAGTGTTGAGTTCGGCTTTATCTTTGTTTAAGTCAACTAGATAAAGCTTGCCCTTCAACATTCCCTTGAATGCAATCGAGCCATCGCTTCTTCTAAAAATAGTCACACCCTCATCAGTGAATAAGCAGTTGTAACCTTTGTCGCATAGTTGGGATATTGACAAAAGGTTATAATCTAGAGAATCTACGTGTAAAACATTTGATAAGGTATGTTGAGAGGATATTTCAATGTTACCGCTACCAAGGACCTTTCCTTGGCTGTTGTCTCCGAAGTATATGCCTTCACCTGGATCCTTGTTGTGCTCGTACTCCACAAACATACCTCTCTCTCCGGTCATGTGATTTGTGCATCCGCTATCAAGTACCCATTTTGTTCCGCCGGAGGAGTAAGCCTGCAAAAAAGAATTATTCCTTGGTTTTAGGTACCCAAGCTTGCTTGGGTCCTCTCAGGTTAGTCACAAGAGTATTTGGCACCCACACACAAGTTTTCAAGTTCTTGTGGCGTGGCCCTGTATATTTGGCAATGCCTCTTCCATTTTTGGCTTTCATAAGAACATAAGAAGCATTAAATGTATGAAACAATGTTTGTGGTTCAGATTCATGAGATTTTTCCTTGACAAAGACAATTCTATTCTTAGCATGATTAGAAGTAGGCATGTGTTTGTTCTTATCAAAACCAAGGCCATCTTTGATATTAGGAGGTCTAGTGACCATGTATGCACTGTGTTCATATTTTATCTTCTCCTTATCAAAGATGCCTCTTGGAGGGGCATGCATATTACGAGAAGTTGATGTATTAGAAATAATATTCTTCTTACTAGAGCAAGTGCAAGTTCCGATTGTTGTCGAACTCATATCTTTAGAGGAAGAGCTCTTGGAGGAAGAAGAGTCACTTTGCTTGAGCGACTCAACTTGCACCTCAAGGATCTTGTTAACTTTTGACAAGTTAGCAAGTTCTTCCTTGATTGCAATATGCGAGTCTTTTAGCTTTGAGTAAGTTTCCTTACTCAAGACTAGCTCAACTTCAAGCGACTTGTTCTTCTCTCTTTCAAGCTCGAGAAGCTTTTCAACTTCTTGATATCTCTTCCTTTCACGGATGAGCATATCTTCTTGTCGATCAAGAAGTTCTTCCTTCTCAAAAATTTCATTCGACAACATTTCCATTTTCTTTAGAGCAATTTTACTTAGTCCTCTAAACGTTTCTTCATTATCGCTAGAGCTGTCAAAGTCATCAATAGAGGAATTTAGCGTAGGAGGAGTGAGCCATACCTTTTTCTTGCCTTCCTTAGCCATAAGGCAAGTGTGGTTGTTCATGTCCTGTCCTCCCATGTTTGGAAAGAGTGTGGCCTTCATAGTAGGCTTCTTGATTGCAATAGTGGCCATCTCTTCTTCTTCATCGGAGGAGGACTCGTCGATTGAGTCCCACTCCTTGCCAATGTCAGCTTGATGGTTTTGTCTTCTTTTTCTGAAATTTTTCTTTTCTTGAGATCTTGTTTCCTTCTTCTTTTTGTTTTCTTCATAGGGGCAGTCCATCATGAAGTGACCATACTCTCCGCAGTTGTAGCAAGTGCGTCGAGCCTTGGATTTCCTTTGTCCTTGCTTTTGCCTTCATTTGAGTTGTTGCCGTGTCTTCTTTTCATCATTCGCTTGAACTTCTTGATAAAGAGTACCATTTGCTCATCATCAAGATCGGTGCTCTCGTCACTTGTGTGCCCATCGTCTTGATCTTCACGAGCTTCTTTCAGTTTGGGTCGGCATGTAGCTTTGAGAGCGACCTCTTTCCTTTTGGAGGAAGTGAGTTCGGCCAAGTCTTTGACGTATTTTGCCTCTTTCTCCATCATCTCGTGATTTATGATCTTCCCCAACAACTCATCGGGGGTCAATTTATGAAAACCGGGGCTTTCTCTAATCATTGAGCAGAGTGTGACATTTCTTGGCATGAAGGCTCTAATCATTCTCTTGACTACCTCGTGATCCGTCCATTTCTTACTTCCATAGGCACGTAACTTGTTGATGATTGCCTTCATCCGTTTGTACATGTCTTGAGGTGATTCGCCTTCTTCAATAGCGAATCTCCCCAACTCTCCTTCAAGCATTTCTATTTTTGCTTCACGAACCGATCTATTTCCTTCATGAGCCGTCTTAAGTGTATCCCAGATTTCCTTTGCACTTTCTAAGCCATCAATCTTGGTGAATTCCTCTCTACTTAATGATGATGTGATCACGGTGACGGCTTGTGCATTTCTGTGAATCTCTTGTTCTTGTTCTGGGGTGAGTTCTTCATCCGTGTCTGGGATATCTATGCCAGTGCAAACGATGTGCCATAGACTAGGATTTAGGGATATTAGATGCATCTTCATGTTGTACTTCCACATTGTATAGTCGCTTCCGTCAAACTGTGGAGGTTTTCCCATAGGAATAGAAAGATAATGGTTGTTTGAGTTGAGACGGTTGTAGTTGTAAGGCTGTCGGGAGTAGTCGTGATGACCGCTCCCCGTCGTCTTCTCTTCTTCCTTTCCTTTTTGTCCTAGCAGCTTCTTTCTCAGAAGTGCCTTCAATTGTCACACTTCTTCATCATCGTGTGGGCTCTCTTTCAGCACATCAAAAGCTTTAGTTTCTTGTTCCTCCTCATTGATGTTCATCTTCGAGATATCGTTGTTCTTCTCAGAGGCCATTGATCTCTCCGAGATGTGAGTCTCGTTGGTGGAGAACCTTGTTCTGATACCAATTGAATGTGGCCTAGAGGGGGGGTGAATAGGCCTTTTGAATTTCCTGCACACTTAATAGAATCGTCAAAACTTAGTTGGCCAGACTAGTCCGGTGTGCAAAAATTATGTGTGTTGATCAGGTGTTAATTGGGAAAATAAATTTCTTTAGCAGCGGAATTGAGAACAACTGATATTTGTACTTGATATTAATATAAGAATGCAGGTGTAACTTCTAATTGCCTTATGTTGAAGTTTAGCACTCAAATGATCTAATGAACAAAATTTAAAGTAAATGAGACACAAGACACACAAATTTTTCCCGAGGTTCGATCTCACCACGAGATCTACGTCCTCGTTGAGGAAGCTCACACAGAGCCGGGTCTCCAACCATTCCCTCCTCAAGTCACCACGAAGGCCGACTTGATTCCACTATCACAGGTAATCACCAAGTTTGTGGGGCAACCTCACACGTTGAGGGCTCCCACGAGAATTACAATGAAAAAGTGATCAAGTACACTCCAAAGTATTACAATGCAGTGTATGAGTGTAGAAAGATCAAACCCTAAGAGCTCGCAATGAAAGAATGATGATCTCCCAATCCCGAATCCAAGTGTTCAATTGATTTCACTCTTTTTGAACTTTAAATGTGTGGGGAGATTTGTTTTGGGCTCTTGGGACGAAGTGGTGGCGCTAGGGTTTGCTCTTTGATCAATATTCGACGTGTGTGTTGATAGGAAAGTCGTGGACTCTCTATTTATAGGGTTTCCAAAAGCTAGCTGTTGAAAAACCCTAACACCGGACTAGTCTGGTGCAAGTCCGGACTTGTTCGGTTCCAATGTGTTTCGAGGTCCATAAAGTTTGCCGGACTAGTCCGGTCCAACATCGGACTAGTCCGGTGCTGTGTGGAAGTGACTCCAGAAAGTTCATCGGACTAGTCTGCGGACTAGTTCGATCTCTACGAATGGGAGATTACAGAAAGTTCAACGGACTAGTCCGGTCAATGATCGGACTAGTCCGGTCCCTCAGTATGAGAGACTCCAGAAACATCAACGGACTAGTCCGGTGGATGAACGGACTAGTCCGGTCTCCTTTTGAGTGGGATTCCAAAAAGGTGAACGGACTAGTTTGGTCCATGATCGGACTAGTCCGGTGCTTTGTTAAAGTTAGGTTAGTTTTAATCCCTTACCCTCGCGCAAAGTTGTGAGCTCTTGGAGTGTGTCTTTCATACACTCCCTATACATTCAAAATCTATTTTGGTCTTCCAAGCTTCATCAAAGTATTTCTCTTTGAACACCACTTCATTTTTCACCTTTTTGTGTGCACCGAAATGTTTCACTTGTTTGTCCCGCAATCATCTCAGTAGTTTCATTAGGATCTCATATGTTTGTCATCAATCAGCCAAAACCCACAAAGGATATCCTAGATGCACTTACAATTACAAACATGTAAAGAGCTAATGAAATTTGTCAAGTGAGAGCATGTCGTATGGATAAAAAGGTGAATAACACAAAAGGGGGGAAAATGTGACTTTGATGGAAAAAGGCTAAAGTGAAGGAAAAGACTTAGCGTAGAATCTAGTATCTTGGTGTGTGTGAATTATCCTCTCAAGAGCTTAGTTGTTACATGAGAAGAATGAGAGGGGTACCCAAGACTAAAATAGACACACACACCGGACTAGTCCGCACTTCACAGACTTAGACAATTTTCCCACAGTCAATAACTCATCGGACGTGTCTCACAACACTTACCTTAGTTCGAAGGTATTCACCAGAACATTACGGACTAGTCGACCCTTATGCGGACTAGTACGACCTTCTTGGGTTTGCACACCCATATTTCAAACAGTGGCGACCCTTGACCTAGTGGTCACACATCACCACACCGGACTAGTCCGGTATCAACCACGGACATGAAAAATCATAATGCTCACTTTTCTGGACTTCTCTAAAAAGAAGACCCACCACTTATTTTGCACTGATCATGAACCCAAGCGCCGTCACTGCATCCAAGAGCACAAAAACACTCCCCTCCACATATTCTAAGGTTTTATGAGTGAAATGTTTGAAATTTGGCAATTGGGAAAGGGAGAGTGATGATCTCATTGACATTGAGATCTTGGGTTTGATCTCTCACTCACTCTTGTTGATTCTTGTGAGATTTTTTGAGTGTGTTGTTCGTCCTTTCGTTTGTAATCTGGTGGGAGCCCTCATCTTGTGAGAAAGCCCCAAAAACTCAGTGATTACCCTTTGCGATAGGTGAGATCAAGTCGTCCTTCATGGTGACTTGGTGATGGAAGGGCTGGTGAGAACCGACTCTGTGTGAGCTCCTCAACGCGGACGTAGATCACTTTTGTTGGATTGAACCTTGATAAAAATTGCTTATCTCATGTGTTCTTGATTGGTCATTTTCATTATCATCACTAGCTAGGGCATAGACTTGATCATATTTGCAACTTGTGTTAATCTTGTAATCCAAGTGCAAATTACTCATCCTAATTACTTGCTAAAGTTGTTAGGACAGTTTAAGTCTTTCCGCTACGACAAATTTGAAGAAAATACAAAAAAGAATTAAAATTTCTTTTTGTGCTAACTAACCTCGGACTAGTCTGCACTCACACTGGACTAGTCCAGTCTCTGAAATTTGACGACTTTGAATTAAGTGTTTTAGGAGACCAAAAGACCTATTCACGCCCCTCTAGGCACATTCGATTGGTATCAGAGCCAGATTCTCCATCAAGAGACTAATCGCTCAGAGAGACGATGGCCAACGAGAAGGAAATCAAGTTCAGGAGAGCCCACCGATGAAGAATGTCAAGACCCTACTAAGATGTTCGATGTGCTTAAGGACTATGAGCACGATGATGAAGAAGTTTGCCCACTAAAGGCACTTCTAAAAAAGAAGCTCGTGAATGAAAATAAGAATGAAGACAAGGCAGCGGGGACTGGTCATCAAGACTACTCCCGATATCCTTTTAATTATTAGTGTCTAAATTCTGACAATACTATCTTTCTATTCCCACGGGGAGGCCTCCACACTTTGACAGAAATGATTATAAAATGTGGAAGCATTATATGAAGATGCATCTAATTTACTTAAACCCTAGTCTTTGGCATATTGTGTGTACAGGTTTGGACATTCTTGACACCGACGAGGAACTCTCCCCGGAGCAAGCACAAGCAATCCAGCGAAATGCAAAAGCTGCCAAGGTGATCACGTCATCACTAAGCCTGGAGGAGTTCAACAAGGTCGATGGACTCGAGGTTGCCAAAGATATATGGGACACCCTCAAGACGGCACATGAAGGAAATTGCTCCGTCCGAGAAGCAAAAATTGAGATGATTGAGTGGGAGCTAGGGAGGTTTGCCATCGAAGATGGTGAAACTCCCCAAGAGATGTGCAATCGGATGAAGGTGCTAATAAACAAAAGAGTAGAGCCTATGGAAGCAAAAAGTGGACTGACCATGAAGTGGTCAAAATGATGATTAGAGCATTTATGCCACAAAATTTCACTTTTATGCTCTATGATCTTAGAAATCCTGGGTTCCACAAAATGACTCCGGATGAGCTCTTGGTCAAAGTCATTAATCACGAGATGATTGAAAAGGAAGCGCAATGTGTGAAGAATCTTGCCAAGCTCACCTGTTTCAAGAAGAAGGAGGTTGCCCACAAGGCAAGAAAGTCCATGAGGTGCAAGACGATGAAGATAGCAATGATATGAGCACCGACATGGATGATGAAGAGATGGTACTCTTCATAAATTTTTTTTAAAAGAATTATGAGGAGGATAAAAGGCGACAACTACAATGAGGGCAAGAGTAGGGACAAAGACAAGTCTAGGGCTAGGCTATCTTGCTAAAACTTTGGCGAATATGGGCACTTAATAGTTGATTGCCCATATGAAGGAGTTGACAAGAAAAGGAACGAAGCAAAACCACAAGATAGAAAAATGTTCAAGAATAACCAAGTTGTCCAAGCACACATTGGTAAGGAGTGGGACTCAAACAACGAGTCTCCTTCGAAGATGAACATGGGGTGGAAACCATTGCCATCAAGAAGCCTTCCATGAAAACCACTCTCTTTCCAAACTTGGTAAGATGGAAGAACTCGAACCACACTTGCCTTATGTCTAAGGAAGGCAAGAAAAAGGTTAAATCTAGACCTTAATCTTCACATTCTTTAAATGATGATGATTTTGATAGCAGCGATGAAAATTAACACATGCTTAAGGACTTAAAGTAAAAATGCATTAGCTAAAATGAAAATGTTGACGAATGAGATATTTGAGAAGGAATTCTTATCAACTGAGGTATGCTCATCCTTTAAAAGGAGAGATATTTTTATGTTAAAAAGGCTCTGGAGCTCGAAAAGGAAAAGAGAAAGGAACTTGAGCATGAGCTAGCTTTGAGGAAGGAAAATTGCTCAAATCTTAGTGATTTTAAAATTGTACTTAAAGTTGAACTTGTTAGCTTGACAAAAGTTAACAAGACCCTTCATGTACAAGTTAAATCACTCAAGCAAAGTGCTCCCTCCTCCTCTAAGAGATCACCTTCTCCAAATGTCGAGTCCATCCAACACAAACATGTAATTGTGCTAATTTGGTTCTTAACTTAAAAAATGAACTTATGGTGGCACAAAGTAAACATTCACCTAAAAGTGGCATTTCTGATAAGGAGAAACTCAAGTACGCACGTAGTGCATACTCGGTTACTAGAGCTCCCAATGTCAAGGATAGCCTTGGATATTCTTGAGGTGAAAAGCGAAATGCTAGAAACACCAAGAATAAAAAGGAATGTATTGTTTTTTGTAAAAGCCCGTTTTTCGGAAGAACAAAAACGCAAAAATGCGAACTTAAAAATTTTGAAAATAGACTTGGAAATCCAAACTCACATGAGCCATATGAGTTAAACTATGTTCACTAAAAATAGGGACTTGTTAAAACTTTACATATAGAACATGGTTGCTGATGTGGAATGGAACTTAAGGTGAAGAATCCTTAATTTCCAAGTATTCACATTTTCAATGAAAAATTAAAGGAGAAAAGAAAACAAAATAGAGAGAAAGAAAAAGGAATTATTCCAACCCTAAAATGGGACATCCAAAAATATTCAAATCTCAGGCCGTAAATTTTTCCATGACCTACTAATATTCCAATTAGACTCTCGGTAAAGTTTCAAAATTTTTGAAGCCCATTTCCCATTTATTGGACACGTACTGAGAGTTTAATCAACGTCGACTTCAAATTTAAACTTTGTGCTCAACCTTGTCCAAATCAACTCCAAATTTTTCCTGAGGTCCCTTATGGTTCAAAAAGGTTAAATTCAAAGTTTCAGGATTTTTGAACCTAATCTACTATTTATTTCCTTGAGTCAAGTATCACCACTTGAATTCAAATTCAAATCTGAGTTCAAATTCAACTTGCTCAGTTTTGAAATCTGATTGCACCATAAAATTCTCCACATTTTATTTAGTCACTGGGCCAAATTTGACTATTTTTGAAGCATGTTTGCTAGCCCTATTGGAATTTTGGAAAGAGGAGGGAAGTGGGTCCCACAGGTAGCCCCCACCTGGCAGGTCGGCACCGGTTTCCTCTCTCCTCCCCTGCCTCCACGCGACCGCATGCAGCGCCACCACGATGGACGACGTCGGTCCTTATCCCATCTCCCGACTCGGTCCTATCCACGGCATCGCTCCCTCTCCTCTCTTCCCCATCGCGAGCGTGCGCGCTGCTCGCCTCCACAGCGCCTTCCCGCCAGCCTCCGGGTCATCCCCGCGCCGCGCGCCTCGCACCCGCGCCTGCCGCTCGCCCGCCCTACACGCCACCAACCGCCTCGGCCCGCTAGCGCCCAGCTACAGCGACGACCGCCTGCTCCTCCCGTCGGCCGCCGGCTAGCTGCTCCCTGGCCACAGTTCGTTCCCCGCACCGGAGCTGCACCACTTTCGCTGGCCCGTGCTCGTCGTCCGGCTGATCCACCTCCCGGCCTACGCGTCGCCTCGGCTCCTTCCGTCGGCCGCGCCCCACGCCGGCGCCTCCTCGTCTCCTCCCTGGCGCCGCTTCGCCGCCGGGCCGAGTCGCCCCAGCGCCCTGCTCCACGGCCCCTCTGACCGGCGCCACCCGCGACGAGCACGCACGCCGCCGTACCTGCGCCGCACGCCCGCGCGACGCCAACCTGCGCACCTCTCGCGTCGCCCCAGCACCTCGCCGGCCAGCATCCCTGCTCCCGCGCTTCACCGCGCCGTGACCGAGCTGCTCCGTCGTCGGCCCTCCTACCTCCTGTCCACGGCGCCCCGAGCAGCACCGCCGCAGGCCCGCCTCCCTGCTGGCCACGCTTCGCCGGTGCCCCGCACCTGCCCGCCGGCTCGCTGCTTCCTGGTCGGTGCTCCACCTGTGCCTCGCCCCCGCTGCTCTTTCTCCCGGCTTGGTCGCCGTCCGCCAGGTCCACGCGCCTCCTCCGCGTTTGGCCGCCGCCTCGTCTTCCCGCCAGCGCCGTGCCTCCTCCTCGCCAGTTCTGTTCGCGCCGCTCCCGTCGGCTTGCCTCCCGATCGCCGCGACGTCGCCCCACGCTGGCTGCCGCTCACCCGACCCCGCGCGCCGCCATCCCACCGCGGCCTCGCACCAGCTCGCTCGTCCACCGTGGCGTCGCTCCGCGCCCGCGTCCCAGCGCCCGTGCGCCTAGCCGGCGACTGGCTGTCGTTCCTGCTCGCCCCCTGCACATGTGCGCTCCCCGGCCGAGCAACCCAGCCGCCCTTGCTGTTGTCCAGAACCAGCACCACACGCAGACACCTGGCCGCCGTGTCCCTGCTGGCTGCGCCTTTCCGGGCCGACCGCGAGCACCATGACGCCATGTCCGCGTTTCGCGCCGTGGCTATGTCCTGGAAGCAAGGCGGGTAATGGGTGTGATGGATGAAACGCAGGAACACACCGTTGACACACCAGCATCGACATTTGATCCAAGGTTAGCTCTGATCTGTGCAAAGATTAGTCGGATCAATGCTGCAGTCAACCTGTTCGATGAAATGTTTACAAGGAAGAAACTAGATGTATTGACGTTCCATGCTAGTCTTGGATGCAGGTCTGTTGTGGTGTGGCAAATCGACAAGGACATGTGCCAAGATACCCTTTGAATGGTGATGAAGCGACGGAAATCAAGTACACACCCAAGATGTTCGGCGAAATGCCTACAAGGTGAGCCTTGCCCTGGAATACCTTGCTTGACGTCATCGATGTCCGTTCATCGTGACCCCTAATGGTACTCATGTCTCGTCAAGTCATACGTCCAGTTTCCGCATTGATATCATTCCTATAGGAGTCCCTAAGTTGACCTCCTTTGTTGTTTGTATCACGTTGGCATGTCCGTGCGTGCTCGTGATGCTCCACCATGAGCCGCGTCGACGTCGTTGACCATATGACGTCGTCGTGACGTTCCGAGCCATCATCGTGTCCTGGCATCGAGATGAAGGATGTCTGTAACGTACATGATGCTGAAACACAACCACGACACAACGGTCGACAGTCGTTTAGCCAAATTAGGGTTTGGTCAAGGCGAGACTCTTCGAGTCCTAGGTGTAGCCTAGATGCTAGATGAAATGCCTTCTAGGTCAAACCGAGTGTATTGGTGACCACCGATGACCTAGGGTAGAATAATGCGAGAACGTCGCGACCAACAAGGAGAACTAGACCAGGGGTAACCTTGGATAAGAGTTCCTTGGTTGTGTTGAGGATGTTCCCTAACCGATCACAGGATTGGTTAACTTGGTGTACCACTTCATCGACGATAGGTTCGTCGAGTCTCTTATCAACAACCGAGTCGACATCACTAGCCTTAAGACTCACAAGGTGGTGTTCGGGATTCCGCTCACCCCCTTTGACGAGTCTGGGTCGATGTGGACGTGGCTAATTCGATCTTCCCGTGATGGCAAAGCATGACCGTCACGACAAGGTCTCGCATCATGTTCGAGTTCTAGGAGTTCACCGAGCTCATCTGGACAATCTTGCAAAGGACACTGCAATAGTGTCACGTAAGCACTTGAACGATGCTCGAGAAGCTTGCCGTAGAAACTACTTTACCTAAAGGTCATTTGAACGTTGTCTCGGTATTCACGTCAGGTTAACAAGGCTCGTTATGATGTCTTAAGTCCAAAGAATGTTGACCTCACTTCACTCCCAAGTGTCGCTAGGGTTTCATCCTGGTTCATCCTTATCAGGACCCTGCGATCACACTTGTCACGTAATTAGGTTTACTCCTTAATGAGTTTGTGTAACTTCATTGGTCGACTTCTAAGTCACAACCTCTTGTTGCACAGTTCACTCATGCCTTAAGCTTTCAATGCTCCATCTTGATCGCTTAGTCTTCCTTACATCACACGGTCCAGTAATACTTCTTCACCATTCTACCTTATCACTCTTTGTGTGGCATAGCTCCAAGTGTCGAGTGCTAAATTGCGATGTGTCATTACATTGCACTTTTCAGTGCTTATCTCGACACTACTTTGCCACCTTGACTCTTAGGTCATCCTTACCCTACCAGTCCAACACTTCCACACCATTCAGATGTATCGTCCTTGAGTGGCATAGCGTCGAGTGTTGAGTGCCAAGTTGCAATGTGTGCTTACATTGCACCTTTCAATTCACATCTCGATACTACTATGACCACTTGACTTCATCCTTTGTTCATTCACACAACAGAGGCATATCTGTCCTTCCTAGTCGAACTCCTCATTCTTAGAGTTTACACAACCCCGTGGAGTCTTTTCTTAAATTACTTAATTACATAATTACTTATATGCATATCATGTCGATAGGAAACGTGATGGTAGGTGATCGACGAGGAGCTTCGCTTGGAGGAGAAGGCCAAGGTGTTTCCACTGAGGTTCCATGGCAGGTTCTCTGGAGGAAGATCAAGCCCTAACAATTGACATTTGTTCAGCCGCAAACTAAGGCAAGCCCCGGTTTGCATTTAAGTCGTTTATAAACTTTTGCTTTATCACTATGATGAGTAGTATATGAATTGTGCATTACGTTTAGGGTGAATGATACTCCACATGCATGACCAAAAATCCCAGGGTTTATTTGGCACGAGTTACAGTTTGACCTGTAGTAACTGCTTTGCTAATGCATAGGAAATCCGGTAGAAGTCGAGTAGTTGGAATCTACTCGCGAGAGATGTATCTCACAGGATTGGTTGAATAGAAAATGGCTTAATATAATGAAATTGAGACCGGGCAGGGAATGGATAGGAAGCGGCAAGAATTGAGTCTCGGTCGCATAGCCCTGCCTGTGTCGATTAAGGCTCGTCCGTATGCAGCCCCTTCGGACAAGCTTGAATTGTACCGGCAATATAATTGACATATGGAATCCAATAAACTGATGTAACTTGATAACTGGGATGTCGAGACCCATTAACTCACCATCGATAGGGGTGGGTTGAGGACAGTAAGGTGTAAATCGGTCGGCGGACACATGAGGTGTTCCGTGCGGAGACCTTCTGTTTGCGGAGGTGAGACGGGCTCAGCATTCGAGTTTCTTGTGAAAGGTGGCCATATACGCCTAGTACTGAAGTGTTATGTAGGTACAGGTGTGCTCGCTGACAGTTCCGAACGACGTATGTGTCGTGTTGTCCGGGTGTGTCCTGATTGCAATCACTGTCCCTCGCAGTAATAGAGTACCACTTGTTCACTGAGCGGTGACGTAGTAAATACTAAAGAAGTCAGAAAAATCATATGGTATTGAATTATAATTACTTTGCAACCTTGTTTGGTTTAGAGATAGTATAACTAAAGATTTTCAATTTCCCCATACTTTAGCTGTAATAGCACTATGTGCTTTGGGCATGTCATATCATCGGTAAAGCGTTTCTTGTTTGATTGTGGAGCCCATGATGTGCCGTGCTCAGAGAATGTCATTTGCTACTTAAAACTTGATTATAAGGATCCACTTGTAGGCGAGTCATTTATGCTATTCCTTACCTATGTTTAGTGTCCCCTTGCATCTGTCTAGTGAGACGGTTAAGTCTTGCTGAGCCTTATGCTCACGTTTGCGCTTTAACGATTTTTGCAGGTATTAGTTTTATTTCTGCTGTTCAGGTTGTACATGGGACTCGAGGTGTCGAGATAAATCTCATGTGAGCCACGCCGCTGCTGTATGTTCTTCGTGTTGCTAGTGAGAATCGTCCTAGGGCATGGACGTCTTCTCTCCTGCTTAGTTAGGTGAGATTATGAGTATGTATTTTCCGCTGCGTGTGTACTCCTATTGTACACTCTTTTGTAAACTCTTCTTATTATGAAATGAAAACTTTATATGTTTTGGTATCCTTTTTGTGTGTGCTGTTAGGTGCCGCATCGCACGGTACCACCCAATGAGATCCTCGGATGTGTGGACTCAGGTCCCCACAGACATGGTATCAGAGCTTCATTGGGAATAGCACGCTCGAAAAGAGCCTATTTTCGAAAACTCCGAAGTAGTCGAGTGAGGTTTAGCTATATGCCCATTAAGGACTATTACTAGTATAAGTTATAAAGGTGGTGAACTAACTTTTTATATTATTCTGTAACGACGCTCTGTCTTCAAGGTAAGAGGTAAGGTACGCCGCCGAGAGCGGATCAATCTCGGTAAACTCTGCATACGAGATATGGTATGTGAAATTTCCGTGGCTTAGCACGGAAAGTCAATATGAGTCTCTGGAACTTTCCATGTTTCTGAGAACATATGACACGCGGTACCCCAGCGTGACACAAAATTAGTGGGAGCCCCCGTCAGGTGGTGTATAACCCGATAGTATGTATCTCTAGAACTATTCATGTTCTATGGGATCATGCGAAACACGTATGCCCGAGCGTGTATAAGCCGGTTCGTACAGGAGTCTTTGCTGTACAGACGTATTTACAGCCATGTACCTCGAGACATGACCTCGCTCGAGGGAGACTCACACCAGAGTCGTATGCATTTACTTTTGATTATATCTTATTGTGACTGTCTGTCGTGTTTCCCCGTGCCACCCTTGAGGTGTGAAGGTGTGGAAGGGGATTGTTTGTCTTCTGCAGGTACACTAACTCCGGTAGCGACCCGTGTAGCAAACGTTTGTGAGTGATCGGTATTAGGACCACCTATAGACGTATCCGGATGTATCGGGTTAGACTTTTCTTTTGGTAAGGCACGTAGTACCATCAGTATCACAATTGATACTTTGACCATCCCCCACGAGAGAAATGGCTTCATATTCATATTAAGTCCAAGTATCAGTTGCTGATATCTTGTGGACGAAGTAAAATGTTTCTTTTCAAGAGTAGGTGAACCAAAGTCCTTTGCTCCTGGCGAGAGTTTAGCTCGACTTCGCCGGAGTAAGACTTTGGTTAAGTTTGAAGATCCATAGTGATATGCTATGGATAAGAAGGTCATCAAGTCTCTTTTAAGATTCCATTTGGTTCTAAAGGAAATGATTAGTTGTGAATCAAGTTCTAGCCATCGGACTTGAGTTTTGAGCTAAGTTTCAAAATTTGAGTTTGTTCCCCAAATTCTTGTGTTTCGAAGCCGGTGAGTTCTGTTTTCGAACAGAATTGACCTGACTTTGAAATTCCATATCTCTTCAACCTGGAGGGCTTTGGAGGCAAGTGAATACTTTTTGAAAAGCTTTTGGAGTCTTCTAATAGTTTCCTATTGACCTCCAAGCCAAAAGATGCTTTTATGGTGATGAAAATGCACCATTATCACAGCAGCTGCTGTTCTGAAACTACACGGACCAGCATCTGAATTTTTGTCATATTTCCTTGGATAAAGCTCTTCTATTCCATTATGATACGTTTCTGGAAAGTGGAAGAGCTATTCTACAACTTTCTTATTCAGTGATACCTCAAATTCAGTTTAAAACTAAATAAAAACAGAGTTGAAGATAGTACATGTATATTGATGCTATCTGAAACAGCCAGAAAAATTTTGAACTTTAAATAGCCATAACTGTTAAACTATAAATGCAACCTATGCATGTTTATACATGTATGGAAAACTTAGAGAGTCCTCTACAACATTTCTATAGAACTTCAGAGCGGAATCCATCTCTAACATACTCAAAATTTCAGATTTCTAGACTTGATCAAATCTGGACAGCGAGTGGACAGTCCTGTATACAGTTACTGTTTCTCGCATAACTCGCTGTATAATTGTCGAAAGACTTCATAATTTTCATTTCTTGGATCCCGAGAATTTTTGCAACAAGTTTGCTATGTATTACTTTTGCAAATATTGATGTTTGTATATCTGAAATTGTGGACAAAATCAGCCTTAAACAAAGGAGGTGCTGTCCAAATTTTCAGAAAAACTGTCAACTTGCAAATGCCGTATCTTCTCAACCAGAAATGCTACGAGGGCAAGTAAATACTCTTTAGAAAGATTTGGGAGTCCTCTGCATGTTTTCTGTTCAGGTCAAGACCAAAATCCTTGTTTTGGTGGGCGAAATTTAGATAATCGCAGAGACTGTCCAGGCATACTCAAACTGGACAGCAATCTGTACACCTCTGAATTTAATCCATAACTCGCAGACCTTTGATCCAATGGTGTCACGCGAGTAACCGTTGGAGAGGTTAGAGAGTCAGCTACAATTTTTGCAATTGGCTCCAGACCTGAATCGGTCATCTATCTATTCCAAATCGAGTTTGAATACAATGTGGTCAATCTGAACTGAATATAGAATTCTGAATGCTGAAATTTCAGCAAAATTTAAAAACGCATATCTCTTAAACCAAGACTGATCTGAAGACAAGTAAGTACATTCTGGAAAGCTTATTACATTGGCTACAACTTCGTCAATAAGAATATTTCCAGATTTCCATCAGAACAGCCTAAAAACTTTAGATCAAAACTGTTACTTCTTAAGCAGGTTCTGCTGAAAGTGCAGAAAAATTCTGCTGACTTTAAAATAGCATAACTTGCAAACCAGAGATGATCTAGAGGCAAACCAATACTTTTCGGAAAGGTCTTGATGTGTACTTTAACTTTTTTATTCACCTCAAGATCTGATTTTACCATTAACTGGATCAAAAATCGAGTTTGCGTCCAGACTGGTCAATTGTCACCATAGTCTGGCCAGTTTGAACTTTTGGTTTTTGTTAGGCATTCGGTTCTCGATTTTAACTCGAGGAATGTTATAACCGACCAAGAGTTGGGATTTAACTATTTACCAGGTCGAATGGAGTGTTAAACTCATTCGAAGCCTTTTCCCTTGGATAGGCATACTAGTGTCTGATTTATGTGACTTGCCACATCACATCTTGTGATGTTGAACGCAGATCGCAATTACTCGAGTTGCATCTCGTCTTCCCAGAAGGAATGTTTGGAGTACGCTTCAACATCCTGGTTTGGAACTTTAAGGGGGAAGGCGAGCACTCAAGTAATGGTGGTATTCAACCATCAACCTTGGTTACAACGAGTCGTGTCAACAAGAAGACGATCAAGTAAGATTACATCTTCAAGAGGATCCAACATCCACCACCAGATTGAGTTACTCAAAGAAGAAGTGTGACTTCAACTCCACTAAAGTGATTACTAAGGATATCAGTTCCTCTTGCCAGATCGAAGCGAAGGTTAAGTGAAGCATCACTAGAGACCTATAGTTAGTTGTTTTTCTCCTGATGAAGATACAATCAAGTTGAGTAGAACATGAACAAGCTTTCGAAAGGTCGAGGTAACGTGGTATATTTCCCGCATTCCTTGCCAATCGTTCTGTTATGAATTCCTTAACTGTGGTCGAGTCATGAAAGCAACACTACTCATTGAGTGTCTTTCACGGCCACGGTTTCCAATCCTTGCAAATCATCAGACAGTACTTGAGTTTTGTGGGTGTGGTTCATTTAATCTTGCTCAAACTATAAAAGCTACTGCACCATGCATGTGCACCAATTGCATCATACATCTGCATCATTTGCACCATACATATGCATCATTTGCACCATACCATATGCATATTCATTGCACCATACAACATATGATGCATCATGAAGCATCATTACCAATGTAACACCAATGATGGAATGCATGATAATACTAAAATATAGAGCAAGATTGTGTACCCCATTCAAACTATTCTAAGGTGTCTAATGACTACGATCATTTCACCATATTCATTTGACTTCTTACATTACTGATCTCCTTTCCATTGAGTGATACCTGGGCAACCGATCACTCAACCTCACTTGCAACTAAACAACATGTGAACTTCCATCCTTGACTTGTTTTAGTTCAAGTACCTTGATTGTTGCAACTATACCGTTCGTCATCGAGTAGTCATCAGTTCGATGATCAACCTTGTAAAATCCATGAAATCTCCTTCCTCGCGAGGATACCGTTCGTTTGTCAACCTCGTGAAACTCTTTGGGTCCATGTAAGATCTTATGTTGTTATATGGTAACCTTGCTATACTAATTACCTTGTAGTTACCATATGATTGAGTTCTTTGCTGTGTTGAAACATATGAGGATACTGAATCCTTACATCCTCATGTGCCACCGCAAAAAGGTCTTCATCTTCTGCTTCTATTGTTTGAAGACATTGATTTACCCAGAAACCTTGTAGTCGTCATATCTTCAATATTCCTGCTGTTTTGATTACATAAGAGTGTTGAGTGTCTTGCTACTCTTATGCTACGGCTAAGGAATCCTATGGTTGACTAAACATCAAACGAGGTTAATGATTGTTGTTTAACCTCGTAAACCATCTTAACTCATGTCAAGGGAAATACCACATTAAGTTGAAAGGACCTATGCAAAACCAAGCAAGCAACCAAGAATCAATGCAAGAAAAGTTTCAAACTATCAAGGTGACCTAGAGAAGCAAAGAACAAGTGCAAATTCTTCAAATCAAGACTAGGACAGGACAAGATGTCATGTCAGTGCAAGAGTACAACAATAAAGGATCAGTAACAGACATGAAAGTTTTACGATGTGATATTGTCATGTCGAGCATCCTGTCAAGGTTATCAACCTAAAGACTGGAATCTCCTGAAGCAGACTTTAGAATTTCTTAAGATGCCTGAAGATAATCACTATTTCGTAGAACCCAAGTTTTTAAGGGCATTGCCATTTTCCTTAGTCAATGACCCTCTTTTACGGATCGTTCCCTCATCGTTCTGTTATTCTACCTGTTAGAATCTCGGGACGAGATTCCTTTAAGGGGGAAGGATTGTAAAAGCCCGTTTTTCGGAAGAACAAAAACGCAAAAATGCGAACTTAAAAATTTTTAAAATAGACTTGGAAATCCAAACTCACATGAGCCATATGAGTTAAACTATGTTCACTAAAAATAGGGACTTGTTAAAACTTTACATATAGAACATGGTTGCTGATGTGGAATGGAACTTAAGGTGAAGAATCCTTAATTTCCAAGTATTCACATTTTCAATGAAAAATTAAAGGAGAAAAGAAAACAAAATAGAGAGAAAGAAAAAGGAATTATTCCAACCCTAAAATGGGACATCCAAAAATATTCAAATCTCAGGCCATAAATTTTTCCATGACCTACTAATATTCCAATTAGACTCTCGGTAAAGTTTCAAAATTTTTGAAGCCCATTTCCCATTTATTGGACACGTACTGAGAGTTTAATCAACGTCGACTTCAAATTTAAACTTTGTGCTCAACCTTGTCCAAATCAACTCCAAATTTTTCCTGAGGTCCCTTATGGTTCAAAAAGGTTAAATTCAAAGTTTCAGGATTTTTGAACCTAATCTACTATTTATTTCCTTGAGTCAAGTATCACCACTTGAATTCAAATTCAAATCTGAGTTCAAATTCAACTTGCTTAGTTTTGAAATCTGATTGCACCATAAAATTCTCCACATTTTATTTAGTCACTGGGCCAAATTTGACTATTTTTGAAGCATGTTTGCTAGCCCTATTGGAATTTTGGAAAGAGGAGGGAAGTGGGTCCCACAGGTAGCCCCCACCTGGCAGGTCGGCACCGGTTTCCTCTCTCCTCCCCTGCCTCCACGCGACCTCATGCAGCGCCACCGCGATGGACGATGTCGGTCCTTATCCCATCTCCCGACTCGGTCCTATCCACGGCATCGCTCCCTCTCCTCTCTTCCCCATCGCGAGCGTGCGCGCTGCTCGCCTCCACGGCGCCTTCCCGCCAGCCTCCGGGTCATCCCCGCGCCGCACGCCTCGCACCCGCGCCTGCCGCTCGCCCGCCCCACACGCCACCAGCCGCCTCGGCCCGCTAGCGCCCAGCTACGGCGACGACCGCCTGCTCCTCCCGTCGGCCGCCGGCTAGCTGCTCCCTGGCCACAGTTCGTTCCCCGCACCGGAGCTGCACCACTTCCGCTGGCCCGTGCTCATCGTCCCGGCTGATCCACCTCCCGGCCTACGCGTCGCCTCGGCTCCTTCCGTCGGCCGCGCCCCACGCCGGCGCCTCCTCGTGTCCTCCCTGGCGCCGCTTCGCCGCCGGGCCGAGTCGCCCCAGCGCCCTGCTCCACGGCCCCTCTGATCGGCGCCACCCGCGGCGAGCACGCACGCCGTCGTACCTGCGCCGCACGCCCGCGCGACGCCAACCTGTGCACCTCTCTCGTCGCCCCAGCACCTCGCCGGCCAGCATCCCTGCTCCCGCGCTTCACCGCGCCGTGACCGAGCTGCTCCGTCGTCGGCCCTCCTACCTCCTGTCCACGGCGCCCCGAGCAGCACTGCCGCAGGCCCGCCTCCCTGCTGGCCACGCTTCGCCGGTGCCCCGCACCTGCCCGCCGGCTCGCTGCTTCCTGGTCGGTGCTCCACCTGTGCCTCGTCCCCGCTGCTCTTTCTCCCGGCTTGGTCGCTGTCCGCCAGGTCCGTGCGCCTTCTCCGCGTTTGGCCGCCGCCTCGTCTTCCCGCCAGCGCCGCGCCTCCTCCTCGCCAGTTCTGTTCGCGCCGCTCCCGTCGGCTTGCCTCCCGACCGCTGCGACGTCGCCCCACGCTGGCTGCCGCTCGCCCAACCCCGCGCGCCGCCATCCCACCGCGGCCTCGCACCAGCTCGCTCGTCCACCGTGGCGTCGCTCCGCGCCCGCATCCCAGCGCCCGTGCGCCTGGCCGGCGACTGGCCGTCGTTCCTGCTCGCCCCCTGCACATGTGCGCTCCCCGGCCGAGCAACCCAGCCGCCCTTGCTGTTGTCCAGAACCAGCACCACACGCAGACACCTGGCCGCCGTGTCCCTGCTGGCTGTGCCTTTCCGGGCCGACTGCGAGCACCATGACGCCATGTCCGCGTTTCGCGCCGTGGCTATGTCCTGGAAGCAAGGCGAGTAATGGGTGTGATGGATGAAACGCAGGAACACACCGTTGACACACCAGCATCGACAGTTGATCCAAGGTTAGCTCTGATCTGTGCAAAGATTGGTCGGATCAATGCTGCAGTCAACCTGTTCGATGAAATGTTTACAAGGAAGAAACTAGATGTATTGACGTTCCATGCTTGTCTTGGATGCAGGTCTGTTGTGGTGTGGAAAATCGACAAGGACATGTGCCAAGATACCCTTTGAATGGTGATGAAGCGACGGAAATCAAGTACACACCCAAGATGTTCGGCGAAATGCCTACAAGGTGAGCCTTGCCCTGGAATACCTTGCTTGACGTCATCGATGTCCGTTCATCATGACCCCTAATGGTACTCATGTCTCGTCAAGTCATACGTCCAGTTTCCGCATTGATATCATTCCTATAGGAGTCCCTAAGTTGACCTCCTTTGTTGTTTGTATCACGTTGGCATGTCCGTGCGTGCTCGTGATGCTCCACCATGAGCCGCGTCGACGTCGTTGACCATATGACGTCGTCGTGACGTTCCGAGCCATCATCGTGTCCTGGCATCGAGATGAAGGATGCCTGTAACGTACATGATGCTGAAACACAACCAGGACACAACGGTCGACAGTCGTTTAGCCAAATTAGGGTTTGGTCAAGGCGAGACTCTTCGAGTCCTAGGTGTATCCTAGATGCTAGATGAAATGCCTTCTAGGTCAAACCGAGTGTATTGGTGACCACCGATGACCTAGGGTAGAATAATGCGAGAACGTCGCGACCAACAAGGAGAACTAGACCAGGGGTAACCTTGGATAAGAGTTCCTTGGTTGTGTTGAGAATGTTCCCTAACCGATCACAGGATTGGTTAACTTGGTGTACCACTTCATCGACGACAGGTTCGTCGAGTCTCTTATCAACAACCGAGTCGACATCACTAGCCTTAAGACTCACAAGGTGGTGTTCGGGATTCCGCTCACCCCCTTTGACGAGTCTGGGTCGATGTGGACGTGGCTAATCCGATCTTCCCGTGATGGCAAAGCATGACCGTCACGACAAGGTCTCGCATCATGTTCGAGTTCTAGGAGTTCACCGAGCTCATCTGGACAATCTTGCAAAGGACACTGCAATAGTGTCACGTAAGCACTTGAACGATGCTCGAGAAGCTTGCCGTAGAAACTACTTTACCTAAAGGTCATTTGAACGTTGTCTCGGTATTCACGTCAGGTTAACAAGGCTCGTTATTATGTCTTAAGTCCAAAGAATGTTGACCTCACTTCACTCCCAAGTTTCGCTAGGGTTTCATCCTGGTTCATCCTTATCAGGACCCTGCGATCACACTTGTCACGTAATTAGGTTTACTCCTTAATGAGTTTGTGTAACTTCATTGGTCGACTTCTAAGTCACAACCTCTTGTTGCACAGTTCACTCATGCCTTAAGCTTTCAATGCTCCATCTTGATCGCTTAGTCTTCCTTACATCACACGGTCTAGTAATACTTCTTCACCATTCTACCTTATCACTCTTTGTGTGGCATAGCTCCAAGTGTCGAGTGCTAAATTGCGATGTGTCATTACATTGCACTTTTCAGTGCTTATCTCGACACTACTATGCCACCTTGACTCTTAGGTCATCCTTACCCTACCAGTCCAACACTTCCACACCATTCAGATGTATCGTCCTTGAGTGGCATAGCGTCGAGTGTTGAGTGCCAAGTTGCAATGCGTGCTTACATTGCACCTTTCAATTCACATCTCGATACTACTATGACCACTTGACTTCATCCTTTGTTCATTCACACAACAGAGGCATATCTGTCCTTCCTAGTCGAACTCCTCATTCTTAGAGTTTACACAACCCCGTGGAGTCTTTTCTTAAATTACTTAATTACATAATTACTTATATGCATATCATGTCGATAGGAAACGTGATGGTAGGTGATCGACGAGGAGCTTCGCTTGGAGGAGAAGGCCAAGGTGTTTCCACTGAGGTTCCATGGCAGGTTCTCTGGAGGAAGATCAAGCCCTAACAATTGACATTTGTTCAGTCGCAAACTAAGGCAAGCCCCGGTTTGCATTTAAGTCGTTTATAAACTTTTGCTTTATCACTATGATGAGTAGTATATGAATTGTGCATTACGTTCAGGGTGAATGATACTCCACATGCATGACCAAAAATCCCAGGGTTTATTTGGCACGAGTTATAGTTTGACCTGTAGTAACTGCTTTGCTAATGCATAGGAAATCCGGTAGAAGTCGAGTAGTTGGAATCTACTCGCGAGAGATGTATCTCAAAGGATTGGTTGAATAGAAAATGGCTTAATATAATGAAATTGAGACCGGGCAGGGAATGGATAGGAAGCGGCGAGAATTGAGTCTCGGTCGCATAGCCCTGCCTGTGTCGATTAAGGCCCGTCCGTATGCAGCCTCTTCGGACAAGCTTGAATTGTACCGGCAATATAATGGACATATGGAATCCAATAAACTGATGTAACTTGATAACTGGGATGTCGAGACCCATTAACTCACCATCGATAGGGGTGGGTTGAGGACAGTAAGGTGTAAATCGGTCGGCGGACACATGAGGTGTTCCGTGCGGAGACCTTCTGTTTGCGGAGGTGAGACGGGCTCAGCATTCGAGTTTCTTGTGAAAGGTGGCCATATACACCTAGTACTGAAGTGTTATGTAGGTACAGGTGTGCTCGCTGACACTTCCGAACGACGTATGTGTCGTGTTGTCCGGGTGTGTCCTGATTGCAATCACTGTCCCTCGCAGTAATAGAGTACCACTTGTTCACTGAGCGGTGACGTAGTAAATACTAAAGAAGTCAGAAAAATCATATGGTATTGAATTATAATTACTTTGCAACATTGTTTGGTTTAGAGATAGTATAACTAAAGATTTTCAATTTCCCCATACTTTAGCTGTAATAGCACTATGTGCTTTGGGCATGTCATATAATCGGTAAAGCGTTTCTTGTTTGATTGTGGAGCCATGATGTGCCGTGCTCAGAGAATGTCATTTGCCACTTAAAACTTGATTATAAGGATCCACTTGTAGGCGAGTCATTTATGCTATTCCTTACCTATGTTTAGTGTCCCCTTGCATCTGTCTAGTGAGACGGTTAAGTCTTGCTGAGCCTTATGCTCACGTTTGCGCTTTAACGATTTTTGCAGGTATTAGTTTTATTTCTGCTGTTCAGGTTGTACATGGGACTCGAGGTGTCGAGATAAATCTCATGTGAGCCACGCCGCAGCTGTATGTTCTTCATGTTGCTAGTGAGAATCGTCCTAGGGCATGGACGTGTTCTCTCCTGCTTAGTTAGGTGAGATTATGAGTATGTATTTTCCGCTGCGTGTGTACTCCTATTGTACACTCTTTTGTAAACTCTTCTTATTATGAAATGAAAACTTTATATGTTTTGGTATCCTTTTTGTGTGTGCTGTTAGGTGCCGCATCGCACGGTACCACCCAATGAGATCCTCGGATGTGTGGACTCAGGTCCCCACATTTTTATCTAGGAAGGTTGAAATTAAGTTGAGAACAACTAACATGTTCCTTTGTTACATGAAAAAGCTAAAAATGGGCCAAACATCATGTTTCATGACTTTAATGCCTCATATGTTCCCATGAAAAATAAATTTGGTCATATTTATGCTAAATAACTTGGGCCACTCCAAAAGAATCTAAAATCTTGTGTGTGAGTGCCCAAATGTCTTGTTACTAACATCAAAGGACTGAAGCAAGCTTGGGTACCTAGAACAAAGGCATAATTTTGTTTTGTAGGCGTACTCCTTCGGGGAAAAAATGGGTGCTTGATAGGAATCAATCACATGACCAGAGAGAGACAAATATTCATGGAGTATAATGAAAATCTAAGTGAGGAGTGTAACCAGAGGGCGGGATCCGTGGACACGAACCCGAGTAGGGAAGAGACCATGTGGGAGTGGCTCTAAGGGGATGTTTTCCATGCCTGCTCCCAGCTCTCCAATGCTCGTCGAATCTTGAAGCTGATCACCAGGACCTTTCTATGGTGCCTGTTGATGTTTCTTACATCACAGATAAAATTCCTCAGGCGCACATAAACTGTCGTGTAGCATTTCACTCAAGAGTATTCCCGAGGGTATAGTATTTATCCCAAAGGAAGGCAATGGAGTAAAGTAGACACTACTCTTATGATCAAGCTATGGGATACTAATCAATTATCAAGCCAGTGGTAAGTTGATGATATGGGTAGTGTGACACACACCTAAGCAATCTATTCTAAAGAGTAAATGGGTCCTAATGGAGATTAGACTAAGAGTTTGGGAGTTTCTCCTACAATGCTTCTAATATACATATACATAACCTAGGTTAGGTACTAATGAGCATGGTAATGGTGAATACTTATGCTAAGTTGTTCAACACATCGGGCATGGGTTTACCCCTAGCAATACTAGGATGACTCCTGCAAAGAGCCCGTGGCATAGCCGAACGTGGAGGATTACAAGGATAGATAGTACTATCACCACCTACTGCCTACCTCTTCAATCAGTGGGTCTACAAGACAACCAACGTTACTTAACTATCCTAGCACCACGCTAGCATATTAAGTAAATACCTTAAGAGTCATGATACAAGCCATCATAAGGCAATGACTAACCTAAACATCGTTGAACGAATGTTGAGACATAGCCTAAGTTATTCATATCAACATGATCATATCATAACTAATTACACTATACTGGGTGTTTGTAGTGTTTATGATGATAGAATAATATTGTTATGGCATAATCATAAGACTACTCCTACCACATATATGGAATCCAACAAGAAACACTTCATCCAACTATATGAATAAAAGAAGACTAAAGATAATATCTTTATTATGCATAAAGTCACAAATTCAAGAAAAGATACATGAGCCATACCTTTCCAATTTGGACTTGGGACTAGAGGCTCCTCCCTACAGCCTAACCTCCACTAAGGAACTAGGAGAACTAGTATATACAATAGAATGATGCTCAAGTGGTGTGTGTTGAAGTGAGGGGTGAGGGATCATATTTATAGCCGGAGAGGGGTCATTTCCTGCCACCAAAAGCACGCGAATCAGTCTTCATCGTTATCAGGGAACCACAGGGAGTCGACATGTGGAACTTGACCGAGTTTGGCACCAGGAATGGTTTGGCCAAACCCTGACTTTGGCCGAACAGAAAGTTGGACCAATTCCAGTGTGCTTCCTCGAGGTGACTTCCAGGTGGGTCCTATTGACTCATATGAGTGATACACCATTGGATGGCCTCAGATACTTCTGTTTGTGGGCCATTTGATCCTGTGATGCTACATGTCGATGCTTGATTGGCTGGTATGATATTTAATAGGATTGCTCATCCTCTTTTATCTCATTTCTGTATAAAATACCTGCATGCACTAATTTCTCCATGTACAAGTGGAACTAGGTTATTTCTAACTACGATGTTTGTAAGAAATATCCATTCCTTAAAATAATTGAGTTATATTGACGGTCAAAATTGGTATATAATGACTGTCAATAGTGTCCCACCGCCTAAAGGCGGCATCTTCTGTCGATTTGGTAAGTCCCTGCCTTGTTTTGGTATTTCGCATGCGCCTTCGCCCTCTCCTGCTTGACGGGTAGCGCCTCGTTTTTGCTTGCAGCCATCCCCCCAGGTTGCCGGAGGGACCTAGGCTTCCTGCGGTGCTGACCTTCATCTTTTCCCGACGGGGTCCGCATGAGTGTATCTGCAGGATGAGCCTGATCGTGCCTGGGTGGATGTCGTCACTGCCTGATCGGTCCTTGCAGGAGTAACCCAGGAGAAGGCGTGGGAGGCGGTCATGCGAGAGGTTAGATACAGAGTTGGTCCGGGTGCACGGATCGAAGTGCTAGAGGCTCGCGATCGCCTGGAGCAAGCCCGAAGGGATGCAGACGATTAGTCTTACCTTTAATCGTCACATCGGGATTATTTCCTCCTCTTGGTGGACCACAATAACCTACCAAATCATTCCCAGTCCTAAAGATGACCCTCATGCAAATGGAGCATACCACCTAGATGTCGTCGTGGCCCGATCAGTCCTCGCGCGAGTATCCCAGCAGGAGGTGCATGAGGCAGCCGTGCGAGAGGTCGGATGTCAAGTTGGTCCGTGTGCAGATCGAAGCGTAGGAGGCTCGCGTTAGCGTGGAGCAAGCTCAAAGGTATGAAGATGGTCAGTCTTCCCTTCAATCCATGCGTTCGAATTATTTCTGCCTCCTGGTGTACCACACTAACCCACCAGATTTTTTGCAGCCCTTAAGATGACCCTCGAGTAGATGGAGTGTACCGCCCAGATCTGGCAGGGCGAGCTGGGTGCCCTTTAGAGAATCTCGGCCCGCGTCTCCTTCAAAGTGCTCAAGCCATCAGGGGTGGAGACCCACCTGGAGACTTGCTTGGATGGTGTCCCCCCTCGATTCACCATCGCACGGGATGAGGACGCGAAGATCCGTTTTGTCATGGCGGCGGTTTGCGAGTTGGTGCTTTGGTCGTCAGAGCCCAGAGTCGAGGGAAGGGGTTCAATGGTAGGCCAACTTCATGAGATACCATATCAAGTGATGGCTCAGGGTATAGAGCTTGGAAGCTTGGGGGCCCTCTTGGTGGCTCGCGTTGCGCTCGCTGTCATGGCCTCTCACTACGATGGTGTGGACTTTCGGGCCCTGGAGGAATGGTACGCGACAGCCAGATCAGCAGAGGAGCTTGCCAAAATTGCATAGAACATTAAGCCCATGGCGGCCTCATTGTACGCACTAGTCGATTTCGATGCCATTTTGGGGTCCACCTATGACACCCGGTTTTGAAAATGAACCAAGTGTAGTGCATATGTGTGTCTAGGATGTTTAACACACATACACAAGTGTTTCACAAATGATAAATAGATATAACCATGTCTTGATTAATAACACTAATAATAGTACCTTATTAAAAACACAAAAGTCTCGATTACATGCTCTAATGAAACTACAACGGAAAAACTAAACTCTAATTACTTCAAACTCCACAGACAGGTTTGACGGTAACTCACACGCCTAGAACTCCTCAAAGACCTCTTGGTACTCCACCTGGTTGCTTGCGCCTGAATTTTGTTGGGCAATAGCAAGGGTTAGCACATGTCATACTCAACAAGTGTGGGAAAGTATAACATGTAGATTAAACAAGGAATGACAATAAATTGGGCTAATTGCATAATAGTACGTTCAAAATAGTTGAAAATGCAATCATTTGTTATTTAGTGAGGTCCTTCCCAAAATAACCCATATAACATCAATTCCAACTTAAATAACCATTACCAACAATAATAAACCATATCCAACTCATAACTGCTCATTTGTCTCAAATTCATCAATTTCATATTTTAATGCCATTTAATTAACCAATACAAGTTCCCAATTCAATTTTAGCCATTAACCATATTTAAGTCCAAATTCTAATCATGTGAGGGTCCAAGTTGCTCATGACCGTGA
The DNA here is from genome assembly GCA_036927565.1 of Tuctoria greenei. Lineage (NCBI taxonomy): Eukaryota > Viridiplantae > Streptophyta > Magnoliopsida > Poales > Poaceae > Tuctoria > Tuctoria greenei. Next base: position 222,489,835 of record JAYESD010000002.1, on the reverse strand, counting down.
GCACGACTACCATGATAGTTTTGGACACACTCTGTAGAGGTTGTACCACTTTACCCACAAGTTCGTGATTTCATCACCTTTCGATGACTATGGAATCTCAATTATGCCGTTTCACACTTCGATAGGTGTGTGGCCAAGAGATCACAAAATAGCCTTTACAAACTGATTACTAGCCTATCTAGACCCCACTGAGGTTTCATCGTTGGTGATGTCTCCAACTGAGCACATCGAACCAAGGGCCCCCTCTTGAGCCACTCGGATCCCAGAGTAGTCCCACCAATCTCTATAAACCCAATCCGACTACCTCTTTTTCGAGCATTCTTAATGGTCCAAATAGCACTGGTAATTCACTAATTAGTTAGCTAATCCGCGCCCATACTTGGCCCTGTGGTGACACTGTAAATCCTGGATGATCGCTCCACGAACCAATACTTAGATCTAAAGAAAGCAAAACCACCAAAACATTCCAACCCATTCCACATTACCAACTTGCTTAGATCCCTAGGCACCATGTTGCTAAAGGGTTATTATTATCAATTCTCATCATTCACATGTTCAATAATTCATAATTAAGTAGTGTGAGTGTTTCACAAACCCAATTTAGTATTGCGAAGCAAAAAGTGTAAAATACCCTTCCCGACTCTCTACATAGTGTTCAAGCGACAAGGGTGGTCATACAAAACTAGTAAACTCCTACAATTGTGTTTTCCCATCAATTTCGATACAAGCATGCAATTTTGCAAACAAAACATTTAAAGTAGGATCGATATGGTCAAGGACACTTGCCTTGCTCCTGAAATTGATTTGGGTCGAAGGCTTTGAAACTCTGGTTCTGCAGGTCCTCGAAAGCACTTTGTACGACAACTCCTATTCTGAGCGACAAACATGCAAAACACACAATTCAATCAAATAATGCAAATATAGTACTCAATATGCTATGGTATGCATGATTAATGCAATTGTGAGTTAAAACTTGTTAATGAATTGCTATAAATGTTTACTAACTAGTTCTAATAGGTTTCAAAAAGTTTGGAGTTGATTTGAGTTGATTTAGAATTAATTCAGCATAGTTCAGATTCAGAGGCCGGACAAGTCCGGTATAGAGGTCGGACTAGTCCGCCCTATACAGAACTGGAATTAGGGTTTTTCTGGATAGCAGGGTTTTGGGTTAAAATCACATAAAACATGGAAGTAGAGGGTATACCACGTGTTTAGAGATCCAAAGATCAAAGTTTTGACGTGAGGCCTTTGATCTTTGCAATTAGGGCTTGATGGAGATGAGTTGATGAATAGTGGTGACGAAGAACGTCAATTTGTCGAAGAATCGATGAAGATCGATCTTAATTGCTCCTTCTCCCTCTTTTCCTTCTTCTCCTTGCTCCTGGGCTCCTTCTCGACGTTGGCACGGGATCAGAGGCGACAACAAGGGGTTTTTCTCAAAGGTGGGGAGGTGAGGGTATTGGGTTGTTTATATAGAGGTTGGAGAGGTAGGGTTTTAGCTGAATTCCAAGTGGAATTCGTGGGGGACGTTTAGGAGCAGGTGGGGTCCCCTTGGGATCCTCTGAGGTTGGGCACGAAGTTCTTGGGCCCAAATTAGGCAATTACACAAAAACAAATTTTGGAGAGATAAAAGAATCTGAGTGGGATTTAGGAGTCCGGACTAGTCCGCATAAGGGACTGTACAAGTCCGTTGTGGAACAGAGGCGAAATCAGACAAGTCCGGTGTACTTGGCCGGATAAGTCCAGATGATTAGGTACATTCTGAAATTTAGACCTATTCGGACTAGTCCACTCAAAATCGGAAAAGTCCAGAAAAACATCAGAAGCTAAATCGGACTAGTCCGTGCAATGTGCCGGACAAGTCCGTAGTCTTGAGGAATTGAATTTCCTGAGTCAGAAGGGAATTACCGGACTAGTCCAGGTGGGCCGGACATGTCCATTCCCTGACAGATTTAACTTCTTGATTAAGCCTAAATTCATTTTGATCTTGTTTCTTTTTAAGGTTGATTTTTGTTAACATGTATGAGGATGTACGCAATGCATTATGCATGAAAATGAGGATGTCACAAACCTACCACCCTTAAAATAAATCTCGCCCTTGAGATTCATCGCGAGAGGAAAGAGATAGGGAAATTCCTTCTTGAGATCATCTTCTCGCTCCCAAGTTGCTTCGGATTATATATGATGCTTCCATTGCACTTTGCACCATCGAGTCACCCTGTTCCTTATGACCCTCTCTTTGTGTAAAATTTTTACAAGATGCTCAACATAGGTCAAACTTCCTCAAGCTCCAATTCCTCCATTGGTACTTGCTCTTCTGGTACCCTCAAGAACTTCTTGAGCTGAGAAACATGAAACACATCATGAACATCCGAAAGGTGTGCAAACATCTCTAGTTTATAGGCTACTTCTCCACGTTTGTCCAAAATCTTGAATGGTCCAATATAGCGAGGTGCCAACTTGCCTTTGACATTTAACTGCTTGTGACCTCGCATAGGTGACACTTTGAGGTATACGAAGTCTCCTACCTCAAAAGATAAGCTTCTTTGTCTATTATCCGGATAACCCTTCTGTCTTGACTGGGCAGCTCTCAAATTCTCGTGGATAGTCTAAACTTGCTTTTCGGCTTCCTAGATCAAATCAGGTCCAAATACATGAATCTCCCCTGTCTCATTCCAAAACAAGGGTGTCCTACACCTTCTCCCATACAATGCTTCATGTGTTGTTGTCAATCTTTTCTTTAGCTCCTCAAAACTGTTCTGACAAGCTTGAATCCATTTGAAAGGCTTCTCCTTCATTAACAGCTCAGTCATGGGCTTCTGTAGGATCGAAGAGCACGTGAAAAGCTACCAGAGGGGGGGGGGGGTGAATGGTAGATTAAAAAATCTTACGCAGCGGAAACAATTAAATCCCAACCGCTTCGGCAGAAAAACGACCTGTTAAAGAAATCATGTGTGAGACTAATCTAAATGTGTTTACCATGACAAAAGTGATAGATATCATAGGAATCAAGTCACGAATACGACACAACAAGAATCACTCAAATCCATCGATAGAAACTCAAGTTACAATTGAAAGATCGATCAAAGGTCAATCTGTTCTACCGAGTAAAAAATAGATCTATCATCCTGCAAAGAAACTCGTGTATATCAAAAACAACAAATCCAATGACCGTGAAATTTTTAAAGATGATAGATAATCAAGTTGTGAATACAACCCAAACAGAATCACGTCAATTTGATATGTAAAAATCGAGTTATGATAAAACCACCGAAGAAAGATAGTGCTATGCAGAAACTCGACGAGAAAGACTTGACAGAAACAAGTCAGACGAAGAAGGCACAAAAGTTCCTTAAACTACAATCATTATTCAATAGAACACAAGAGGATTAACCCCATCACCCACGAGTTCTGGCCTCCCTTGCTTATGTAACCAGCCCATAGGCCAACCCAATCTCAACTAGGACTCTAATCCTACTCAAAACACGAATCGAAACTTTCCACAACTGCTTAGGACTCTTCTATACACAGATAGAAGCAATCTTAAGACTTCCAAACACTTTAGGAACGTATCCCACATTCCTAAAACAACTCAAATTCGTGACCCACAAGAAATCCTATCATAACCAACTCAAATCATTCCATATTTGAGTCAAACACGACTCAGCCGCAGCTTGAGTCCAGTACCTAGTCGGTTGGACCTTTCCGACTAATTCTTTATGTCCACATCTCTTCATCATGCCTCGGAACCATGTAGTCAAGTCTATGCACTGCTTGCACATGTGCAAACATCTTCCAACGACGTCCATGATACCCTCATATGCATTGTTCTTGACTCAAACATGTTGCGTGACCTCCCGATCACTCAACCACAATTCCTCCCGAACTTGGTTATTGAACCTCATCTTCTCCATAAGACTAGTTCAATGGATCCCGTCACCAGCCATGTCTTGAACTCAAGCAACACCTGCACATGAATAAACAACCAATACTTTCGAGCACAATTCCTTGATTTGACTCATGTTAGTTTCGAAGCTACAACATCTTACGTGAGCACCTCACATAAGCATGTTGCAAAACATAGCAAAATGATATCAACCATAACCACCAAAACACACCAAAAACTTAGCAAATGAATACTAAGCAATCTTTCCATGAATGTAAAGCAATTATGAATCATTGCAAGATAAAAGCAGAAACACTACGATCAAGCACCAGACCTTGCCACAGCTAACCGGACCTTGAACTGTAGCATACCAAAGCTAGCAGGACCTAGCGCCGGAGCTAACCAAAGATAGTCGGACCTGGTGTCAGACCTTGATGATAAAGGTGTTTTGGTAGTATTCAAAACTTTTATTGCCATAGTCAATGTATTCAGCACACATAGGTCTCACAATCTCCCCCTTGATGAATGCATTGGCAACAGCACTTAAGATACGAACATTGGCTTATTCACATGAAAAGTTTTGAAAACATTTTCTCCCCCATTGTAAAACAGAAATAAAATGAGAACAAAAACAAATTCTCCCCCTGAGAGGAATCGTGCCAAAAACAATTGTGAATATGTGCAATGTGTAATCAATTTCTTCCCCTTGCATACTTATCTTTAAAAATTCACATATTATCTATTATCTCTCCCCCTTTGACAATGTATTCAGCAAGGTACAAAAGAGAAATTTTAATTGTTATGAGCATATTATAACATATACATATAAAACAAAGCTCATCCAAGTCATACTATCAAGTAACTTACACTATCACAACAATGAGATACATAAAGTAGTCTAAGCCATGCTAGATATCAAATGTAATTTTCAATTTAAGCAAGTCATGATCTCACAAACTTAACTATTTCAATACCTGAAAGAATGACACTTGTTGCTGCATTTTATTATTTTTCAAGGCACAAAATTAGAGCATATGATATTTGCAAGAGATTATATGTGCATCAGCCTTATTCTAACCAACCAAGCCAAGCCTATGTCATTTGACAATCAGAAGCTTAAGGACATGGTTTTAGTCATACACAACTTCTTCCAACTTCATATCTAAGTGCAATGATAAGCCATCTCAAAAGAAGAAGTGCGATGCATGCATATTCTCTTGATCTTTTCTCAACTTATATTTGTTCATAAAAACTCAACATGTAAGTTGATTACTTGATTTGTTCTTTATGATTAGAAGCACTTGTGAGCATGCAACAAGTTCAAAACAGCAAGAAAGTTCGACCATGATCAGATTTAGTGTAAGTAATTATTCCAATTACTAGACATGGCAAAAACTACAAAATGTATAACACGAGTAATGTAGTAAGAACTTTTAGCATGTAAAAGGAATCACAAAGTCATATATGTATGAAATACTATGCTCATATTATTTTAATTTCAGATTCACATGTAGACTTCTCAAGTTTCAAAAAACTCCCCTTCAATGTAAGCCATGAGGATGCATAACCCCTATTTCACTACGAATAAAACAAAAACGAGTGAAATCCAAAGGTTTTGTAAAAATGTCAGCCAATTGTTGTTCGGTATCTACATGGTGAAGCACAATGTTTTCTTTTTCAACATTATCACGGAGAAAGTGATACCTAATGTCTATGTGATTAGTTCAAGAATGTTGCACAGGGTTTTTAGTAATGCAAATGGCACTAGTGTTATCACAAAACAGTGAACACTATCTAGATCAACCCCATAGTCCTTAAGTGTTTGGACAATCCAAAGAGTTTGTGAGCAAGCACTAGCAGCAGCTATATATTCAGATTTAGCTGTGGATTGTGCAACTGAGTTTTATTTTCTAGAGGACCAAGCAACAAGTGAATTACCAAGAAAATGACAAGCACCGAAAGTACTTTTTCTATCAATCCTACAACCCCCAAAATCAGCATCCGAAAAAGCTTTCAAAGTAACGGTTGAGGAAGAAGGAAGAAAAATGCCAAATTCTTGAGTTTCATGTAAGTACCTGAGAATCCTTTTGAGAGCTTGACGATGTGAAGCACGTGGGGAGGCTTGAAACCATGCACAAAGACATACGCTGTATTGTATGTCCGATCTTGATGCCGTGAGGTACAAAAGTGATCCAATCATGCCTCTATATTCTTTTGATCCACATGTTCACCATCTTTATCAAGTTCAAGTGTTGTTGCTGTTCCCACTGGTGCCCGAAGAGGCTTTCTTTTGTGCATGTTGAAGCACCTTAGGAGGTCTTTTGTACACTTCGTTTGATGCACAAAGGTACCCTCCTTGGTTTGCTTGATTTGCAGCCCCAAAAAGTACGTGAGTTCTCCCATCATACTCATCTCAAATTCTGAACTCATCATAGCTGGACTGTGTGACTCGTTTGTGCAAGCTTTCAATAATTTATTGTGGAGGATGACTTTTGAGAACCCGGAGTGGAGTGGACACTTCACAAGCTTCTTCTTCTTCTTCATGTTCATCACAAATCAATGAGCTTGTGACTTGAGGAGGATCTGGACCAGCAATGGTGGTCGTCGGTGCTGGTTGTGAATCAAAATCAAGAGCTAGAACAATGTCATTAGCTGCTGAGTTTTCGGGCAGCAGCTCTACCTCTTCCCCATCTTCAACGAAAATGCTCTCCTCCTGCGGATATGGATCCGGACCTGCAATGTTTGAGCTAGTACCTGTGCTAGCTTCATCAAAAGACACTTCACAAGTCTGCACAATTTTGTTAGTGTCAAGTAAAAGCACACGGTAACCTCTAGTATGAGATGGATAACCAAGAAACATGCCATCAATGGATCTAGGTTCAAATTTATCAAGATTACCATGTTTCATAACAAAGCATTTGCAACCAAAGACCCGAAAATGTGTAACACTAGGCCTATGTCCAAACCGGAGCTCATATGGTGTTTTACCTAGCTTAGCGCACAAGAAAACACAATTTGACACATAACAAGAAATTGCAATCGCATCAGCCCAAACTTTCCTAGGAGTTTGATATTCATCAAGCATAGTCCTAGCCATCTCAACTAAGGTTCTGTTCTTTCTTTCTATAACACCATTTTGTTGAGGTACATATGGTGAAGAAAATTGATGATCTATTCCATTTTCAGCACAAAAGTGATCAAAAGATTTATTTTTAAATTCGGTTCCGTTATCACTTCTAATTGCTTTTAAAGATCCTGGGTGATCAATTGATAATCTAAGAAATAAAGTTCTAAAGTGACTAAAAGATTCATTCATAGATGCCATAAAGTAAACCCAAGAATATCTAGAATAATCACCAACAATCACAAGAACATACCATTTACCTCCGAAGGATTGAACGCGTGAAGGTCCTACAATGTCAAGGTGCAAAAGTTGACCCGATTCAGTTGTCATGATCATTATGAGAGGAGTATGTGAGCATGCAACCATCTTAGCATATCTACAAGAGGAGCAAACGATTTCTTTGCCCCCTTTAAGCTTAGGCAGCCCACGTATGCGATCAAGAGCACTAACACGCGTTAGATGATCAAAGCCTACGTGACCAATTCTACGATGCCAAAAATATAAGTCCTTTGAATCATTAGCAACTAGACACCTATGCTTAGAGGAAGACATATCAAAATCAGCTTTAAAAACTCTTCCAAACCAAGACATGTTAAAAATAAGCTCACTATTTGAATTTACAACTTTGCAACAATTTTTAGTGAAAATAATTTCTAGATTTTCATCTAGTAGTTGTGAAACAGAAAGCAAGTTGTATTTCAAATTTTTAACAAGGGCCACATCCTTCAAAGTGTAGTGATTATTTACTCTAACCAAACCCTTAGCAATTATAGGAGTTGAAGAATTATCGGCAAAAGTAACATTCTCTACACGTGACACAAAAGAGAGGGAGGAGAACCATTTTTTGTTACCGGTCATGTGGCGTGAGCAACCTAAATCCACAATCCAAATATTCTCCTTCCTGTGTGTAACCTACATAGAAGCACAATACGTCGATGACTCAATACTGGGGTTAGTTGAAAGACATTTAGGAATCCAGTACTGAATCACACGACGTGCAGCAGGAATAACACGCGAAAGCTGAGATAAAACAGCAGGTTTATGAGCCAAAACTTGAGGATTTTTATATCCAACTACTGACCTACGAGGTGTTACATGTGTAGCACGAAAAACAGTAGGTTTGAGAGCAAACTTTGCATGTTTTTCAACTCATTACAGCAGATTGCATGTTCCTATCATTCAGTTTAGGAAGTGCAGCAAATTTTGCATGAAAGTTATGAGATCTAGCAATCATTCTTTCCTTTTTCTGTTGTTTAGCTAGTCTATAACAAAAATCTATGGCATGACCATCACTACCACAGTAGGTACAATGAAATTTAACTTTGTGTTCATGTCTAGATGAGCAAGTAACATTTTTATTTGAAACCGAATGAGACAACACTCCTGCAGATTTGAAAACCACTTCCTTTTGTTTAGGAACCGTTTGAATCAAACCTCTTCCTAATGACTTTACAATATTAGGTGGATGTGCCTTAGCATGAGTATGAGAATCAAAACCTAAACCAGTTTTATCATTGCAAGACTTGGAAGAATTCAGCAGCAAGTTTATGTTCTTATTCCCATTACAAAACCGATCAAATGTCCTATGCATGCCATCAAGTTTATTGGATACATCAAGACAATTTTCACATGAAGTTTTTCCTTTTAATTTGCAGTTGGAACAATATTTAACTTCATGAGAACGTAAAGCATTGTTCAATATAGAACAATGCAAATCAAATGTAGAACAACTAGCATCTTTCAGGTTTTTATCATTAAGTGCAGAGAGCTTTCTATTCTTTTCAATTTCTAACTCAAGTTTATCAAGTGTGGAGGTGTGTGCACTTTTTAATGAGGAAAATTGTTCATATATTAAATCACAAGAGGGACATGCATCATCACTAGGAATCAAAGTTTTTAAACGGTTGATTTCAGATTCTAGTGATTCAATTTTAGCATCACTATCCCTAAGCTTTTTGTCCTTTTTCTTAACTATAATAGTGGCAAGAGAAATAGAATCACACATTTCTTCGCAAGTAGAATATACCTCTTCATTGTCGCTGTTGTGTTCTGCATCCTCCATACTTGATCTTGATTTGCCCGCCATGAAACACAAGTTTGCCAAATCATCTTCATCTTCATCACTTCCAATGTCCACATCGCTTGAGCCAAGTTCCTGAAGTGCGGAGATATTTTTTCTTCATATATTTTGCAGAGGAGTGCTTAATCCTTGTTTGCTTTTCATCCTGGGAAGTAGGACCTGAAAGGTTAGGGCAATCTGAATGAAAATGTCCTGTCTTACCACATTCGAAACATCGTTGAGGTCCGGAGCTTCCTCTCCTTCTAGTTCTCACATTTTGCAATGCTTTTGAGAACCTAGTACAGAGAAGTACTAGCTCCTCCTCTGGAAACTCCTCAATCTGTTCAAGGGTTAGAGAGCACAACAAAGCAAGTGTACCACAAGATGAAGATTGACCGGATCTAGGCATGTCACGTTGTGAAACAAAAGCAATAGACTTGTTCGGGTTCTTACGTGATATTATGTCAATTTCATGAGTTTTTAACTTGGAATATAGCACATCTAAAGTAAGTGTACTCATGACAGTACATTCACGAATGGATATAACTTTCATCTCCCAAATTGACATGTCTTATGCGCTTAACAATTGCCTAGCATTTTCAGCATCTAAAAAATTAATATTAACACTACTCAAGTTGTTGAGAATTTTATTAAAGCGAGCAAAAAGGTCATCAATGGACTCACCGGGTTGCATCTCAAAGCACATGTATTCTTTCTTGAACATGTCTTGCCTTACCTCATTGATCGTGTTGGATCCTTCATGGTAGTCACAAAGTGCTTTCCACACATCGTATGCAGATCGGAGCTGTGCACCATGGTCAAAGTCGCTTTGAGTTAATCCTTGTATGATCAAGTTTCGAGCCTTGTTATTGTTGTCGACATCTCTCAGATTTGTAGCTGTAACTTGATCGTTCGACGACACTTCATAAGTCTTGTATACCTTCTGCCATATTGCAAAGCCTTGAGCCTGGATGCAGGCTTCCATACGTGCCTTCCAAACCTAAAAATCAATACCACTAAACACACAAGGTTTGGCAGAGTATTTCTCCATGATGATTAGTCAAAAACACATGCAAATCACAAAGATTAGAGCATCGTGGCTCTGATACCAATTGTAGGATCTAAGAGCACGTGAAAAGCTACCAGAGGGTGGTGAATGGTAGATTAAAAAAATCTTACGCAGCGGAAACAATTAAATCCCATTCCCTTCGGCAGAAAAATGATCTGTTAAAGAAATCGTGTGTGAGACTAATCTAAACGTGTTTCACCATGACAAAAGTGATAGATATCAAAGAGAATCAAGTTACAAAGATGACACAACAAGAATCACTCAAATCCGTTGAGAGAAACTCAAGTTATGATTGAAAGATCGAACAAAGGTCAATCTATTCTACTGAGTAAAAAACAGATCTGTAATCCTGCAAAGAAACTCGTGTATATCAAACACCACAAATCCAATGACCGTGATATTTTTACAGATGATATATAATCAAGTTCTGAAGACAACTCAGAATGAATCACGTCAATTGGATCTGTAAAACTCGAGTTATGATAAAACCACCAAAAAAAGGTAGTGCTATGCACAAACTTGACAAGAAAGACATGACAGAAACAAGTCGGATGAACAAGGCACAAAAGTTCCTTTAAACTATGATCTTTATTCAATAGAACAAAAGAGGAACAACCCCAAAGTTTTCACCCACGAGCTCTGGCCTCCCTTGCTTATATAACCAGCGCTTAGGCCAACCCAATCTCAACTAGGACTCTAATCCTACTCAAAACACGAATCAAAAGTTTCCATAACTGCTTAGCACTCTTCTATACGCAGATAGAAGCAATCTTAAGACTTCCAAACACCTTAGGAACGTATCCCACATTTCTAAAACAACTCAAATTCATGACCCACACGAAATCCTATCCTAACCAACTCAAATCTTTCCATATTTGAGTCAAACACGACTCAACCGCAGCTTGAGTCCAGTATCTAGTCGGTTGGACCTTTCCGACTAATTCTTTATGTCCACATCTCTTCATCACGCCTCGGAACCATGTAGCCACGTCCATGCACTACTTGCACACGTGCAAACATCTTCCAACGACGTCCATGATACCTTCATATGCATTGTTCTTGATTCAACGGTGCTGCGCGACCTCCCGATCAACTCAACCACAATTCCTCTCGAACTTGGTTGTTGAACCTCATCTTCTCCCTAAGACTAGTTCAATGGATCCCGTCACCAACCATGTCTTGAACTCAAGCAACACCTGCACATGAATAAAGAACCAATAGTTTCGAGCACAAGTCCTCGACTTGACTCACGTTAGTTCTGAAACTACAACATCTTACGTGAGCACCTCACATAAGCATGTTGCAAAACATAGCAAAATGATATCAACCATAACCACAAAAACACACGAAAAACTTAGCAAATGAATACTAAGCAATCTTTCCATCAATGTAAATCAAGTACAAATCATTGCAAGATAAAAGTAGAAATACTGCGATCAAGCACCGGACCTTGCCAAAGCTAACCGGACCTTGAACCGGAGCTTACCAAAGCTAGTAGGACCTAGCGCAGGAGCTAACCAAAGCTAGTCGGACCTAGAGTTGGACCTTGATGATAAAGGTGTTTTGGTAGTATTCAAAACTTTCTTCGCCATAGCCAATGTATTCAGCACACATAGGTCTCACAACTTCGCTATCTTGGAAAAGTCCTTGATGAATTGATGGTAATATATAGCCATTCCAAGAAAACTCCTTATCTCCTTCACATTCTGCGATGGTTCCCCCTTTAGGAAATCTCTAACCTTCCCTGGGTCGACTGACACTCCTCCTCCAGATATGATATGGCCTAGGAATCATATCTCCCTCAACCAAAATTGGCACTTGTTGAACTTGGCATACAACTAATGTTCTCGCAGTTTATGCAATGTCAGTCTTAAATGCTCTTCATGCTCCTCTTCACTCCTCACTTAGATCATGATGTCATCAATGAATACTACCACAAAGTTATCCAAATACTCCATGAAAACCTTGACATAAGATACATGAAGTACGCAGATGCATTAGTCAATCCAAATGACATGACTGTATACTCAAAACATCCGTACCGTGTTCTGAAAGCTGTCATGGGTATTTCTGATGGTCTAATCTTCATTTGGAAGTTTCCTGACCAATGATCAATCTTAGAGAATATTCTAGCTCCCTTCATCTGGTCAAACAGATCTTCAATGTGGGGCACTGTGTACTTATTCTTGATTGTCACCTCATTGAGAGACCGATAATCCACACACATTGTTTGGGATCCATCCTTCTTATCTATGAAAAGCACTGGGGCTCCCCAAGGTAAAGAGCATGGGCGTATAAAACCTGTCTCTAACTGCTCTTGAATCTGCTTCTTGAGCTCTGCTAGTTCCATAGGAGGCATCCTATATGGCCTCTTTGCTATAGGTGCAGTTCCATGCATTAAATCAATGACGAACTCGATGTCACGATTAGGTAGCACACCTAGCAACTCCTATGGAAACACATCTGGGTACTCACGGACAATTGAAATTTCCTCCATGGTCACTCCTTCCGCATGATTTACCATTGCCTTCTCGGTCGTTGGCTGAACTGCCTTGAATTCTATACTGATTCCTTCCTCATTTGTTAGTTGCACTGTCCGAGTGGCACACTGAATCACTCCATTATGCTTCCTTAACCAATCCATTCCAAGTATAATGTCCAAGCCTTGCAAATTCAGGACTATGAGGTTGGCAACGAATTCTACCCCCCTTATGGAAATACTTACTTTTGGACATACTATATTTGTCCTCATCTCTCCTCCTGGAGATTTAACCAATAAAGTAAACTTCAGGTATGATATGGGCATGCTATGCTTTGCAACATACTTTGATGAGATGAATGAATGGGATGCTCCAGAATCAAATAATATAGTCGCGGGGTTGGAGTTGGTGAGAAACATACTGATCACAACATCCTTAGCTTGCTGAGCTTCTTCTGTAGATACATGGTTCACCTTGCCACGAATGAAATTCTATGGTCCTCAGTTGCCTTGGGTTGCTCCTCCATTGGGCCTTGGATTCTACCTTGGAACATTGTTCATCTGACCCTGACTTGACCTTGGGCATTGATTAGCAAAATGTCATGTCTGACCACAAGCATCGCAAGTCTTTCACCAGTGGCGCCAGCAAAGTTAGGACGAGGTTGGTTCTGAGCATAAGCAGGCATATTTGGGCACGGCGTAGGATGCATAGGTAAGTGTGGTGCCTGCATGGGTGGGCATTGCCGCATTGGCTGTTGCGTCGCGATGGCAAAGCATGGCGGTATGCAGCAGCAGACTGGTTGTAATAGGATGCAACAGGTGGTGCATAGCGAGGGAGGACATTGCTTCCTTGCGGCTGTCCCTGATATGACATTTTCCTCTTATGATCTAACTCCATCTCACAAATCTTGTTCTCAACCACAATGGACTTATCAACCAGCTTTTGAAAATTTGCATAGTCAGCATTAAGCAACTGAACTTAAATTTCATTGTTGAGTCCGCTCATGAACATATATTGCTTCTGGCTATCAGTGCGGATGTCTTCTGGAGCATATCGAGACAGTTGAGTGAATTTGTTGAGGTACTTGCTCACACTCATCCTTCCTTGCCTGATGTTTTCAAACTCTTGCCTTCTTAGTATCATAACTCCCTCTGGCACATAGTGAGAACGAAACATCTCCTTGAATTCAGCCTAGGGGATTCTCTCTTGGTTTTCATGGGCATTGCATAACGATTCCCACCAGTAAGCAACAGATCCCATCAACTGGTGTGAGGCAAAAAGAACCTTCTCTCTGTCACTGCACTGGACTATAGTGAGTTTCTTCTGTACTGACTTCAGCCAATCATCAACTTCCATAGGGTCTATGGCTTGAGCAAAGGTGGGCAGCCTGGTCCTTATAAACTCTCCCAAACAGTTGTGGTGTTGCGGGGGTTTGGTGGTGGCGGCATGTGGGGCTCATTGTTGTTTCCAGCTTTCAGATGTCCCATAGTCTATATCATGGTCTGCATGAGCTGGTTCTGCATAGCCAACAGCTGTTCAAGGTTGATAGCTCCCTGGGCAGGTCCCTGGTTGTTTTGAGGTGCTCATTGCTCTCCTCCTCACCATTAGCGTTCCTCTGGTTATGAATCCTCAGCATCTGTTGGTGAAAGAATAGTAGAGACGAAAGATTTTAGAATTTGAAAAGAAAAGGCCCCAACTATATGCATCAAGGTATACGTAACTAACAACTCCTTTATTAATACTATATCCCTATTAGAGGACGTGGACAACATCCAACAACACTCTACTACGTGCGGATGTGGACAAAACGCTAGACGTCCCACAACACGTACCAAGCACACAAGCACAAGCACACACCAAGAAAATTCAACACACCACACTAATATGGCTAAGACGACCTAAACGCTTTTCTAACTTCTAAATAGGAGACCAAGACTTAATTATGTTATCCGTGGCTGTCTTGGCCATGAGGTGGCGAAGGCGACGGTGGCGGCGAGGCATACATGGGCGCACGCTAGGGTGAGTTGGTCATCCATGTAGGCGCTGGAGAAGTTGCTACACAATTGACCTCCACGGTGGCACGGGCATCCTCTTGCTTCTCCATGATGAATAGCCTCTTACGGAGGTAGGGGATCTCTTCCATAGCATCAGCATAGCGATTTCCCAAACTCACCAATACTGCCTGAGATCTGTCAATAGCACAAGAACATACTTGGGTTGCATCCTGCGGTCTTAAGATCTCCCTCGTCCCCTTCTTGTGTTGCGGGTGTAGTGCAACACTAGTATTTCCAATATGCTCCCGATAGATGTGGCACAATCTGTTAAGTGCATCCCAAGAGACATCATCAATAGCTTGCTCCCTGGTGCTTCTCCATGCGGATACAAAGTGTCGGGTGACCACCTCATTTCTAGCAAGAACAGTAACTTGAGCCCTCCATTCTTCACGTCCATGGCGAGGAATCCTCTTGACATAATACTCCGGGTGCATCTTGCATAAATCAAGGAACTCCTACAATTGCATGGCTGCAAATCCCCCATCGGTTCCATCGGAGCGGAATTCTTGGGCATCACGGTAAACTATGCATTTGTCCTCTTTCCTGGCTTCACTAGGCTGAAATGCGTTCCCTTGAGCTTCATGTACTTCTTGTGCAGTAGGGTCATCCTCTTGTGGTTCCTCCTCATCTTGGGCTTCATCTTCATTCCCCTCATGTGTATGATCCTCCTCTTCCTGCAGTTCATCTTCACTCTCCTCATGTGCTTTACCTATTACTTCTTCACTTTCATAGATTTCGTTCATCTCCGGACCTTCCTCTTCCTCCTCATCATCATAAGACTCCACCATTTCAGTGTCTTCCTCTGTCTTGTTGGAGTGCTCATGCTCAACTTCCTTAGCGGGAGAACTCACTTCTTCCTCCTCTTGGGATGGTTCCATTTGCTGCTCCTTGTGAGGCCTAAGCTAGCTTCCAAGGGTTGGCAAACAAGCTCTCTTGCGGGCCTTCATTTTGGTGTGAGCCATCTACAAGAAAACATGATAAAAATAGAGGAAAAACTCAAATATCAGTTCTGAAATTGCAGCAGCCATAAATTTAGATGAGAGGATGTGCATTTGCTCAAAAAGATGCAAAAACAGCAAAAATTGCAGCAGCAGCAAAAACACAATTTTTCCCACTTTATATAGCTAGTGGATGGCAAAATAGTGCAAAACAGGCTAATTTTGAATAGGAAAGAAGGCCTATGTGGTTTGTGGTGTCCATTCTAACTAGGCATGCGTCCTACGGTCAAACACGACTCTGATACCAACTTGTGACACCCCGTTCTGAAAATGAACTAAGCGTAATGCATATGTGTGCCCAAGATGTTTAACACACATACACGAGTGTTTCACAAACGATAAACATATATAACCATATCTCGAATAATAACACTAATAATAGTACCTTATTACAAACCCAATAGTCTCGATTACAAGGTCTAATGAAACTGCAGTGGAAAAATTAAACTCTAATGACTTTGAACTCCACAGGCAGGTTTGACGGTAATAGACACACCTAGAACTCCTCAAAGACCTCCTGGTACTCCACCTGGTTGCCTGCGCCTGAATTTGGTGGGGGAATAGCAAGGATGAGCACATGTCATACTCAACAAGTGTGGGAAAGTATGACATGTAGCTTAAACAAGGAATGACAATAAAATGGCCTAATTGCATAATAGTACATTTAAAACAGTTGAAAATGCAACCATATCATTATTTAGTGAGGTCCTTCCCAAAATAACCCATATAACATCAATTTCAACTTAAATAACCGTTACCGGCAATAATAAACCATATCCAACTCATAACTGCTCACTTGTCTCAAATTCATCAATTCCATATTCCAATGCCATTTAATTAACCAATAAAAGTTCCCAATTCAATTTCATCCATTAAACCATATTTAAGTCCAAATTTTAATCATGTGAGGGTCCAGTTTGCTCATGACCGAGAGCACGACTATCATGATAGTTTTAGACACACTCTGCAGAGGCTATACCACTTTACTTACAAGTTTGTGATTTCATCACCTTTCAATAACTATAGAATCTCAATTGTGCCGTCTCACACTTCCTTCGGTGTGTGGTCAAGTGATCACAGAATAGCCTTTACAAAGTGATTACTAGCTTATTTAGACCCCAATGAGGTTTCACCGTTGATGATGTCTCCAACTGAGCACATCCAACCAAGGGCCCCCTCTTGATCCATTCGGATCCCAGGGTAGTCCCATCAATCTCTACAAACCCAATTCGACTACCCCTTCCCCGAGCATTCTTAATGGTCCAAACAGCACTGGCAATTCACTAATTAGTCAACTAAGCCGCACCTATACTTGGCCCTATGGTGGCACTGTAAATCTTGGATGGTCGCTCCACGGACCTGTCCTTAGATCAAAAGCAAGCAAAACCACCAAAACAGTCCAACCCATTCCACATTACCAACTTGCTTAGATCCCTAGGCACCATTTTGGTAAAGTGTCATTATTATCAATTCTCATCATTCACATGTTCAATAATTCATAATTAAGCAGTATGAGTGTTTCTCAAACCCAATGTAGTATTTCGAAGCAACAAGTGTAAAATACCGTTCCCAACTCTCTACATAGTGTTCAAGCGACAAGGGTGGTCATACAAAACTAGTAAACTCCTACAATTGGGTTTTGCCTTCAATTTCGACACAAGCATGCAATTTTGCAAACAAAACCTTTAAAACAGGATCAATATGGTCAAGGACACTTGCCTTGCTCCTAAACTTGATTTGGGTCGAAGGTTTCGAAACTCTGGTTCTGCGGGTCCTCCAAAGCACTTTGTACGTCTACTCCTTCTATTCTGAGCGACAAACATGCAAAACACACAATTCAATAAAATAATGCTCATATAATACTCAATATGCTATGGTATGCATGATTAATGCAATTGTGAGTTAAAACTTATTAATGAGTTGCTATAAATGTTTACTAACTAGTTCTAATAGTTTTCACGCTAGTGCTGATTCACTATATTGTGATATTATCTCCTACTTCGCCTGCTCACCCAATCTTGTGCCTACATCCGGGTTGCAATAAGGAATCGGGTTGCCGTGCTATCGTACGTAGGGGAGGGGGGCAACTTCTCCGTGGCGATCCTGGGTAGAATAGGATGGATGGTGTGAACTGAGGGTTGCTCACGGTGCCTAGACTGCCCTGCAGGTCTGTGCATCGGTGCTTCCGTGCGTCCTGCCTGTGGTCAAAACTGTCTTAGTGTACCCTGCATTTTCGACGTGGTGTGTCAACGACTTTCGGGTTCCTTGCGGTCTTTGATCGTTTCGGGCTCCGGAGCACTTGTGCAGCTCGGACAGGCCATCGTTCAAGCCCTCAGGGGCCGCCCAGGGACTCCAGATTGCTCCTTACTCTGGCGAAGCCCCCGAGTCCTTCAATGTTGTTCCCGAGTTTATAGCTTCTGCTTCTGGGGTCTTCGTCATGCCCAAATTTTTCGTCATGGCTTCGCTAGTTGGGCCCTACATAAGGCCGGTGCGCTCGTGGAAGACGGGTTCCTCTAGCTCGGGGCTCGAGGGCACGGGCCCCTTCCCCTTGTCACTTGAGCCGCTGGAATTATTTTCGAGAAAATTCTTAAGGAGGATGCAATCCTTAAGGGCAAGCTGAACCGGGGTTGCATGAGGAGTGCACAACTCTTCTAGAATTTTCTCGAAGTAGTCGGTTGGTGGCTTGGCCTGTCTCATATTCTGGCGCCGATCAGCGGTGGCGACCAGCCCCCGGTCATCTGCCTGAGGGCGACATCTATTGTAACCAGTATTCCTCTTGTCATTAAGAGGCATGGAATCCTTCTTTCCCTCGAAATTCTTAGGCTTCCGTTTTGGCGCATTGAAGTTGGTGCTGACTGTTTCTTCAATGGAGGCATGGTTGGTTGCCATGTAGAGCAGTTCCCTCATGCTCCTTGGCTTGGTGCAACCAAGCTTGTGTACCGAGGACTCGCATGTTGTTCCAGAGAGGAACGCTCTGACGACATCGGTGTTGACGACGTCGGGGAGCTCGTTGCACTTCTTGGAGAACCGTCGTCTATATTCGCGAAGGGTTTCTGCCGCCCTCTACTTGCATCCTTTCAGATCCCATGAATTCACCAGACGCACGTATGTGCTTTGAAAGTTACCGGTGAAGGCAGATCTAAGCTCAGCGCAATTACTGATGGTGTCAGTAGGTTGATATTTGAGCCACACTCAATCTGGGTCGCCCAGGTACAAGGGGAGATACTGGATTATGAAGAGGTCATCCGTGGTGCCCCCGGCCCTGCACGCCATGTGGTAATCTTTCAACCATACACATGGGATTCGTTTTTCCATTGTATTTAGTGATGTTGTTCGGCGCGCGGAAGCGGGACGGGAACACCGTGCAACACTCATCTTCTGATGGCTCTTGGCCTGAGGGTGTCAGGGCTTGGACTTCGGGCATTTTCGCTGTTGTAGCAGTGCCCTAACGAAGGCGGATGATGTAAGATCTGTGATTGAAAGGAAGGAATAGAGTCTCCAGTCTGTCGTCGCGCCCCGACGATTTTGCGGGAATCAGAGTTTCTCCTGCACCCGTAAGTGGAGACACGCGTCCAGGTGGACGATCCTGCTCCTTCGATCTCACTTTCTTTGGATGGAGCGTGCAGCTTAGGTGGTTTGATCTCGCCCTTGGTGCATTCTTGATTCTCGCCCCAGTTCGACGCCTCCTGCTGACGTGCGAGGGAGCTTTCCGCGTGCTGAGTGGCGGCCCGATCCAATAGAGACGGGAGGTTTTGGTAGGCTAGCCTGGATGTGGGCTCTGCTAGCTCTGGTAGACCACACAGTAGCGTAGTGGCCGCCACTACATTTTGACTCGCCCGCTGGAAACACGGGGGGGGGGGGGGGGGGTCATGCATGCTGGCGGGGACGTCGGTGCAAACGTGAAATGCCTGGAAGCGCTTGGCCTGGATCCGGCCCGTAGCCCAGTGCGGTCCAGTACGTAACTCTTTCCGTGCCCGATTGTGAGGGTACGACATGGGTTATGATGCCCTATGCTACCGACGGGTCAGTTTTTGCCGCAACAGCTACCAACGCTTTTCTGAGCCGGAGGGCCTGTGCCTCCAGCTGCTCCAGCGTGGGCTCATGCAGAGCTTCGACGTGTGTTCTGTCGCGGATGCATTCACCCATTTTTCCAACAAAGCATTCATGAGGGTGGTTACTTACCTTGGTGGTGTCATCGGGGTCAGATTCGCCACCAGCGATTTCCTTCGGGATCTGCTGGAGAGACGGGCCATCGTGGTTGATCATCCTAATGAAAGAAATCGCTTGGGCATTGTTGGTGTGGACATTGCAGATTCTCCGAAGGACTCCAGCATCATTAGAAATGAAATCCAGTCTTTCAAAGCGGAAAGACTGGTCTGGAGAAACGGTGGAATCGACCTTGAGCCCCCTGATGCTGTCGGCGGGGAACTCAAAGTCGCTGGTGCGGGCCTCCTCGCCAAGGACAAAGATTTGTGTCCGTGGAGCCATACAAAGCTGGTAAGAACGCGTTATAGCGTTCTCCTACCTGTCGTGCCAATTATCAATGTTTCATAAACAGACTAGTAAAAATTTATTGAATCACTTTCGTCTCCGTACGGCTAGCCTGCAAAGAACATGAGATTTGTCCTGGTCCAGGCAAAAAAGGCCCTATGTCTAGCGGGAGTCTTCCGTGGTCTTTGTTAGCTTAAAAGGCGAGATAACAGATTACAAGCAGGCTTGGCCACAATATATGAACTCTAAGAGTGTAAGGACACCTACGAGACTAATGCGCAAAAGTAATCACAAACGGGCATAAGAAAGTAAAACACGAATGCAAGTGCGTCAATTGGAAAAGGGTGCAAGAGCACCAAAGGGAAAAGTGCGTACGTAAATGCATATAGTAACCACGAATATAGAGTGAACTCGCCCCCCCCCCCCCCCCGCCCACTGAAAGCATTGGGGATCCTTTTCTAGGGGGGGTGAGGCGTCCCTATCTATCTGACATTCCTCATAGTGGGGCCGGTTTTACAGTGTTCATTCTACGTATCTAGTCTGTCGGAACCTTCCATCTTGGCTTCTTGGGGATATCCAAGGCACCGTTTTTATGGTGAATTATCGCCCTTCTGATGACGAATGGGATGGATTCAGGCTTATCCTACAACTAGTCACATCGCGGTGCTTCCCCCTACTGAAGTTACCGCGCTCACCATTTGTCATAGTTTCCCCCAACTGCCTGCCTCTCCTGAGCTCAAGCCCAGGAGGAACCGTTAGCCCAACCTCTCGTTTGGGACTCGAGCGGGTAAAATACCCTGACCTCGCATGGTCGTGGCATTGGTGGCAGGTCCCTCCTCGATCACAATGTAACTTCAGTCCATAGCTATGTAGCGGTCAAGTACTGTCGGGTCCCATATGTTTGGTACCTGGGTACAGAACTCCGTCAGGTGTCTTGATGCCAAGAGGGAGAGATTTAGGGGGAGTAGTCGTAGTTGCATCTCTCTTTAGTCTTTGTTGGTCATGGACATGTATCTATTTCAAAACTTGTTAAAGTTTATATTTTAGAACTTGTTATGCTTCATGCAAGACCATGTAATGCCTATGCACACCTTGTTATCTTAATGTCCATGCTTTATTCATAATGTGATGGTTTCATGGTTATTATTTTTGGAACACATTACTTGCATCACGTTACTTGCTTACACTCACATTGCTAGACAACCCAACAAAAAGAATGCAGATATGAGATTTCATCCATTGTTCATATATTTTTCTCCTCATATGTGCATACTTTATGAAAACCCAACTTATTTACTCTCCAATGTTTAAACTTTACTTGGTTGTCATCAATCACCAAAAAGTGGGACATTGTAAGTGCATCTAAACACCCCATGTGGGATTTGGATGATCGATGACAAACAAGTAAAGAGCTAATTAAATTTGTTAAGTGAGTGCAGGTCGTATGGAGAAAAAGGTGAATACCACAGAAAGGAAAAAGTGACTTCGATGGAAAAAGGCTAAAGTGAAGGAAAAGACCTAGCGTAGAATCTAGTATCTTGGTGTGTGTGAATTATCCTCTCAAGAGATTAGTTATGGCATGGGAAGAATGAGAGGGGTAACAAAAACTAAATAGACACAAACATCAGCCTAGTCTGTTGTACACTGGACTTGTCTGCACTTCATAGACTTAGCCAATTTTTTCACAGTCAACCATTCATTGGACTTGTCTCACAACACTTACCTTAGCCCGAAGGTATTCACTAGAACACTCTGGACTAGTCCGGCCTTTATGCGAACTAGTCTGACCTTATAGAGTTTGGACACTCATACTTCAAACAGTGGTGACACTTGACCTAGTCTTCACACATCACCACACTGGACTAGTCTAGTGTCAACCACAGACTACTCCGGACATGCAAAATCTTAAACAGTCACTTTTTGGGACCTCTATAAAAAGGAGAGCCATGATTTATTTGGCACCGATCACGAACCCTATCGCCGTCACTGCATCCAAGAGCACAAAAACACTCCTATCCACACATTCTAAGGTCCTAAGAGTAAAATCTTTGGAATTTGGGAATTGGGAAAGGGAGAGTGACAATGTCATCGGTATTGAGCTCTTGGGTTTGATCTCTCGCACACTCCTATTGATTCTTGTGTGATTTTTTGAGTTGTTGTCCATCCTTTCATTTGTAATCTTGTGGGAGCCCTCAACTTGTGAGAAAGCCCCCAAAACTCAGTGATTACCCTTTGTGATAGTGGAGATCAAGTTGCCTTTCATGGTGACTTGGTGGGGGAAGGGTTGGTGAGGGCACGACTTTGTGTGAGCTCCTCAACCAGGACATACATCTCTTACGTGGGATTGAACCTTGGTAAAAATTGCTTGTCTCGTGTGTTCTTGATTGTTCATTTTCATTACCATTACTAGCTATTGCATAGACTTGAGCATATTTGCAACTTATGTTAATCTTGTAATCCACGTGCAAATTACTCATAATTATTTGCTAAAGTTGTTAGGATAGTTTACTTTTTTCTGCTGCAACAAATACAAAGAAAATATGAAAAAGAATTAAATTTGCTCGTTGTGCTAACGAACCCCAGACTAGTCCATACTAACACCGGACTGGTCTAGTATCTGGAAATTGACAACTTTGAATTAAGTGTTTCAGGAGATCAAAGGACCTATTCACCCCCCTCTAGGCACATTCAACTATGTAATAGGAATACCTAATACCGCTATCAAACTATGGTTCACTATGGCGCTAAGCATTTAAAATCCAGATTTATATATAAAAAATAGAATCAATACCTTTTGGTGACACCTTCTTCGGTTTACCACCACTTTTTTGTTAGGATTTTCTCTACAATGATGCAACTTGCATTAAGTTTATTTGGTTTTCATACATTACTTTCCATTGTGGCTAGATGTATGCCTTGTTGTTTTCTCTCTCCTATTGTGATTACTAAAAAGTTTGTAAAGTGGTTAAAAGAAACAAGATTAGTTCATCATGCTCTTCCTTCCTCCCAATTATTGGATCCTATCTCGAGCCCGTTCATCTAGAAAGTAATTAACATTTATTGTCTAGCAAAACATTTTAAATAATTATGACCAATAATTATTTGAAGTAGAAAATATCGTATCAGCATGGAAAGTAAATTTATTCGGACATGTTTGATTATGACAAGATGAGATTGCACATCAGAGTAAGTGCAGTGTGCAAATGAACTTACATATAGTGGCAAGCATGATAGATCAAACACACACAAGCAGGTTGAAGTTCTAAAGGCAGTGAACACTAGCCCATGTGAGAACTACCAATGTACTAGGCCGGTTCATAAACTTTGGTGTGGGATACACGACAGAATTCTCAATCCTCTATTTGAGATCGCTCCCATACGGAGTCGAACCCGGAACCTGGGTACACTCGGAGTTCTTAACCACTAGGATAGGACCCCTTTCACAAATGCCCATGATATCAAATTGTAGACTTTTTTGTAGTTAGAATATGATGTCAGACTAACTAACATCTTTTAGAAGTAACCTGGGATGAATGATTGATCGGTATGAACACTAAAATTCATATACCAGTATGAATGATATGTCAGATATGAAGTAACATGGAACTACACATAAGAATATTAACATTAATTGTCGGACCAACCTAATTTAAGTAAATAAGAACAATAATTATTTCAAGAGAAAAATATCATATCAGAATGAAATTAAATTTATTTTGAAGTGTTCAATTATAACATCATGACAAGATGAGATTGCACATCAGAATCAGCTCTGGTGTGCAAATGAACTTTTCTGAAGGCCATACCAATTGGCTCGATTGTAAATTCCAAGAAAACATCGACAAGATTAGTAACCAAGATGAAGTATCACAATATTATTATGTTCAATAACATGGATATACGCCCATTAGATTAATTGCAAAGTCATTTAGTTAATTATTTAGCTTAGCTTATATTATACATCCGATTACTCAATTAACTATTCAAATAAGTAATTTATGATAAAATTGGAGAGGTAGTAACATGGCTCCCTCGCCCCTCCTCTCACCCTCCCCCCACCAGAGCCCACCCTGTCTCCCTCTGTGCGTCGTTGCAGTTCCCCCCTGAAGCTTAGATCCCAGCGTCGACATCTCAGTATTTTTTGATGTTCAAAATGGGGATGACCGAAAATTGTCAACCAGCTCATTTCGCTTCATGGGATCTTCGTCCAGGAAAGAACTTTGAAGCAGAAGTTTTGGCCCATTTTAAGTCATTGGTACACAATACCTCCTCCTCCTTGCCTATTGGCTCCTTCTTCACACAACTCGAAAAAACATTTCCACAGGCGCCTCACTTTTTTACTCAGCCGGTCTACTAAAAAATACGCCTATGATGACCAAAGAATTAATAGCCGCATGTGATGATATAACATCGCAGGCGGCTCGCAAAACTAAACTGCCCGTGTAAACACATCCATTTTCACAGACGGTCTGTTTGAAGTAACTGCCTGTGACATTCAATTACTTCTCGCAGTCGGTTATTAATAGAGCGATCGGGCGTGCAACCTTTGCGGTTACCGAGGGGAATGCGCATAGAGAGTGCATGCGCCATTTGAATTCAATTCGAGGTGTCCCATCACTGCACGCCGAGAGGCGAACCACCAGCCAGACCATGATATAAATACACACCCGCGCGTTCCTCTTCTCCGCACACCATCGATCGTCTTCTCGCACAATCGTAGTACTACTCTTCCTCTTCTTTCTGCTTTTCATTCCTGTTTCTCTTGGATCCAGTACGTCGGTGTCGTACACATTTTTGCTTACTTGCAGATTAGATCCCAAGTCGTTGGTTCCGTGTAAACACAAACCAGGTGTATTACAAGGGTGTCCATCACTTAGTTACTAGGGTGCACTCCTTTCCCCTTAAGTGCCAGCCTAGTAATTTCCATCACTTTCCGTCGATCGCTTAAATATTCTTCGGTTAGTACCAAGTTCAAAAGCTACTTCCTTTTGAAGTCGATGACACATACTCGATATAACTAACGTCTTGGAACAGGTGCGATAATTTGGATATGGAACCTGGACGATTCACCTCAGCTAAGCCAGTCCAATCATTTTCCATCCGTAGGAAGGGAAGATTCATCTTTTGACATAGACTTGAATCAAGTCACATGTACAATCCCACAGTAAATAGTACGTCAAATATCGAGTAGTCTAGTGTCCCACAAAATTGCAACCCTATTCTCAAAAATTCCCATTTGCCGATTCAAACATGTTATAGTTTGACCATATTGCACACAAACTCGAATCTGATTATGCAAATGTCATTCTCATGACATGAGACAATTATAAATGTTGTAGCTGACTCTGAAACCTTTCCAACGGTTACCCATATGCCTCAATTGCACCAACGGTTAGAGAGTTATGGTAGTTTAAAGCTAACATTTATCTGGGCAATTTTAACAGAACCTCCTCGAAAAGTGGAGTTTTTGCCACAGTTTAAATAGTAAAAATATTCAATATATTTTAGGATCAAAGAGCACTTGAAAAGCTACTAGGGGGTGAATGGTGGATTAAAACGTTTTCAGCAAAAGTAACGAAAACCTCTCGGCAGAAAATCAATCTGATATAGAAACCGTGTGTGTGAGTGTTTCACAAGTGTTCAAAACTTGACAATTAGTGTAGACCGTAGAGAATCAAGTCACGAGGACAGGACAACAAGAATCACGAGAAAATGTCGAGTAAAACTCAAGTTTTGACCAAAACCCCGAGCAAAGGTCAATATTTTCTAACAGAGAGCATACCACTACATAAGAAACCCAAATAGGAGACAAAGATGGGCGATAAGCTCAAAGGCGATCGTCTTTGACACGGCTAAGTGAGACGAGTCCAGTTTAGTGAGGATCTAACATGGCTCGATTGAACGTACAAGGAGATGCATTACTATACAGCCCGACTTAGTTAAGCATGTATCTGAGACGCACCATCTTCTCTGACAAACGGGAGACGGGATTTACTAGAGAGCGACTCATATTTTTTTTGTATCTGAGATGATCTTTCCTTAGCATCCGTCTCCTTTTATAATCGAAGCCGGCCCATCCCCCATACCCATCGGTCAGGCGCATCTCCTTTTGTCATGCAAGCGGGCTCGTCTCCCATTCCCTCTATAGAGAGACGTGCGTTAAATCATTCATATCGATTTTCTATTGCCCTTCTATGACCTCCCAGCTATGGCAAAACAAGTGGCTGCCAGATCTGCCCTGTTCTTGCCCTATTCTGTCCCACTTTGGAGGTGCCCTTCGAAAAGTCTTGCGGTGATTATCAGTGGATCTTAAAACAAAGGGTTAGTCCTCTCCTCCTCTCCTGTTCCTTACTATTTTTTACCCCTTTAGGTCTTGACTATCAGTGGCTTCAAATTTCTTTGATTTAGTTCGCATTTCTATACGTATATATCGTTGGATCGAAGTTGGATGTATGGGCCACGACTTTGCAATGAATATATCCAAGAGGTAGATGCATTTATTGATTTTGCGAAGAAATACATGTTTGACAACATTAGAGGGAATATTTGTTGTCCTTGCAAACATTGCAAGAATGCAAAGAGATATCGCACAGATGAAGTGTTGAGGTCACATTTGATCATACATGGATTCATGGTGGATTATCGATGTTGGAACAAACATGGGAAGTAGGGGCTTAATGAAGCAGAGATGAGAGATTCACATCTGGAGAGGGAGGTCCCTACCAGTGTGGAAAAAGATCACGACGATGATGTGAACATGCCAGATATATCAGCATTCACCGATAAGGACATTGAGTTGTAGGTGCATAACATAGAGGATATGGTATGCAATGTCAAGAGACATGGCGACAATGATCCGTACTGTAATGGTGAATTTGCAAATTACAAGAAGATGCAAGAAGACTTGAAGAAGGCATTGTATGATGGTTGTGCGGCTAGGTACACCAGACTATTTGCAATATAAAACTTTTCCAAATGAAGGCGAGATGGAGTGCTTGTACTTTTAGGGAATTCTTGACGCTCCTTAAGGATATGTTACCCCAAGGAAACACAGTCCCTACGACAACTTATGAGGCAAAGCAGATAATCTGTCCACTGGGTTTGGAGTTGGAGAAAATCCATGTGTGCAAGAATGATTGCATTCTATATCATGGACCCGAGTACAAAAACATCGAGAAATTCCCTATTTTTGGAGTGGACCGATTCAATCAAAGGAAAGAGGACAGTGATGACGAGAACTGCAATAGAAGAAAAAGAGGGCCTAAAAAGGTGTTTTGGTACTTTCCGATCATTCCCCGTTTGAAGCATTGGTTTGAAAATAAGAAGGAGTCAGAATTGTTGCGATGGCACAAAGAGAAGCATAACAAGGATGCTGAAATGATAAGACATCCTGCTGATGCCACACAGTGGTGCAACATTTATTCACGATCCTGAATTTGCCATTGATCCTAGGAATATTAGGATCGCAATGAGCGTCGATGGCATGAATCCTTTTTTGAACAGTAGCTTACATAGCACATGGCCAATTGTACTAACAATTTTGAACATTCTTCCTTGGTTGTGCAACAAACAAAAATATAAAATGATTCCAGGACTGATACCGAGGCCACAACAACCTGAGAATGACATCAACACTTATTTCAGGCCTCTGGTTGAAGATCTAAAGCAGTTGTGGCACAACGACAGAGTGCAGGTCTGGGATGACCAAAATCGTGAGTACTTTGGCCTCAAAGCATTTTATTTGTGACCGTTAGTGATTCTCCAATGGCACGTAACTTGTGCGGACATAATAAGAAAGTATGTTACGGATGTCCACATTGTTTGAGAGAAAAATACTCACAGTATTTGAGCGAGTCATAAAAAATATTTTTCATGGGATATCTACGCTATATTCCAATGAAGCACCCGTTCCGGAGTATGAAGGATAATTTCAATGGTAACACTAAGAAGAGGCATCCTCGACCTCATCTCACGGGTTATGAAGTCTATGAAATGGTCATGGATATCCATGTTGTCCTTGATAAGCTGAAAAGGACTGTCAAAAATACTGGCAAATATGACATGTGAAAGAAGCAATCAATTTTTTGGGAGCTATCGTATTGGAAATACTTAGACATCCATCATTCGGTTAATGTGTTGCACGTTGAGAAGAATGTGTGTGAGAGCCTACTCGAGACATTGCCTATCACGGATGATAAAACTACGGACTATGTACATGCACGAGCAGATCTAAAGATAATGGGAATTAGGCCTGAGTTGTGGGTCGATGACTCGGTAAAAGGAATGGAACTACCCACAGCATGCATTAGCCTTCCAAAAAATGAGAAGAAAGAGTTTTATGGGTTGAATAGTGTGAAAGTACCATCCGGCTACTCAACGAACGTCTCATGGCTTATTTCATTTGTAGATCTATAATTAGCTCTCGGTGTGAAGTCTCATGATTACCATGTATTGCTTACGCAGATGATTGCTATTGAAATTCAGAATATCCTACCGGTCAATGTTCGAGAGGCTATAATGAACTTTTGTTTTTTCTTCAATGGAATTGGTCAAAAAGTACTATGTGAAGAAGATCTCGAGTCATTGGAAAAAAGGCACTATGAAACTTTATGCTTCTTTGAGATGTATTTTCCACTTGCCTTTTTCGACATCAGCGTCCACTTCACAACTCATCTTATTAAGGAGATAAAGCTACTTGGCCATGTGTTCCTTCACCAGATGTATGCGTACAATAGATTCAATAGCATACTAAAGTCCTTCGTTAGAAATCGAGCTTACCGTGAGGGTAGCATTTTACAAGGATAATCTACAGGGGAAGTTGTGGAGTGGGCTCTAAACTACACTGACCCGAGTAACCCGATTGGTGTTCTAGTGTCTCGTCATGAGGGGATGCTCACAGGAAAAGGGACCATTGGAAAGAAGGCTATAACTCCAAATCCACATTTATTCTTTTGCGCTCATTTCCACGTGTTGCAACACATGTCCATTGTGTTGGAGTACTTCGATGGGCACAAGGAGGTGGTGCTTAGAGAAAATCCTGGCCGCAATGAATCATGGTTAGCAAATGAACGCAGGAGAAAATTCGTTGGTTGGCTTCACGATCAGATTTCTCACTCATCGGATACTCAAACAAGTGAATACCTAAAAAAGTTGGCTCGTGGTCCTATGTTTACAGTTATTCCATATCAAGGATACGACATAAATGGATACACGTTATACACTGTAGAAGAAGATAAGAAAAGCACATATCTGAATAGTGGTGTCTGTTTTGATGCTTATGGTGTTGTGGGCCAAGACAAAAACATGTACTATGGTCAAATACAAGAGCTCTGGGAGCTTGACTTTCAAGGATTCAAGATTCCTCTTTTTTGTTGCAACTAGGTTGATGGAGTCAAAGGTTTTGTACAAGACAAGTACGGGTTCACTAGCATTGATCTTAACCGTCTAGGATATAAGTCGGAGCCTTTCATGTTAG
Source organism: Tuctoria greenei (assembly GCA_036927565.1). Lineage (NCBI taxonomy): Eukaryota > Viridiplantae > Streptophyta > Magnoliopsida > Poales > Poaceae > Tuctoria > Tuctoria greenei. Next base: position 222,460,199 of record JAYESD010000002.1, on the reverse strand, counting down.
CAGAGCACATTGCTCAAGTGTTCTATGTTCCATACACAACAAATAAAAGACTTAAGGTGGTTATACCTGGGAATCAATTAATCTCAGAGTCAATAATGCCATCGATTAGGAAGTGTTTGACCAATTTGATGAGATTCCTCCTTTTGTCACCTCGATGATCAAGCCAAGAATACCATCAGCGAACAAAGTTCCTTACTTGCAAAGCGACCACCATGAAAAAATCGAGAATTTCAAAAAACCAAGACCGCAACGTAAAGTACCAAAAGAATTGTGTGTAAATATGCTCAATATGTGAAAATATGGTCGACTGAGTGAAAAATTGACTTCCATTTGGATATTTGTGTGATATATGCTCAAATGTGTGAAAATATTGCCATTTGAGTGAAAATTTGACTTTCATTGGTCATATGTGCTCTGTTTCTTATAGAGAAGTATTGATGTCTTGTATTCTGTTTCTTAAGGAAACACTACTAAATATGGCACTTGCTCTGCCCTAGAAAATGGGAGACATACGTGATGCGAGACGAACCTCACAATGGTGCATCTCGCATGCTTCTATGAATTATGCCATATTGAAGATCTTTTGCCCCACCTCAGAAATCTGAGCGCGTTCCAACAAGCATATATGGTGTGGCATTGCACAACACAAAGAGAAAGTTGTTGTTCCCGCCTCGGCGCATGTTGTGCGCTGATGCGGGAAAAACAGCTTTCGCATATCCACGAGGTAATGGGAGACATACCTTTCAAGAGATCGTCTCCAATTTCGATGCGCTCGTTATTCGATCATGAGTATCTTTTGTACCACCTTGGAAATCTAAGTGCGTTGCAATGAGCATATAGGGCATGGCATTGTACAACACAGAGCGAAAGTTGTTGTTCCCTCCTCGGCGAGTGCTGTGTGCTGAATTGGGAACAACAACTTTCGCATATCCATAAGGTAATGGGAGATGCGCCTTTCAGGAGGTCATCTTCGATTTTGACTCTTCGAATTCCACGCGAATGTCATTATTTGCAACAACTCGCATTAATTCAAGAGAAGAGAGATGTGCTGTTACAAAGCGTGTCTCTGATATGGGCTTACATACGTGTGGGACCCAATTATTATTTTTGTTGGAGCAAAAGGGAGACGCGTCCAGCGGTGGCTCTTCTGAGGCACGTCTCCGATTGTTTCCCTAAGGTACTTATAGCTCTCTCGCGTGCTCTCTTTCCAACACCTAACAAAACTTTTCGACACTTTAGCTCTCGCGTTCTGATCACTTTTTGCCCTAGAAAGCACTACAACAACTCTTGCAAGAACTTTTGGAAAAAGGTTTACAAGGCTACAAACGTGAGAGATGTCGACAACAACAACAAGGCTCACAACATGATCATACAAGGATTAACTCAAAGCGACTTTGACCGTGTTGCACAACTCCAATCTGCATACGATGTGTGGAAAGCACTTTGTGACTACCACAAAGGATCCAAAACGATCAAGGATGTAAAGCAAGATATGTTCAAGAAAGAATATATACACTTTGAGATGCAACCAGGTGAGTCCATCGACGATCTCTTTGCTCGTTTTAATTCTCAACAACTTGCGTAGCATCAATGTTAATTTTTCAGATGCTGAGAATGCTATGCAATTATTAAGTGCATTATACATGTCAATCTAGGAGATGAAAGTAACATCTATTCGTGAATCAACTATCATGAGTACACTTACGTTAGATGTGCTTTATTCCAGGTTAAAAACTCATGAAATTGACATTATATCACGTAAGAACCCCAACAAGTCTCTTGCATTTGTTTCTCAACATGATAATCCTAGCTCCAACCAATCTTCATCTAGCAATACACTTGATTTGCTGTCTTCACTAACCCTGGAATAGATTGAAAAATTTCCAGAAGAGGAACTAGCACTCATCTCTACTCGATTCTCAAAAGCATAGCAAAATGTGAGAACTAGAAGGAGAGGAAGCTCCAGACCTCAACGATGCTTTGAATGTGGTAAGAAAGGACACTTTCGTACATATTGCCCTTACCTTTCAGGTCCTTCTACTTGCAATGAAAAGTAGAATAAAGGCAAGTCCTCTTCTGGCAACACCAACAAGAAAAAGAAGGATTTTACAGGACACAAACTGTTAAACAGTTTCATCACCACACTTGAAGAACTTGGCTCGAGTGATGTAGACATTGGAAGTGACGAAGATGAAGATGATTTGGCAAACTTGTGCTTCATGGCGGGCAAATCAAGATCAAGTATGCAGCAGGCAAAACACAACAACGACAATGAAGAGGTATGTCCTACTTTCGAAGAAATGTGTGATGCTATTTCTTGTGCCACTGTTATAGTTAAGAAAAAGGACAAAAATCTTAGGGACAATGCTGTTAAAATTGAGTCACTAGAATATGAAATCAATCGTTTGAAATCTTTGATTCCTAGTGATAATTGTTGTGCCTCATGTGAATTAATATATGAACAATTGTCATCTCTAAGAAGTGCACCCACCTCCACACTTGATAAACTTGAACTTGAAATTGAAAAGAACAAAAAGCTTGCTGCACTTAATGATAAAAACTTGAAAGATGCTTGCTGTTCTACAATTGATTTGCATTGTTCTACTTGTGATGATCTTGATAAGAAACTACATGATGCTATGAATGAAATTTCTATATTGAACAATGCTTTACGTTCTCATGAAGTTAAATATTGTTCTAATTGCGAACTAAAAGGAAAAACTTCATGGGAAAACTGTCTAGACTTGTCTAAGAAACTTGATGAAATGAATAGGTCGCTAGAGCGGTTTTATAATGGGAATAAGAACCTAAATATGTTGTTGAATTCTTCCAAGTCTTGCAATGATAAAACTGGTTCATGTTTTGATTCTCATGCTCATGCTAAGGCATATCCACCTAAAATTGTAAAGTCATTAGTAAGTGGTTTTATTAAAATAGTTCCTAAACCAAAAGAGGTGGTTTTTAAATCTGCAGGAGTGTTGTCACATTCGGGTTCAAATAAACATACCGCATGCTCATCTAGACATGAACAAAAAGTTAAATTTCATTGTACCTATTGTGGTAGAGATGGTAATGTCATAGATTGTTGTTATATACTAGCTAAACAACATAAAAAGGAATGAATGCAAGCTAGATCTTATAACTCTTACACAGAATTTGCTGCACATACTAAAGCGAATGTCGGGAACATGCAACCTGCTGTTATGAGTCAAAAACATTGAAAGGTTACCTCCAGACCTTCTGTGTTTGCTTCTGGAGCTACTGATTTTCGTCCTACACAAGTATCACCTCATAGAACAGTAGTTAAGAACAAAAAAATCTCAAACTTTGACTCTCAGCTGTCGCATGTTGTTCCTGCTAGATGTCGTGTGACTCAGTATTGGATTCCTAAATGTCTTTTGACTAACCCCAGTATTGAGTCATCGACGTATTGTGCTAACCCCTGTATTTACTAACAACTTAGTGAGAGAATAGACAAGCACTTTGAATACACCAACTTATTGCTATTCCCTCACAGGCAAAGGAAGCCAATGAGCAATTCAACCGATTTGTTGAGATCATCCAGAAAATCCACATCAATGGCCCTTGATTGACGTGATGCAAGTACCAACTTATGCTAGCTATCTCAAAGACATATTGAATAACAAGAGGTCATTGTCCACCACTGAGGTTGTCAAGCTTACGAAACACTACAGTGCAACCATCCTCATTAGGCTTCCAGAAAAGAAGAAGGTCCCTAGATATCCTACAATTTCATGCTCGATTGGGGCTCACCACTTTGACAAGGCCTTTTGTGACCTTGGAGCAAGTGTGTGTGTGATGCCCAAGGTGGTTTTCCACCAACTGAACTTCACGGAGCTTACTCCAACGCCAATGCAGCTCCAACTGGCTGATTCTTCAGTCCATTATCTGGTGGATATCGCTGAAGATGTTCCGGTGAAAATCCGGAATTGCTTCATACCCATGTATTTCGTGGTGCTCGACATGGAGGTCTAGAAGGATACACCGCTCATCCTTGGGCGACCATTCCTTTGCCCCATGAAGTCTCACATAGATGTGGGAGATGGAGAAATCCACTTCCATATCAATGGCAAGGAGGAGAAGTTTATCTTGCGCCCAAAGTTGGAGCAATGCTCCATGATCCGTATCAAGTATGGGTCGAATGTTAAGCACATTCAAGAGGTCAAAATCACACCTTCAAAGGTGGACCCACTCATTGCATTCATGAGGAATTTGATCTATGAGGAGAACCCGTCTTATCGTCCACGCCGACACCCCAAGAAGATGGAGAAGTCCGTCCTCCCCAAAGGCCCAAGTCCACCAAGCCTCCAAAGAAGGAATGGTGGAAGAAGCAAAACAAGTCGTTCGAACCCATCCCCCCTAGCCCGGATGTCAAGAAATGAAGAAGGAGGAATGTCCATCTCATCGGACGGTGGTGAGACCTAGCCAATATGTTGAATTGGTATTTATCCTTTTATTTAATTTTTGTTTTCTCTTCATTTGGTTTTACCCATTTAGTTTGATTTTTCCCACTGCGCATTTGGTTTTTTCTTAGCAAGTTGGGAATCTTCTATTCTCAACTATCATTTTTATTTCTTTATTTTTCACAAAAAGAAAATTTTTGGGTTTTGAAAAAAGAGTTTTTATTTGGAAAACAATTTTTTCTGAATTGCAAAAGTGGTAATTCACCAACGTGGTAATTCCATAGCTGTAGTGGGGCCACCTGCCAAAAGGGAGAACAAGGGTACCCACTTGTCAGTTCGGCCGACCCCCCTGTTCGACCGACATGGGGAAAGGGCCATTTTGGCTCTCTCTCCTCCAATGACGAAATTTGATTCCCTTGTGAGCCGTGGGGACTGTACACTATAAATGGTGGTCGTGAAGAGCATTCCTCCTCACACTTCACCTCATTTCACACCTCTACAAAGTTACTCTTGCTCACATTGTTTTTCTTGCTCTTCATTGAAGTACTCTTGCTCAAAATCCAACTTAAAAATATTTGCTTTTGTCTGCATTTGCAATTTGCTCTCAAGCTCATCAAGGGAAAATTCGTCAGGGGTTTTGCTTTTGCTAACATCACCTCTTTTGAGTTTTTGCCTCATTGTGTTCTTGTTTGTTGTGGACATGAAAGGAATGAAGAGGTTGTTTGGAAAGAGTAAGGAGGCTGCAAGCTCAAGCCATGGTGGAGATTCAAGTGCACGCCCTTCTTCCGTTGCTACACCAAGTTCACGGAGGAGGAGTGTAGGAGAGGACACTCCCATGGGTGAGAGGAGCAACCCGCACCAACTTCTGCATGACGACGACCTCGACATACAAAGTGAAGTTGAAGATCAAGCATGCAAGCTCCTCTAGGATCGTGAGTTTTCTCATATGAAGGCTTATGATCTGGATTTGATCTCCAAAATAGGTATGGATTCCGAATTCTTTTTCATTTGTCATGCACTAGGATGGGAAAACTTTGCTCATATAGAGGAAAGAGGTTCACGCCTTCTTTCCATGCAATTCCTTTGCACACTCAAAATATTATCTGATGGTATTACTTGGATTATTTCAAAAAGAATACAACATCCTATGGAAAGAATTAAGTGAAATCCTAGGCTTCCATAAACGTTGTTTGCTAGATTTAGACGCTTTGCCTAAGTTTAACAAACAAATTTTTTGGCAAGATTTAACTAGTGAGGTCAGATATAGTGCACCTAGGAATATCCACTTACATAACCCTACTTTACGCTTCATGCATAGATGGTTGGCTATGACTATATTCCCTAGAGGAGACATAAGGGTAGTGCGTGAAGATGAGCTGAAAATTTTATTTGCCATGATTAAAAAGATAAAAGTTGCTTCAGCTATTGCCATGATGACACAATTGTTAGATTACATTCCAAGAACAGAGCCAAACGAATGCACTTCATTGGTTACTCGTATTGCTACTAGGGTAGAAGCACTAGAATATTCTTCAATTGAGTATATTGAAAATGAAAGAGAATTGACTAATGAAGATTATTTAGTGTAAGGACATACCGTTAAGCATGATCAAGATGGCTCTTTGTTGTTTTATTATCCCAGGTTTGTCAATGAAATTTGGTTACCTAACCCAGATTGTCATTTGTACAAATGCCGAAGGCTAACCATTGATCTTCTTCCCATCGAGGAAGCCCGAAGAAGTAATGTCCCTGGTAGGGTAACTAGAAGTCATACAAGGAGAGCGACCATGCCCCCGAAAACCTCAACGTTCCAAGAGTACGAAGTGGAAGAGAAACCAACGGGTGATGCACCCGGATGGACTCAACCTCCACCGTGTGAGACCGAAGGTCCGTCTTGGCATGGATGGCCAGGTGCCACATAGGAGCCACACCTATAAACTTCATGCTCTAGCAGCTTGCCTCCAGTCCATGAGAATATGTCGTTCCTCTTTGGCTAGAAGTCATAGTGACTATAGCAAAGGAATGAAGGATCTCACTGGACGTATGGAAGAACTTCAAGTGAGAATGGGTGACATCTACAACACTCTCCAAGGGCATGTCCAAGGTACCCAGGACCGGCAACAACACAAGGACGCTAAATTCACCAACTTCAACTCCATGCTACAACAACAACAAGCCGATCTCGAGGCATACTTCTGTCATTAAGGGTTCCACCGTCATCATGGAGGTGAGTGAAGGACAAGCTTCGTGGAGGACCCCCACTTGAGGTAAATTGTATGACACACTTTGCATATTTATTTTCCATTAACCCGTCATCCATATTGCATATAAAAAACACGTAAATTAGTATAGATTTGTTTTCAAATAAAATAAAATATGTGCGGTAAGAATGACTTGGAACTCACATAGATGAAATGATGAATAGTTGCTCTGTTTTAATTTCCCTAAGTCCCTAGTTTACATCTTACTAATCTCCAACATATTGCTCTCATTGGCTAAAATTGCTTTTGCCTTGATTTGGGAATTGTGGGTATCAAAAGCTTAATCCATTCTAAGTTGTTGTGAGATATGATATAGTGATAGGGCTGCTACTCCTAGTTTGAAAGTGAAACATGGATTTCCAGAGAAAATTCTAAAAAGATTTAAGTTACTCTCATTTGATTGGAAATAACTACCAAAGCCTTCTCATACATTACATTGATAGACCTTATGCATATGCTATTTGTCTTCACATTGAGCTTTGTCAAACTAGTATAGACCTATGTGAGATTTCATTCATTACTTTTTGAATTCAAGACTTCACTTGCACATGCTATACTTATACACTAGAAGTAAGCAAAATTCCATCATACCACTATTTCACAATAAAAAGAGACACTCCATACCAATCATGCTTAGTAATCTCTCGAAAATTTCTTGCATAAAAAAGGAGTAGAAGACATGTCTAATGGAAAAACAAAAAAGAAAAAGAAAAGAAAATGCATGCTTACTTCAAAAGATTGAGAAAAAAACAGAGAAAAAGAAAAGTAGCCATGTTTTTTCCCTGCAAAATAAGAGTCCACACAAAAAGGAGTCATCTCAATGTGCACATCCACCTCCATTCCATCACACATGCATAAGTCTTGAATCAAATTGTTTTGAATTGATTTCTCCTAAGGCTTGTTTTTTTGAATTAGCAATATTATGTGCTGCAAATATGCCTACTATACCCCCTACCAATCTCCACATACAAGCCTTATTTAAAAGGTCGGATGAGTACATGCACAATGCCTTGGTGATGACATATTTCCACTACACATAAAGGAGGCTGAGAGAATCAAATTGAGGTAACTAAAATCTAAATTGGACTCTCCGGAATTTGAGTGGAACTTGATTTATAGGGTATGTGTGATCCATTTGCTATTCTATCTTTCAACCACCCATGAATAGGAGAAGGCATAAGTCCCATAATGACTTGAGATGGGTGAAGTACCATGCAATTTCTGCAATACTAGATAGAGTATTTTGTCGTGCACATGGTAATTTTGAAAAAATAGAACATTGTAGCAACTCCTGATCATCAACCTAAAGTCTTGACTTTGCTCGGGATGAGCAAAGGATAAGCTCAGGGGAGTTTGTTGACGCCTGTTATATACCAATTTCACCTGTCAATATAACTCAATTATGTGAAGGAATTGTCATTTCTTGAACACATCACCTTTCTATTTAACTTATTTCCACTTGTCCTTGGAGAAATAGTGCATGCATGGAATTATTGCACGGAATGAGGTAAAAGAGGGGGAGCAATCTTATAAAATACCATCCCAACCAATCAAGCGACAACATCACCACATGGATCAAATGGCCCATTAACAGAAGTATCTGATGCCATACAACGTTGTATAACCTATATTAGTAAAGAGGACCCACCTAGAAGTGACCTGGAGGAAGCACACTGCAAAAGGAGCCAAGACCAGGTTGGCCGACCCCACTAGTCGGCCGACTAGGTCTTGGTACCAAATGCGGTCAACTTCCATGTATCAACTCCCTATGGTGCCTTGATAACGATGAAGACTGATTCATATGCTTTTGGTGGTGGGAATCGACCCTTCTCCAGCTATAAATAGGACCCCCTACCCTCATTTCACACACACACACACACACACCAGTTGAGTGTTCATCCATTGTATCCACTACTCTCCATAAGTTTAGAGGTGTTTAGGCTATAGAGAGGGGAGCCTCTAGTCCATAGTCCAAGCAGGAATGGGAGTAGAAGGAGTCTCTTTCCAATTCCAGATTGGGAAAGGTATGGCTCTCATATTCCTATTTGTATTTGTGACTTTGCTCTTGATAAATATGTTATCTTTAGTCTTCTATTGTTCATTTACTTGGATGAAGCATTTCTTGTTTGATTGTGGATTCCATATATGTGGTAGGAGTAGTATTTATGTTTATGCTATACCATTCTCATTATATACTCATAAACACTACAGAGCCCCACTATAGTCCAATTAGCTATGACATGATTATGTTAATATGGATCACTTATGCTATGTATTAACATTGGTTCAATAATGATTTAGTTCATTGCCTTAGGATGGCTTCTGCCTAGGCTCTTAAGGTAATTATTTAATATGCTAGCATGGTGCTAGGATAGATAAGCAGCATTGAATGTCTCGTAGACCCAAGGATTGAAGAGTAGGCAGTAGCTAGTGACAACCTTATCTGCCCTTTGTAATCCTCCACGTTCAGCTATGCCACATGGTCATTGCAGGAGTCGTCCTAGTGTTACTAGGGTTAAACCCATGCCCGATGTGTTAATCCACTTAGCATGAGAATTTGTAATTAATATGATTATTAGTAACTAACTTAGGCTATGTATATGTACATTAGAAGCATAGTAGGAGTATCTACCTAACTCTTAGCCTAGTCCCTCTTTACCTCATTTACCCATTTAGGATAGAATGCTCTTGTGTGTGTCACACTACCTCCAAACGGTCATTTACCCATCCTTGCTAGAAACCTACCTAGACCAACCTATCCTCTCCATTTGATGATTGTTTTGTTTCCATCTAGCCTTCCTTTGGGAGAATATAAATGACACCCTTTGGGAATACTCTAAAATAGGAAATGCTACATCGATAGATTCCGTGCGCTTGCGTGTTTACATCTGTGATCTAAAATCTATTAACAAACATTTCTATCACTCTTGCTCAGAATGAATTGTTAGTAGTGCATAGGAAATATCAACACCGACATGGGAAAGGACCATTTTGGCTCTCTCTCCTCCAACGGGTACATTTGGTTCCCTGGTGGCCGTTGGAGAGTGGACACTATAAATGGTGGCCGTGGGGGGCATTCCTACACCTCACCTCATTTCATACCTCCCCAAAGTCACTCTTGCTCCATTGTTTTTCTTGCTCTTCATTGAATACTCTTGCAAAAAATCCAACTCAAAAAGATTTGCTTTTGTATGCATTTGCAATTTGCTCTCAAGTTCTTCAAGGGAAAATTCGTCAGGGGTTTTGCTTGTGCTAACATCACCTCTTTCGAGTTTTTGCCTTGTTGTGTTCTTGTTTGTTGTGGCCATGAAAGGAATGAAAATGTTGTTTGGGAAGAGGAAGGAGGCTTCAAGCTCAAGCCATGGTAGATATTCAAGTGCACGTCCCTCTTTTGTTGCTACATCAATTTCACGGAGGAGGAGTGTAGGTGAGGACACTCCCATGGGTGAGAGGAGCAACCCGCACCAACTTCTTCACGATGACGACCTTGACATACAAAGTGTAGTTGAAGATCAAGCACGCAAGCTCCTTCAAGATCGTGAGTTTTCTCATACAAAAGCTTATGATCCGGATTTGATCTCTAAAATAGGTATGGATTCCGAACTCTTCTCCATTTGGTGTGCACTAGGATGGAACAATTTTGCTCACATAGAGGAGAAAGGTTCATGCCTTCTCTCCATGCAATTCCTTTGCACACTGAAAATAAGATTTGATGGTATTACTTTTAGATTATTTCAAAAAGAATACAACATCCCATGGAAAGAATTAAGTGAAATCCTAGACTTCCATAAACGTTATTTGCTAGATTTAGACGCTTTGCCTAAGTTTAAGAAACAAAGTTTTTGGCAAGATTTAACTAGTGAGGTCAGATGTAGTGCACTTAGCAATAGCCCTTACACAACCCTACTTTATGATTCATGCATAGGTGGGTGGCTGATACTATGTTCCCTAGAGGAGACGTAAAGGTAGTGCGTGATGATGAGCTATGAATTATATTTTCCATGATTAAAAAGATAAAAGTTGCTTCAGCTATTGCCATGATGACACAATTGTTAGATTACATTCCAAGAACAGAGCCAAACGAATGCGCTTCATTGATTACTCGTATTGCTACTAGGGTAGGAGCACTAGAATATTCTTCATTTGAGTATATTGAAAATGAAAGAGAATTAATTGATAGATTATTTAGTGCAAGGACACACCCTTAAGTATGATCATGATGGCTCTTTGTTATTTTATTATCCCAGCTTTGTCAATGAAATTCGGTTATCTAACCCAGATTATCATTCGTACAACTGCCGGAGGCTAACCATTGACCTTCTTCCCATCAAGGAAGCTCTAAGAAGTAATGTCTCTGGTAGGATAACTAGAAGCCGTACAAGGAGAGCGGACACGCCCCCGACAACCTCCACAGTCCATGAGTACGAAGAGGAAGAGAACATAACGGGTGATGCACCCGGATGGACTCAACCTCCATCGTATAAGACCGAAGGTCCGTATTGACATGGATGGCCGTGTGCCACATGGGAGCCACCCCTATCCACTTCAAGCTCTAGCAGCTTAGCTCCAATGTCCATGAAAAGATGTCATTCCTCTTCGACTATAAGTCATCATAACTATAGCCAAGAAATAACGGATCTCACTAGACGTATGGAATAGCTTGAAGTGAGAACGGGTGACATCTACAATAATCTCCAATGGAATGTCCAAGGTACCCAAGACTAGCAACAACACATGGATGCTCAATTCACCACCAACAACTCCATGCTACAACAACAATAAGCCGATCTCGCGGCATACTTTCGTCATCAAGAGTTAAACCCTCATCACGCAGGTGAGTGAAGAACAAACTTGGGGGAGGACCCCCACTTGAGGTAAATTGTATCAACCCCTTTGCATATTTTTTTCCATTCACCCATCATCCACCTTGCATCTAATAATAATAATTAATAATAATAATATGTAGGATAGATTTTTTTTCAAATAAAATAAAAGATGTGCGGTAAGAGTGACTTGGAATTCACATAGATGAAATGATGAATAATTTCTTTGTTTTAATTTCCCTAAGTCCCTAGTTTACAACTTACTACTCTCCAGCATATTGCTCTCATTGGCTAAACTTGCTTTTGCCTTGATTTGGAAATTGTGGGTAGCAAAAGCTTAATCCATTCTAAGTTGTTGTGAGATATGATATAGTGATAGGGCTGCTACTCCTAGTTTGAAAGTGAAACTTGGATTTCTGGAGAAAATTCTAAAAAGATTTAAGTTACTCTCATTTGATTGGAAATATCAACCAAAGCCAAATGATACATTACATTGCTAGACCTTATGCATATGCTATTTGTCTTCATGTTGAGCTTTGTCAAACTAGTATAGACCTATGTGAGATTTCATTCATTACTTTTTGAATTCTAGATTTCACTTGCACATGCTATACTCTAAACCATAAGTAAGCAAAATTCCATCATACCACCATTCCACAATAAAAATAGAAACTCCATACCATTCATGCTTAGTAATCTCTCCAAAATTTCTTGCATAAAAGGGGAGTAGAAGACATGGCCACAATAAAAAGAAAAAGAAAAGAAAATGCTTACATCAAAACACGAGAAAAAAAAGAGAAAGAAAAGTGGCCATGTTTCATCCTTGCAAAATAAGAGAGTCCACTCAAAAAGGAGTTATCTCAATATCCGCATCCACCTCCATTTCATCACACATGCACAAGTCTTGAACCAAATTGTTTCGAATTGATTTCTCCTAAGGCATGCTTTTTTGACTTAGCAATATTATGTGTTGCAAATATGCCTACTATACTCCCTACCAAGCTCCACATACAAGCCGTATTTAGAGGTAGGATGAACTTAGGCAAAATGTCCTGGTGAGGACATATTTCCACTACACATAAAGGAGAGACTGAGATAATCAAATTGAGATACTTAAAATCGAAATTGAACTCTCTGGAATTCGAGTGGAACTTGATTTCTGGGGTATGTGTGCTCTGTTTGCTGTTCAATCATTCAACCACCCATGAATAGGAGATGGCATATGCCCCATAATGACTTAAGATGGGTGAAGTATCATGCCAATTTTTGCAATCTAGGTAGAGTATTTTGTTGTGCACATGGTACTTTTGAAAAATAGAACATTGTAACAACTCCTGATCATGAACCTAAAGTCTCGACTTTGCTCGGGACGAGCAAAGGATAAGCTTGGGGGAGTTTGTTGACGGCTGTTATATACCAATTTTATCCATCAATATAACTCAAATATGTGAATAAATTGTCAATTCTTGCACACATCACCTTTCTATTTAACCTATTTCCACTTGTCCTTGGAGAAATAGTGCATGCAGGGAATTATTACAGGAATGAGGTAAAAGAGGGGGAGAAATCTAATAAAATACCATCCCAGCCAATCAAGCGACGACATTTGGCACCGCATGGATCAAATGGCCCACAAAATGAAGTATCCGAGGTCATCCGATGGTGTATCACCCATATCAGTCAAGGGGACCCAGTTGGAAGTGACCTGGATGAAGAACAACGCAAAAGGAGCCAAGACCAGGTTGGTCGACCGCCCTAGTCGGCCGACTAGGTCCTGGTGCCAAATACGGTCAACTTCCACGTGTCGACTCCATGTGGTGCCCTGATAACGATGAAGACTGATTCACACACCTTTGGTGGCGGGAACTGACCCTTCTCCAACTATAAATAGGACCCCCTACCCTCACTTCACACACACACACACACCACTTGAGTATTCATCCATTGTATACACTATTCTCCATAGGTTTAGAGGAGTTTAGGCTATAGAGTAGAGAGCCTCTAGTTCATAGTCCAAGTAGGACAGGAGTAGAAGGAGTCTTTTCTCAATTCCTAATTGGGAAAGGTATGGATCTCATATTCCTATTTGTATTTGTGACTTTGCTCTTAATAATGATGCTATCTTTAATCTTCTATTGTTCTTATACTTGGATGAATCATTTCATGTTTGATTATGGATTCCATATATGTGGTAGGAGTAGTATTTATGATTATGCCATATCATTCTCATTATATCGTCATAAACACTACAAACCCCCACTATAGTCTAATTAGCTATGAAATGATTATGTTCATATGAATCACTTATGCTACGAATTAACATTGGTTCGACGATGATTTAGTTCACTGCCTTAGGATGGCTTGTGCCTAGGCTCTTAAGGTAATTACTTAATATGCTAGCATGGTGCTAGGATAGATAAGTAGCGTCGAATGTCTCATAGACCTGCGGATTGAAGAGGTAGGCAGTAGGTGGTGACAACCCTATCTATCCTTTGTAATCCTTCACGTTCGGCTATGCCACAGGCTCTTGGCGGGAGTCATCTTAGTATTGCTAGGGGTAAACCCATGTCTGATGTGTTAATTCACTTAGCATGAGAATTCATAATTAATATAATCATTAGTAACTAACTTAGTAGAAGCATATGTACATTAGAAGCATAGTAGGAGTATCTAGCTAACTCTTAGCCTAGTCCCTCTTTACCTCATTTACCCCGCGTAGGATAGAATGCTCTTGTGTGTGTCACACTACCTCCAAACTATCAATTACCCATCCTTGCCAGAACCCTACGTAGACCAACCTAGCCTCTCCATTTGATGATTGCTTTGCTTCCATCTTACCATCCTTTGGGAGAATATAAATGACACCCTTTGGGAATACTCTAAACGTGGAAATGCTATATCGATAGATTCCATGCGCTTGCAGATTTACATTTGGGATCTAAAAACTATTACCAAGCATTTATGGCACCTCTCCTAGGGATGAATTGTTAGTAGTGCGTAGGAAATATCAACACCTATGTCATTTGACAATCAGAATCTTAAGGACATGTTTTAGTCATACACAACTCCTTCCAAGTTCATACCAAAGTGCAATGATAAGAAATATCAAAAGAAGATGTGCGCTGCATGCATATTCTCATAATCTTTCAAGATTTTTCATTTGATGATAAAATCTCAACATGTGGGCCTTTGATTGATTAATTTTTCATGATTAAAAGCACTTGTGAGCATGCAACAAGTTCAAAACATCAAGAAAGTTCAATAATGACCATATGTAGTGTAAGTAAATATTCCAATTGCTAGTCATGGCAAAAACTACAAAATGTATAACACAAGTAATGTAGTAAGAACTTTCAACATCTAAAAGGAATCACAAAGTCATATATGTATGAAATACTATGCTCATATTATTTTAAAATCAGATTCACACATAGACTTTCCAAGTTTCAAAACTCCGCCTCAATTTAAGCTATGAGGATGCATAACCCGTATTTCAATACGATGAAACAAAAAATGAGTGAAATCCAAAGGTTTTGTAGAAATGTCAGCCAATTGTTGTTCGATATCTACATGGTGAAGCACAATGTTTCCTTTTTCAACATTATTATGGAGAAAGTGATACCTAATATCAACGTGCTTTGTTCTGGAATGTTGGACGGGTTTTTAGAAATGCAAATGGCACTAATATTGTCACAAAACAACGGACCACTATATAAATTAACCCCATAGTCCTTAAGTGTTTGAACAATCCATAGATTTTGTGAGCAAGCGCTAGCAGCAGCTACATGTTCAGATTCGGCTGTTGATTGTGCAACTGAATTTTATTTTCTAGAAAACCAAGCAACAAGGGAATTACCAAGAAAATGACAGGCACCCGAAGTACTTTTCCTATGAATTCTACAACCCCCAAAATCAGCATCCAAAAAAACTTTGAAAGTAATGGTTGAGGAAGAATGAAGAAAAATGCCAAATTTTTGAGTTCCATGTAAGTAACTGAGAATTCTTTTGACGGCTTGACGATGTGAAGCACATGGGGAAGCATGAAATCGTGCAAAAAGGCATACATTGAATTGTATGGCCGATCTTGATGCCGTGAGATACAAAAGTGATCCGATCATACTTTGGTATCTTTTTGATCAACGGGTTCACACTCTTCATCAAGCTCAAGTGTCACTGTTGTTCCCATTGGTGTCCGAAGCAGCTTGCCGTTTTCCACGTTGAAACACCTAAGAAGATCTTTTGTATACTTAGTTCATGAACAAAGGTTCCATCCTTGGTTTGCTTGATTTGCAGCCCCAAAAAGTATGTGAGTTCTATCATACTCATCTCAAATTCTGAACTCATCATAGCTAAAAACCTGGACACAATATCATGAGAAGCACAACCAAAAATAATATCATCCACATACACTTGAATGAATAATGAGTCATTGCCATGCTTAAGCACAAAAAGAGTTTTATCTACTTTTCCCATGGAAAACCCCTTTTCAAGTAAAAATGTTTTTAACCTATCATACCATGCTCTAGGGGCTTGTTTAAGACCTACGAAGCTCTGGACAGTTTGTAAACATGATTAGGAAAATCTGAATTTTCAAAACCGGGTGATTGCTTAACATAATACTCCTCATCTATGTAGCAATTAAGAAAAGAACTTTAAATCCATTTGATATAACTTGAAACCTTTAGATGCAGCAAATTCTAACAAAATTCTTATGGCTTCTAATCTAGCGTCGAGAGCAAAAGTTTCATCAGAATCTAAACTTTCAACTTGTGTGAAACCTTGAGCAACCAACTTAGCCTTATTCCTAAAAAAAAACCCCATCCTCACTTTGTTTATTTTTAAACTCCCATTTACTTCCAATTAAAGTGTGACCTTGAGGTGGAAGTACAAGTTTCCAAACATTATTTTTTTCAAAATTATCTAACTCTTCTTGCATGGAAAAAATCCAACATTCATTAGCGAATGCGTGTGATATATCTTTGGCTTCAAACAATGCAACAAAATCAGAATGAGCATGAGAGTTTGGATCGAAAAACGTGGACCTTGTGACTCATTTGTGCAAGCTTCAAATAATTTGTTGTGGGGGATGAATTTTGAGGATCCGGAGGGGAGTAGACACTTCACAAACTTCTTCTTCTTCATGTTCATCATAAATTGATGAGCCTGTGACTTGAGGACAATATGGACCGTCAATGGTGGTCGTTGGTGCTTGTTGTGAATCAAAATCAGGAGCTGGAGCGATGTCATTAGCTGCTGATTTTTCGGGCAACAGCACCACTTCTTCCTCATCTACAATGAAAATACTATCCCCCTACGGATATGCATCTTGACCTGCAGTATTAGAGCTAGTACCTGGGCTAGCTTTATCAAAAGAAACCTCACATGTCTCAATAATTTTCTTAGTGTCAAGTTAAATCACACGGTAGCCTCTAGTATGAGATGGATAACCAAGAAACATGCCATCAACAGATCTAGGTTCAAATTTATCAAGATTACCATGTTTCTTAACAAAGCATTTGCAACCAAAGACCCTAAGGTGTGTGACACAAGGCCTATGTCCAAACCGCAGCTCATATGGAGTTTTCCTAGTTTACCATGCAAGAAAACTCAATTTGAGACATAACAAGAGGTTGCAATTGCATCAGCCCAAAACTTTCTAGGAGTTTGATATTCGTCAAGCATAGTCCTAGCCATCTAAACTAAGGTTCTGTTCTTTCTCTCGACAACACCTTTTTGTTGAGGTACATATGGTGAATAAAATTGATGATCTATTCCATTTTTAGCACAAAAGTGATCAAATGATTTGTTTTTAAATTCAGTTTCATTATCACTTCTAATTGCTTTTAAAAATCTTGGATTGTCAAGTGAATGACTAAGAACCAAACTTCAAAAGTGACTAAAAGCTTCATTCTTAGATGCCATATAGTAAACCGAAGAGTATCTAGAATAGTCATCAACAATTACAGGCACATACCACTTGCCTCCAAATGATTGAACAGGTGAGGGACCTACCTTGTCAAGGTGTAAAAGTCGTGCCGGTGCTGTTGTCATGGTCATTGTGAGTGGAGCACATGAACCTACAACTATTTTAGCATGTCTACAAGAAGAGCAAACATTTTTTGTCCCCTTTAAGCTTAGGCAACCAACGTATGCGATCAAGAACACTAACACATGTGAGATGATCAAAGCCTACATGACAAAGTCTATGATGCCAAAAATATAAGCCCTTTGTATCATTATAAACTAGACACCTATGCTTAGAGGTTGACATATCAAAATCAGCTTTAAAGACTTTTCCAAATCTAGGCATGTTAAACAAAAGATCACCATTTGAATCTACAACCTTGCAACAAATTTTCGTGAAATTGACTTCCAGATTTTCATCTAGCAATTGGGAAATGGAAAGCAAGTTGTATTTCAAAATTTTAACAGGTACCACATCCTTCAAAGTGTAGTATTTATTTACTCTAACCGAACCCTTAGCCTATAGGAGTTGTTGGCAAAAGTAACATTTTCTACATGTGACACAAAAAGAGGGAGGAGAACCATTCTTTGTTACCGGTCATGTGGCGTGAGCAACCAGAATCCACGAGCCAAATGTTCTCCTTTATCAAGCGTGTAACCTACAAAGAAGCACAATACGTCGAGGACTCAATACTGTATTTGTCAAAAGGCATTTAGAAATCCAGTACTGATTCACACGATATCTAGCAGGAATAACATGCGAAATCTGAGATAAAACAGCAGGTTTATGAGCCAAAGTTTGCAAATTCTTGCACCCAACTATTGACCTACGAGGTGTGTTATATGCAGTAGGAAAAACAGTAGGTTTAGGGGCAAACTTTACAAATTTTTTACTCATCAAAGAAGGTTGCAAGCTCCTATCATTCGGTTCAGCATATGCAGCAAGTTTTTCTTGGTTGTTACGTGATCTAGCTAGCATTCTTTGCTTCTTTTCTTGTTTAGCTAGTCTATAACATAAATCTATGTCATGAACATCTCTACCATAGTAGGTACAACGAAATTTTACTTTGTGGTCATGTCCAGATGAGGAAGCCATATGTTTATTAGCAACCGAATGATACAACATTCCTACAGACTTAAAAACCACCTTTTTTGTTTAGGAACTGTTTTAATCAAACCACTTCCTAGTGACTTAACAACCTTAGATGGATGTGCCTTAGCATGAGCATGAGAATCAAAACCTAAACTAGTTTTATCATTGCAATTTTAGAAGAATTCAGAAGCAAGTTTAGATTCTTATCTGCATTACAAAACCGCTCTAGCATCCTATGCATGTCATCAAGTTTATTGGACAGGTCAAAACAATTTTCACATGAAGTTTTCACTTTCAATTTGCTATTAGAACAATATTTAACTTCATGAGAATGTAAATCATTGTTCAAAATAGAAATCTCATTCATAGCATTATGTAGTTTCTTATTTAGATCATCCGAACTAGAACAATACAAATCAATTGTTGAACAGTTAGCATCTTTCATGTTTTTATTGTTAAGTGCAGCAAGGTTTTTGTTCTTTTCAATTTCAATCTCAAGTTTATCAAGAGTGGAGGTGTGCAAACTTCTTAACACTACAGGAATCAAGCAAACAAGTGCCGACCAGTGTAAAATTGTCGGGGCCATCAACTGTAACACCTTCATTTTCATGCAGAATGCATTGCATACATCCTCATACATGTTTAATATTAAGCCATGTAAAAAAGGATAAGATTAAAATGAATTTAGGCTTAATCTAGAAATTTCAGTCTATCAGAGTACGGACTTGTCCGACCTCTTAACGGCTGGTATTGCCCTTCTGACTCAGAAAATCCAGTTTCCTCAGAGTCCGGACTTGTCTGGCGCAGTGTGCGGACTAGTCCGTTGTTGGCTCTGATGTTGTCCGAACTTATCCGATTTCGAGCGGACTAGTCCGATTGTATCCAGAATTTCATTCGGGAAAGCCTTTTTTATTGAACCCCGAACTTGTCCGGCTTTATACACCGGACTAGTCCGATTTTTCCTCCGTTGCCAAACGGACTTGTCCGGTCCCATTGCGGACTAGTCCGGCACTCGGGAATCAACTCGGATTTCATTATTTCTCCATGATTTGTTTTTGAGTAATTGCCTAATTTGGGCCCAAGAACTTCATGCCCAACCACAGAGAAGCCCAAGTGGACCCCACCTCGGCCCCTACACTTCCCCCACCGAATTCTACTTGGAAATCACCCCCAAAACCCTAATTCTGTACCTCTATATAAACATTCCAATAACCTCACCTCTCCACCTTTGACGAAAACCCCTTGCTGCCGCCTTTGATATCGTTTCATCGTCAAGATCAAGTTCGGAAGCAAGGAGAAGGGGAGAAACTCGAAGAAGGATCAATCAAGATCAATATTCATCGATTATTTGACAAATCGATGTTCTTCATCACCACTCTTCATCATCTCCATCAAGCCCTAATTGCCATGATCCAAAGCCTCATGTCAAAACCTTGATCTTTGTATCTCTAAACACATGGTATACCCTCTACACTCGAGTTTTCATGCAAATTCAACCCCAATTCTCTCAGATATAAAAAACCCTAATTTGCAATCTGCGTAGTGCGAACGAGTCCGGCCCCTGTATACGGACTAGTCCGGCCTCTGAATCTGAACTGTGGTGAATTAATTCCAATTCAACTCAAATCAATTCCAAACTTGTCCAAACTTGTTAGAAACTATTGTAACTACATTATTAGCAATCCATTAACAAGTTTTAACTCACAATTGCATTAATCATGCACATCATGGCATATTGAGTACTATATGAGCATTATTTGATTGAATTGTGTGTTTTGCATGTTTGTTGCTCGGAGTAGAAGGAACTGCCGTAGAGAGTGCTTTCGAGGACATGCAAAACCAGAATAGTGAGGCCTTTGATCCAGACCAAGCTCAAGAGCAAGGCAAGTGCCCTTGACCATATTGATCCTGTTTAAAAGGTTTTGGTTGCAAAATTGCATGCTTGTGTCAATATGATGGGAAAACCCAATTTTAGGAGTTTACTAGTTTTGTACGACCACCCTTGTCGCTTGAACACTATGTAGAGAGTCAGGAACTGTATTTTACACTTTTTGCTTCGCAATGCTCAGTTGGGTTTGGGAATAAACTACAATGCTTAATTATGAACTGTTGAATATGTGAATGATGAGAATTGATATTAATGACCCTTTAGCAACATGGTGCCTAGGGATCTAAGCAAGATGGTAATGTGGAATGGGTTGGACTGTTTTGGTGGTTTTGCTTGCTTTAGATCTAAGGGCTGGTTCGTGGAGCGACCATCCAGGATTTACAGTGCCACCACAAGGCCAAGTATCGACGTAGCTTAGCTGAATAATTTGTGAATTGCCATGCTGTTTGGACCATTAAGAATGCTCGAGGAAGGGGTAGTCGGATAGGGTTTGTAGGGATTGGTGGGACCACCCTAGGATCCGAATGGCTCAAGAGGAGGCTCTTGGTTGGATGTGCTCAGTTGGAGACATCACCATCGGTGAAACCTCAGTGGGGTCTAAATAGGATAGTAATCACTTTGTAAATACTATTTTGTGATCTCTTGGCCACACACCTAGGGAAGTGTGAGATGGCATAATTGAGATTCCATATTCATCGAAAGGTGATGAAATCATTAACTTGTGGGTAAAGTGGTACAACCTCTACAGAGTGTTTCTAAAACTATCATGATAGTCGCGCTACCGGTCAATAGCAACCTGGACCCTCGCATGATTAGAATTTGGACTTTCACATGGTTTAATGGCTGAAATTCAATTGGGAATTGGTATTGGTTTATTAATTGGCTTTGGTATATGGAATTGATGAAAATGAAATTTATGAGCAATTATGGGATGGTTATGGATTATTATCGCTGGAATTGGTTATTCAAGTTGAAATTAATGTTATTTGGGTTACTTGGGAAGGACCTCACTTAATAATGATATAATTGCATTTTCAACTGTTTTGAGTGTACTTTTATGAAATTAGCCATTATTCATTACAATTCTTTGTTTAAGCTACATGTCATACCTTCCCACACTTGTTGAGTACGACATATGCTCACCCTTGCTATTCCCACACCAAATCCAGACGCAGGCCACCAGATGGAGTACCAGGAGGGTTTTGAGGAGTTCTAGGCGTGTGTTTGCCGCCAAACCTGCCTGTGGAGATTGGAATCATTAGGGTTTAGTTTTTTCACTGCAGTTTCATTAGAGCTTGTATTCGAGACTATTTGGTTTGTAATAAGGTACTATTATTAGCATGTTTATTCGAGACATGGTTTGTATCTGTTTATCAATTGTGAAACACTTGTGTATGTGTGTTAAACATCCTGGGCACACATATGCATTACGCTTGGTTCATTTTCAAAACAGGGTGTCACATCGACCTTAACTGGCCTAACGTCGTCGGTTTTAAGGACCCACGACAATAAATTTGTAATCGTTTGTGCTTTTCTTGCAGCCGGCACCCTTATTATATGCGTCGGTTTTACCGTGTATACCAATGCCCTTAAATAAAGGCGTCAGTTTCCCCTAAGTCTCTGATGACCATAAGCTGGGCCCAATGCACACAAAAAATGGCTCTCCCATCCAAATATTAAAGGTGTCGGCTTCAGTCACCAGGCCAACGGGCGTAACATGAAAGTTGTCGGCTGTGCTCCTACAGTCGACAACGATAAAGGAGGGCCCGCGCATTTGATATATAGTTGTTAGCCCAAAGCTGAAGCCAACGGTCATAACATTAAAGTTGTTAGTACAGCAGGCGACTGACGCCTATAACATTAAGCCGTCGGGCTCCCATGGACCAACATCTATATTTGGGTGACGTAACGCGTATGTAAATTGCTATGTCCCCGTATACCTATCTCCATCAACCCTAACCCAGTCACCATCGTCATTTCAGTTCCTCACCTCTACCGTTGGCCCAAACCAACGGTCGCCGCTCCTCACCTCTGCCACCGGTCCCAGCCGAGGCCACCACTCCTATCTACCGGCCTCCGCCGCCTCCCCAACCAGTGGCCGGCGCTTTCCGTGCTGCTCCCTGGCTCGTGCGCACCTACGCTGCCGCTCCTCACCCCCGTCGCCGGCCCGAACCAACGGTTGCCGCTCCTCACCTACGCCACAGGCCCCAACCAACGGCCTCTGCTCCTCTCCTCCACCCTCTGCTGCCTCTCCGATCAATGGCCGACGCTTGACGTGCCACTCCCCGACTTGAGCGTGCGTCTATGCACGCCTTGCTGCACCCCCCCCCCCCCCGCAAGCTTGTCTGCCCTCCGCCACCTCTCCAACCGGCTCCCCAACCTAGAGTCAAGGTACATTTATTTGATTCTAAATGTTAATAGAATTTCATAGTTCAATATTTCAAGTTTATTTACTAGATTACTCGTAAATTTTAAATTTTAAATTTACCTATGAGCTTAGTTATTACTACTTGTTTTAGTTATGTGCTTATAGTTTAGTTATTATGATACTTGTTTTAATTGATTTAGTATTTAATATCAATGTATTGATATACGGGCTTCAAGCTGGCTCGGCATAACCCATATATGGCCTGATACGGCCCATTCAGTAGGCACTTATGTGTATAAGAAGGCACGGAGGCGAAATGCGACGGGGCAAGCTCTTGCGCGTGGACGGCGAGACCCGACGGAGCATAAAGTACGACGGCTATCCTGTAAAGCCATTCGACCGTTCTTTCCCTCTCTCTCTCTCACCCATGTTCTTACCTCTCTCTTGTAAATTACTCAAAAATGAAAGTTAACGTAACCTATAAAATATGCATTACCAATTTTGAACCGGTCCGTCTCACATGTGTCACGCATGTGAGATGTGTAAGTTCGGAATTGTCCTTTTTTGATAGCCTAGCAGTGATCGAGGCGGGCGTGGCTTGTGACGAGACGTGGGTTTGGATCCGCACAAGATTTGGATGGTATAACCCTGATGTTCTCTGCTGCTTTGTTTTTGGGTGTGCAGTTGGAGAACAGAGGGGTTATGCTACCAAAATTTCATCTGGATCCGGACCACACGTCTCGTCATAAGCACGCCCCCTTGATCACTTTTGGGTGGGTCTAGGACCTATCCTTTCCAATACATGTAGGGACGTGACATTAAACAAAATATAAAGTAACCATGTATGTTTATTAATATATATCTATTTGTTGTAGTTTTAGAATGGGTGACGACCCTAAGGCGATGTTTCATGCATGGAATTCAACTGGTGTGGACACTAAAGAATGGGATCATATCGCAAATGCTTTCCTGAGCCATGCATTTGCTTGTGATGCTCGTGCTGTGAAGTGTCCTTGTAGCAAGTGTCGAAATCATCAACATCTAGATAAGTCTGAAGTGGAGCTGCATCTTTGCAAGCACAGATTTATGCCCGACTACCTGGTGTGGCGCGAGCATGGGGAGATAGAGCATGATGATGAGTCGGACATAAATGAGGATGAAGATTGGATGGATGAGATGATAGCATACATTGGTAAATAGTATGAAGAGCAGTCACATTGGAGGAGATGAAGAAGTTTATCAAGCTTCTTGCCACCTCAGATGAAAAAAGTGCATAAGGGCACCAATGTGACCATTTTGCAGGCGGTCAGATGACTTATGGCAATGAAGTCCAAGTACAATTTTGCGAACAATTGCTACAATGGTATCATGAAGTTGATCATTGATCTCCTGTCAATTCATAAGATGCTGACATATCTATATGAATCTAAGAAGCTTTTGGCTGGTCAGGGCATGATTTATGAGAATACTGATGCATGCGAGAATGATTGCACGTTATTTTGGAAGGAACACAAGAATGATACTCATTGTATGCATTGTACGAAATCTAGATATGTGGACATTCTGAGTGATGATGGAGAGCAAATAACTACAAATGTACCAATCAAACAATTTTGTTACATGCCTATCACATCAAGGATTAAACGATTGTTTCTGTCCCAAAAAATAGCAAAGCAGATGAGGTGGCATTTTGAAGTGATACGCGAGAATGATGACAAAGATGTTACGTCGCATCCTTCGGATGGCGCAGATTAGCAAGCCTTAGACCGTCTTGATCCGAAGTTTGCAAGAGATTCGAGAAATGTTCATCTTGGGTTGTCAACATATGGTTCCGCTCTTTTCAGCACCACCAACAGCCCATACTTTTGTTTGCTTGTTTTTATCATGCCCTAAAATCTCCCTCCCAACATGTGCATGAAAGAAGGATACATATTCCTCACGACAGTCATTCTTGATCCTAAACATCCAAGCAAGAAAATCAATGTGTTTATACAACCATTGATTGAAGACCTGAAAGAGCTGTGGCAAGGTGTAAAGGCATACAACACTCATATGAAATGTGAAATTGACTTACGTTCCGCGTTTCCATGGTCAATTCATGATTTGTTGGAATATGGCATTTGGGCTGGTTGGTGTGTCCACGGACAATTGTGTTGTCCCATATGTATGAGTGACACTGATGCTGTAAGGCTGAAGTATGGAAAAAAACTCAGCTTCTTTGGTTTTCATCGACGATACATTCCTTCAAACCATACATTTAGGAGTGATACACAATAATTCCAAAAAGGCATAAGAGTTACAAAAGGACCACCTCGTCAATTGACAAGCGAACAAAAATTTGCATGGCATGCAAAGTTAAAAGAGTACGAAGAAGATGGTTTTGAAGGATATAGTACCGAACACAACTGGACTCGTATTTCTTTTCTTTGGGAGCTACCATACGCAAATGCACTGCTTTTACCGCATAACATAGATTTGATGCACCAAGAGTGTAATATCGCTAAAAGCATCATAAGCATGTGTTTTGATTTTACCGGTCAAAGACAAAGATAATCTGAATGCGAGAAAAGATTTAGCCAATCTTTGTGATCGTCCTGGGTTTTAGATTAGAACAAATGCAAGTGGAAATGAAATTGGGCCACGAGCTCCTTACTGTGTCAAGCCAAAAGAAAGAAAGCAAATACTTAGTTGGTTGAAAACATTGAAGTTTCCAGACTGTTATGCAGCTAAAATAAAACTATGTGTTAATCTCAACACCGGTAAACTAAATGGGCTGAAGAGTCACCACTACCCTATTGTGATGGTAAGACTTGTATCGATAAAGTTTTGTGGCTATATCAAACCTGAATTGTGGAAGATATTTTCTGAACTTTGATACTTTTATAGGCAAATATGTGCTAAGGAAGTGTCAAAGAAAATGATGCGGCAGTGGGAGAAAAAATCATTGTGCTTGTATGTAAGATGGAAAAAGTCTTTCTGCTTGAATTTATGAATTTTATGAAACATTTGCTGGTGCATTTGCCTTATGAAGCGTTAGTAAATGACCTGCATAGTTCAGGTGGATGTATAGCCAAGAAAGAGAACTAAAAAAATTTAGAGCTACAGTGCGCAACAAACCAAGAGTTGAGAGGTGTATTGTATTGGCATTTGCAGCTAAAGAGATTACAAACTTCTCTAGCAAATATTTCTCACGTGCCAACAATGTGAATGCATCTATTACACGATACCATGATGTAGAAGAGCAACCTATGACTGAGCTTAAGATTTTTCATTGGAAGGGTAAAGGTGCTGGGGTTGCCACTTCTCATTATATTATGGAGCAAGAGAGGAACTACACCATGCTTTACATGCTTTTCAACATGGAAGAAGTGTTACCATATTTAGAAGTGCTTGAAAATATGTATTGGACGTCTTCTCGAAGACCGACGCAAAGTCAAGTGGATAATCTACGTCAACATGGCATAAAAGGTGGCCCAAACTTCGTGAACTGTTTCCGTAAACATGTAATTTTCTATTCGTCATTTGTTCTTCAATCATAGTTCATACGGTTATCATAAGATGCTAACTTTGTATATTTTTGTATATGTAGTTGTCGGTACCCCGCGTACGGGGTACCCTCACACACAATCTGAAAGTGCTAAGCTACAAAAAGACGCAGAGATCTCCCAGAAGATGGATCGTGGGAAAAATATTTGGATCTCCCCGATGAGTTATTAAAAACTTACTCTGAAGAGGAGCAGAAACGTCTGTGGCAGGCGGGACAAGAACTCAGCAATCGAAAGCTTGTTGTGTCCAGTAAAGTGGAAGAGCTAAAATGTGAAGTTAAGAAACTTGTGGTCTGGAAAGATCGGGTAACCCTCCGAGAGAAATAGATCGCCGAATAGGAGAAGCGGCTGGCTGAGCGAATGCAGCAACATGCCAAAGAGGTTGAACTGTTCTCAAAGGGGGGATTCAAGGAATTGGTTACCGCCAGAAAGTCACTAGAGGAGTTGGAAGCTGCACAGAGGGTTGAGGATGAGCAAATCTGGAGCTTCCTGGGTGTGCCGAGAGTTCTCTGGTGCCTCCCGGCTTTAGCCCCATCCGGCCGAGTGATCCGGCACTGGAGGTTCGTCAATCCCTCACCGCCCTTAATTCCACCAGAGCCAAACTGGGAGCATTGGAAGATGTCCTCAACGACAAGTTGGAGGCAGGGGGAAGGGACATGGCGAAGGTTGTAGCGGAGTATGTGCTGACATGCTTCTGAAGCTGGGACCCCACCATCTCTTTGGCTCCGGTGATGCAGGGGTCCATCGCACAGACGGAGGAGACATCCAAGGTCAGCGTGCAGGACATCGTGAAAGTGCATCTAGGCATTCTTTGTGGGTTTTCGACGATTGATGACAAAGAAATGAGATCCTAATGAACTTATTGAGATGAATCCAAGTCAACAAAGATTAGATATTATGGTGCATACAAAAAGGTGAAAATTGAGAAGTGAGAAAGGAAGAAGCCCAAATTATCAATGGAAGCACAAAGTAGACATAATTGCATCGGATGTGTGTGAGAGACACATCCCAAGAGCTCATGTCTTTATGTAGAGGGTCAGGTATAAAATCAATCTAAGTAATTCACTAAGCACCGGATAAGTCCGTTTAAATTTCTGATGTCACCATTCACTGAGCACCTGACAAGTCCGGACAGTAACCGGACAAGTCCGTTAAACTTCCTGATGTTTCAGTTCACCTTGCACTGGACAAGTCCGAACACTAACCGGACAAGTTCGTTCAACTTTCTGATGTTTCACTCACACAAGTTTGAAAAACACAATTCACATTGGACCGGACAAGTCCATCATTTCGCGGACTAGTCCGATTAACTTTCTGTAATCACTACGAACTAGTCCGATGAACTTTCTGTTCTAATACGGACAAGTCTGGTATACCTCACACAAATTAGGATTTTTAGTGTGCTAAATTTTACACAGCACATCGGACGAATTCGGTCACCAGAGCGGACTAGTCTGATCGTCGGGATCCCTAACTGTAATATGTTTGGAAACACTATAAATAGGTGATCCACGACACCACAAACACAAGAACCGTACTCTACTATCAAGAACATAAACCCTAGCACCGCCACTCATCCCAAGAGCACAAAAACAGATCTCCCCACACATCTAAAGAGCTAAATCTTTTGGGTATCCTGATTTGGGATAGGGAGATCGTCGTCTAAGTGTCGTTGAGCTCTTGGGGTTTGATCCCTTGTACACTCGTGCATCTTGTAATCTTTTTGATTGTATTAGATCATCTTTTCTTGCTTTAATTTTGTGGGACCCTCAGTGTGTGAGGTTGCCCCACCAACTTGGTGATTACCCTGTGATAGTGGAACTCAAGTCGGCCTTGTGTGGTGACTTGAAGAGGGAAAAGGGTTTGAAGAGACCCGACTCTATGTGGGCTTCCTGAACGAGGAGTAGATCTCTTTGTTAAGATCGAACTTCGGTAAAAATCCTTGTCTCGCGTGTTCCATTCTTTTACTTTTGCAATTACCATCATATAGGGTATAAAGTTGATCAATCTTGTAATTCGTGTTAACTTCGTATTCCACATGCAATTCTTCTATCCTAATTGCTCACTCAAGTTGTTAGGGTGTTGATTACATTTTGCTACTGCAACATTTGTGATATCTGCATAAACATTTAATCTTTTCGTAGCACATCAAGCACACCAGACTAGTCCATATACCACAGCGGACAAGTCTTGTCCAGTCTGTATTTGACATTTCTATTAAGTGTTGCAGGAAAAGTTTTTCAAAGCCTATTCACCCCCTCTAGGCCACATTCAATTGGTATCAGAGCAGGTTCTCCATTTATGAGACTCACTGCTCGGAGAGATCAATGGCCACGAACAAGAACAATGAGATCCTGGAGATGCCCATCATTGGAGACGAACAAGACTCAAAGGCATTCGATGTGCTCAAGGCGCACGAACACGATGATGAAGAAGTGCGTGAACTCATGGCGCTTCTCAGGAAGAAGATTCTAAGCCAGAAGGGCAAGAAGGAGAATGAAAATCCAAAAGGGGGTAGTCATCAAGACTACTCCCGATATCCTTTTAATTATGAGAAGCTTAACAATTAATACCACTGTCTTTTTATTCCCATGGGAAGACCTCCACTGTTTGATGGAAATTATTATTTAATGTGGAAATATAATATGAAGATGTGTCTAATCTAACTTAATCCCGGTCTTTGGCATATATTGTGTACATGTATAAATATCCCAGACACTGACAATGACTCACCCCAGAGCAAGAACAAGCAATTCACTGCAATGCACAAGCCATTGCAGTTATCACTTCATCCTTGAGTCGAGAAGAGTTCACCAAGGTGGATGGAGTTGAAGTTGCCAAAGACATTTGGGATACTCTCAAGACTGCACATCAAGGGAATCGCTCCGTCCGCGAAGCGAAGATTGAGATGCTTGAGGGAGAATTGGGGATATTTTCCATAGAAGGTGGTGAATCCCCTCAAGAGATGTAGAACCGCTTGAAGACACGCATCAACAAGATTCGTGCTTATGGAAGCAAGAAGTGGACTGGTCATGAGGTTGTGAAGAGAATGATAAGAGCCTTTATGCCTCAGAATGTCACCTTGTGTTCCATGATAAGAGAAAGCCCAGGGTTTCACAAAATAACCCCCGATGAAGTCCTTGGCAAAATATCAATCACAAAATGATGGAGAAAGAAGCCAAATATGTCAAAGACTTTGCTGAAATTACCTCATCCAAGAAGAAGGAGGTCACCCTCAAGGCAACCTGCAAGCCCAAAGGCAAGGAGACTCGTGAGACTCAAGAAGAAGAAGACACTGTAGATGTAAGAACGGATATGGATGATGAAGAGATGGTACTCTTCATGAAAAGATTCAAGCACATAATGAGAAGAAGAAGAGGAAGCAACTCTTGTGAAGGAAAGAACAAGGAAAAAGAAAAATCCAAGGCTCGGCGTACTTGCTACAATTGCAGCGAATATGGACACTCTATGGTTGACTGTACATATGAGGAAAATAAGAAGAAGAAAGAAGTGAAGTCCCAAGAGAAGAAAACTTTCAAGAAAAAGAAGCAAGTACATCAAGTGCACATCGGCAAGGAGTGGGACTCAAACGACGAATCCTCCTTGGATGATGGAGATGAGATGGCAACAATTGCCATCAAGAAGCCAACCGAGAAATCTACACTCTTCCAAACATGGTAGGATGGGATACTAAAAACCATACTTGCCTCATGGCTAAAAAAGGCAAGAAAAAGGTTCGACTTACACCGCCTCCTTGCATTCATCTAATGATGATTTTGATAGCTCTAGTGAAAATGAGGAAATGCTTAAAGGATTGAGCAAAACTGCACTAAGAAAAATGAAAATGTTGTCGGATGAAATCTTTGAGAAGAAGGAGCTTGTCAGCCGCCAAGAAGATATGCTCATCCATGAAAGGAAGATATATCAAGAGGTTGAAACACTTATTGAGCTTGAAAAGAAGAAAAACAAGGTGCTTGAGCTTGAGCTAGCTTTGAGTAAGGAAACTTACTCAAAACTAGAAGACTCACACATTGCAGTCAAGGACGAACTTGCTAACTTGACAAAAGTTAACAAAATCCTTAAAGTGCAAGTTGAGTCACTCAAGCAAAGTGACGCTTCCTCCTCGAAAAGCTCACCTTCTCAAGATGTCAAGTGGAGAACAACTAAAACTTGCACCTGCTCTAGTAAGATGACTAATGTTAATGACAAATCTGCTGCTTCAAATACTAAACATCCACCCAAAGTGGCATCTTTGACAAGGAAAAGATTAAATATGCACGGAGTGCATATATGGTAACAAGACCTCATAATGTCAAAGATGGTCTTGGGTACACAAAAATAAAAAGATGCCTACTAATGTTCAGATTAAGGATCATATTACATTTGTTAAAGAAAAATCACATGAATCTGAATTGCAAACATTGTTTCATACTTTTGATGCTTCTTATGTATTTATGAGAAATAAATCTGGACATTTTTATGTAAAATATGCAAGTCCATGCCACAAGAACCCAAAGACTTGTGTGTGGGTGCCCAAGACACTTGTGACTAACCTTCGAGGACCCAAGGAAGCTTGGGTACCTAAAACCAAGAAATAACCTTGTTTTGCACCTACTCCTCCAGAGGATCCAAATGGGTGCCGGATAGTGGATGCACCAATCACATGACCGGAGAGAGGGGTATGTTTGTAGGGTATGAGCGAAACACGGATGCATAGGAATTTATTTTAGAGACAACAGCCAAGGAAAAGTCCTTGGCAGCGGTAAAATTGAAATTTCTTCTCAACACACTCTTTCAAATGTTTTACATGTCGATTGTTTAGATTACAATATGTTGTTTATATCTCAACTATGTGACAAAGGATACAACAATTTTTTCACTAATGAGGGTGTGACAGTTTTTAGAAGAAGCGATAACTCAATTGCATTCAAGGGAATATTGAAGGCCAAGATTTATCTTGTTGACTTCAACAAATATTAAGCTGAACTCAACACCAGCTTGGTTGCAAAAACTAACATGGGATGGTTGTGGAATAGACGGCTAGACCATGTTGGGATGAGAATTCTGCAGAAACTTCTAAAGAGTGGTCACAACCGAGGTTTAAAAGATGTCTTTGAGATAGACAAGCCATGCAACACATGTCTAGCGGGAAAACAAGTTGGAGCACCACACCCTACCAAAAATGTGATGACTATATCAAGACTGATGGAAATTCTTCACATGGACCTCTTCAGTCCAATTGCTTATATAAGCATCAACGGTAACAAATATAGTTTAGTAATTGTTGATGATTTTTTGAGATTTACCTGGGTATTTTTCTTGTATGATAAATCATAAACCCAGGGAATACTCAAGAAATTTTTGAAGAGGGCACAAAATGAATTCTTCTCAACAGTCAAGAATATTAGAAGTGACAACAGAACGGAGTTAAAAAATACTCAAGTTGAGGAGTACCTAGATGAAGGGATAAAACATGACTTTTCAGCACCTCAACAAAATGGGGTGACTGAAAGGAAGAACAGGACACTCAACGAGATGGTGAGGACAATGATGGATGAATACAAGACTTCAAACCGGTTTTGATCTAAAGCGGTAAACACCGCTTGTCACGCCACAAACTAGCTATATCTTCACCGACTTCTAAACAAAATGCCATATGAGCTCCTCACTGTTAAAAAACCGAACATTTCATATTTTAGAGTATTTGGAACCAAATGCTTTATCTTGAACAAGAAACCAAGGACTTCAAAGTTCGCTTCGAAATCTATTGAAGGGTTTTTTGCTTTGTTATAATTCGAACGCCTACCCCTATCGTATTTTCAACAAAGTCTCTGGCATTGTTGAAGTGGCACATGACGTAGTGTTCAATGAGACTAATGGCTCCCAAGTGGATCAAGTTGATAAGTGTGTGCTAGATTAAGAATAAGCCCCATGTCAAGCGTTGAGGAGGATGGCACTTGGTGATATTCGACAGCAAGAGCAATCACAAGACCCAAGTGCTCAATATGGACCTCAACAAGAGAGCAATGATCAAGGGGGAGCTTCAGCACAAGATCAACATCAGTAGAATCAAGAAGGTCAATATAATCATGGAAGCAATGATCTATGGGGAGACATTGACAATGATGATAACGAAGAACAAGTGACCTCACAAGTGCTTCACCCAAGAGTACATAAGAGTATACAAAGAGATCATCCCATCGACAACATCATTGGAGATATTGCAAAGGGAGTAACCACTAGATCTCGTATTGCTAATTTCTATGAACGTTACTCTTTTGTCTTGTTTCTAGAACCATACAGGGTTGATGAAGCACTAAAAGATCAATATTGGGTGATTGCAATGCAAGAGGAGCTGAAGAACTTCAAGATAAATGAAGTATGGGAGCTTGTGGAAAGACCAAAAGCAAATATTGTAGGCACCAAATGGGTCTTTCAGAACAAGCAAGATGAACATGGAGTTGTAACAAGAAACAAGGCATGACTTGTGGCAAAAGGTTACTCACAAGTCGAAGGTTTGGATTTCGACGGAACTTTTGCCCCTGTAGCTAGACTTGAGTCCATTTGTATTTTATTAGCCTATGCTACTCACCACAATTTTAAGCTGTATCAAATGGACGTCAAAAGAACATTCCTCAATGTTCCTATCAAGGAGGAAGTATACATGGAGCAACCGATAGGATTTGAAGACCAAGAGTACCCCAACCATGTGTACAAACTGCATAAGGCTCTCTATGGCCTCAAACAAGCTCCCTGAGCTTGGTATGAGTGCCTTAGGGATTTTCTCACTCAAAATGGTTTTCAAATAGGAAGAGCTGATTATACTTCGTTTACAAAACATTTTTATGGTCATCTATTCTGTGTCAAATTTATGTTGATGACATCATTTTTGGTTCTACTAATAAATCTTTTTGTGAAGAATTTAGTAAAATTATGACAGACGGATTTGAGATGTTAATGATGGGCGAATTGAAGTGCTTTTTGGGATTCCATGTGAAGCAGCTGAAAGATGGCACTTTTATTTGCCAAACTAAGTACACGCAGGACATCCTCAAAAAGTTCAATACAGACAAAGCCAAGCCCATCAATACCCCCATAGCAACTAATGGACTTCTCGACCTCAACGAAGATAGTCCAGATGTCGATCAAAAGGTATATCGGTCTATGATTGGTTCACTACTCGATTTATGTGCATCTACGCCAGATGTCATGTTTAGTGTTGGTGTGTGTGCAAGGTTTCAAGCTGCACCTAAAGAATGTCAATTAGCAGCTGTAAAAAGAATTTTAAGATACCTTGTGCACACACCTAACTTGGGCCTTTGGTATCCTAAAGGATCCAAGTTTAACCTTATAGGATATTCGGATGCTGACTGTGCAAGCTGCAAAGTCGATAGAAAGAGCACATTAGGAACATGCCAATTTCTTGGTAGATCCTTAGTTTCAAGGTCATCTAAAAAGCAAAACTCTATTGCTCTTTCCATAGCCGAAGCGGAGTATGTTACAGTCGGTAGTTGTTGCGCACAACTACTTTGGATGCAAAAAACTCTAAGGGATTATGGTTACAATCTGAACCATATTCCACTTCTATGTGATAGGTAAAGTGCCATAAAAATTGCACACAATCCAGTAGAGAATCCAAGAACTAAACACATAGACATTCGTCATCATTTTTTAAGAGATCATTCACTAAAAGATGATATAGAAATCTCACATGTTAGAACTAAAAAACAACTAGCAGACATATTCACAAAGCCACTAGATGAAAAGAGATTTTGTGAGCACATAAATGAATTAAATATACTAGACTCTCAAAATGTGGCTTGAAAAATTGCATACCTGATTGATTCTTCAAAGTTTACTCATTGTTTGCGAAAAATTATCCCTTATCTCAATTTTCTCTCGAAAACTATTCGAATTAGTGAATATTGGTGAATTATGACCATTGTATGATTGTTGATTGCTTACTGGTCACGTTGATCAAGATTATTTGTAAAATTATGTCCTTTAGATCACTATTAGATCCAACTTCCAAAAAACGCTTTGTTTATAA
The DNA here is from genome assembly GCA_036927565.1 of Tuctoria greenei. NCBI lineage: Eukaryota > Viridiplantae > Streptophyta > Magnoliopsida > Poales > Poaceae > Tuctoria > Tuctoria greenei. Next base: position 222,425,783 of record JAYESD010000002.1, on the reverse strand, counting down.
TCCAATTCTGTCCAGCAGACTCGGACTAGTCCGTGTTCTGTATCGGACTAGTTCGTTGCTGCAGACTAGTCCAGCTCTGGTCCGAAATACCGGGCTAGTCTGGCCCCTGTGCGGACTAGTCCGTATTTATTGTGCTTAAAATCTAGCCAGCCGCCAGGACATCTTCTTCTAACTCTCACAGTCGTTTTGGCACTCTCTCTACTCTAACCCTACCTCCCAAGGCGATTTTCACTTTTGACCACCAAAATCAATGGATCCTCCACGGGAAGTCTTTCCTTCGACGCGAAGCATCCCTCTCCGGACTAATCTGGACCGTGCTTCATAGTCTGGTTCTTGGTGCGAACAAGTCTGATATTCTGAACAACTCCACACTCTAAAAACAAACAAGTCCGGTCCCCTGATAGTTTGAACCACTAAATTCTTATCTCCACAAAGTCTACATATCATTCTTATCGCTCTTTGTACTTTCCGTGTCAGGCACGATGTCGTCCACTTCAGATGACAACATGTTTGACTATGAAGCCGAGCATGAACGTGCAAGGGTTGAAAGGGCAAAAGAAAGGGTAAGCAAGAAGACACATGACTTCAATGCCCACTCCTCTCCTCCCGATGATGTTCTTCTAAGAAAGAGGAAAGTGGTAGTAAAGAAAACATTGAGCGAGGATGGTGCTGGTGCCAGCTCAATGGCACTTAGAAGGAGCACCAACAAGGAAAAATGACTTACAAGTGGTCCCATTAGTTCGCTTGAGATGAAGTCACCTATGCAGTGCAACAGACAGCTTTCAGAAAATGACTTCATGGGGAAAGGAAATGAGTTGGCTGACAATTTCAGAAAGATTGAAGTTTATGAGCAGCCAGAGCAATCTACTGACCCAAGATTTTGGAGCCACTTCCATGCTGACTACTATGAGCATGTGACATGAAGATGAAGAATCCAGTGGTTGAGAGTCAGTGGGTGAACATAACCTACTTACAGGCCAAGAAATGTCAGACCTATCATGAGGTCTTAGAGGCATTGGAGATGCATGGGTTGAAGGATCTCCTATCCTTCCAATATGACTGGAACAATGAAGTCATAACTCAGTTTTACTCAACCCTCTACTTTGCTCGTGACGATGGGGATGCGATGACCTGGATGACCCATGGATCTAAGTATAGTGTCACATATGAAAAAATTGCCAAGATAATTCACATTGAAGATACCTTGGACAATGAGCTCATTATTGATAACTTAAAGCCTTTGGAAAAGGATGAGCTAAAATTCCTCAATGAAACAAGAATGCCATACAATCCTCCTACCACCAAGTACTTGAAGCCATTCTTTGCAGTGCTTAATAGAATCTTGAGGAAGACCATAGCTCCAAAGGATGGAGATGCATGGACAATTCAACGAACTCTAAGGACCTTGATGAAAGTGATAAGCAAGAAAAGGACCTTCGGTGTCTTTGAATACATCTACAATGACATTGTGAACACCTCTATCACTCCAAACAGGTCATGTGGCTATGCAACCTACATCATGTATATCATTGAGAAGGTGACTAGGCTGGAATTTGTCAAGGATGTCACCCACATTGGCCTCAAGCCCCAGAAGCCAACAGTCTACACTGTTCCCTCTGCTCTTGCCTCACCTGCAGTGGAACAGGGATGTAAGCATGCTCATGAACGCACAAGGACTCCAGCTGCTACCTCTGCTCCTTCACCCTCCAAAGAGTCCTCCAGTGGTGTGTTGAAAATGCTCTCCTCCATCTTTGCATCCTACCGCAAAGTGGAAATTAAGCAACACAAGGAAAGCGTGGCTAGAAAAGGAAACAATGGTACATGAAGGCAAACATCAATGATATTTGTGAGAAGTTCGATATTGAGCCAGTGGGATCACCTCAAATCTCAGAGGATTCAAAAGTGAACATCACAGAGATAGCACCTCTCATGGAGCAAGAATTGGCATCCTTTGGACTAGCAGGTGTCTCCGCTCCTCCTCCTCCTCCTCCTCCTCAGCATGCACATGATAATGAAGATGAAGATGAAGATAGGACAGAGAGTGAGGGAGGGAGTGGCGATGAATGATTCCCCTTAATTTTTCCATTTTTGGTGCCTTGATGCCAAAGGGGGGGGGGGGAGATTGAGACTAGTAGTATTTACTTTTAAGCATTAAATACTAGTGATCACATAAATGTATCTTAAATTTCAAATTATTTTAATCTTTTTTGGATGTGCCTATTTTATTTAATATGAATATGTAATGCTTATTTTAATATTACTGTGATGGTTGCTGCTCTAATTGCTATGCTCTTAATTTTGCGCATCACATTATTTGGTCACACGGACTTTATAGGCACCCCACCACAAAGAGTGCATATATGTGACAAGTTTTTATTGTTCATTTGTCATTCTAATATATGCCCACTTTAAGAAAATTAATTTTTACTCTTAATTGTGAAATCTCAATTGGTTGTCATCAATCACCAAAAAGGGGGAGATTGAAAGTGCATATAGGAATTCCTTTGTGGGTTTTGGATGATTGATGACAAATAAATGAGATCCTAATGAATTCATTGACAACAATGCAGGCCAACAAAGATTAGATATTATGGTGCAACCAAAAAGGTGAAAAATGAGAAGTGAGAAAGGAAGAAGCCCAAATTATCAATGGAAGCACAAAGTAGACATAATTGCATAGGATGTGTGTGAGAGACTCATCCCAAAAGATCATGTATTTGCGTAGAGGGTAAGAACTAAAATCAATCTAAGTAATTCACTGAGCACCGGACAAGTCCATTCACTAAGTGGACTAGTCTGTTTAACTTTCTTATGTCACAATTCACTGAGCACTGGACAAGTCTGAAAACTAACAGGACAAGTCCGTTAAACTTTCTGATGTTTCAATTAACCTTGAACCGGACAAGTCCGGATACTGACCGGACATGTCCGGACACTGACCGGACAAGTCCATTCAACTTTTTGATGTTTCACTCAGACAAGTTGGAAAAACATAATTAACATTGGACTGGACATGTCCGTCATTTCGTGGACTAGACCGATTAACTTTCTATAATCACTACGGACTAGTCCGATAAATTTTTTGTTCCAATACGAACAAGTCCAGTATACCTCACCCAAATTAGGGTTTTAGTGTGCTGCATATTCCACGCAAATTTTACACAGCACAACGGACAAGTCCGGTCGCCAGAGCGCTCTAGTCTGGCCGTCGGGATCCCTAATGGTAATATTTTTGGAAACACTATAAATAGGTGATCCATGACCCCACAAACACAAGAATCATACTCTACTGTCTAGAACATAGACCCTAGCGCCGCCACTCATCCCAAGAGCACAAAAACACATCTCCCCAAAATCTAAAGACCTAAAGAAATAAATCTTTTGGGTATCCAGATTTGAGATAGGGAGATCGTCGTCTACGCATCATTGAGCTCTTGGGGTTTGATCTCTTGTACACTCGTGCATTACTTGTAATCTTTTTGAGTGTATTATATCATCTTTTCTCACTATAATTTTGTGGGATCCATCAGCGTGTGAGGTTGTCCCACCAACTTGGGGGTTACCCCGTGATAGTGGAACTCAAGTCGGCCGTGCATGGTGACTTGACGAGGGAAAAGGGTTTGAAGAGACCCGGCTCTGTGTGGGCTTTCTCAATGAGGAGTAGATCTCTTAGGTGACATCAAACCTCAGTAAAAATCCTTGTCTTAAGTCTTCCATTCTTTTACTTTTGCAATTACCATCATCTAGGGTATAAAGTTGATCAATCTTGTAATTTGTGTTAACTTCGTATTCCAAATGCAATTCTTCTATCCTAATTGCTCACTCAAGTTGTTCCGGTAGTTGATTACATTCCGCTGCTGCTACATTTGTGATATCTACATAAACATTTAATCATTTTGTAGCACATCAAGCACACCGGACTAGTCCGTATACCACAACGGAAAAGTTCGATCCATCCTGTATTTGACACTTTGATTAGGTGTTGCAGGAAAAGTTTTCAAAGCCTATTCATCCCCTCTAGGCCACATTCACGTCTCCAAGATCATAGCCGCACAGTTTGAATGCAACTCCAATGATAACTAGGACCTCCTTATTCCTCTTTTGCCAATGTATCTTCAAACTTTTGTGTAAAGGCTTGGTGTATGAATGAATTGGATCTTCGTTTTTTATTGAATCCTCTGAGAATGATCGTTGTATTTGTAAACAACTTGTTGTCATCATCATAGTATTGGTGGCCTGCTTGGCTCTGATGGCGTGCTCCCTGAGAAGCACCAGAGCTTGCTGATCCGAAGGCGCCCAATGTCAACACGTAAAACATCAATGGTGGGCCCCTCAGAGGTGCTAGAGCTTGTTGATCCGCTAGCACCCACTGTGAACGTGTAAAACATCGATGGCGAGCCCCCTGGGGAGGAGCTGATTTCAGATCTTAAAACATTTGTCCTGCACATGAGAGACAAGAAAGAGTAGTAAAAGTGCTCATTATGATCTCCTTGCCCTTAGTTTAGTTGTGTCTTACTGTCCTTAGATGGACCCGGGTCCTAAGTAATTCAGTGTGATAATACCAGTATATTGGATGCTCTGCCATCTAGGACCATGTGCTGTCCGGACCTGCCGAATTTTGCCGCGACACTAGAAAGGTAGAGTGTGCGTACTTAGGATGTTGGACCAGGCTAAGCATATACTCCCTACTCTCTCAAAATATTGTGACCTCCTATTTCAATTTTGTACTAGAAAGTGACAATATTTTGAGAAAGGATAGAGTAGCACACTCTAGACCTATCATTGGCATTGGTTTTTCAGGCTAGTAGGCCATTCAACAATCACTAGGTCCTGGAAAAAAACTACCAAAAATATATAGATACATCACAAGAACATCAAGGTACCTGATTACATTTCTTACGTCACAGATCATTATAAAAAGAGATGAAGTCCGCAAGCGCACAGAAACTGTCGTGTAGCATTTTACCAAAGAGTATTCCCAAGGGTATCGTATTTATCCCAAAGAAAGGAAATGGAGTAAAGTAAACACTACTCTTATGATCAAGCTATGGGATACTAATCAATTATCAAGACAGGGGTAAGTTGATAATATGGTTAGTGTGAAACACACCTAAGTAATCTACTCTAAGCGTAAGGTTGTCCTAGAGTGGGTTAGACTACGAGACAGAGATACTCCTACTATGCTCTAATTACTCATATACATAGCCTAATAAAGTACACATGAATATGCTAATGGTGAATACTAGGGTTTAGTGCTCCAACATATTAGGCACAGGTTTACCCCTAGCAATACTAGGCGGCTCCCGCCAGGAGCCCGTGGCATAGCCGAATGTGGAGGATTACAAAGAACATATAGGACCGTCACCACCTACTGCCTACCTCTTCAATCCGTGGGTCTACGAGACATCTAATGCTACCTAACTATCCTAGCACCATGATAGCATATTAAGTAAATACCTTAAGAGCCGCGATACAAGCCATCCTAGGGCAATGAACTAAATCATCGTTGAACCAATGTTGAGAACAGAGACTAACATATTCATATTAACATTATCATATTATTACCTAATTAGACTATAGTGGTGGTGTATGATGTTTATGATAACATGTTAATGGAATTATGTATAGATCATAACAACATCTACACCTAGCACATACATGGACTCCACAACCAAACAAGGAACGCTTTGCCCAAGTATATAAGTAAATAAAGACTAATAATGATACTATTATAAAGCACAAAGTCACAAGTACAAGAGAATATACATGAGCCATACCTTTCCCAATTTGGACTTGGGACTAGAGGCTCCTCTCTACAGCCTAACCTCCACTAAGGAATAGGAGAACTAGTGTATACAATATACTGATGCTCAAGTGGTGTGTGTTGAAGTGAGGGGTGAGGGGTCCTATTTATAGCTTGGAGAAGGGTCGGTTCCCGCCACCAAAAGCTCGCGAATCAGTCACCACTGACTTCTTCAAGCCGGAAGTAGCCAACACATGGAAGTTGATCGAATTTGGAGGAAAGACTAGGTCGGCCGACTAGGGGGGTTGGCCAACCTGGTAAGTCCTTCAAACGGTCTGTGATTTCTCTAGGTGACTCCCAAGTGGGTCCCGTCCCTTGATATGGGTGCTACACCATTGGGTGGCCTCGAATACTTCTGTTTGTAGGCCATTTGATCCATGTGGTGCCACATGTCGACACTTGATTGGTTGAGATTGTATTTTATAGGATCCATCCCCTTATTTCACTTGAATTCTGTATAAATACCTGTATGCACCAATTTCTCCAAGTACAAGTGGAAATAGGTTAAATAGAAAGGTGATGTGCGCAAGAAATGATATTTCCTTCAAATAATGGAGTTATATTGACGGGTGAAATTGGTATATAACAGCCATCAACAAACTCCCCCAAGCTTATCTTGCTCGTCCTGAGCAAAGTCAAGACTTTAGGTTGATGATCAGGAGTTGCTACTATGTTCTACTTTTCAAAAGTACCATGTGCACAACAAAATACTCTGCCTCGTATTGCAAAAATTGGCATGGTACTTCACCCATCTCAAATCATTATGGGGCTTATGCCATCTCCTATTCATGGGTGGTTGAAAGATAGAACAGCAAATGGATCACACATACCCTAGAAATCAAGTTCCACTCAAATCCTTGAGAGTTCAATTTAGATTTTAAGTATCTCAATTTGATTCTCTCAAGTCTCTCCTTTTTGTGTAGTGGAAATATTTTCTCACCAAGGCATTTTGCCTATACTCATCTTACCACTAAATAAGGCTTGTATGTGGAGCTTGGTAGGGAAGTAAGCATATTTGTATCACATAATATTTCTAAGTCAAAAAAAAAAGCCTTAGGAGAAATCAATTCAAAACTATTTGATTCGAGACTTGTGCATGTGTGATGGAGTGGAAGTGTATGTGGATATTTGAGATGAATTTTTTTGTGTGGACTCTGTTATTTTGCAGGGATGAAACATGGCTACTTTTCTTTTTTTTCTCAAGATTATGATGTAAGCATGCATTTTTTTTGTAGCCATGTCTTCTACTCCCTTTTTATGCAATAAACTTGGAGAGGGTACTAAGCATGAAGGGTATGGAGTTTCTCTTTTTATTGTGGAAAGATGGTAGGATGGAATTTTGCATACTTCTAGTGTAGAAGTATAGCATGTGCAAGTGAAGTCTTGAATTAAAAAATTAATGAATGAAATCTCACATAGGTCCACGATAGGGATTGAAACCCTAACGACGGATGTAGGCCATGAGGTTGGTCCAACCTTATTTCAACATGGCTTTGGCATTGGAGGATTGAGTGTTGATGTTGGATTGCCTTCCATGGGTTTCATGAGTATGGTCAAGGAGAGTGTTGTCGATGTCGCTCATCCATACTTCAAGGTTTTCGTTGGTTGGATATACTTGGTTATTCCATGGGTAAGGAAGTGATAACCCTTAGCTACAAAGGAATGACGTGCACTCAACATGCGTTGAGTGTGTTCCGTAATTCTTTGGCTAAGGTGTATCATACCTTCTTGCCATAAAGAAATAACTTGTACTTCTCATGCATTGGGTGTGATTCGTTACTCCTTGGCTTAAGGTGATGATATTCTTTAGCCACAAAGGAGTTACATGTACCCATCATGTGTTGAGTATGATCCTGTTATTCCTTGGCTAAAGTACAACATACCTATAACCACAAAGAGATGACGTGCAGTCAACATGGATTCAGTGTGATCCATTGTTCCTTGTCTAAGGTATAAAATATCGTCTGGCCAGATAGGAACAACTTGTACCCAATATTCATTGGATGTGATCTTGTCATTCCTTGGTTAAGGTTCATCATACCTTTTAGCCACAAAGGAATAACTTACACCCAATGATGGTGGCAATTCTCTTGAGTTTGAATGAGTGCTTAGAATAGCTGAGAGCATAATGCTCTCACATATTCGTAGCAGCCCATTGGTTGCTCACGGAGGGTTTCCATGTGAAATCTCCGACCTCGTATAGTTATGGTTGACCTTCGGGCTTAATTTCCGATAGGTAGCAACCATCCTCATTTACTCCTTGGCCAATGGATATCGAAATGGAATCCTCATAGGGTTTCCAACAATCGGATCTTTGAATGCCTGCATAGTTATTTCACTCCTGCAAACTTCATCTCTATGATAGAGAGAGATGGTTAGCTCCCGATACTTGCACAAATGAATTCTCGGGTTAGGTAACTGAATTTCTATTTGTACATATGGGTAAGATAAAAATCAAAGATGCATTGGGTCCAAATTCAAGTGTATCCATGAACAATGTATTATTCATTGATAAGAGTGGGGCTTTATGGATAAATCAATTTGCACATTTTCTAAAACTTCTATTCATAACAATGCAAGTGATATAAATACACTATATGGATCCCTTCACCTTGTAAATTTTCTAACCATCATATTTTTTTTACACAAGAGCAAATGTCATCATTTAGATCATGGCAAACAAGATTCTTAATTTTATCCCCCTGAACATTTTTTTTATTTTCTTGCCTAGGAATTTGAAATTTAGTGATCCATGCATGAATGAGTTTCAAATCAAAATTATGGATATTACTATTCCTAGGTTGCTACACACCAATTCAACGATTAAGTCATTCCATAAGCATTACCTAGGTAGAAAATGTCTAAGTTAATTTTAGCAATGCTTATGAAATTCTAGGTACTTGTTTAAATTTATTCCCAAGTAAGGTGACATTCCTTTTTGAAGAACCAAAAAGAGTAATGCTAGCACTTACTCTCGTGAGGATCCATAAGAATTGAATGATGTGAAGGTGTAAACCTTCCTTACAAATGTAAGAAAAAATCATTCAATCCTAATGCAATTCAAACGACGAAAAAGTTGAACTTGTACCTCAATTGAAGAGTAGTCTTGGTTGAAGGTCGTTGTGTGAGAAACTCACGACCATGAATTTTGGTCTAGCCTTCATGTTCAATGTCTTTTTCCAAGTTGAGGTTGGAGTTGAATGAGCTTCATCTTATTTCTCCATTAGACCACCATCTTGAGCATTCCTCTACCATGAACTAAATATGAGATCGATGGTGGGATATGCGCTTGATGGGGCCTTCAAACCACTTTACAAATTTTGTCCTTACTGCATTAAATCAAGAACAAACAAAACAATTCAAAAACGGGTTATGTTAGCTAAAAAGCATGTTGTACCCTTTCTCAAATTGGTTTGCCCAAATTGAAGCAACTTTCAGATGCAATGAATATTCAGGGAAATATTTTGGGTTTGAATTAGGTAGATGACTTCAAGTGGTTATGCCCAAGGTTCATATCCAAATAAATTTATTTCCTAATTCAACATTTTAGTTTTATGAAGGTTGGAAATTTTACCCTCCAACGTGCAAGTGTGAAAAATTAAAACATGCTAAATGCAAATGCAAAGATTCATGGGAAATTAAATGTGAAATTGTGAAAGCAAATATGAGATAACTACCAATTAACCTATTGGCAAGGAATCATTGAATTTTTGAAGATCGATGAGTGGGACTTACACTACAAGGATTCCACCCTATTGCAACGATAGTACTGCAACGAATACTAAATCGTTGCAGTAAGCTTGGTCTTTTGCCACAATTCACTAGTTTGTGGCATTAGCATCTATCACCACGGAACACGATCATTGCATTAGGATCTGTTGCCACGATTCACTAGTTCGTGGCATTAGGATCTATCACCACGAATCTGTTGCCACGATTCACCGGTTCATGGAATTAGCATCTAACGCCACAGAACACGATCATTGCGTTATGATCTGTTGCCATGATTCACTAGTTCGTGGCATTAGGATCTATCGCCACGAATCTGTTGCCACGATTCACGAGTTCGTGGCATTAGCATATATCACCATGGAACCCGATCGTTACACTAGGATATGTTGCCACGATTCACTAGTTCGTGGCCTTAGCATCTATCGCCATGAATCTGTTGCCACGATTCACTAGTTTGTGGCATTAGCATCTATCGCCACGGAACACGATCGTTGCATTAGGATCTGTTGCCACGATTCACTAGTTCGTGGCATTAGGATCTATTGCCATGAATCTGTTGCCACGATTCACTAGTTCGTGGCATTAGCATCTATCGCCGCGGAACCCGATCGTTGCACTAGGATCTGTTGCCACGATTCACTAGTTTGTGGCCTTAGCATCTATCACCACGAATCTGTTGCCACGATTCACTAGTTCGTGGCATTAGCATCTATCGCCATAGAACATGATTGTTGCATTAGAATCTGTTGCCACAATTCACTAGTTCATGGCGTTAGCATCTATCGCCACAAATCTGTTGCCACGATTCACTAGTCATGGCATTAGCATCTATCGCCACGTTACACGATCGTTGCACTAGGATCTGTTGTCACAATTCACTAGTTCGTGGCGTTAGCATCTATCGCCATGGAACCCGATCGTTGCATTAGAATCTGTAGCCACGATTTACTAGTTCGTGGCATTAGCATCTATCACCATGGAACGTGATCATTGCATTAGGATTTGTTGCCTTGATTCAATAGTTCATGGCGTTAGCATCTATCGCCGCGGAACACAATTGTTGCATTAGGATTTGTTGCCACGATTCACTAGTCCGTGGCATTAGCATCTATCGTCACGGAACACAGTCATTGCATTAGGATCTGTTGCCACAATTCAATAGTTCATGGCGTTAGCATCTATCGCCGCGGAACACAATCGTTGCTGTCAGTGGTTTGGAATCGGTAGATCTCCCGACACTACTAAAGTGTTAGAGTAGTTTGATGTTCGGTGTGGGCGCGCGGAGATTCGAGAAGGTTAATAGTAAATGACGCAGGAGACAAAGGAGTTTACGTGGTTCGGGCTGCCTGAGCGTAATACCCTACTCCACGGGTGTGTTGGTGTTGTATTAGCTGTATGAGCTTGTGTTGAGCGTCTATGGCGCGTGTGTTGCGTCACTCAATGTCTGGAGTCCGTCATCGGCCTGTCCTTTTATAGTACAAGAGCAGGCCGTTACAAGTTAGCCTGGCCCGACATGTGGCCATGACGGTTACTAGTATTGATATTCATTCAACAAGTTTAATTGCCCTTAATGACCGGGTAATGGGATTTGACAACACCGTTACTGGTAATTAAGGTCATCCGACCGTGTGTCATTAATATGGTATTAATGACACTTAATCGGGTCTTGAAGTCCTTGATTCCCCTTTGAAGATCCGAAGCCGTTATGAAGTCTTCCGGAGGTCAGAGGCTGAAGCTCCAACGGGTGGACACGTTGCAGCTCCGGAGCATACTGTGGGAAACAGGAAGCTCCGGAGCTACCTGACACGCGTCAGGTCCGGAGCTTCTCTCGGTCTGGGGTTAAGTCCGGAGGTGCCATTTCGGTACATGGCCCGGAGCTTCCCCCTTGTGGGCGGTAGCTCCGGTTTGATAGTACACGTGGTGACCCTGGGATTAACTATGTTGGAGAAGCGGGTCCGGTTACATTTGACATGTGGGCCTCCGAAGGTCTTCAAATCAAGTGGGTGACTTTTCCTTGATATCTTTGTAACCTCAAGGGGTGTACGGTTTCTAGGGTACCGACAGTGGCCCCCTGGACCTACCTCCGGAGAAGACCACTGGGGTGAAGTCATTCCGCCGGAGGTAGGTCCATCCTCGCGACTTTTGAACTGAGTCTTCAAAGGTCTTCAGAGGTGTCGTTGGCGAGGGTTTGGAGTTAAATCCTCGCCACGTGGTGTGTCCCACGTGCGGCAGATGAGATCTTTGGCGTGCGGATCTCACGCAATTGAAGGTCGTCGGTTCCCAATACGAAAACCGTATCGGTTCCACGCGCCTTGTCAGGCCGCCCCCTTCGGGTTTCCCGCCTCTTGATGACAACCGTTCACCTGGGTAAGAACCTCGACTTGATTGTCGGGGTGGTCCCGGGCCCCCTTGTCATCGGCAGGGTGGAGTTTTTGAATGGTATCTTCGACTTCCTTGCGGTTTCCATCCAAGCATTGCGAGGGCTTACTTAAGAAGGAAAGCACGCACCGTCGGGAGTTCTTCACGCCTCCCATCTGATCTTGCGCTCAAACTCCCAACTTGTGCTTCGCTTTTCTTCTCTTGCCTAGCCGTGCCGCGATGGAGTTGGGTCTCCGCGAGAGTCGCTTGAAGACCGACGGCGATCTGAAGAAGGTCCGGGCCCTCATGGGGTGGTCCTCGGACTTCTTCAACCACTCGGTCCGCGCTGGTGGAGAGCTCTCATTCGAGAAGGAGCACTCCGACGAAATGGTGTACTTCTCCTCGTACACCATGGTGGGGTTGATCCCACCTTTTTCTTCCTTTTTCTTGATGCTGCTGGACTTTTATGGTCTGCAGCTATACCACCTTGGCCCTCACTCCATTATCCTCGTGTCTATCTTCATCAACTTCTGTGAGATGTGGGTGGGCATCCCCCCTGCATCGAACTCTTCCGGACCTTCTTCACCGTCCACACCACCGGTAGGAGCAATGAGTACCTTGGCTTCTACTACTTTGTGAAGCGCAAGAAGTGCCCATTCAAGTACCTCCGGTCGTTCCCCTCTGGGAAGTGGGATGACTGGAAGAAGGACTGGATAGTCATCCGGGTGGAGGAGCACGAGAAGTTGGAGCTGCCCGAAGGCCTCCCCAACATTGACACGACGATCTGGAGTGAAGCTCCGGTGCTGGCGGACGCCTTCGACCCTGTTCTGACCAGGATTCACCGGTGCGTGGAGGGGGGATTAACCCCTCAAGCGGTGTTTTGTAACTTCCTGGTCAACAGGTGGGCACCACTGAAGAAGAGGGAGAAACTCGCTTGGGCCCTCAACAGCGTGATGGACGACGACCGGGTTGAGACCGGGTTGAAGTCCAACATGGTTGGGAAAACCTTGGAGTTCCACCTCAAGAAGTTCCAGCACGGCATCGACGTCGAGGGTGACGACTTGACTCCGCGATCGGCTTTTCTTCCTCTGAATGTGGAAGTTGAGTTCAGTAGGGAGCTCCGGTGGAATATGCCCATGCTTGACGACCTCAGTGTCGTCGAGAGAAGATCAACTACCAGGGTGGCGATCCCTGGAGTGTCCGAAGGTGGCTCTGACCCAGCTCTGAAGCCGAGGGAAGAGGTCGTCGGCAAGGGCAAGGAGCTGGCGGATGAACCCGTGAGCCAGAAGCGGAAGCTACAGTACGCCGACGGAAGGTCCGTCAGGCCCGCTACTTCAGCATCGGCTTCTTCTCCCCAGAGGGGAAGGTTTTCCACAACCGCGGCGACTGTTCCCGTAGTGGGGTCCTCTTGGGGAGAGACTGTTCCCGTAGTGGGGTCCTCCCGGGGTGTTAGCTCCGGGCACGCGACTCCAGCACCTGGGCCGGTGGAGGCCTCTAGGTCCGGGGGTTCTTCCCGATCGAGGGGGGCCTCGACCCGGGAAACACCCGTGGCCGCGACGAGTTCCGGGGGGCCTTCCGGAGCTTCCACGCCGGCTATGACCAGCCCAGAACGCCCGGGAAAAAGATTCCGCGCAAGCTGGTGCGGAAGCCTCCCAAGGTAATTTTTAATATTTACCTTGGACAATTGTTTTGCTTTAGTGATTGCTTTTTTAAGTTTCTTCGTCCATCATTTGCAGCGCTCCCAAGAAGAGGAGTGAGGCTCCACCCTTAGCCACAGCAACTGAAGCTGTGAGGGCGGAAGCTTCTGCTCCTGTCCCAGTGCCGCCCCATGTGGTGGCTGAAGCTGCGACAGCTCTGGCGCCGGCTGTCGTGGTCATGGACCTCGACTCATCCCCAGAAGTTCTCGTGGTAGCGCCGGACCACGGGAGAGAGGATGCGCCAGCGGCACCTGTCCCGGAGGTTGAAGCTCCGGGTCCTGGTGCTGAAATGATGGAAGTTCCGGCTGTTGAGCCGGAGGAAGCAGTAATTCCGGCCTCTGAGCCGGAAATTGTCGAAGCCCCGACGGTTGAGCCGGAGGTGTTTGAAGCCCCGCGTGCTAGCCGGAAGCTGAGGAAGTTCCAGCAGTTGGGCCGGCTACCTCCGAAGCATCGGCCGCAGAGCCGGTCATTATTGAAGCTCCGGCCGCTGGGCCGGTCGATGTTGAAGATCTTCCGGCCCCCGAGCCGGTTGTTGAAGAGGTGACGGAGCTCGAGTCCCCATCAGAGGAGGTGCCAAGGCCGGAGCCAGCAGCGGCTCCTGCTCTAGAAGTGACGACGTCGGAGGTACCTGCGGCCGAACCGGAGTACCCAAGCGAAGTCGCTGTCCCCCTGCCCGAGGAGGTGAACGAAGACTTGGTGGCGGGGCCTTCCTCGATGGCGACTGAGGCCATCCCGGGGGACGGCCCTAGTGCCATGGAGACTCAGGGGACCACTCTTGTGGAGTGGGACCCAATTTTTGTATCTGAAAACCCGCTGGAACCAGCAGAGGAGACCCCAGCATGTCCGGAAAATATCCCGTTGTCATTGTCTATTGACAACGCATGTTCCAGTATGCGTCAAGTCCAACTGGCCTTCTTCCACGACAGCAAGGCTCTTGAAGAGGAGCGCCAAACCCTTAGGCGGTGGCGTAACCGGCTCTACTTCGTGACCAAGCTGGCGCAGTCGAGGCTAGCAGATGACAAAGAGTGCATCAAGCGGGAGAAGATCCGCCTGGAGTACTGGGGCAAGTTACTGGATGACAGAGAGAGTTTGACTCGCGCCCTCGACGCTCAATCCCGGGAGATCTACGATCAAGCCAAAGCAGCCAATAGTGCGGCCGATGAACGCCACGAAAGGCTTGAGGCCATTAACACTACACTCATCAAGCGCCGGGAGGCACTTGAGGAGAGGGAGAAACGGCTCGAGGATGAAGAGCAGAAACACCTAGAGCTGCAGGATGACGTCCTGAGGAGGGAGGAGGAGCTCGCCGAGAAGGTGGCTCTGGCTGACAAGTGTCTCGAGGAGCGCGCCAAAAAATTGGAAGAGCGCTGCCATGAGGAAGAGGAGAAGGCCTGGCTGCGAGGGCAGGAACTCTACGAACAAGAGTGTGCCCTTACTGCTAGGGAGAAGAAAGTGAAGGGTAGAGAGAAGGACCTGGTCGACCGCCGGAACAAGATCCACCTCCGGGAGGAGGAGCTCACAAAACTCGAAAAGCGGGTTACTGAGAAGATTCAGCAAAACGCCAAAGAAGTTGAGCGCCTCGCCCGTGAGAATTCCGAACTGATGGCGGCCAGAAGATCCCTGGAAGAAATGAAGGGCTTGAGGACTACAGACTTCCTACAGATTTGGGAGTTCCTGGGCAAGGCCAACGACGTGCTAACACTGATGGGTTTCAGCCCCGTGCGCCCGGATGATCCGGAGCCGGAGCCGGACCTAGCGCTGCAGGCATTGAGCTCGGCAGGCAGCAAGCTCTCCAAGGTGGGCGATGTCATCGTGGACCAATTGGAGGTTGAGGGGCAATCCCTGGCGAAGAACATCGCAGAGTACGTGTTGAAGTGCTACACCAGCCGGAACTCCCAATTTCCTCTGGACCCGGTGCTTGAAGGTCCCGTCGAAGGAGAAGGCGAAGCTACCCGAGCCAGCGTATCGGAGGTTGCCCAGAAGGTCGCCCAATTCTTCCATAGGGTCTAGGATCATCTCTGTAGTTCTCACTTGTACTTTCTCTTCTTCTTCGTCAATTTTGTAATCCCTTGTTTCCAGATGTAATCCCTTGTCTCCAGATAAATGAAATCCCCAAATTTTTGTGAATTTCACTTTTTGTCACTTTTTGTCTTCCACACTTTTGTCTTCACTTGGCCCCCTGGTAGATGTACACAATTTGATTGTGAACATGTACCAAGAGGATATTACGTTTTGTTGAAGACTCATTTGCTCCGAACTTATAGAATTTAGGTCCGAAGTCTTCGATAGTGAAGGCCCCCTGAGGTTATCGGAGCTTAGAAGCTCCGGCATTGTCTATTGCCGGAGCTTAGTAGCTCCGGCAATAGTCTCTATCAACGCATTGAGCATCGATAGTTAGTCCTCCGAGGTGTCGGAGCTTAGTAGCTTCGGCAGTGACCTTTGCCAACACTTAGTTTGTTGGCAGCAGACTCCGTTTGCGGGGTCTTCTCACCATCTTTTATTCAGCGTCGACGGCTGGCCCCCCTAGCTTTACCGGAGCTTGATTACTCCGGTGATGCTTGTTTTCAATGCGTAACACCGATTACAAACCACCTAGGGGAGTCGGAGCTTTGTTAGCTCCAGCTTTTCTCCATCAACGTGTATTTTATTTTTCCTGCACACTGAAGTCAAGAAAAATAGTAAAATTTGTTTCTCGTCTATAACTTCGTCGCGTCTTACGATTCTCAAGAAAGTTTTAGGTCAAACACGATTCTAGACACAATCAAATGCATTGCCTTTTCTTCCGGATTCAATTGTATTTGGACACGCGTTACTTCGGCTTGCCGGGGTGTAGGTAGAGTGGCATACTTAAGATGCTTGACCAGGCTAAGTCGATAGCACACTCCAGCCCTAGATTGGCTTGGCGGCTTTCAGGCGAGTTGGCCAGGAACAATATTTGAATCCAAAAGAATTGACAATACAACTCGTATTGTATATAAATCGGTCGAACTAAAATTTCTTAAGAACTGCATGTCTTCGTTATAGACAAGAAAGAGAAAAATAAAAAATGTTGAGCCTGTACAAAATAAATGCACGTGGAGTATGTTTCACATGAAGATGTCTTTCATTATAGGTCCGGGGTACAGGGGAAACAAGTACACTCTTAGGGTACGGAACCAGGCTAAGCGTGTTTCATTTCTCGTTTTACCCAGGGTAGTTAGCCACACTTTTAGTCCGGAGACTGTGACAAGTGTTGCATGAACTTTGCGGACCTTTCGGGAAAGGTCCGGCTGCTCTCCTGGAGGAACTACCCGACTCTGTACAATGGCTCTATAACATACATCTCAAGTTACTCAAGACTCACCTCCGTGGTATTAAGTGTATAACTTACGGAGGTGCTCGATGTTCCAAGGATTTGGGAGAGGTGTCCCATCCTCGGTAGCCAAGCGAACGCTTCCGGGACGGGATACATTAATCACTCGGAAGGGTCCCTCCCAGCCAGGAGAGAGTTTGTTTAACCCTTCTCTGGATTGTATTCTCCGTAGCACCAGGTCGCCTTCCTCGAGCTGTCGGTTGTGTACATGCCGCTGATGATAGCGCCGAAGGGCTTGGCGATATCGAGCATTCCGAACAGCTGCTTGGCACCTTCCCTCCTCAAGGAGGTCTAGGTCTTCGCGCCGGAGCTGGTCCTGCACGGCTTCGTCGAAGGTCCGGACCCGGAGTGAACCCAAGGTGATTTCCGGAGGAAGGATTGCTTCAGCTCCGTACACCAGAAAGAAGGGTGTCTCTCCAGTTGACCGGTTTCGAGATGTCCTGTTGGCCCATAAAGTGGGCGGAAGCTATTCGATCCAGTTTGCACCATGTTTTTTCAAGCGCTCATAGGTGCGCATTTTGAGTCCTTTAAGGATTTCAGCATTTGCTCTCTCGGCTTGGCCATTGCTTGCTGGGTGAGCTACGGAAGCGTAGCAAACTTGTATGCCGAGGTCTTCACAATATCCTTGGAATGCAGAGCTTGTGAATTGGGTCCCATTATCAGTGATGACTTTGTTTGGGACTCCAAATCTGCATACAATGGACTGCAAAAAGTTGATAGCAGATTGCTTGTTGATTGTCACAACTGGAGTTGCTTCCGGCCACTTGGTGAACTTATCAATGGCGACATACAGGAACTTGTAACCTCCGATGGATCTTGGGAAAGGTCCCAAGATGTCCATCCCCCACACAGCGAAAGTCCATGTAGGAGGTATCATTTGTAGGGGCTGAGCCGGTGTGTGAATTTGCTTTGCATGAAATTGACATGCTTTGCATTTTTTCACCAGCTCAGTTGCATCCTGGAGTGCTGTAGGCCAGTAGAAGCCATGCCGAAAGGCTTTACCGACCAGCGTGCGGGAAGACGCATGGTTCCCACACTCGCCTCCATGGATTTCTGCGAGGAGCTCGCAACCTTCTTCCCTTGTGATGCACCGCATTAGGATGCCGTTGGCACCGCGCCGGTAGAGATCCCCTTCTACCAACGTGTATCTTTTAGCCAATCTGACTACCCGGTCAGCGGATACATCATCGTCAGGAAGGATGTTGTCTTTCAAGTAGTTCTGGATCTCAGAGATCCATGCATCGGAACTAACTTGAGCATTTGAGTCTTGCGTGCTGGGTTGCTCGGAGCTTCCGGCAGCACCTACGACCCTTGATGGCTGCCATGGTAACAGGGCCATCGGGACCGTCAGCTTCGGGATGCTGATCTCGCCCCCTTCGCTCAGTTCGGCAGGCTGAGCTGTTGGCTTTGACAACCTCCGGACAAAAATTCCGTCAGGAGCCGGAGCTCCGGTTGACGCTTTCGTTGAGAGTTCGTCAGCTTCAGCGTTATGGGAACGTTGGACATGGTGGAGATCTAGGACTTTGAAGTCCTTCTGAAGCCTCTGGACTTCAAGGAGGTAAGCAGCTAACTGGAGATTATTGCAGGAACATTCACCCTTCGCCTGCTTAATGATGAGCTGCGAATCTCCCTTGACCAGCAGTTGCTTGACACCATATGACAGTGCCACCTTTAGTCCGTAGATGAGCGCTTTGTACTCTGCCATGTTGTTGGTCGCCTTGAAGTCAAGGTGTACCATGTATTTCACCTTCTCCCCGATTGGTGCAAGGAGAAGGATTCCAGCTCCGGCCCCTTGCTTCTGCATGGAGCCGTCAAAGTAGAGGGTCCAGTGAGGCTCGGTGAAGGCTGGAGCTTGATGCTCCGTCTTTTGCTCACTGGGGCCCCCAGGGTTTGATGGAGAGGGAGTCCATTCTGCCACAAAATCTGCCAATGCTTGACTCTTGACTGCTTGCCTTGAAATAAATTCAAGATCGAATTCAGCCAATTCCGCTGCCCACTTTGCAATATTCCCAGTTGAATTGGAATTATGCAAAATTGCTCGAAGTGGGTAAGAGGTCACCACTGAGACTTTGTGAGCTTGGAAGTAATGGCGAAGCTTCCTGGAGGCAATAAGAACTGCATAGAGCAGCTTATGCACCTCTAGGTATCGAGTCTTGGCATCATGTAGT
This sequence comes from Tuctoria greenei, assembly GCA_036927565.1. Lineage (NCBI taxonomy): Eukaryota > Viridiplantae > Streptophyta > Magnoliopsida > Poales > Poaceae > Tuctoria > Tuctoria greenei. Next base: position 222,406,673 of record JAYESD010000002.1, on the reverse strand, counting down.
ACTTCGCTAATGAAGTACACTGGGCGCTTAATGGTCTGGACCCTCCCAGAGGGGTCCGGAGTTTCCTCTTCACTGACCCGGATCCTCTCGAAGGAATCCAGATTTTCTTTGGGGACCTCCGGGTCCTGGCTGGAGGAACCCGGGGCTTCTTCATAAGCGACCTGGACCCTCCCGGAGGGGTCTGGGTCTCCTGAAGTAACTTCTTGTGGATTCGAGTCTGGGAGCTGGGACCCAGACTCGCTTTCAGGTACCTCCGGACCCTCCTGAAGGGGTCTGGATTCCTGAGTATGAGGTAGCTCTGGTCTCTCCGCAACCAGAACCATACTGACGACTTCGTCAGTTGCTGAAATGTAAAGCAACAAAGGCTCACCAGGGTTCGGAGCTACTAGAATTGGTAGGGTGGTGAGGAACTGTTTCAGCTCCTGGAATGCCTTCTCTGCTTCTTCGGACCATTGAAATGGTCCGGACTTCCTCAATAACTTGAAGAAGGGTAGTGCCCGTTCCGCCAGTCTTGAAATGAACCGGCTGAGGGCTGCTAGACATCCAGTCAACTTTTGAACGTCTTTGATGCGGGTTGGTGGCCGCATGTCTTCAATGGCCTTAATCTTCGCCGAATTAGCTTCTATGCCCCGGTGACTTACCAGGAAACCAAGAAGTTTTCCGGAGCTAACCCCGAAGACACACTTGTCTGGGTTTAGCTGATGAGGACATCACTTATATGGATACAAACAACACTCTACTGAATATACAAGATGCAATCAATAGAGTTCATACACAACAATTAATTTCAGAGGTGAACTCGTTCTTATATATTTCCTTATATGTTTTTGAGCATAGATTGCTACTTAATGATTTATTTGTGATTAGGATCCATGGAGAGGTTCAAGGAGTACTTGGAGGGAGTATTAGGGACGTGGAAGACCAGAGAATTCGTTCAAAGAAGATGGAAACCGAACCAAACTCCAAATCGTATCCAACTCGGAGTCCAGGAGCAGTACGCACTAAAAAGGACGCCCAGGACGCATACGGACTCCGTTTTGGACGTTCTACATATGCACGGAAAGGGGAGAGGATAACCTTTCCAATGGCCCCGGTCCCATGTCAAAATTCTTTCGGAGTCGACGGGAATCTTCGAAACAAAATCAAGTACAGAATCTGTCAGGGTGCTGCGCCACCGTATTGGGCCATTGGGCCTTGTATCAAGTCTAAGTCCATTATTTTCGTGTCTTAGGGTTAGGTCACGACCCTAACACCCCCTTGGACGTCCTCCCACCTATATATACTCCATGGTAGCCGCCATAGACAATTGGGTTTTGCATAGATTAATAATATCGCTGTTCTACAGTTTGTGAAACCCCAACTTCGCAATTTCAGATCGTGTCCTCTACGTTCTTGCTTGTGTTCTCGGTTGCACTTGCAGGGATTAGCCTTCTTGGCGAGGTCAATCGTGTGAAGCACGGTTGATAACCAACGGAGCGGTGGTGTAGTGATTGCAGGGGCTGTTCGTGTTCTACTCGAGAGCCTCGGATCATCAACGTCGAGATCTCCATCAATCGACTTATCATTACCTTTCGGAAGATCGGGACTCATCCATCATCTTTTTCTATCAATTGGTATCAGATTTCCAGGTTGCCCGTTAGGTAATTCATCTATCCATTACATTGGTTTTGTTTTTCATACCTAGAGTCCACAAAAAAGCCACAAAAAAACTTGTAGTTTTGTAGATCTGTTCATTACTTTGTCCAAACCACATTGAGCCTTTGCAACTTTGTTATTCAGTTTGGTTTTGTTGAGTTTGTATCTGTGGTTGAGTCATATTGCTGGTTTAGAAGTGTTTTTAGTCTTAGTTTGAGTTTTGCATTGTGTGATTCATCCTTTTGAATCACATCATCACGTCCAAATTAGATTCACCTCTGTCCAATTTGGTATTTTCATCATATCTCGCACATACGAACTCGGATTTTGGTGTTCTTGTACTTTCTGGAAAGATTAAGAAGTGATATATAACTTTCATATTCCTCATGTTCCCAGAAAATATAGTTATCGATGTCTAAATTGCATTAGATCCGAATCTATTATTGATCTAAAAATTCTGAACAGTCTGTATTTTGGGGTCAGTATCTCCTATTGTTCTTTTCCAAAATAGGTCTTCCATATATTGAAATTAAAGAGGAGAGATATATCTACAATATTGCTGTTCTAAGTTTTCCAATTTAGAGCCTATAAGTGTGCCTATTTGTCCTTGGAAGATTGAGCAGAAAATCTGCAACAGACACACGAGATATCTTGGATTGATTTCATTGTGTTCTTCCCTTGCAGCACTTTCTGAAAATAAAGGAAGAAAAAAGAAAAAGGAAAGTGCAAAACAAGAAACAAAAGCCGCACAAAAAAAGAGGAAAAAAAACAACAAAAAAAACAGAAGTCCTTGCATTCTTTGTGTCATCTAGTTTTGTCTCATGTCTTGCTAGCTTGAACTACTAGAAACACATTTAGACTAGCAACTTTGACAAATACGTTGGACACTTATTCAACTTTACTACCTGATTTCATTGTTACTAATCCTTCCTACATAGAAAGTGCCATCCAAGCTACACCTTACTCTTGAGCAGAATCGATACACCTTTGCAATCATCCCACGCTTCATTGGTTTCTTCATACCGTCCACCGTTTGCCACCTGCAGAGTCGGTAAGAACACTTGTAAGAACGTGGTAAGACGCTTGAGAGTGTGTGATTCCACTTCCACTTTGCCATTATCCTTTGTATTTGATAGGGATAACATATTTTTTGTGTTGTCTTCTGTTCGCTACTAACAATGTCAGGTAAAAGCAAGAACCATGCATTATATGCTGAGATGATGGACATGATGAAGACGACGATGGAGTTGCTCACTAAAAATCAAACATCAACCAAGGATTCACATGAAATTCAGACCACCTTTACAACACCTTCCACAAGAAGTAATTACATTCTCCCATCTCTTCCTTCTTATGATGGTTTTGGTTACGATGAATATATTGCTTGGGAAATAGAGTTGGATAAAATTTTTGGACAATGTCATATGTGTGAGAAAAGAAAGATTAGAAATGTTGCAAGTGCATTAGTAGGTTGTGCATTGACTTGGTGGAACAACTTAAGTGATTTAGAAAGACCTCGAACATGGAAAGATATGAAAATTCTTATGCGAGAAACTTTTGCTAATGTATCTAATTGTAAAGATGAAATACATGAACTTGAGAAGAATTTTCTTGTTGTACCTCCTCCTTTGCCTAACCTTTTGCAGGAACATGAACAAATAAATAGAGATGCAAATGAGAGTGAGGTGTTGAACAACTCTTCTGAATTTTTTGATGAATCAACTCATAATGCATTTGAATTTCTTGCTGAAAATGAGAGTAATGTTAATGGACAATGCTATATAGTTAACCAAGGTATGATATTTTCAGATGTGCTGAATTTTGCTACCAATCATACTATCGATGAGCAGCAACAAGATGAACCTTTTCATAATACAACTTTACCATTAGTTGATTTTCCCACTGATTCTTATAACAAAAATGAGTTGTGTGCTGATAATTATATTATACCTATGCTAGAACAACCAAATGAATTTGATACTTTATCACTCACTTGTGCTGAAATTAAGCATTTGATCCCAACTACATGTGAAAGGGATGAGCTGAAATTGTTATCTTCTCTAAATACTTTGGGCTATATTGAATTTGACACTCTTTGTGATCTAGATATCGTAGAGAAGATAATATTTTCTCAATCTGAACTGCCTTTGTTAAGTAGAAATATTTTTCATGCTATAGGCAAATATGAACATAGTGGTATGTTTATGGTGCATAAAGTTTACATATGTTCAAATGAGGAAGCTCCTTTTGTGCTGCAACAACATGGTCAAGTAAATGAATGTACTAACGCTAATAATGTCTTGTCAAGTTTTTCTAGTATGTTTTCCTTGCAGCAGGGACAACAAAAGCATTATTCACTGTGGTTGTGCATTATGGACAGCACTTACTCTACCTCCAATGCAAGCCTCTTTGCTGGACATACGAGCAAGCCGAGGACGGCTTGTCATAAAGAAGGGGAGAATGATGAGATCATGCACATTATTATTGCACCTACAAACATGACACAATATTTATTTGTTTGGGATCCTGGCTCATGTGAATGTGCACTCTTATTTGATGGACAAGATCAAGATGGCGCACTATGTCGTCCACCACCTTGGCCTCCTCCATTCATGCATACAAGAAGATTTGATGGCGTTGCACATTTGGACCAACACATGAGAGGAGACGAACTTGAGTCGAGGACGACTCCAATTCAAGGAGGGGAGGATGATGAGGACATCACTTATATGGATACAAACAACACTCTACTGAATATACAAGATGCAATCAATAGAGTTCATACACAACAATTAATTTCAGAGGTGAACTCGTTCTTATATATTTGCTTATATGTTTTTGAGCATAGATTGCTACTTAATGATTTATTTGTGATTAGGATCCATGGAGAGGTTCAAGGAGTACTTGGAGGGAGTATTAGGGACGTGGAAGACCAGAGAATTCGTTCAAAGAAGATGGAAACCGAACCAAACTCCAAATCGTATCCAACTCGGAGTCCAGGAGCAGTACGCACTAAAACGGACGCCCAGGACGCATACGGACTCCGTTTTGGACGTTCTACATATGCACGGAAAGGGGAGAGGATAACATTTCCAATGGCACCGGTCCCATGTCAAAATTCCTTCGGAGTCGACGGGAATCGTCGAAACAAATCAAGTACAGAATCTGTCAGGGTGCTGCGCCACCGTATTGGGCCATTGGGCCTTGTATCAAGTCTAAGTCCATTATTTTCGTGTCTTAGGGTTAGGTCACGACCCTAACACCCCCTTGGACGTCCTCCCACCTATATATACTCCATGGTAGCCGCCATAGACAATTGGGTTTTGCATAGATTAATAATATCGCTGTTCTACAGTTTGTGAAACCCCAACTTCGCGATTTCAGATCGTGTCTTCTACGTTCTTGCTTGTGTTATCGGTTGCACTTGCAGGGATTAGCCTTCTTGGCGAGGTCAATCGTGTGAAGCACGGTTGATAACCAACGGAGCGGTGGTGTAGTGATTGCAGGGGCTGTTCGTGTTCTACTCGAGAGCTTCGGATCATCAACGTCGAGATCTCCATCAATCGACTTATCATTACCTTTCGGAAGATCGGGACTCATCCATCATCTTTTTCTATCATTAGCTTTGTACGAGTGGCCCGCAGCTTGTCGAAGACAGCCTGCAAGGTGTCAAGGAGTGACTCCTTGTCCCTGACTTTGACCACGATGTCATCGACGTACACTTACACTATGTCTCTAATGAGTTCTTCAAAAGTTTTGTACATAGCTCGTACAAAAGTTGAAGCTACATTCTTGAGACCAAAGGGCATGGCTGTATAACAGTACAATCCATCTATTGTGATGAATGAGGTATGCTCTTCATCTTCCCTAGACATCCTGATTTGATGATACCCGGAATATGCGTCTAGGAAACACAGTAATTCACACCCGGAGGTGGAATCCACTATCTGATCTATTCTAGGTAGTGGGAATTGACCTTTTGGACATGCCTTATTTAGTGTGGTGTAGTCGATGCACATCCGAAGCTTCCCGCCGACCTTGGGCACAACAACTGGATTTGTCAGCCATTTTGGATGGAAGACTTCTCAGATGAATCCAGCTTCGAGTAACTTCTTCACTTCTTGTTGGATGAAGTTCTGTTGCTCTACGGATTGCTTCCGAGGCTTCTGATGCACAGGCCGGGCATCAGGGTAGATCTTCAGATTGTGCTCTATCACTTCCCTGGGGATCCCAGGCATTTGTGACGGTTGCCAAGCAAACACGTCGACGTTAGACCGGAGGAAAGTGATGAGCACGAGTTCCTATTTGTCATTCAATCCCCCCGATATACGGGTGTTCTGAGCGGCATTGGAACCAATTTGGACGACTTTAACGGGGATGTTGGTGTCACCGCTTGGCTGCCCACGAGGTGCAGAAGTCGAGCCTCGTTGACGAATGCTCGGGGGTTTTGGAGCTTGCTCCTGTCTGGAGTCCTCCTCTTGTGCCGTGGTGAGTGCATGGAGTTCTTCCAGAGCAGTTACTCCGGCAGTACGATCTTCGCGGATCCGAAGAACGCCTACTGGCATTGGCATCTTCAACACCAGATAACCATATTGGGCAGCTACCATGAATTTGTACAGGACAGGCCTACCCAAGATGGCATTGAAGGGTAAGTTGATCTGAGCGACTTCGAAGACCAACTTCTCGGTGCGGTACTTCTCCTATGTCCCGAAGGTAACGGGGAGAGTAATAGCTCCGAGTGGGGTAATGGCCCCCGGACCTACTCCGGAGAAAGGTCGAGAGGATTGGAGATCCGAAGGTCGGAGTTGAAGCTTAGTAAAAGCTTTGAAGCTTATGAGGTTAAGCCCCGAACCCCCGTCTACCATGACGTGGTGGAGCTGGATGTTGTTGATGGTAGGAGATACCATCAAAGGTAACTGTCCTACTCCAACCATGCTCCGAGGGCAGTCCGAAGCATCAAAAGTGATGGCTGTGTCCATCCACTTCCGATGAGGTTCCGGCCTGACTGTAGGAGCTACAGCGGCCATATCCCGACGCATAGTCTTGATGACGCGGCGGGAGGTGATGTCCCATGATCCACCAAAAATGGTGTTCATGGTCTTCCGACGCTCGTTATCATAGACGTCAGAATCATCATCGACGGAGGTGTAAACAGCCTTCAGGACCTTTTTGGGATCCTGAAATCCTAACTCCTCTTCAGCCGGAGCTTCGTCGACATTTTGCTTTCCTTCCCTCTATCGGAAAGGAGATTCTTCCTGGCGCTTGTTGTAGCGCTCGGCAAGGTTTTGGACCTCCCGGCAGTCTTCCAAACTATGGCTGCCCATTTTGTGAATGGGACACCACACTTTGGGTTTGCCACCGTCTTAAGAAGACGGTCGAGGTCGCTTCTCGGGGCGTGGCCCCCGGCCACCCGGAGTTGCAGCAGCTGCAATGTTGGATGTACCGGCCGACGGCTTCTTCTTGCTGTTGGTCTTCTTTTTCTTCTTGCCACCCCCGGAGGTAGCGGCTTCTTCTTTGGAGGATTTCTTGTGACCCTCCAGGGTTGGTTTGGAGTGCATCTCACGGCCCTCCGCAGCTCTGGCACATTTGTCAGCCAAGCTGAAGAGTTCCGTGACACTGGTGATCTCCTTGATCGCTAGTTTCTCCAACATCTTCTTGTCCCGTACACCCTGCCTGAATTCCACAATGACAGAGGCACTAGAGATAGAAGGGATAGTATTTCGTACCTGAGAGAACCTCTGGATGAATGATCGCAGGGATTCTCCCCCTTTTTGCACGACTGCAAAAAGGTCCAGTTCAGTGCCTGGTCGGGTGTATGAACTCCCGAAGTTGACGGTGAACTGCCGGCACAGCTCCTCCCAACTGTTGATAGAGTTGGGTGGAAGGCTCATAAACCAGGACCTGGTGGTCCCTGTTAAGGCCACTAGAAAATAGTTGGCCATCACAGCCTCGTTTCCTCCAGCTGCCAAGATTGCAGTGGAGTAGATCTGAAGAAATTCGGCGGGATTGACAGTCCCATCGAATTTTTCCGGCAGGTGAGGCCGGAACTTCTGTGGCCACCTGATCATACGCAGATGCATGGCCAAGTCTGAACAGCCTCCTCCCACTCCTTCAGGAGCAGAAAGGTCATGAGCTTCCCGTCTTTCACGAGCACGCTCAATATGGACTCGGCCGTCCTGCTGGCGGTATCGGCGATCAAGCTCCGCCCAGAGGTCATGAGTCGAAAGCCTGGATACCGTGTGAGTGCATCGTGCCCCGGAGGGCAATGACGCACTTGTTATGATGCAGCACGTCTCCTGCTATTGGAAACATGCAGACCAAGTCTACCAGACAAAGCCCGCCGCTGCGACGGGGCTCGTCCTGAAGGAGGAGGACCCTGGTTGCTTAGGCGTTCGGCTGCTGCTGCAACCAAATGCTCCACATCGGCCCTCCACTGCTCTAGTGCATCCCAGGATGCATCCGGAGGTGGTGGGCGTTGGAGAAGAGCACGCGCTGCATGGAGCGCGTGTTCCGGGTTGTCATGATTTGCCGACGCAGTGATTGACGCCGGCGCACCATCGTGTTGCCCAGCTTGATTTGCTGGTGAAGGTGGTGGTGGTGGTAGTGTGACTCCTGCTGGTGTTGAGGCTCCTGCTGGTGGCTGCATATTGGAGAGATTGCCCCCAACAGCCTGGGCAGTAGGTTGACCGTTGGATGATCCAGCAGCTAAGTTCACCATTCTCAAAACCTCAGGCGCCCCTACCTGGCGCGCCAACGGTCGGTGGTTTGGAACCGGCAGATCTCCTGACACTACTAAAGTGTTAGAGGAGTTTCATGTTCGGTGTGGGTGCGCGGAGATTCGAGAAGGTGAATAGTAAATGACGCAGGAGACAAAGGAGTTTACGTGGTTCAGGCCGCCTGAGCGTAATACCCTACTCCACGGGTGTGTTGGTGTTGTATTAGCTGTATGAGCTTGTGTTGAGCGTCTATGGCGCGTGTGTTGCGTCACTCAATGTCTGGAGTCCGTCGTCGGCCTGTCCTTTTATAGTACAAGGGCAGACCGTTACAAGTTAGCCTGGCCCGACATGTAGCCCCGGCGGTTACTAGTATTGATATTCATTCAACAAGTTTAATTGCCCTTAATGACCGGGTAATGGGCTTTGACAGCACCGTTATTGGTAATTAAGGTCATCCGACCGTGTGTCATTAATATGGTATTAATGACACTTAATCGGGTCTTGAAGTCCTTGATTCCCCTTTGAAGATCCGGAGCCGTTATAAAGTCTTCCGGAGGTCAGAGGCTGAAGCTCCGACGGTGGACACGTGGCAGCTCCGGAGCATACTGTGGGAAACAGGAAGCTCCGGAGCTACCTGACACGCGTCAGGTTCGGAGCTTCTCTCGGTCTGGGGTTAAGTCCGGGGGTGCCATTTCGGTACATGGCCCGGAGCTTCCCCCTTGTGGGCGGTAGCTCCGGTTTGATAGTACACGTGGTGACCCTGGGATTAACTATGTTGGAGAAGCGGGTCCGGTTACATTTGACATGTGGGCCTCCGAAGGTCTTCAAATCAAGTGGGTGACTTTTCCTTGATATCTTTGTAACCTCAAGGGGTGTACGGTTTCCGGGGTACCGACAGTTGCATTAGGAAAACTTTTGCCACGATTCACCAGTTCGTGGCGTTAGGATCTATCGCCATGAAACACAAACATTGCATTAGGAACTTATGCCACGATTCACAAGTTCGTGGCGATAGTATCAATCGCCATGAAACACAATCATTTTATTAGGATCCGTGGCCACGAAATACCAGTTGGTGGCGTTAAGATCTATCGCCACGGAACACAAACTGCATTACCTATAGTGTTCATGTATAGCTAGCTCACACAGTACCTATATGAAAAAATCATCATCTTTGCTGTCCACCGTCAATATTGGAGGTCCAATACCATCATTGATATATGTATCATCATCGTCGTGGTCGTTGTCGTTGTCATCTTCATTTGAAAGAGCGGAAGCATCACCGGTTGCTCCGTCAATGTCATTCCTATCCCATGTGGTCATATCCTCATTTATATCAGTGCAATGATTTGTTGTCCAATCCAGGAGTTGAAGATGTGGACAACTTCTCTTGATTGACATGCCAATACTCCTTTGGCATGTCGGTTGGCCACGTGGACCACATGATGGCCCTAGCCTCTCCGTCATCTTGATGAGGACTTGTTGATGTAGTGACGGCTTTCTCCCTTTTGGAAATATTCTTCTTATGAGCATGGTGAGGCTTGTCCTTCTTTAGGGGTGTCACTTCGACCTTCTTGACGTTCCTTAAGGTCAACCCTACTTTGATCATGGATCAAAAGCTTCCTTGGGCATGATGACATGTGGACTCCACAATCAATCAAGAAACACTTCATCCACAATGTCACTTGCATTAGGTTGCATGGACTTGGTCGAAGGGTAGGAATCCCAACAAGTAATTGTGGGACATCTTGGATCTTGAATGCTCTTTAATTTTCTTGTCCTTGGCAAAGGGCTTCATGTTGTCTTGATTTCTTGATTGGCCATGGACAAGATACTTCAAGGTAGGCTAGTTGAATTGAAATCCCTTGAAATCCGTATAGCCTCCTTGATTTCAAGGGTGATATTGATTCCACCCTTGACCTCCTTATTGGTGATAGCCATTGGAGCTGTGTTTGGAAGGAAGAATCCTCATGGGTCTTAGGGGAATAATTCCCCAAGTGGCCCATGTTGACATGGTTTTTTACTAATCATTGTGAATATCCATGGCTTGGATCATCCAAACACTTCTCCATTGGCTTGCTCTTTATGATAATTCGAAGGAATGTGTAGTTCCATAGCTAGCATGTTAAACATGTGATGTGGTGTGCATGCCAAGCTAAGGGAACTAGAGCATTCTTCAATCCACCCCTTGAGTAGAGACCATATTCTCATCCATGATGAATGGGAATAGGACTCCTTCAGCTCTAGTGCGAATGTGGTCATGCATTGGTCAGGCCAACCCATGACATGAGTGTTGGATGAAGAGCCAACTATCCACCCCATGATGGAGGCAAACAAAGAAGATCTCTTGGAGCCTCCCCAAAGCTTGGGGATGGATGACTTTGGCGCCTACTAGAAGCTGAAATACTTCCGCGAAAGGCAATGGTAATGCCTAGCGGACATTTTTTTAGGTACGCCTTAAATCATCTTGCAGTTGAGCACTAACGTCCTCGCTGGCCATCCCATGGAATGGGGTAGCCAACACTACCCCGTTTTCACCACAGAAGGAGAAAACAAACAAGGGTAATCCTGTCTAATAACTATTACTACCTACAGTTTAATCACAAGTGATCGCTATCCTTCACTTCCTTTGTCTTCCACGGCAATGGTGCCAGAAATGCTTGTTGACATTTCTTACATCACAGATCATCTCTCGAAAGAGATGAGGTACGCAAGCACACAGAAACTGTCGTGTAGCATTTCATCAAATAGTACTCCAAAGGGTATCGTATTTATCCCAAAGGAAGACAATGGAGTGAAGTAAACACTACTCTTATGATCAAGCTATGGGATATTAATCAATTGTCATGACAAGAGTAAGTTGATAATATGGGTAGTGTGACACACACTTAAGCAATCTACTTGAAGGGTAAGGTTGTCCTAGCGAGGGTTAGTCTACGAGATGGAGATACTCCTACTATGCTCTAATTACTCATATACATAGCCTAATAAAGTACACATGAATATGCTAATGGTGAATACTAGGGCTTAGTGGTCCAACATATCGGGCACGAGTTTACCCCTAGCAATACTAGGCGACTCCCGCCAAGAGCCTGTGGCATAGCCGAACGTGGAGGATTACAAAGGACAGATAGTGCTGTCACCACCTACTGCCTACCTCTTCAATCCGTGAGTCTACAAGACATCCAACGCTACCTAACTATCCTTACACCATGCTCGCATATTAAGTAAATACCTTAATAGAAGCGGCACAAGCCATCCTAAGGCAATGAACTAAATCATAATTGAACAAATGTTAGGACCAAGCACTAACGTATTCATATTAACATGATCATATTATTACCTAATTAGACTATAGTGGTGGTGTATGATGTTTATGATAAAATGATAATGGAATTATGTATAGATCATAACAACATCTACACCTGGCACATACATGGACTCCACAACCAAACAAGGAATGCTTTGCCCAAGTATATAAGTAAATAAAGACTAATAATGAGATTATTATAAAGCACAAAGTCACAAATACAAGAGAAGATACATGAGCCATACCTTTCCAAATTTGGACTTGGGATTAGAGGCTCCCCTCTACAGCCTAACCTCCACTCAGAAACTAGGAGAACTAGTGTATACAATAGAGTGATGCTCAAGTGGTGTGTGCTGAAGTGAGGGATGAGGGGTCCTATTTATAGCTTGGGGAAGGGTCGGTTCCCGCCACCAAAAGCACGTGAATCAGTCACCACTGACTTCTACAAGTCGGGAAGAGCCAACACGTGGAAGCTAACCGAGTTTGGTGGAAAGACCAGGTTGGCCAACTAGGGGGGTCAGCCGACCTGGTAAGTCCTTCAAACGGTCTGTGCTTTCTCTAGGTGACTTCCAATTGGGTCCCATCCCTTGATATGGGTGCTACACCGTTGGATGGCCTCAGATACTTCTGCATGTGGGCCATTTGATCCATGTGGTGCCACATGTTTACGCTTGATTGGTTAAGATGATATTTTATAGGACCCATCCCCTTACTTCACTTCAATTCTGTATAAAATACCTGCATGCACCAATTTCTCCAAGTACAAGTGGAAATAGGTTAAATAGAAAGGTTATGTGGGCAAGAAATGATATTTCCTTCACATAATTTAGTTATATTGACGGGTGAAATTGGTATAAACAGCCGTCAACAGTACCCATTTGCAACATGATTGCACACTTCCACTATTGGCAAGAAGGCGTAGCAAAGCAATAAAGTAACAACATGCGCAATGTAAATATACACATGGTGAGACAAATATTTCATATCATAGTATTTCATAGCAATTCTTGTTAATAGGGGAGGCAAAGCATACACACTTAGGGTATGGAACCAGGCTACGCATGATGTACATTTTGGACTAACCCCACACTTATTCTTATACACTATGAAATTCTACAATAAGAATAGCTTTGCCACCGTGTTAAGTGTAAAACTTGCGGAGGTGTTCAATGTTCTAGGGGTTGGGAAGCAGTGACCCATCCTCTGTAGCCAAGTGTACGTATCTAATGTGTTAAACTTTAATCACTCGGAAGGGATCCTCTCAACTGGGAGAGAGCTTGTTCGCTCCTTCTCGAGAAAGTATGCGTTGCAGAACCACATCGCCTACTTCAAGCTGTCGATTGCACGTGTGTCGTTGCTGATAGTGCCAGAGCACATGTCGGTGCCATGCATTTCGGACAGTTGCTAGGCATCTTGCCTCGTCGACAAGGTCCAGATCATCACGCTCGAGCTGGTCCTGCGCGGCTTTGTTGTAAGCTTGGACTCGAAGAGAACCTATGGTGATATTTGGCCGAAGGACAACCTCAACTCCATACACCAGAAAAAAGGTGTCTCTCCTGTAGCCCGGCTGGGTGTTGTTCGGCTAGCCCACAGTGCACACGGAAGCTCCTCAATCCAATTGGCACCATGCTTTTTCAAGTGTTCATAGGTGCGAGTCTTGAGTCCTTTGAGTATCTCAGCATTTGATCTCTCGGCTTGCCCATTACTTTATGGGTGTGCTACTCATGCGTAGCAAATCTTGATGCCGAGGTCTATGCAGTATTCTTGAAATGCAGCACTGGTGAATTGGTTCTCGTTGTCATGGATGACTAAATGTGTCCTAGAGGGGGGTGAATAGGCTTTGAAAGTTTTCCTGCGCACTTAATCAAATCGTTAAATTCTTTGTGGACCAGACTTGTCCTGTGTGACTGCAGACTAGTCTGGTGTGCTTGTGTGATATGAACTGATCAAGTGTTATAGTAGAATTCGTATGTGTTATAGAAGCAGAATTTAAACAACTATTCAAACAAACTTGATTGAGCAATTAGTATTGAAAACTTGCACGTGGAACCAAAATTACTTGATAGATCAAATCTAATGCCCTAGATGATGAAACTTGCTAAAGTAATAAAGTAAAGCACGCGAGACACGGATTTTCACCGAGTTTCGATCTCACCAAAGAGATATACTCTTCATTGGGGAACCCACACAGAGCCGGGTCTCTTCGAACCCTTTTTCCACGTCAAGTCACCACACAAGGCCGACTTGATTTCACTATCATGGGTAATCATCGAGTTGGTGGGCAGGCTCACACGTTGAGGGCTCCTGAAAGTGCATCTAGGACTCCCTTGTGGGTTTTGGATGATTTATGACAAGCAATTGGGATCCTAATCCTTTTGTTGAGATGAATGCAGGCAAATAATGAAAAATGAGCAAAATGCCAAAAAGAAGGGAAATGAGAAGCAAAGTGAATTTGATCTCAAGGAGAAGAAAATAGTAGATTATTATGTATGGAGTGTGTTAAGGAAACACACCCAAGAGCTCAATCACTTTCAAGCACACACACACAATGCACAAAGTTATACAGGACCGGACTAGTCCGATATCAGCCGGACTAGTCCGATATCACTTTCTGTACTAGATCGGACAAGTCCGGTATCCACCGGACTAGTCCGATATCTTTCTGATCCACTTCGGACTAGTCCTCCCCAATGCGGACTAGTCCTCAACACAATGCACAAGTCACAAAAAATCGGACATGTCCGTTGTGATCCGGACTAGTCCGATATTCTTTTCGATCCACTTCGGACAACTCCGGTGTCTACACGGACTAGTCCGATATACACACTGATCTAAATCGAACAAGTCCTCCAAGTGTGGACTTGTCATCCTAAACACTTAGGGTTTCATATGTCCGAACAAGTCCGATGGCAATCGGACTAGTCCGAAGATTTCCAGTAGTGAAATCGGACAAGTCTGTTTTCAACTGGACTAGTCCGATATTCCTGGACACTTAGGGTTTGCTACACACAGCACACGGGACTAGTCCGGTGACCACCACGGACTAGTCCGATCTTTCTGAACCCTAACGGTCACTTTTAGAAACCCCATATAAATAGAGGTGCACGGCCCACTTTTACTCTCTCTCGAACCCTAGCGCCGTCACACCTCCCAAGAGACTCAAAAACCACCTCTCTCCACGAAATTAAGTTCAAAATTGATCAATCTATTGAAGATCACTTCTAGATCATTGGAGAGACACTTGGAACACATCATTGAGCTCTTGGTTTGATTCTCTAACACACTCTTGCATTTCAATTTGTAATTTTCGAGTGTGTTATTGGTGGCTTTGTAAGTTGTAATCAAGTGAGCTCTCAACGTGTGAGAACGCCCCTTCAACTTGGTTATTTACCCTTTGTGATTAGTGGAAGAGGATTGGCCTGCGTGGCGATCCGACGAGGGAAGGGTTGGAGAAGACCCGGTCCTTTTGTGGGCTCCTCAACGTGGACGTAGGTTGCCTTCGTGGTAGCCGAACCACGGGATAAATCGTGTGTCTTGTCCTTTTGCGTTCTTCATCTTAATTGATCAACTTAATCTAGGGTTTGATTCACTTTGTTCAATTTGAGTTAAATTGTTTATCAAGAGCCTTAATTGTAATAGAATTTGACATACAACTATTAAACTGTCATTCAAGTTTATATTTCCGCTGCAAACATTAACGAATCAATCAAATTGACTGAACTTGATCAACTTAGCCCGTGAAAACCGGACTAGTCCGCACTTTACCGGACTAGTCCGATATCTCTGGTATTGACTTTGTTGTTGAGTGTTACAGGAACCGAGAAAATTCAAAAAGGCCTATTCACCCCCCCTCTAGGCCTACATTCAATTGGTATCAGAGCCGGTTCTTCAAGAAAGAGTGCAACCACTCGAAGAGATTATGTCGGACATGAAGGAAGTTCAGAAAATCAACAACCAGGAAGAAGTGAACAACGACAAGAACCAAAAGCTGGAAAAGTATCTTGAAGCAATTCAAGACTTCGATGATGATGACGAGGAGACGCTGGAGCTGAAAGCACTCCTCAAAAAGAAAGCACTTTCCAAAGGGAAAGCTAAAGTTGAAGAAAAGAAGAAGGGGAGTAGTCACACCGACTACTCCCGATATCCTTTTAACTATGATCGTTTAAATTCAAACAATAGCCATTACCTATCTATTCCTCTTGGAAAATCCCCACACTTCGATGGGAGTGATTACTCCATGTGGAGGCAAAACATGAAGATGCACTTGATTTCCCTTAACCCAAGTTTATGGGATATTGTGTGCACAGGAATATACATCCCAGATGACGACGAAGAGCTCACCCCAAGTCAAGAGCAAGCCATCCACAGAAACGCTCAAGCCGCAGCCGTAATCACCTCCTCTCTGAGTCGAGATGAATTCACAAAGGTGGACGGACTGGAGATTGCCAAGGAAATATGGGACACACTACAAACAGCCCATGAAGGTGACCGGCATGTGCGGGAGGCGAAAATTGAAATGATCGAAGGCGAACTAGGAAGGTTCTCAATTGAGGAAGACGAGTCTCCCCAGGACATGTACAACCGATTGATAACACTTGTAAACAAGGTTCGATCATATGGGAGCAAGAAGTGGAATGACCACGAGGTTGTAAAGCTCATCCTTAGAGCCTTTATGCCTCGCAATGTCACACTGTGCTCTATGATCAGAGAAAGTCCCGGGTACAAGAGGATGACTCCAGATGAATTGCTTGGCAAAATCATCAACTTTGAAATGATGGAGAAACAAGCCAAGCACGTCAAAGAAATAGCCAACCTCACATCGGCCAAAAAGAAGGTAGTTGCCTTAAAGTCCACACTCAAGCCTCTATCCAAAGAAGCAAGAGAAGCACAGCTTGAGGAGGACAGCGATGATGAAAGCAGTGAGCTGGACGAAGAGGATATGATTTTGTTCATGAAAAAGTTCAAAAGAATAATGAAGAAAAGACAAGGAACAAAATCAAGTGAAGGCAAGTACAAGGAGAGGACAAAGCCGAAGATGAGGCGGGCGTGCTATAATTGTGGTGAGTATAACCACTTTATAGTCGATTGCCCGTATGAGGACAACAAGAAGAAGAATAAAGAAGCCAAGCCTCAACCGAAGAAATTCTTCAAGAAGAAGAAACAAGCTGAACAAGCACACATTAGAATGGAGTGGGACTCAAATGATGAGTCCTCATCATCCGATGAAGAAGAGATGGCTATCATAGCCATTGAAAGCATGTCCAAGAAAACCCACACTCTTCCCCACGGTCGGTACAAAGAAGGGAAATGGCACTTGCCTCATGGCAAAGGAAGGTAAACGCAAGGTAAACATCAAAACTCCTTCCATGCATTCCTACTCAAGCAATGATGAACTAGATAGTGATGATGAAGATATGTTAATTGGATTAGATAGAAAAACTGCTGCTAAAATGAAATTTTTACTTGACGAACTTGTTGAGAAGGAACGGCTAATTGATCGTCAAGAGGACATGATTATCTCCAAAAAGGAGAAGTATGTCGCACTTGACAATCTTCTAGTTCTTGAAAAGGAGAAAAACAGCTCACTAGAGCTTGAGCTAGCTTCAAGCAAGAAAACTTGCTTGGAGTTAACCAACTCAAACGCTGCAATCAAGGATAAACTTGATGACCTGATCAAGGTTAACAAGATCCTTGAAGTGCAAGTTGAGTCACTCAAGCTAAGTGAATCTTCCTCCTCTTCAAGTCTACCTTCTCAACCCACTTCAACTAATCTTGTTCATATGTGCAAATGTGGTAAAATCAACACCAGTTTGAAGGAAAAGTCTACCTCCACAAAGGATAAAAATCCTACCCAATGTGGAATATTTGACAAGGAGAGGATCAACTATGCACGTAGTGCATACTTGGTCCAAAGACCTCCAAATGTCAAGTATGGCATTGGTTACTCTTATGATGGAAAGCAAAAGGCTGGAAGTCATAAGAATAACAAGGGAAGGATTACCTTTGTGAAGGGAGGACCCTCACAACCTGGTAACTCGAAAATTAAGAACCTGAACTCTCATGAACACCGGACTAGTCCGGTTCTGGTCCGGACAAGTCCAGTCATCCGGACAAGTCCGGTCACCCAGACTAGTCCGATCCATAAACAACAGCAACTTTTGTTCAAAACCTTTGATGCCTCTTATGTATTAATGAGAAACAATCTTGGTAAAGTTTATGCTTATTATGCTGGGCCACGCCATGGGAACACAAAATCCCATGTGTGGGTGCCCAAATGTATTGTAACTAACCTCCAAGGACCCAAGCAAACTTGGATACCTAAAACCAAGGCATAATTTGTTTCTGCAGGCCTATTCCTCCGGTGGATCCAAATGGGTGCTAGACAGTGGATGCACAAACCACATGACCGAAGAAAGGAGGATGTTCGTGGAATATGAAGAAAACGAGGGCCCAAACGAAGGCATCTACTTCGGAGATAATAGTCAAGGAAGAGTGCTCGGTACCGGTAAAATAGCAATATCCTCTGGACACACTCTTTCTCATGTTTTACATGTTGAATCTTTAGATTATAACCTGTTGTCCATATCTCAATTATGTGACAAAGGTTATAATTGCTTGTTCACTAACGAGGGTGTGACCGTCTCAAGGAGGAGCGATGGTTCCGTTGCATTCAAGGGTATGTTGAAGGGAAACCTTTACCTTGTAGACTTCAACAAGGATAAAGCCGAACTCGACACATGCTTGATTGCAAAAACCAACATGGGTTGGCTGTGGCATAGACGGCTAGCACATGTTGGTATGAGGAATCTTCAAAAATCCTCAAGGGCGATCCCATCCGAGGTTTGAAAGATGTCGTTTTTGAGAAAGACAGGCCTTGTAGTGCGTGCCAAGCCGGGAAGCAAGTTGGAGCACATCATCCCGCAAAGAACATCATGACTACGACAAGACCGCTCGAACTACTTCATATGGACTTGTTTGGTCCAATTGCTTACATAAGCATCGGCGGTAATAAATACGGTTTAGTCATTATTGATGATTTTTCCCGCTTCACTTGGGTGTTCTTTTTGCATGACAAGTCAGAAACACAAGGGAAACTCAAGAAATTCTTCAAGCGAGCGCAAAACGAGTTCTCACTATCGTTCAAGAGTATTCAGAGCGACAACGGCACGGAGTTCAAGAACATACAAGTGGAGGAGTACCTTGATGAGGAGGGAATCAAGCACGAATTTTCAGCACCATACTCTCCACAACAAAACGGAGTTGCCGAAAGGAAGAACCGAACGCTCATAGAGATGGCAAGAACAATGCTCGATGAATACAAGACTTCGGATCGATTTTGGGCGGAAGCAATTAACACCGCTTGCCACGCCGCAAATCGACACTACCTTCATCGACTACTAAAGAAGACTCCTTATGAGCTACTCACCGGTAACAAACCAAACATTTCATATTTTCGAGTTTTCAGCTCTCCATGTTATATCTTGAACAAGAAGCCCAGGACTTCAAAGTTCGCTTCGAAGTCTGATGAAGGTTTCTTGCTTGGTTATGATTCGAACACTTACGCCTATCGTGTTCTCAACAAGGCCTCCGGACTTGTTGAAGTGGCACGTGACGTAGTGTTCGATGAAACTAATGGCTCCCAAAAGGAGCAAGTTGATCAATGTGAATTAGGTAAAGAAGAAGCTCCTTATCAAGCATTGAAGAGAATGGCTCTAGGCGAAGTTCGACCACAAGAGTCATCGTCACAAATACAAGAGGAAATTGAACCACAAGAGGAGATCAATAATCAAGGGGGAGCTTCGATACAAGATCAATCACAAGAATATGAAGATGATCAACAAATCAACGAGGGCAACCACTCAGGGGGAGAAGAAAATGATCACCAACACACAACGCTCCAAGTGCCACACCCAAGAGTACACCAATGCATTCAAAGGGATCACCCAATCGACAACATCATCGATGACATCCAAAAGGGAGTAACCACTAGATCTCGTATAGCTAATTTTTGTGATCATTACTCGTTTGTCTCCTTTTTGGAACCATGCAGGACTGAGGATGCATTGAAGGATCCGGACTGGGTGGTGGCAATGCAAGAAGAGTTGAACAACTTCAAGAGAAACGAGGTTTGGGAACTTGTGGCAAGACCCAATGCAAATATAGTGGGCACCAAGTGGGTCTTCTGCAACAAGCAAGACAAACACGGAGTGGTGACAAGAAACAAGGCACGACATGTGGCCAAAGGTTACTCACAAGTCGAAGGTTTGGATTTCGATGAGACTTTTGCTCCAGTAGCTAGGCTTGAATCAATTAGAATATTACTTGCATATGCTACTCACCATGATTTCAAGCTGTATCAAATGGACGTGAAAAGCGCCTTCCTCAACGGACCGATCAAGGAAGAGGTGTACGTGGAGCAACCACCTGGGTTTGAAGACGAAGAGTTCCCCGACCACGTATATAAATGCGTAAGGCTCTCTATGGCCTCAAACAAGCTCCTAGAGCTTGGTATGAGTGTCTTAGAGATTTCTTAATTGATAATGGTTTTCAAATCGGCAAAGTAGATTATACATTATTCACAAAGAATCTAGATAATGATCTTTTTATTTGCCAAATCTATGTTGATGATATAATTTTTTGGTCAACTAACCAATCTTTCTGTGAAGAATTTAGTAGAATTAAGACAGACAGATTTGAAATGTCAATGATGGGAGAATTGAAGTACTTCTTGGGATTCCAAGTGCGGCAACAAAGGGAAGGAACATTCATAAGCCAAACCAAGTACACGCAAGACATACTCAAGAAGTTTGGCATGGACAAGGCAAAGCCCATAAAGACTCCCATGGCTACGAATGGCCACTTGGATCTCAATGAAGATGGACCGAGCGTCGACCAAAAGGTATATCGCTCCATGATTGGATCTTTACTCTACTTATGTGCATCTAGGCCAGATATTATGTTGAGTGTATGTTTGTGTGCAAGATTTCAAGCCAACCCTAAGGAATGTCACTTGACAGCCGTAAAAAGAATCTTGAGATATTTAGTTCATACACCCGACCTTGGTCTTTGGTACCCAAAAGGCTCAAAATTCAATCTCATTGGTTACTCCGATGCAGATTATGCCGGGTGCAAAGTTGATAGAAAAAGCACCTCTGGCACATGCCAATTCCTAGGAAGATCTTTGGTTTCTTGGTCATCTAAGAAACAAAATTCCATTGCATTATCCACAGCCGAAGCGGAGTATGTTGCAGCCGGGAGTTGTTGTGCACAACTCCTTTGTATGCGACAAACTCTAAGGGATTACGGTTACAATATGAACCGTATTCCTCTCCTTTGTGATAATGAGAGTGCCATTAAAATAGCCCACAATCCATTTGAGCACTCTAGGACTAAACACATAGACATAAGACATCATTTCTTGAGAGACCATTCCATGAAAGGAGACATAACCATCTCACATGTCAACACCCAAAAACAATTGGCCGACATATTCGCCAAGCCACTTGATGAAAAGCGTTTTTGCGAACTCTGAAATGAGCTAAATATTCTTGATTCTCGGAGTGTGGCTTGAAAAGTTGCGTACCTGTATGATTGCTTCAAAAATGTTGAGTGAATTGTGAAAATCATCCCTCTCCATTTTTCTCTCGAAAAACTATGTCAATTATTAGATCTTGATGAATTTTGATCATTGTATGATTGTTGTATGCTTACTGGTCAAATTCATCAAGATTACCTGAATTGTTTTGCCTCTCTATTCTCTATTATTGAACCTTCAAATATATATGAATGGGCTATGCAATTCTTTCCTAGTGACCACGGACTAGTCCGCGGTTACCCGGACTAGTCCGCCCATGCAGACTAGTCCGCAGAGTGCTGGTTAGGCCGGACTAGTCCGATAGACCACGGACTAGTCCGATATAGGTCTCTGGATGACTTCGGACTAGTCCGGTCATGTCTGGACTTGTCCGATTTTTCGTGTCCATAACCCTAGCTGCCACCAAACCCTAATCTCCTCATCCTTACATTCGCTCTAGGCTTCCTCTCTCTTGCGCTCGAGCTCCCAAGGCGATCTTTTGCATCCTCCATCGAAAAGCCACTCATTTGGGCGGAGATCAAGCTTGAAGACTTGGGGATTGAAGTTAGCGGACTACTCCGGCCTCCAACCCCCAAAACTTCGAGCCTCCATCGATTTCTTCGGTAAAAATCTTCGAAATCCTAGAAATCGTGTTTTTCTCAATTGTTGATCGTTTGGCCTAGCACCCTTCGCTAGTTACATGCTTAGTTGATGCACTACGTGTATGCTAGACTAGATTTGCATTAGGGATTGTATCCTGTCCAATCTATTAGGTTTTTGAGGATGAACACCGGACTAGTCCGGTCCATGCACGGACAAGTCCGGTACCCCGGACTAGTCCGTGCCTGAGCACCGGACAAGTCCGATGTTTCTGAACTTGAAACCTAATTCCTTAATTCCTTAATGCCATCCATTACTATCTTGTCTTACCTATGCCTTGTATAACTTGTCATTATTCTTGCTCAATCATTCTCAGATCATGTCGAGCTCTGACAACGAGAGCTCCGACAACGAGGTCCTCGGCGGGTCTTGGCAAGAAACGCCAAGAAAGACCTTCCGAGCCTGCTACCTCCCCTCCCCAGGTTCAGAGGAAGGTCTGTGTCAAGAAGCTCGCCTCGTAGGCTGCTACGTCTTCAAGCGGCCTTCGTCAAGCAAAGGGAAAGGGCAAGGGAGTCGCAACGGGGCCAGTTGGGCCCCTGAAGCTTCATGCTCCTAGAGAAGGGGTTCAGGACCCCAATGAAGAGAAATTCAATGGGAAAGGCAGCGATGTGGCAGCCAAGCTAAGAAGCATTGATTGCTATGGAAGGCCAAAGCAGGCAGCTAATGGAAGGTTTTGGTCAAACTTCCATGCAGATTTCTACAGGCTGGTTTACCTGCCGATGAAGACTCCGGTGGTGCGCAGTCAGTGGATTGACTGGGCCCACCTAGAGAAGAAGAAGTGCTCAGCTTTTGATGAGGTCATTGCTGCAGCAGAAAGGCATGGTCTGAAGGATCTGTTTGCCTTCAGACACAATTGGAATGATGAAGTGATTGCACAATTCTATGCAACGTGCCACTTCTCAAGTGAAGATGAAGAGAGTGTGACTTGGATGACCCATGGATCCAAGTACTCCATCACTCAGGAGGATTTTGCAAACTTGCTCCATTTAGACTCTACTGGACATGACCACCTGATCATCCACAACATAGGGGTCATTGAGAGGGATAGAATGAAGTTCTTGTATGAGCCCAACTCTAAGTATGTTCCTCCCTCCACAAAGAACATGAATCCCTTCTTTGTGGTTCTGAACAGAGTTCTCCGGAAGACCATTGCCCCCAAGGATGGGGATGCAGGGAGTGTACAGGGCTACCTCCGGACTCTAATGAGGGTCATAAGCAAGAAGAGAATGTTTGATGTTGCAGATTACATATGGAACAAGATGGTCAACATCTCAAGCACCCCCAACCGGTCCTGTGGCTATGCTCCCTACTTGATGTTCATGATTGAGAAGGTCACAGGAATAGAATTCGTGAAGGATGTAGAGCACACTTCCCTGAGGCCTCAGAAGCCTCAGCCTGTGAGTGTCCAGGCTGCTCCCTCGCCGGCCTCAAGTCCTGAGGCACCGGCAAGAGAAAGAGATGTTGCTAGGGCTCCTCCCCCCTCCAAGGAAGCCCGTCGGGGAGGATCCGCTAGTGGGATCCTCAAATACTTGTCTGCGATATTCTCCTCCTGCAAGAAGACTGAAGTAAAGCTTCATAAACTCAATCAGAAGAGGAAGGAGGATATGAGATATATCAAAGCCAATGTGAAGCAACTGAGTGAAAAGCTGGAGATCAACCCCATTGGATCTCCAGTAATTTCTGAAGATTCTGATCTTGACATCTCTGAGCTCGGGCCCTTGTCCCCCTCCGAGCTTGCCTATTTTGGCATTCGGGGCTCGAGCAGCTCCGCTCCTCCTCCTCCCTCTCCTCCTCATCAAGCGGAGAACAAATAAGGCGAAGAAGATGACGAGAGGACAGACAGCGAAGAGTGAAGAACCTAGGACCTTCCTCTCTCTCTTTTTGGTGTCTTGATGCCAAAGAGGGAGAGATTGAGGGGGAGTCAAGTCTTAGCTTTAGCTATAATAGGATGCGAGGAGAGAGCCTTCTCTGTACTTTTATCTGTGATTGTAATAGTTTAACACTGTTTTCATATTAAGTTTGGTCTTGTGATGAATTGCTCAGTTTATTTGCGAATATGTGATGAAAACTGCATTTTTGCTCCTGGAATGTCATATGCACTTGGTATCGGTTGATTAATGTAAATTCTGTCATTCTCAATGTATTCATGCACTTAGTATGCATCCCACCATAAAGAATGCACATATGGATAATTCTCTTGTTGCTTGATGTATTTTTGAGTCATATGTGCATACTTTATGAAAATCTCATTTTTTGCCTTATTTTGTGAAATCTCAATTGGTTGTCATCAA
Organism: Tuctoria greenei; assembly: GCA_036927565.1. Lineage (NCBI taxonomy): Eukaryota > Viridiplantae > Streptophyta > Magnoliopsida > Poales > Poaceae > Tuctoria > Tuctoria greenei. The sequence continues at coordinate 222,382,487 of JAYESD010000002.1, read as the reverse complement.
TCACCAAAAAGGGGGAGATTGAAAGTGCATCTAGGACTCCCTTGTGGGTTTTGGATGATTTATGACAAGCAATTGGGATCCTAATCCTTTTGTTGAGATGAATGCAGGCAAATAATGAAAAATGAGCAAAATGCCAAAAAGAAGGGAAATGAAAAGCAAAGTGAATTTGAGCTCAAGGAGAAGAAAATAGTAGATTATTATGTATGGAGTGTGTTAAGGAAACACACCCAAGAGCTCAATCACTTTCAAGCACACACACACACAATGCACAAAGTTATACAGGACCGGACTAGTCCGATATCAGCCGGACTAGTCCGATATCACTTTCTGTACTAGATCGGACAAGTCCGGTATCCACCGGACTAGTCCGATATCTTTCTGATCCACTTCGGACTAGTCCTCCCCAATGCGGACTAGTCCTCAACACAATGCACAAGTCACACAAAATCGAACAGGTCTGTTGTGATCCGGACTAGTCCGATATTCTTTCTGATCCACTTCGGACAAGTCCAGTGTCTACACGGACTAGTCCGATATACACACTGATCTAAATCGGACAAGTCCTCCAAGTGCGGACTTGTCATCCTAAACACTTAGGGTTTCATATGTCCGGACAAGTCCGATGGCAATCGGACTAGTCCGAAGATTTCCAGTAGTGAAATCGGACAAGTCCATTTTCAACCGGACTAGTCCAATATTCCTGGACACTTAGGGTTTGCTACACACAGCACAACGGACTAGTCCGGTGACCACCGCGGACTAGTCCGATCTTTCTAAACCCTAACAGTCACTTTTAGAAACCACATATAAATAGAGGTGCACGGCCCACTTTTACTCTCTCTCGAACCCTAACGCCGTCACACCTCCCAAGAGACTCAAAAACCACCTCTCTCCATGAAATTAAGTGCAAAATCAATCAATCTATTGAAGATCACTTCTAGATCATTGGAGAGACACTTGGCACACATCATTGAGCTCTTGGTTTGATTCTCTAACACACTCTTGCGTTTCAATTTGTAATTTTTGAGTGTGTTATTGGTGGCTTTGTAAGTTGTAATCAAGGGAGCTCTCAACGTGTGAGAACGCCCCTTCAACTTGGTTATTTACCCTTTGTGATTAGTGGAAGAGGATTGGCCTTCATGGCGATCCGACGAGGGAAGGGTTGGAGAAGACCTGGTCCTTTTGTGGGATCCTCAACGTGGACGTAGGTTGCCTTCGTGGTAGCCGAACCACGGGATAAATCGTGTGTCTTGTCCTTTTGCGTTCTTCATCTTAATTGATCAACTTAATCTAGGGTTTGATTCACTTTGTTCAATTTGAGTTAAATTGTTGATCAAGAGCCTTAATTGTAATAGAATTTGACATACAACTATTAAACTGTCATTCAAGTTTATATTTCCGCTGCAAACATTAACGAATCAATCAAATTGACTGAACTTGATCAACTTAGCCCGTGAAAACCGGACTAGTCTGCACTTTACCGGACTAGTCTGATATCTCTAGTATTTACTTTGTTGTTGAGTGTTACAGGAACCGAGAAAATTCAAAAAGGCCTATTCACCCCCCCCCCCCCTCTAGGCCTACATTCAGCTCCCACATAAGATTACAGCAGAAAAGGATGATCTAATACACTCGAAAAGATTACAAGTAATGCAAGAGTGTAAAGAGATCAAATCTCAAGAGCTCAATGACGCGTAGACAACGATATCCTAATCCCAAATCTGAATACTCAAAGAATTTCACTTTTGAGAAGTTTAGATGCGTGGGGAGATATGTTTTTGTGCTGTTGGGACAACTGGCGGCGCTAGGGTTTAAGTTCTTTACAATAGCATGTGAGAGTTGTGTTTGTGGCGTTGCGGATCTCCTATTTATAGTGTTTCTGAAAATATTATCGTTAGGGATCCCGACGGCCGGACTAGTCTGCTATGGGGATCGGACTTGTCCGGTGTGCTGTGTGAAATCTGAGTGGAATGTGCAACACACTAAAAACCCTAATTAGTGTGAGGTATACCGGACTAGTCCGCTAGGTGTCCGTACATGTCCAGTACCCCGTGTATTGGAACATCAGAAAGTTGCTTGGACTAGTCCGGTCCATGAAGGGACTTGTCCAGTGCATAGTGTTATGAAACAACAGAGAGTTTTTTGGACTAGTTTGATCCATGAACGGACTTGTCCGGTGTGTAGTGTTATGGAGCATCAGAAAGTTTAATGGACTAGTCCGGTCCATGAACGGACTAGTCTGGTGCATTGTGAAGTGATGCTAAAGAAAGTTGAACAGACTAGCCCGGTTTGTGAACGGACTAGTCCGGTGCACTGTGAAGTGAGACATCAGAGAGTTGAACGGGCTAGTCAGGTTGTAAACTGACTAGTCCGGTGCTCATGAATTATTAAGGTTGATTTTATGCCCTTACCCCTACGCAAAGACTTGATCTCTTGGGATGTGTCTATCACACATATCGTATACAATTAAATCTACTTTGCACTTCATTCAACAATTGGGCTTTTCTTTTATTAAATCACTTCATTTTTCACTTTTTGAGTGCACCAAACTATCTCATCTGAGTTGACCTGCATTCATCTCAACAAGTTCATTAGGATCTCATTCGCTTGTCATCAATCGTCCAAAACCCACAAGGGAATGCCTAGATGCACTTTCAATCTCCCCCTTTTTGGTGATTGATGTCAACCAATTGAGATTTCACAATTAAGAGTAAAAATTGATTTTCATAAAGTGTGCATATATGAGAGTGACAAATGAGTAATAAAAACTTCTCACATATATGCACTCTTTATGGTGGGGTTCCTATAACGTGAGTGTGATCAATTTATGTGATGAGCAAAAGATAAGAACATAAAAATTATAGCAGCAACCATCACACTAATATTAAACTAAGCATCACACATTAAGTAAAGAAGGCACATCCAAAAGATATTGCAATAATTTGAAATTAAGATACATGTCCTCGATCACAAGTCCTTAAGGCTACAAAATAAGCTACTATTCTCAATCTCTCCCCCTTTGGTATCAAGGCACCAAAAAGGGAAAAATTGAGTGGAATCACTCATCGCCACTACCTTCCTCACTCTCGATCCTTTCTTCATCTTCATCTTCATCTTCATTTCCTTGTGCTTGCTGAGGAGGAGGAGCAGAGACATCTGCTAGTCCAAATGATGCCAGTTCTTGATCCGAGAGGGGTGCCATCTCAGTGATATCCTCTTCAGAATCCTCTGAAATCTAAGGTGATCCCACTGGCTCAATCTCTAGCTTCTCACAAATAGCTTTGATGTTGGCCTTCATGTATCTTTGATGTCTCTTCCTGGTCAAACTCTCCTTGTTCTGCTTAATTTCCACTTTGCAACGGGATGCAAATATGGAGGAAAGCATTTTAGCACACCACTAGAGGACTCTCTAGAGGGTGGAGGAGCAGGAGTAGCAGCTGGAGTCCTTGAACCTTCATGAGCCTGCTTAGATCTCTGTTCCATTGCAGGAGAAGTAGGAGCAGAGAGAACAGTGTAGACTGTAGGCTTCTGGGGCTTAGGGCCTATGTGAGGAACATCTTTGACAAACTCAAGTCTTGTCACCTTCTCAATCATGTACATAATATAAGGTGCATAGCCATAGGACCTGTTTGGAGTATTGGAGTTGTTCACAATGTCATTGTAGATGTATTCTAAGACATTGAAAGTCCTTCTCTTGCTTATCACTTTCATCAAGGTCCTTAGAGTCCCTTGAATGGTTCCTGCATCTCCTTCGTTTGGATCTATGGTCTTACTTAGAATTCTATTCAGGACTGCATAGAATGGCTTAAAATATTTGGTCGTTGGAGCTTTGTCAGGTATTCTTGTGTCGTAGAGGAATTCCAGCTCATCCTTCTCCAAAGGCTTTATATTGTGAATTGTGAGGTCATTGTACAAGGAATTCTCAAGATGGAGGATCCATGCAAACTCTTCATAGGTGACACTATACATGGATCCATGTGTCATCCAAACCATCTTGTCCCCATCATCACGGGCGAAGTAGAGAGTACAGTAGAATTGGGTAATGACCTCATTGTTCCAATTATATCAGAATGATAGAAGATCCTTCAAACAATGTCTCTCCAATGCCTTTATGACCTTTTGAGATGCTTGGCACTTATGGGATTTGAGTTAGGTGACATTGACCTACTGAATTTCAATCACGGGGTTCCGCTTCTTCATGTAAACATGCTCATAATAGTCAGCATGAAAGTTGCTGCAGAACCTTGGATCAGTTGACCGCTTAGGCTGCTCATCGACTTCAATCTTCCGGTATCTCTTAGCCAGTTCACTTCCCTTTCCAGTGAAATCATCATCTGAAGGTTGCCTGCTGTGGTGAATTGGGGCCTTCATCTTCAACGGACCAATAGGAACACTAGCCAGTCCTTTGCCCTTGTTAATGTTTCTCCTAGGTACCGTTGAGCTAGCACCAGCAACATCCTTGCTTTGAGCATTTCTTCACTACCACTCTCCTCTTCTTAGGAAGATCATTGTCGGGAGGAGAGGAGTGAGCATTGTGATCATGCCTCTTCTTCATGACTCTCTCTTTGGCTTTTTGTACACTTGCACGATAACGCTCGACTTCGTAATCAAATGAAATTTCCTCGAAAGTTGACGACATTATGCCTGACACGGGATTTCAAGGATCAATGAGAATTGATTGTAGTCTTTGTGGAAATAAGAATTTAGATGTTCAAATATTCAGGGTACCGGACTTGTCTGTTTTCAGAGTGCGGACTTGTCTGGAGGACCGGACTTGTTCGTAGTAGAACACCGGACTAGTCCGGACTGACGTATGAACCCTAACTTCCCAATTTTAGCAAATCTAGCTCGAATTTATGCACAACGAGTAGGAATACAGTAGGGATACATCTAGAAAGGTAATGTATGCCGTAGAAATCAAGAAAAATAAGAAAGATTGGAGGAAAGGTGAGAACTAGGATTAAGAAAGAGTTTTACCGAAAAAAAAACGATTCAAAGAGGAGACATGGAGTGAGGTCCGGATTAGTCTCGAGTTTGAAGCTTCGCGTTGAGGAGAAGATTTCCTGTGGAGAAATCTTCAATTTTGGTGTCTAAATGCAAAAATCGCCTTGGGAGCTCAAGCTTGAGGAGAGAGAGAGCAAATGCGATTGTGAGAGGTGGAGGAAGAAGTCCTGGCAGGGGGCTAGGGTTAAGCCTGATAAATACAGACTAGTTCGGTGTAGGACCGGACGAGTCCAGTATGCCGGACCAGGGCCGCACTAGTCTGCACCATCGGACTAGTCCGGGTCAGCTGGACAGATCAGAACTACATACCAAGGTAATTTGGGAGTTTGATCTAATAGTGATCTAAAGGACAAAATTTCACAAATAATCTTTATGAATATGACCAGTAAGCAATCAACAGTCATACAATGGCCATAATTCACCAAGATTCACTAATTTAAATAGTTTTGAAGAGAAAATTGAGATAAGGGGCACATTTTTGCAAAAATTAGTAAATTTTAAAATCACAACCAGGTATGCAGTGTTTCAAGTCACATTTCTAGAGTCAAGTATATTTAGTTCATTTATTAGCTCACAAGATCTCTTTTCATCTAATGGCTTGGTAAAAATGTCTACAAGTTGTTTTTCAGTCCTAACATGTATGATTACTATATCACCTGTTAATGAATGATCTCTTAAGAAGTGGTGACGAATGTCTATGTTCTTAGTTCTTGAGTGTTATACTGGGATGTGTGCAATTTTTATGGCACTTTTATTATCACATAGGAGTGGAATATGGTTCACATTGTAACCATAACCCCTTAGAGTTTGTCGCATCCAAAGTAGTTGTGAGCAACAACAACCGGCTGCAACATACTCCACTTTGGCTGTGAAAAGAGCAACGAAGTTTTGCTTTTTAGACGACCATTAAACTAGGGATCTGCCAAGAAATTGGCAAGTTCCTGCGTGCTCTTTCTATCAACTTTGCATCCTGCATAGTTGGCATCGGAATATCCTATTAAGTTAAACTTGGATCCTTTGGGATACCAAAGGCCCAAGTTAGGTGCGTGCACAAGGTATCTTAAAATTCTTTTTACGGCTATTAAATGGCACCTTTTAGGTGCGGCTTGAAACCTTGCACACATACAAACACTAAGTATGATATCTGGCCTGGATGCACATAAATAAATTAATGAACCAATCATAGACCGATATACCTTTTGATCCACATTTAGACCATCTTCGTTGAGATCGACATGTCCATTAGTTGCCATAGGTGTCTTGATGGGCTTGGCTTTGTCCATATTGAACATTTTGAGGATGTCCTGCGTGTACTTGGTTTGGCTTATGAAGGTGTGTTCTCTTAATTACTTCACTTGGAATCCCAAGAAGAACTTTAATTCGCCCATCATCGACATCTCGAATCTGTCTGTCATAATTTTGCTAAATTCTTCACAAAAAGATTTATTAGTAGAACCAAAAATGATATCGTCAACATAAATTTGGCATACAAGTAGATGATCATCAAAATGTTTTGAAAACAAAGTATAATCAGGTTTTCCAATTTTAAAACCATTTTGAGTTAGAAAATCTCTAAGGCACTCATACCAATCTCGAGGAGCTTGTTTGAGGCCATAGAGGGCCTTACACAGTTTATAAACATGGTTGGGGTACTCTTGATCTGCAAATCTTAGTGGCTGATCCACATACACTTCCTCCTTAATGGGACCATTGAGGAAAGCACTTTTGAAGTCTATTTGATACAGCTTAAAATTATGGTGAGTAGCATATGCTAATAAAATACAAGTGGACTCAAGTCTAGCTACGGGAGCAAAATTTTTGTCGAAGTCCAAACCTTTGACTTGTGAGTAACGTTTAGCCACAAGTCATGCCTTATTTCTCGTTACCACTCAATGTTCATCTTGCTTGTTCAAAAGACACATTTGGTTACTCCAATGTTTGTCTTCGGTCTTTCTTCAAGCTCCCATAATTCATTTGTCTTGAAGTTGTTCAGCTCCTCTTGGATTACAATCACCCAATCCGGATCCTTTAGTGCTTCCTCTACCCTATATGGTTCTAGAAAAGAGACAAAAGAGTAATATTCACATAAATTAGCTATGTGAGATCTAGTGGTCACTCCCTTAGCAATGTCTCCAATGATGTTGTTGATGGGATGATGTCTTTGTATACTCTGATGTACTCTTGGGTGAGGGACTTGTGAAGTTGCTTGCATTTCATTTTTTTCATTGTCAATGTCTCCCCCTAGATCATTGTTTCCATGATTATATTGATCTTCTTGATGTTCCTGATCTTGATCTTGTGCATGAGCTCCCCCTTGATCATTGCTTTCCTGTCAAGGTTCATCTTGAGCACTTGAGTCTTGTGGTTGCTCTTGAGGTCGAATATCACCAAGTGTCATCATCCTTAATGCTTGGCATGGGGCTTCTTCTTGATCTAGCACACACTTATCAACTTGCTCCACTTGGGAGCCATTAGTTTCATCGAACACTACGTCACGTGCTACTTCAACAATGCCAGAGACTTGGTCAAAGACACGATAGGCGTAGGCGTTCGAATCATAACCAAGCAAGAAACCTTCATCAGATTTTGAAGCGAACTTCAAAGTCCTTGGTTTCTTGTTCAAGATAAAACATTTAGTTCCAAAAACTCTAAAATATGAAACATTTGGCATGTTGCCGGTGAGAAGATCATATGGCATTTTCTTCAGAAGTCGGTGAAGACATGGCCGCTTTGTGGCGTGACGAGCAATGTTCACCGCATTAGCCCAAAACCGGTCCGAAGTCCTGTATTCGTCCAGCATCGTCCTCACCATTTCAATTAGCATCCTGTTTTTCCTTTCAACCACCCCATTTTGTTGAGGGGGGTAGGGCGCCCAAAATTCATGCTTTATTCCTTCTTCATCTAGGTACTCCTCAACTTGTGTATTCTTGAACTATGTTCCGTTGTCACTTCTAATGTTCTTCACGATTGATGAGAATTCATTTTGCGCCCTTTTCAGAAATTTCTTGAGGATTTCCTGAGTTTCTAATTTATCATACAAGAAAAACACCCAGGTAAATCTAGAAAAATAATCAACAATAACCAATCTGTATTTGTTACCGCCGATCCCTATATAAGCAATTGGACCTAAGAGGTCCACGTGAAGAAGTTCTGGCGGTCTTGAGGTAGTCATCATGTTCTTGGTGAGGTGTGGTGCTCCAACTTATTTTCCCGCCTAGCATGCGCTGCACAGCCTGTCTTTCTGAATAACAACATCTTTTAAACCTCGGATGTGACCACCTTTTAGAAGTTTCTGCAGATTTCTCATGCCAACATGGGCTAGCCGTCTATACCACAACCATCCCATGTTAGTTTTTGCAACCAAGCAAGTGTTTAGTTTAGCTTTATCTTTGTTGAAGTCAACAATATAAAGATTTCCCTTCAACATTCTCTTAAATGCAATCGCGCCATCGCTTCTTCTAAAAACTATCACACCCTCATTAGTGAATAAACAATTATAACCTTTGTCACACAACTGAGATATGAACAAAAGATTATAATCTAGAGAATCAACATGTAAAACAGTTTATAGATTATGTGGAGAAGAAATTTAAATTTTACCGCTACCAAGGACCTTTCCTTAGCGGTTGTCTCCAAAGTATATTCCTTCACTTGGATCCGCGTTGCGCTCATACCCCACGAACATACTCCTCTCCGGTCATGTAACTAGTGCATCCATTGTCCAGCTTCCATTTTGATCCACTCGAGGAGTAGGCCTGCAAAATAGAGTCACTTCTTGGTTTTAGGTACCCAAGCTTGCTTGGGTCCTCGCAGGTTAGTCACAAGAGTCTTGGGAACCCACAAACAAGTTTTTGAGTTCTTGTGGCGTGGCCCCGCATATTTAGCAAAGATATGTCCAGATTTATGTTTCAGAAGTACATAGGAAGCATCAAGAGTACGGAATAGTATTTGCAATTCAAATTCATTTGATGTTTCCTTAACAAAATTCATTTGCTTCTTAACTTGAACATTAGTGGAAATGTGTTTATTTTTAGTAAACCCAAGACCATATTTGATGTTAGGAGGTCTAGTGACCGTATATGCACTGCATGCATATTTAATCTTTTCCTTGTCAAAGATGCGACTTTGGGATGGATGTTTAGCGTGTGAAACAGAAGAATCATGTTTAATAATATTTTTCTTATTAGAGCATGTGCAAGTTATAGTTGTTGTCGAATTTACACCTTTAGAAGGTGAGCTTTTGGAGGAGGAGGAGTCACTTTGCTTGAGTGACTCAACTTGCACTTCGAGGATTCTAAGTGCATCTAGGATATCCCTTGTGGGTTTTGGCTAATTGATGACGAACATATGAGATCCTAATGAAACTATTGAGATGATTGCAGGACAAACAAAGTGAAACAGCTCGGTGCACATAAAAAGGTGAAAAATGGAGTGGTGTCCAAAGAGGAATACTTTGATGGAACTTGGAAGAACAAATTAGATTTTAAATGTATAGGGAGTGTATGAAAGACACACATCCCAAGAGCTCACGACCTTGCGCAGGGGTAAGGGTTTTAAAATTAACCTAACATCTCACAGTGCATCGGACTAGTCCGTTTTCCAACTGGACTAGTCTGCCTGACTTTCTGGAGTCTGTTTTCACATAGGGCCGGACTAGTTCGTTTTCCAACCGGACTAGTCCGCCAGACTTTCTGGAGTCTGCTTTCACATAGGGCCGGACTAGTCCGTTTTCCAACCGGACTAGTCCGCCAGACTTTCTGGAGTCTGCTTTCACATAGGGCCGGACTAGTCCGTTTTCCAACCGGATGAGTCCGCCAGACTTTCTAGAGTCCATCTTCACATAGGGCCAGACAAGTCCCTTTTCCATCCAGACTAGTCCGCCAAACTTTCTGGACATTGAATTGCACTGTGACCAGACAAGTCCGAACTTGCACCAGACTAGTCTAGTATTAGGGTTTTACAACGGTAGCTTTTTGTGAACCCTATAAAAAGAGGATACACGACTTTCCTATGATCAACACACGTCAAATACTGCTGAAAATACAAACCCTAGCGTCGCCACCTTGTTCCAAGAGCCCAAAACACATCTCCCCACACATCTAAAGTGCAAAAATAGTAAAATCAATTGAACACTTGTGCTAGCTTCGTTCTCCTTACCATAAAGTCTATTTATTATTGGATCCGACCTGTGAGAAACCAATCGGAGTTCCTACATTGGTATTACTAGTTGAGCCTATATGAGCGATTCGGGATTGGGAGATCGTCGTTCCTTCGTTGCAAGCTCTTGGGGTTTGATCTTTCTACACTCATACTCTGCATTGTAATACTTTCAAGTGTATTTGATCGCTTCTCTCGTTGTAATTCTCGTGGGAGCCCTCAACGTGTGAGGTTGCCCCACAAACTCGGTGATTACCCATGCTAGTGGAATCAAGTCGGCCTGTGTGGTGACTTGAAGAGGAAAAGGGTTGGAGACCCGGCTCTTTGTGAGCTTCCTCAACGAGGACGTAGATCTCGTGGTGAGATCGAACCTCGGTAAAAATTTGTGTCTCTTGTGCCTTATTTCTTTTACATTATGTTCACTAGATCACTTGATTACTAAACATCAATTTAAGTTGCTTATAAGTTTCCACGTGCATTCATACAATAATCATAAACCAAAGTATCTGTTGTTCTCATTTCCGCTGCTAAAAAATCTAGTTTCCCAAACAACACTTAATCAATTCACATTTTTCAGCACACCGGACTTGTCCGCCCACACAACCGGACTAGTCCGGTCAAACAAGTTTTTGACTACTCTATTAAGTGTGCAGGAAATTTTAAAGGCATATTCACCCCCCTCTAGGCCACATTCAATTGGTATCAAAGCTTGGTTCTCCGTCAACGAGACTCACATCTCGGAGAGATCAATGGCCGCTAAGAAAAACAATGATATCCCGAAGACGAACATCAATGAGGAAGAACAAGAAGCTAAAGCCTTCGAGGTGCTGAAAGAAAGCCCACATGATGATGAAGAAGTGCGACAGCTAAAGGCACTCCTGAGAAAGAAGTTGCTGGCACAAAAAGGAAAAGAAGAAGAGAAGATGAGCTGCAGTGGTCATCAAGACTACTCCCGATATCCTTACAACTACAACCGTCTCAATTCAAACAATCACTATCTCTCTATTCCCATGGGAAAGCCTCCACAGTTTGATGGAAGTGACTACAACATGTGGAAGTACAACATGAAAATGCATCTAATATCTCTGAATCCTAGTCTGTGGCACATTGTTTGCACAGGCATAGATATCCCGGACACGGATGAGGAACTCACTCCAGAACAAGAACAAGAAATTAACATAAATGCACAAGCCTTCGCGGTGATCACATCATCACTAAGCAGAGAGGAATTCACCAAGATCGATTTATTAGAAAGTGCAAAAGAAATCTGGGATACACTTAAGACAGCTCACGAAGGAAATAGGTTAGTTCGTGAAGCTAAAATTGAGATGCTTGAAGGAGAGTTGGGGAGATTTGCTATTGAAGAAGGCGAATCACCTCAAGACATGTACAACCGGATGAAGGCACTCATCAACAAAATTCGTGCCTATGGAAGTAAGAAATGGACGGATCACAAGATGGTCAAAAGAATGATTAGAGCCTTCATGCCAAGAAATGTCACACTTTGCTCAATGATTAGAGAAAGCCCTGGTTTTCACAAAATGACTCCCGATGAGTTATTGGGGAAGATCATAAATCATGAAATGATGGAGAAAGAGGCTCAATACGTCAAAGACTTAGCCGAAATCACCTCTTCCAAAAGGAAATAAGTTGCTCTCAAAGCAACATGTAGACCCAAACTCAAAGAAACTCGTGAAGACCAAGACAACGGAGATACAAGCGACGAGAGCGCCGATCTTGATGATGAAAAAATTGTACTCTTTATCAAGAAGTTCAAGCGCATGATGAAAAGAAGACACGGCAACAATTCAAAAGAAGGCAAAAGCAAGGATAAAGGGAAATCCAAGGCTCGACGCACTTGCTACAACTGCGGAGAGTATGGTCACTTCATGGTGGACTGCCCTTATGAAGAAAACAAAAAGAAGAAGGAAACAAGACCTCAAGAAAAGAAAAATTTCAGAAAAAAGAAGACAAGCCCATCAAGATCACATTGGCAAGGAGTGGGACTCAAACGACGAGTCCTCCTCCGATGAAGAAGAAGAGATGGCCACTATCGTAGTCAAGAAACCCACGATGAGAGCCACACTCTTCCCAAACATGGGAGGACAGGATATGAACAACCACACTTGCCTTATGGCTAAGGAAGGTGAATGTGGCCTAGAGGGGGGTGAATAGGCCTTTAAAATTTCCTGCACACTTAATAGAGTCGTCAAAAACTTGATTGACCGAACTAGTCCGGGTGTGTGGGCGGACTAGTCCGGTGTGCTGAAAAATGTAAATTGATTAAGTATTGTTTGGGAAACTAGATTCTTTTAGCAATAGAAATGAGAACAACGGATACTTTGGTTTACTATTATTGTATGAATGCACGTGGAAACTTATAAGCAACTTAATTGATGTTTAGTAATCAAGTGATCTAGTGAACAAAATGTAAAAGAAATAAGGCACAAGAGATGTGAATTTTTACCGAGGTTCGATCTCACCATGAGATCTACGTCCTCGTTGAGGAAGCTCACACAGAGTCGGGTCTCCAACCCTTTCCCTCTTCAAGTCACCACACAGGCCAACTTGATTCCACTAGCACGGGTAATCACTGAGTTTATGGGGCAACCTCACACGTTGAGGGCTCCCACGAGAATTACAATGAAAGAGACGATCAAATACACTTGAAAGTATTACAATGTAGAGTATGAGTGTAGAAAGATCAAACCCCAAGAGCTCGCAACAAAGGAACGACGATCTCCCAATCCTGAATCCAAGTGTTCAAATTATTTGACTCGTTTTGCACCTTAGATGTGTGGGGAGATGTGTTTGGGACTCTTGGGACAAAGTGGCGGCGCTAGGGTTTGTATTTTCAGCAGTATTCGACGTGTGTCCTGTGGAAGGCCATGGATTCTCTATTTGTAGGGTTTCCAAAAAGTTACTGTTGAAAAACCCTAATACCGGACTAGTTCGGTGCAAGTCTGAACATGTCTGGTCACAGTGTAACTCGAAGTCCAGAAAGTCTGGTGGACTACTCTGGTTGGAAAACAGACTAGTCCGACCTTTTGTGAAAACAGACTCCAGAAAGTTCGGCGGACTAGTCCGGTGGACACACGGACAAGTCCGGTCTCCAGAGATGGGAGCTTCCAGAAAGTCTGGCGGATTAGTCTGGTCCATGATCGGACTAGTCCAGTGCTGTGTGAAGGTGGACTCCAGAAAGTTTGGCGGACTAGTCCGGTCCATGATCGGACTAGTCCGGTGCACTGTGAAAGTTAGGTTAATTTTAAAACCCTTACCCCTGCGCAAAGTCATGAGCTCTTGGAGTGTGTCTTCCATACACACCCTATACATTTAAAATCTAATTTGTTCTTCCAAAATCCATCAAAGTATTCTTCTTTGAACACCACTCCATATTTCACCTTTTTGTGTGCATCGAGCTGTTTCATTTTGTTTGTCCTGCAACCATCTCAATAGTTTCGTTAGGATCTCATATGTTCGCCATCAATTAGTCAAAACCCACAAGGGATATCCTAGATGCACTTACAATCTCCCCCATTTTTGTGATTGATGACAACTATTTGAGATGACACAATTGAGAATAAAACTTTGATTTTCATAAGGTGTGCACATATGAGAATAACAATTAATTCACAAAAGGCTTCTGACGTATGCACACACCTTATGGTGGGGTGCCTAACAGGTGTGTGATCAACAAAATGTGAGGAACCAAAGATAAACAGTAATGTACGTAGAAGTAAACATTAGAGCAACAATAAGCATCACACATAGGAAAATAAATAGTGCATTACAAAGTTTTAAAAATAGGTACATGTCCTTGATCACAAAAGCATAATAACTACTACTAGAGATAGTCTCAAACTAGTCTCAATCTCTCCCCCTTTGGCATCAAGGCACTAAAAAGGGAAAAATCAAGGGGAATCACTCATCATCGCTGCTCTCTCCTTCGGTTTCAGTCCTATCTTCATCCTTATCATCGTTGTCATTCACCGGGGCAGGATCTTCCTCAGAGTCCTCGAAGGCGGGCAGTGATCCAACCGTCTCAACCTCGAGCTTGTCATAGGTAGCTTTGATGTTGGCATTTACATATTGTTGATGTTTCTTCCTTGTCACTTTCTCTCTACGCTGCCTGTCTTCGATCTTGCGGCGGCAGGAAACAATGGAGGAGAGCATTTTGAGGATGCCACCGGAGGGTTCATGGACAAGAGAAGAGCCAGGAGGAGCAACTGCATCATGCGATTGTTTAGACCTCCTCTCTGTTGCGGGGGAGGAAGGAGCAGTTGGAGCTGAGGGAAGAGTGTACTCAATAGGCTTTTGTGGCTTCAACCCCGTATGGTGAACATCCTTGACAAACTCAAGTCTGGTCACTTTCTCAATCATGTACATGATGTACGGGGCATACCTGCAAGATCTACTGGGAGTGATTGAGATGTTCACAATGTCATTGTAGATGTACTCAAAGACATTGAACAGTCTCCTTCCACCAATGACGTTCATTAGGGTCCTCAAGGTTCCTTGGATAGTCCCCGCATCTCCATCTTTCGGGGCTATTGTCTTCCTCAAGATTCTGTTGAGGACCACAAAGAAGGGCTTCAGGTATTTTATGGTGGGAGGGACATAGGTCATCCTTGTGTCATAGAGGAACTTAAGCTCATCCTTCTCCAAGGGTTTCCGATTGTGGATGACAAGATCATGATCCAGAGTGTGTTCAAGGTGAAGGATCCTTGCAAATTCATCATAAGTGACACTATACTTGGAACCATGAGTCATCCAAGTAAGACTGTCTCCATCACCACGATCAAAGTAGAGGGTAGAGTAAAATTGGTTATGACCTCATTGTTCCAGTCATACTCAAAAGCGAGCAGATCCTTCAAACTGTGCCTCTCCAAGGCCTCAACCTCCTCACAAAAAGAAGGATACCTATTCGACTGCAGGTACCCCACATTCACCCATTGGCTCTCCACTACGGGATTCTTCATTTTCATGTACACGTGCTCGTAGTAGTCGACATGGAAGTTGCTCCAGAATCTTGGGTCTGAACATTGTTTAAGCTGATTATACACATCAATCTTCCTGATGTTATCAGCTAGCTCACCCCCTTTCCCAGTGTAATCCTCACCAGAAGGCTGCCTGTTGCGGTGACTGGGGTTTTTCATCTTCGAAGGCCCAATGGGACCACTAGCAAGTCCCTTCCCTTTATTGAGAACCCTTCTTGGCCCTGATGAGCTCTCAGCAGCTTTTCCTTGAGCCTTTTTGACAACAACCTTCCTCTTCCTAGGCTGATTGTCGTCGGAGGGTGGAGAGTGGACATTGACATCATGTCTTTTCTTCATGTATCTCTCCTTGGCTCCCCTCGCTCTTTCACGTTGAACTTCTACATCAATGTGGAAAGAGCTGTCATCTGAGCCGGAAGACATCGTGCCTGATAAGGAGTTCATGGATTAGATAAGAATTAACCAAGGATTGAAGGAATTGTAGGGATTCAGATGTCAAAGACCATACTTGTCCGGTTTTAGAGTGCGGACTTGTCCGGTGTACCAGACTTGTCCGCACCTGAGAGCTGGACTAGTCCGGCCTAGCATAAGAACCCTAACAAATCCTTTGAATCAAAACTCCTATCTAGAGATACAAAAGGGTAGGGAAGTGGTAGGAATACATCTCTGAAGCTAATGTACAACCTTGGAATCAAGTGAAATGAGCTAGAACGAGAAAAGTGGAGAGTTTGGTTTTATGGTGAAATTTATCGAGATTTGAAGATTCGCATTGAAGGAGCAAGAATCTGTCCGGATGAGTCCGGAGAGGAGGATCAACTTGTCGAGGAGAGGATTTCCCACGGAGACAACTTAGTTTTTGAGGGCTCAACTCGAATACCTCTTTGGGGGCTAGGGTTTAGGAGAGAAGAGGAGAGGTGAGGGGGACTAAGTGGAGGGAGGTTTAAAATTTTGATTTGGGCCGGCCAACCACTTATATACGCGGCCGACCGGACTAGTCCGGTCAAGGAGGTGGACTAGTTCGGTGCCCCTGGAAAACCTAAGTATTTTGACTGCTCGGACTAGTTCGGTGGAAAATCGGACAAGTCCGGTTTCAACAGAATGATACATAGAGAGATGATTAATAGTGATCCAAGGACAATAGTTTTGCAAATAATCTTGGTAATTATGACCATAGGTAATTAACAATAAAAGTGGTCATAAACTGCAATATTTCTTCATTAAAATAGTTTTGTTAGAAGAAAAAGAGGTGAGGAGCAGTTTTAACAATAAAATGTGACATTTGAAGTTTCAACCAGGTATGCAACGTTTCAAGCCACATTTCAAGAGTCAAGAATATTAAGTTCATTCCTAAGCTCACAAAACCTTTTCTCATCTAATGGTTTGGTGAAAATATCCACAAGTTGTTTTTCAGTCCTAACATGTGAAATAGCAATGTCACCTTTTAACGAATGATCTCTAAGAAAGTGATGATGGATATCTATGTGCTTAGTTCTTGAGTGCCCTACGGGGTCGTGTGCAATTTTTATAGCAATTTCATTATCACATAGAAGCGGGATATGGCTTAAATTGTAGCCGTAGTCCCTAAGAGTCTGACGCATCCAAAGTAGTTGTACGCAACAGCTACCGGCTGCAACATACTCTGCTTCCGCTGTGGAAAGAGCAATGGAGTTTTGCTTTTTAGATGACCAAGAAACTAGGGATCTACCAAAAAATTGATAAGTCTCTGACGTGCTCTTTCTATCGACTTTGCATCCTGCATAGTCGGCGTCGGAATACCCTATCAAGTTAAACTTGGATCCTTTGGGATACCAAAGTCCCAAGTTGGGTGTGTTCACAAGGTATCTTAGGATTCTTTTTACAGCAATTAAGCGACACTCTTTAGGTGCGGCATGAAACCTTGCACACAAGCAAACACTAAGCATAATGTCTGGCCTAGATGCACATAAATAAAGTAAGGAGCCGATCATGGACCGATATACCTTCTGGTCCACATTTGGACCGTCTTCATTGAGGTCGAGATGTCCGTTAATGGCCATGGGTGTCTTGATGGGCTTGGCTTTGTCCATATTGAATTTCTTGAGAATGTCCTGTGTATATTTGGTTTGGCTTATAAATGTACCTTCTCTTAGTTGCTTCACTTAGAATCCCAAGAAGAACTTCAGTTCGCCCATCATTGACATCTCAAACCTATCTGTCATAATTTTGCTAAATTCTTCACAGAAAGACTTAGTAGTAGATCCAAAGATAATGTCATCAACATAAATTTGACATACGAATAGATGATCATCACAATGTTTAGTGAAGAGTGTATAGTCAGCTTTACCAATTTTGAATCCATTTTGAGTCAGAAAATCTCTAAGGCACTCATACCAAGCTCGAGGAGCTTGCTCGAGGCCATAGAGAGCCTTACGCAGTTTGTAGACATGGTTGGGATACCTTTGGTCTTCGAACCCTGGTGGCTGCTCTACATAAACTTCCTCCTTTATTGGGCCATTTAAGAAGGCGCTTTTGACGTCCATTTGATACAGCTTAAAATTATGGTGAGTAGCATATGCCAATAAAATACGAATGGATTCAAGTCTAGCTACAGGAGCGAAAGTTTCATAGAAGTCCGAACCTTCGACCTGAGAATAACCTTTGGCCACCAATCTCGCTTTATTTCTTGTTACTACTCCATGTTCATCTTGCTTGTTCTGAAATACCCATTTGGTTCCAACGATGTTCGCCTTTGGTCTCTCCACCAGCTCCTACACTTCATTTCTTTTGAAGTTGTTCAATTCCTCTTGTATTGCAATCACCCAGTCTGGATCTCTTAGGGCTTCTTCTACCCTGTATGGTTCCAGAAAAGACACAAAAGAATAGTATTCACAGAAATTTGCAACTCGAGATCTAGTAGTTACTCCCTTAGCAATATCTCCAATGATATTGTTGACAGGATGGTCTCTTTGCACGCTCTGATGTACTCTTGGGTGTGGAACTTGTGTAGTTGCTTGTTCTTCATTATCTTCATGTGCATTGTCTCCCCCTAGATCATTGCTCCCATGATTGTCTTGATCTTCTTGATCTTCCTCATCTTGATCTTGTGAAAGAGCTCCCCCTTGATCATTGCCTCCGTGTTGAAGTTCATCTTGTGCATTTGAGTCGAATGTTCGCTCTTGTGGTAAGATATCACCAAGTGCCATTTTCTTTAGTGCTTCATATGGAGCTTCCTCTTTATCTAGCACACACTTATCATCTTGCTCCACTTGTGAGCCGTTAGATTCATCGAACACCACGTCACGTGCTACTTCGACAAGGTCAGACACCTTGTTGAAGACACGATAGGCGTTAGGCATTCGATTCATATCCGAGCAAGAACCCTTCATCGGACTTCGAAGTGAACTTCGAGGCCCTCTGTTTCTTGTTCAGAATAAAACATTTGCAACCAAAGACTTTGAAATAAGAAACATTAGGCTTTTTGCCGGTAAGAATCTCATATGGAGTTTTCTTCAGTAGTCAGTGAAGGTACAGCCGATTTGTGGCATGACAAGCGGTGTTCACCGCTTCTGCCCAAAACCGATCTGATGTCTTGTATTCATCCAACATAGTTCTTGCCATTTTGATCAATGTTCTGTTCTTCCTTTAAGCCACTCCATTTTGTTGAGGGGTGTAGGGTGCCGAGAACTCATGCTTTATCCCTTCTTCATCGATATACTCATCAACTTGGAGGTTCTTGAATTCTATCCCGTTGTCACTTCTGATGTTCTTTATGGTTGATGAGAATTCGTTCTAAGCTCTTTTCAAGAACTTCTTGAGGATTCCCTGAGTTTCTGATTTATCATACAAGAAAAATATCCAGGTAAATCTTGAAAAATCATCAACAATTACTAAACCGTATTTGTTACCGCCGATGCTGATGTACGAAATTGGACCAAAGAGATCCATGTCGAGGAGTTCCAGCGGTCTTCCAGTAGTCATCACATTCTTGGCGGGGTGTGGTGCTCCGACTTGTTTTCCTGCTTGACAAGCGCTGCACGTCCTGTCTTTTTCAAAAACCACATCCTTAAGACCACGGATGTGACCACCTTTTAGAAAATTCTGCAGATTTCCCATCCCAACATGGGCTAGCCGTCTATGCCATAGCCATCCCATGTTGGTCTTAGCAACCAAGCAAGTGTTGAGTTTGGCTTTATCTTTGTTGAAGTCAACAAGATAAAGCTTTCCCTTCAACATTCCCTTGAATGCAATCGAGCCATCGCTTCTTATAAAAACGGTCACACCCTCATTAGTGAATAAACAGTTGTAACCTTTGTCACATAGTTGAGATATTGACAAAAGGTTATAATCTAGAGAGTCTACATGTAAAACATTAGATAAGGTGTGTTGAGAGGATATTTCAATGTTACCGCTACCAAGGAACTTTCCTTGGCTGTTGTCTCCAAAGTATATGCCTTCACTTGGATCCTTGTTATATTCGTACTCCACAAACATACCTCTCTCCCTGATCATGTGATTTGTTCATCCTCTATCTAGCACCCATTTAGATCCACCGGAGGAGTAAGCCTGCAAAAAGAATTATTCTTTGGTTTTAGGTAACCAAGCTTGCTTGGGTCCTCTCAGGTTAGTCACAAGAGTCTTGGGCACCCACACACAAGTTTTCAAGTTCTTGTGGCGTGGCCCTGTATATTTAGCAATGACTTTTCCATATTTGGCTTTCATAAGAACATAGGAAGCATCAAATGTACGAAACAATATTTGTAAATCAGATTCATGGGATTTTTCCTTAACAAAGACAATTCTATTCTTAGCATGATTAGGAGTAGACATGTGTTTGTTCCTGTCAAAACCAAGGCCATCTTTGACATTAGGAGGTCTAGTGACCATATATGCACTGCGTGCATATTTGATCTTCTCCTTATCAAAGATGCCGCTTGGAGAAGCATGCATATTATGAGAAGTTGAAGTATTAGAAATAACATTCTTCTTACTATAGCAAGTGCAAGTTTCGATTGTTGTCGAACTCATATCTTTGGAGGAAGAGCTCTTGGAGGAAGAAGAGTCACTTTGCTTGAGCGACTCAACTTGCACCTCAAGGATCTTGTTAACTTTTGACAAGTTAGCAAGTTCTTCCTTGATTGCAATATGTGAGTCCTTTACCTTTGAGTAAGTTTCCTTACTCAAGGCTAGCTCAACTTCAAGCGACTCGTTCTTCTCTCTTTCAAGCTCAAGAAGCTTTTCAACTTCTTGATATCTCTTCCTTTCACGGATGAGCATATCTTCTTGTCGGTTGACAAGTTCCTCCTTTTCAAAGATTTTGTTCGACAACATTTCCATTTTCTTTAAAGCAGTTTTACTTAATCCTCTAAACATTTCTTCATTATCACTAGAGCTATCAATGTCATCAATAGAGGAATTTAGCGTGGGAGGAGTAAGTCGAACCTCTTTCTTGCCTTCCTTAGCCATAAGGCAAGTGTGGTTGTTCATATCTCGTCCTCCCATGTTTTGGAAGAGTGTGGCTTTCATAGTAGGTTTCTTGACTGCGATAGTGGCTATCTCTTCTTCTTCATCGGAGGAAGACTCGTCGTTTGAGTCCCACTCCTTGCCAATGTGAGCTTGATGGGCTTGTCTTCTTTTTCTGAAATTTTTCTTTTCTTGAGGTCTTGTTTCCTTCTTCTTTTTGTTTTCTTCGTAAGGGCAGTCCACCATGAAGTGACCATACTCTCGGCAGTTGTAGCAAGTGCGTCGAGCCTTGGATTTTCCTTTATCCTTGCTTTTTCCTTCATTTGAATTGTTGCCTTGTCTTCCTTTCATCATGCGCTTGAACTTCTTGATAAAGAGTACCATTTCTTCATCATCAAGATCGGTACTCTCGTCGCTTGTATGCCCGTCGTCTTGGTCTTCACAAGTTTCTTTGAGTTTGGGTCTACACGTTGCTTTGAGAGCAACTTCTTTGTTTTTGGAAGAGGTGAGTTTGGCAAAGTCTTTGACGTATTGAGCCTCTTTCTCCATCATTTCATGATTTATGATCTTCCCCAATAACTCATCGGGAGTCATTTTGTGAAATCCGGGGCTTTCTCTAATCATTGAGCAAAGTGTGACATTCCTTGGCATGAATGCTCTAATCATCCTTTATCCACCTCGTGATCTGTCCATTTCTTACTTCCATAGGCACGAATTTTGTTGATGAGTGCTTTCATCCGATTGTACATGTCCTGAGGTGATTCGCCTTCCTCAATAGCAAATCTCCCCAACTCTCCTTCAAGCATCTCAATTTTAGCTTCACGAACTGACCTATTTCCTTCGTGAGCTGTCTTAAGTGTATCCCAGATTTCTTTTGCACTTTCTAATCCATCGATCTTGGTGAATTCCTCTCTGCTTAGTGATGATGGGATCACCGCGACGGCTTGTGCGTTTCTGTGAATCTCTTGTTCTTGTTCTGGAGTGAGTTCCTCATCCGTGTCCGGGATATCTATGCCTGTGCAAACAATGTGCCACGGACAAGGATTCAGAGATGTTAGATGCATTTTCATGTTGTACTTCCACATGGTGTAGTCACTTCTGTCAAACTGTTGAGGCTTTCACATAGGAATAGAGGGATCGTGATTATTTGAATTGAGAAGGTTGTAGTTGTAAGGATGTCGGAAGTAGTCGTGATGAATACTCCCCGTCGTCTTCTCTTCTTCTTTTCCTTTTTGTGCCAGCAGTTTCTTTCTCAAGAGTGTCTTTAGTTTTCGTACTTCTTCATCATCATGTGGGCTTTCTTTCAGCACATCGAAGGCTTTAGCTTCTTGTTCCTCCTCATTGATGTTCATCTTCTGGATATCGTTGTTCTTCTTAGAGGCCATTGATCTCTCCGAGATGTGAGTCTCGTTGGCGGAGAACCTTGCTTTGATAACAATTGAATGTGGCCTAGAGGGGGGGTGAATCGACCTTTAAAATTTCCTGCACACTTAGTAGAGTCGTCAAAAACTTGATTGACCGGACTAGTCTGGTTGTGTGGGCGGACTAGTCCGGTGTGCTGAAAAAATGTGAATGATTAAGTATTGTTTGGGAAACTAGATTCTTTTAGCAGCGGAAATGAGAACAACAGATACTTTGGTTTATGATTATTGTATGAATGCATGTGGAAACTTATAAGAAACTTAATTGATGTTTAGTAATCAAGTGATCTAGAGAACAAAATGTAAAAGAAATAAGGCACAAGAGACGCAAATTTTTACTGAGGTTCGATCTCACAACGAGATCTACGTCCTCGTTGAGGAAGCTCACACAGAGCCGGGTCTCCAACCCTCCCTCTTCAAGTCACCACACAGGCTGACTTGATTCCACTAGCACGGGTAATCATCGAGTTTGTGGGGTAACCTCACACGTTGAGGGCTCCCACAAGAATTACAATGGAAGAGACGATAAAATACACTTGAAAGTATTACAATGCAGAGTACGAGTCTAGAAAGATCAAACCGCAAAAGCTCGCAACGAAGGAACGACGATCTCCCAATCCTGAATCCAAGTGTTCACATTATTTGACTCGTTTTGCACCTTAGATGTGTGGGGAGATGTTTTTTGGGCTCTTGAGACAAAGTGGCAGCGCTAGGGTTTGTATTTTCAGCAGAATTCGATGTGTGTCCTGTGGAAGGCTGTAGATTCTCTATTTATAGGGTTTCCAAAAAGTTACCATTGAAAAACCCTAATACCAGACTAGTCCGATGCAAGTCCGGACTTGTCCAGTCACAGTGTAACTCGAAGTCTAGAAAGTCTGGCAGACTAGTCTGACCTTTTGTGAAAACAGACTCCAGAAAGTTCGGAGGACTAGTCTGGTGGACACACGGACTAGTCCGGTCTCCAAAGATGGGAGATTCTAGAAAGTATGGCAGACTAGTCCGGTCCATGACCGGACTAGTCCGGTGTTGTGTGAAGGTGGACTCCAAAAAGTTCGGCAGACTAGTCCAGTCCATGATCAGACTAGTCCGGTGCACTGTGAAAGTTAGGTTAATTTTAAAACCCTTACCCCTGCGCAAAGTCGTGAGCTCTTGGAGTGTGTCTTCCATACACACCCTATACATTTAAAATCTAATTTGTTCTTCCATAATCCATCAAAGTATTCTTCTTTGAACACCACTCCATTTTTCACCTTTTTGTGTGCATCGAGCTGTTTCATTTTGTTTGTCCTGCAACCATCTCAATAATTTCGTTGGGATCTCATATGTTTGTCATCAATTAGCCAAAACCCACAAGGGATATCCTAGATGCACTTACAGAAGGCAAGAAAAAGGTTCGACTTACTCCTCCTACGCTAAATTCCTCTATTGATGACTTTGATAGCTCTAGTGATAATGAAGAAATGTTTAGAGGATTAAGTAAAATTGCTTTATGGAAAATGGAAATGTTGTCGAACGAAATCTTTGAAAAGGAGGAACTTCTTAACTGACAAGAATATATGCTCATCCGTGAAAGGAAGATATATCAAGAAGTTGAAAAGCTTCTTGAGCTTGAAAGAGAGAAGAACGAGTCACTTGAGTTTGAGCTAGCCTTGAGTAATGAAACTTACTCAAAGCTAGAGGACTCGCATATTGCAATCAAGGAAGAACTTGCTAACTTGTCAAAAGTTAACAAGATCCTTGAGGTGCAAGTTGAGTCGCTCAAGCAAAGTGACTCCTCTTCCTCCAAGAGCTCTTCCTCCAAAGATATGAGTTCGACAACAATTGGAACCTGCACTTGCACTAGTAAGAAGAATGTTATTTCTAATACTTCAACTTCTCATAATATGCATCCTTCCACAAGCGGCATATTTGATAAGGAGAAGATCAAATATGCACGCAGTGCATATATGGTCACTAGACCTCCTAATGTCAAAAATGGTCTTGGTTTTGACAGTAACAAACACATGTCTACTCCTAATCATGCTAAGAATAGAATCACTTTTGTTAAGGAGAAATCCCATGAATCTAATTTACAAATACTGTTTCGTACATTTGATGCTTCCTATGTTCTAATGAAAAACAAATATGGAAAAGTCATTGCTAAATATACAGGGCCACGCCACAAGAACTTGAAAACTTGTGTGTGGGTGCCCAAGACTCTTGTGACTAACTTGAGAGGACCCAAGCAAGCTTGGGTACCTAAAACCAAGGAATAATTCTGTTTTGCAGGCTTACTCCTCCGGTGGATCTAAATGGGTGCTGGATAGCGGATGCACAAATCACATGACCGGAGAAAGAGGTATGTTTGTGGAGTACGAGTACAACAAGGATCCAGGTGAAGGCATATACTTTGGAGAAAACAGCCAAGGAAAGGTCCTTGGTAGTGGTAACATTGAAATATCCTCTCAACACACCTTATCTAATGTTTTACATGTAGACTTTCTAGATTATAATATTTTGTCAATATCTCAACTATGCGACAAAGGTTACAACTGTTTATTCACTAATGAGGGTGTGACCATTTTTAGAAGAAGCGATGGCTCGATTGCATTCAAGGGAATGTTGAAGGGAAAGCTTTATCTTTTATCTTGTTGACTTCAACAAAGATAAAGCCGAACTCAACACTTGCTTGGTTGCTAAGACCAACATGGGATGGCTGTGGCATAGACGGCTAGCCCATGTTGGGATGAGAAATCAGCAGAAACTTCTAAAATGTGGTCACGTCCGTGGTCTTAAGGATGTGGTTTTTGAAAAAGACAGGATGTGCAACGCTTGTCAAGCAGGAAAACAAGTCGGAACACCACACCCCGCCAAGAATGTGATGACTACTGCAAAACCACTAGAACTTCTCCACATGGATCTCTTTGGTCCAATTGCGTACATCAGCATCGGCGGTAACAAATACGGTTTAGTAATTGTTGACGATTTTTCAAGATTTACCTAGGTATTTTTCTTGTATGATAAATCAGAAACTCAGGGAATCCTCAAGAAGTTCTTGAAAAGAGCTCAGAACGAATTCTCATCAACCATAAAGAATATCAAAAGTGACAACGGAACAGAATTCAAGAACACCCAAGTTGAAGAGTATCTCGATGAAGAAGGGATAAAGCATGAGTTCTCGGCACCCTACTCCCCTCAACAAAACGGAGTGGGCGAAAGGAAGAACAGAACATTGATCGATATGGCCAGAACTATGTTGGATGAATACAAGATGTCAGATCGATTTTGGGCAGAAGCGGTGACAAACGCTTGTCATGCCACAAATCGGCTGTACCTCCACCGACTACTGACGAAAACTCCATATGAGCTCCTTACCGGTAAAAAGCCTAATGTATCTTATTTCAATGTCTTTGGTTGTAAATGTTTTATTCTGAACAAGAAATCGAGGGCCTCGAAGTTCGCTTCAAAGTCCGATGAAGGGTTCTTGCTCGGATATGAATTGAATGCCTACGCCTATCATGTCTTCAACAAGGTGTCCGACCTTATTGAAGTAGCACGTGACGTAGTGTTCGATGAATCTAACGGCTCACAAGTGGAGCAAGTTCATAAGTGTATGCTAGATAAAGAGGAAGCTCCATATGAAGCGCTGAAGAAAATGGCACTTAGTGATATCTTACCACAAGAGCAAACATTAGACTCAAATGCACAAGATGAACATCAACACGGAGGCAATGATCAAGGGTGAGCTCTTGCACAAGATCAAGATGAGGAAGATCAAGAATATCAAGACAATCATGGAAGCAATGATCTAGGGGGATACAATGAACATGAAGATAATGAAGAACAAGCAACTACACAAGTTCCACACCCAATAATACATTAGAGCGTGCAAAGGGACCATCTTGTCAATAATATCATTGGAGATATTGCTAAGGGGGTAACTACTAGATCTCGAGTTGCAAATTTCTGTGAATACTATTCTTTTGTGTCCTTTCTGGAACCATACAGGGTAGAAGAAGCCTTAAGGGATCCAGACTGGATGATGGCAATGCAAGATGAGTTGAACAACTTCAAAAGAAATGAAGTGTGGGAGCTGGTGGAGAGACCAAGGGCGAACATCGTTGGAACGAAATGGGTCTTTTGGAACAAGCAAGATGACCATGGAGTAGTAACAAGAAATAAAGCGAGATTGGTGGCCAAAGGGTATTCTCAGGTCAAAGGTTTGGACTTCGATGAAACTTTCACTCCTGTAGCTAGACTTGAGTCCATTCGTATTTTATTGGCATATGCTACTCACCATAATTTTAAGTTGTATCAAATAGACGTCAAAAGCGCCATCCTAAATGGTCCAATAAAGGAGGAAGTTTATGTGGAGCAGCCACCAGGATTCGAAGACCAAAAGTATCCCAATCATGTCTACAAACTGCGTAAGGCTCTCTATGTCCTCAAACAAGCTCCTCGAGCTTGGTATGAGTGCCATAGAGATTTTCCGACTCAAAATGGATTCAAAATTGGTAAAGCTGACTATACACTCTTCACTAAACATCTTGATGAACATCTATTCGTATGTCAAATTTATGTTGATGACATTATCTTTGGATCCACTACAAGTTATTCTGTGAAGAGTTTAGCAAAATTATGACAGATAGGTTCGAGATGTCAATGATGGGCGAATTGAAGTTCTTCTTGGGATTCCAATTGAAGCAACTGAGAGAAGGTACATTTATAAGCCAAACCAAATATACATAGGACATTCTCAAGAAATTCAATATGGACAAAGCCATGCCCATCAAGACACCCATGGCCATCAAAGGACATCTCGACCTCAATGAAGACGGTCCAAATGTGGACCAAAAGGTATATCGGTCCATGATCAGCTCCTTACTTTATTTATGTGCATCTAGGCCAGATATTATGCTTAGTGTCTGCTTGTGTGCAAGGTTTCAAGCCGCACCTAAAGAGTGTCACTTAACTGCTGTAAAAATAATCCTAAGGTACCTTGTGCACACACCCAACTTGGGGCTTTGGTATCCCAAAGGATCCAAGTTTAACTTGATAGGCTATTCCGACACCGACTATGCAGGATGCAAAGTCGATAGAAAGAGCACGTCAGGGACTTGTCAATTTCATAGTAGGTCCCTAGTTTCTTGGTCATCTAAAAAGCAAAACTCCATTGCTCTTTCCACAGCGGAAGCAGAGTATGTTGCAACCGGTAGTTGTTGCACACAACTACTTTGGATGCGACAGACTCTTAGGGACTACGGCTACAATCTTAGCCATATCCCACTTCTATATGATAATGAAAGTGCTATAAAAATTGCACACAACCCTGTAGAGCACTCAAGAACTAAGCACATAGATATCCGTCATCACTTTCTTAGAGATCATTCGTTAAAAGGTGACATTGCTATTTCACATGTTAGGACTGAAAAACAACTTGCGGATATTTTTACCAAACCATTAGATGAGAAAAGGTTTTGTGAACTTAGGAATGAGCTTAACATTCTTGACTCTCGAAATGTGTCTTGAAACGTTGCATATCTGGTTGAAACTTCAAATGTTACATTTTATTGTTAAAGCTGCTCCTCATCTCTTTTTCGTCTAAGAAAACTATTTTAATGAAGAAATCTTGCAGTTTATGACCACTTTTCATTGTTACTTATCTACTGGTTGTAATTACCAAGATTATTTGCAAAACTATTGTCCTTGGATCACTATTAATCATTTCTATATGTATCAAGTCTGTTGAAACCGGACTTGTCAGGTTTTCCACCGGACTAGTCCGAACAGACGAAATTCCTAGGTTTTCCAGGGACACCGGACTAGTCCGCCACCGTGACCGGACTAGTCCGGTCCGCCGCGTATATAAGCGGTTGGCCGGCCCAGTTTGAATCCTAAGCCTGTCCCTCCACTTGGTCTCCATCTCCTCTCCTAAACCCTAGCCCTCAAAGCAATTTTCGGGTTGAGCCCTCAAAATCGAAGCTTTCTCCATAGGGAAATCCTCTCCTCGACGAGTGGACTCTCCCCTCCGAACTTATCCGGACAGATTCTTGCTCCTTCAACGCGAATCTCCAAATCTTTGTAAATTTCACCTTAAAACCAAATTCTCAACTTTTCTCGTTCTAGCTCGTTTCCTTTGATTCCAAGGTTGTACATTGGCTTCATAGATGTATTCCTACCACTTTCCTGCCCTTTTGTATCTTTAGATAGATGTTTTGAATTCAAAGGAAATCGTTAGGGTTCTTATGCCAGGACAGACTAGTCCGGCGCTCAGATACGGACAAGTCCGGTACGCTGGACAAGTCCGCACTCGGAAACCGAACAAGTCCTGTCTCTGACATCTGAATCCATGTGTTGTCTTCAATCCTTGGTTCATTCTTATCTAATTCGTGAACTCCCTATCAGGCACAATGTCTTCAGGCTCAGATGACAGCTCATTCCACATTGATGAAGAAGCTCAACGCGAAAGAGTGAGAAGAGCCAAGGAGAGAGCTACGAAGAAAAGACATGATGTCAATGTCCACTGTCCACCCTCCGACGACAATCTGCCTAAGAAGAGGAAGGTTATTGTCAAAAAGGCTCAAAGAAAAGCTGCTGCTGAGAGCTCATCAGGGCCAAAAAGGGCTCTCAATAAAGGGAAGGGACTTGCTAGTGGTCCCATTGGGCCCTTGAAGATGAAAAACCCTAGTCACCGCAACAGGCAGCCTTCTAGTGAGGATTTCACTAGAAAAGGGGGTGAGTTAGCCGATAACTTCAGGAAGATTGATGTGTATAATCAACCTAGGCAATGCTCTGACCCAAGATTCTGGAGCAACTTCCATGCCGACTACTACGAGCACGTGTACATGAAGATGAAGAATCTTGTTGTGAAGAGTCAATGGGTGAATGTTGGATACCTGCAGTCGAAGAGGTTTCCTGCTTTTCGTGAGGTGGTTGAGGCTTTGGAGAGGCACAGTCTGAAGGAACTGTTTTCCTTTGAGAATGACGGGAACAATGAGATCATCACCCAATTTTACTCTACCCTCTACTTTGCTCGTGGTGATGGAGACAATCATACTTGGATGACTCATGGTTCTAAGTGTAGTGTCACTTATGATGAATTTGCAAGGATTATTCACCTTGAACACACTCTGGATCATGATCTTGTCATCCACAATCTGAAACCCTTGAGGAAGGATGAGCTTAAGTTCCTCTATGACACAAGGATGCCCTATGTTCCTCCCAACAGCAAATATCTGAAGCCCTTTTTTGTGGTCCTCAACAGAATCTTGAGGAAGACAATAGCCCCGAAAGATGGAGATGCGGGTACTATCCAAGGAATCTTGATTACCCTAATGAAGGTCATTAGTGGAAGGAGACCGTTCAATGTTTTTGAGTACATCTACAACGACATTGTGAACATCTCAATCACTCCAAATAGGTCTTGCGGGTATGCCCCGTACATCATGTACATGATTGAGAAAGTGACCGGACTTGAGTTTGTCAAGGATGTTTCGCATAAGGGGTTGAAGCCACAAAAGACCACCGAGTACACCCTTCCCTCAGCACCAATTGCTCCTTCCTCCCCCGGAGCTGAGAGGAGGTCTAAACAATCTCAGGATGTGAATGCCACAAGGTCTGCAGCTGCTCCTCCTAGTTCTTCTCCTGTCCATGAACCCTCTGGTGGTGTCCTCAAAATGCTCTCCTCCATCTTTGCCTGCTGCCGCAAGATCGAAGTCAGGCAGCGGAAACATCAATAGTATGTGAATGCCAATATCAAGTCTATCTGTGAGAAGCTGGAGATTGAGCCGGTTGGATCATCGCCCGCCTTCAAGGACTCAGAGGAAGATCCTGCTACGGTGAATGACGATGATGATGAAGATGAAGATCGGACTAAAACTGGAGAAGGGAGCAGCAATGGGTGATTCCCCTTGATTTTTCCCTTTTTGGTGCCTTGATGCCAAAGGGGGAGAGATTGAGACTAGATTGAGACTCGAACTATCTCTAGTATTAGTTATTAGGCTTTTGTGATCGAGGACATGTACCTATTTTTAAAACTTTGTAATGCAACATTTATTTTCCTATGTGTGATGCATATTGTTGCTCTAATGCTTACTTCTATGTTCATTATTGTTATTTCATCACACTTTGTTGATCACACACCTGTTAGGCACCCCACCATAAGGTGTGTACATATGTGAGAAGCTTTTTGTGAATTAATCGTTATTCTCATATGTGCACACTTTATGAAAATCAAAATTTTATTCTCAATTGTGATATCTCAAATGGTTGTCATCAATCACCAAAAAGAGGGAGATTGTAAGTGCATCTAGGATATCTCTTGTGGGTTTTAGCCAATTGATGACGAACATATGAGATTCTAATGAAACTATTGAGATGATTGCAGGACAAACAAAGTGAAACAGCTCGATGCACACAAAAAGGTGAAAAATGGAGTGGTGTCCAAAGAGGAATACTTTGATGGAACTTGGAAGAACAAATTATATTTTAAATGTATATGGAGTGTATGAAAGACACACATCCCAAGAGCTCACGACCTTACGCAGGGGTAAGGGTTTTAAAATTAACCTAACATCTCACAGTGCACCAGACTAGTCCGTTTTCCAACCGGACTAGTCCGCCTGACTTTCTGGAGTCTGTTTTCACATAGGGCCGGACTAGTCCGTTTTCCAACCGGACTAGTCCGCCTGACTTTCTGGAGTCTTCTTTCACATAGGGCCGGACTAGTCCGTTTTCCAACCGGACTAGTCCGCCAGACTTTTTGGAGTCTGCTTTCACATAGGGCCGGACTAGTCCGTTTTCCAACTGGACTAGTCTACCAGACTTTCTGGAGTCCATCTTCACATAGGGCCGGACAAGTCCGTTTTCCAACCGTACTAGTCCGCCAAACTTTCTGGACATTGTGTTGCACTGTGACCGGACAAGTCCGGACTTGCACCGGACTAGTCCGGTATTAGGGTTTTAAAACGGTAACTTTTTGGAAACCCTATAAAAAGAGGATCCACGGCTTTCCTATGATCAACACACGTCAAATACTGCTGAAAATACAAACACTAGCGCCGCCACCTTGTTCCAAGAGCCCAAAACACATCTCCCCAAACATCTAAAGTGCCAAAAGAGTAAAATCAATTGAACACTTGGATTCGGGATTGGGAGATCGTCGTTCCTTCGTTGCGAGCTCTTGGGGTTTGATCTTTCTGCACTCATACTCTGCATTGTAATACTTTCAAGTGTATTTGATCGCTTTTCTCGTTGTAATTCTCGTGGGAGCCCTCAACGTGTGAGGTTGCCCCACAAACTCGGTGATTACCCGTGCTAGTGGAATCAAGTCGGCTTGTGTGGTGACTTGAAGAGGTAAAGGGTTGGAGACCCGGCTCTGTGTGATCTTCCTCAATGAGGACGTAGATCTCGTGGTGAGATCGAACCTCGGTAAAAATTCGTGTCTCTTGTGCCTTATTTCTTTTACATTCTGTTCACTAGATCACTTGATTACTAAACATCAATTTAAGTTTCTTATAAGTTTCCACATGCATTCATACAATAATCGTAAACCAAAGTATCTGTTGTTCTCATTTCCACTGCTAAAAGAATCTAGTTTCCCAAACAACACTTAATCAATTCACATTTTTCAGCACACAGTACTTGTCTGCCCACACAACTGGACTAGTCCGGTCAAACAAGTTTTTGACTACTCTATTAAGTGTGCAGGAAATTTTAAAGGCCTATTAACCCCCCCCCCCCCCTCTAGGACACATTCACTGCATCACTAGGTCCAGTGGGCTCCGACTCCGTACCTCAGAAGGAGAAGTTCCACGGCAACTAGGGCAGAAGCTTCCCAAGCATTCTCTTCTCACCTTGAGTTGCTGTTTCCATTATTTTCCTGTTTTGAATTTTTTGATCTTCGCTTCCAGGATCTCGAAGAAGAAAGCCGAAGCTTCGGCGCCTATGGCAGCAACTGAGGTGGTGCAGGCAGAGGCTCCTGCATCGATCCTGGTGCCTCACCAAGTGGTGGCTGATGACACGGTAGCTCCGACACCAGCTGTTGTGGATCTGGATCCAGAGATGATGCCTGAAGCTCCCGTGGTAGCGCCGGACCATGGAGGAAATGTTTGTGATGAAGCGTTGTCGGTCTTGGAGCCGGTGGCTAAAGTTCCTGCTTTAGAGCCAGAGATGGTAGAAGCTTCGGCACCTGAGCTAGAGGTAACCAAAGTTCCGGCTCTAGAGCTGGAAGTTGTTGAAACTCCAGCATCTGCGCCGGATGAAGTTGAATCTCTAGCACCCGAGCCGGAGGTAGTTGAAGCATCAGCCCCCAAGCCAGAAATGGTTAAAATACCGACCCCTGAGCCGGGTGTGGTGGGGGCTCTGGGCGAAGCTCCAACGTCAGCTCCAGAGGTGATTACTCCGAAGGTGCTCATGTCAAAGCTGGGGCATCCACAAGAGATAGTGGCAGGTCCTCCACCCGCAGAGCCAATAATTGAAGATCCGACAGGGGGACCTTCCTCGTTAGCCTCGGATGTTGAAGTTCCCTCTACAGGACCCTCCTCAGCCATGACGTATGTAGAAGAGCTCCTGGAGGGGGGCCCTAGCGCCGTAGAGCCGCAGGGTACCACGCTTGTGTCGTGGGACCCAATTGCTATTTTTGAAGATCCACTCGAGCTGGCGGGAGAGATCCAAGCTGGTCAGGAGCAAATTCCTTTGGCGTTGTCTATAGACAATGCCTGTCTAGTCTTCGTCAGGTCCAGCTCACCTTTGACTACTAAATCAAGACTCTCGAAGAAGAGCGTAACACCCTGAGGTGTTTGTGCTACAGACTTCACTTCAAGACGAAGCTAATGCAATCAAGGCTTGCGGACTAGTGGGAATGGGTGGCCAAGGAGAAGGCCCAGTTAGTGCTGATAGACCACTTGTTGAACGAGCGGGAGGCTGCCATTAAGGCTCTCGACCAGAAGACTCGAGAGATTTTCGAGCATGCTCGGGAGACCAATGAGGCTGCTGATGATTGTCACGACAGCCTCAATGAATGGAATGAAGTGCTCCTCAAGCGCTGGGAGGCCCTCGACGAGAGGGGGGAGAAGCTCCTGGAGAAGCAGGAGGACATTTTGAAGAGGGAGGAGGAGCTCACCTAGAGACTGTCTCTAGAGGAGTAGAGCTTGGCAGAACGCACCAAAAAGTTTGAAGAGCGATGCAAGCAAGAAGAGGAGAAGAATTGTCATGTGGGACAGGAACTCTCCAGGAGAGAGACTGAAGTCTCCACCAGGGAGGAAAAAGTGAGGCGCAGGGAGAAGGATCTGGTGAACCACCGGTACCGCATCCACCTCTGTGAGATGGAGCTCGCCGACCGCGAAAAGCAGGTGGCTGAAAGTATTTAGCAACATGCCAAGGAGGTCAAAAGCATCGCCCAGGAAGGTTCTGAATTTAGCCTAGAGGGGGGGTGAATAGGATTTTTGAAATTTTCGTCGGAACCTGAAACACTTAGCAATCTGATCAAACACGGAGAAATCGGACTAGTCCGGTAGGGTGCAGACTAGTCCAGTGTATGCGGACTAGATTGATCAAGTTTGATCAATGATTTTGGTCAAAGTACTCTATGCAACGGAAATTGAGTTACAAATAGAGCGTATTGCTCCAATGAAACTAGTTGTTGCACAAGTTAACTTTAGTTCCAAAGTTTTAATGTAAGTTGAACAAGATTCAGCAAACCCTAGATTACAATGAATAGTAAGAAGAAAAACAAGGACACAATGATTTTTAATGTGGTTCGATTCCACATAGGAAATCTACATCCACGTTGAGGAGCCCACGGAGGATCGGGTCTTCACCAACCCTACCCTCGTCGAATTGCCACGGAGGCCGATTCTCTTCCACTAATCACAAAGGGGTAAATAACCGTGTTCAAGGGGCCCTCTCACAAGTTGAGGGCTCCCCAAGATTTACAATTCAAAACACCACCAAACACACTCGAAAAGTATGCAATGAAATAGCTAGAGTGTGCGATAGAATCAAACCCAAGAGCTCAAGGCATGAAGAACGTGTATCTCCTTTGATCTATGGTTAATCCTCAAGGATTTGATCTTTCTTGCGTTGGATTGTGTGGATAGACGTGTTTTCTGGGCTCTTGGAAGGTGTGACGATGCAGGGGGTCGAGAGAGTTTGATTAGGGGCCATGCACCTCTATTAATACTAGGGTTTCCAAAGGTTACCGTTAGGGTTTGCGATGTCCAGACTAGTCCATGGTGGACTCCGGACTAGTCCAGTGTGCGGCGTGTGGGAAACCCTAAGTGTCCTGAATTATCGGACTTGTGCGACCCTGGGCGGACTAGTCCGATATTGTCTGTGGAGATGTTTGTACTAGTCCAGCACATATCGGACTAGTTCGGCGTGGTGAATCCCTTAGTGAAATGAGGACAAGTACGCACTTGGAGGACTTGTCAGATTTTAGTCAAAGAGGTTATCGGACTGGTCCAGACAATATCGGACTAGTCTGGTGTCGTGAAATTTTGAGGGGCTAAGGACTTGTCCGAAGTAGATCAGTGAGGGTTCTGGACTAGTCTATGGAATATCGGACTTGTCCGATATTGATCAGAAGGATTACCAGACTAGTCCGGACTTTATCGGACTAGTCTGTTGTAGACAAGTCCGCACTGGGAGGACTTGTCCGATCCTGGACAGAGATCATATCAGACTAGTGTTGACGGCTCCTAAGGTATAGTAACAAATCATCCCTGGCAAAGGTGCCAGAAATGCTTGTTGGTATTACTTACGAACCATTAACTAAACATATCCAACTGATGTGTCAGAAATGCTTGTTAATGGTTCTATTGGATCACAGAGTGAATTCCGCAAGCGCACAGAGGTGTCATTGTAGCATTTCCCCTTAAGAGTATTCCCAAGGGTGTCATTTATTTGATCCCAAAGGAAGGCGGGGTAGAGATATAACAATAATCAAGTGGAAAGGGTAGAAAGGTCTAGGTAAGAATCTAGTAAGGATGGATAAAATAATAGTGGAGGTACTGTGACACACACAAAAGCTTTCAAGTCTAAGGGGGATAAGAGGATTCTAGAGGTTAGTTAAGGTTGAGAGTTATGGAGGTACTCCTACTATATTCTATTGTACATATACATAGCCTAAACTAATTATCCATAAGCTAGGTTAATAGTGAATACTTATGCTATGTGGTTCAACACATCGGGCACGGTCTTACCCCTAGTAATACTAGGGCGACTCTTGCCAAGAGCATGTGGCATAGCCGAACGTGGAGGATTACAAAGGACAGATAGGGTTGTCACCACCTACAGCCTACCTCTTCATTCCGTGGGTCTATGAGACATCCAATGCCACTTAGCTATCCTAGCACCATGCTAGCATATTAAGTAATTACCTTAAGATCATAGGCACAATCAATCCTAAGGCAATGAATTGAATCATCATTGAACCAATGTTGATACACAACATAACTATTCATACTAACCTAGTTATGTTATAATTAACTAGACTATAGTGGGGGTCTATAGGTTCAATGATAACGAGATATGTTCATGATGAAATAGTCATAGAAGATATACCTTCCACATACATGGACTCCACAATCAAACAAGAAATGCTTTGCCCAAGTATATGTATAAGTAGAGACTAAAGATACTATCTTTATTATGCATAAAGTCACAATTATAAGAAAGAATACATGAGCCATACCTTTCCCAATGTAGGATTGGGGAGAGAGAGACTCCTTACTCCTTTCCCAATTTGGACTTGGTACTAGAGACTCTCCTCTCTACAACCTAACTCCTCTAAGACTATGGATGATAATGTATACAATATAGATGAAGCTCAAGTGATGTGTGTTGAAGTGAGGGGTAGGGGGTCCTATTTATACTAGTGTTGAGGTCGGTTCCCGCCACCAAAAGCGCGCCAATCAGACACCATTGACTCCAGGAAGCCGGGACGAGCCAACACGTGGAGGCTGACTGAGTTTGGTGCAGAGACCAAGTCGGTCGACCCCCTGGTTCGGCTGACCTGGTCATTGCACCAATTCTCGCGTGCTTTCTCCAGGTGGCTTCCAGGTGGGTCCCATTGATGTATATGGGTGATTCACCATTGGATATCCTCGGATACTTCTGTTTGTGGGCCATTTGATCCATGAGATGCCATGTGTCGTAGCCTGATTGGCTGTGATGATATTTTATAGGATTGGTCCCTCTACATTTCCTCATTTCCTGCATAAAATGCTACATACACATATTTCTCCAAGTCTAAGTGGAATTGGGTTAGATATAAAGGTGACGTGTGCAGGAAATGATCAATCCTTCACATAATTGAGTTAAATTGATGGATGAAATTGGTATATAACAGCCGTCAACAAACTCTCTCAAGCTTATCCTGTGCTTGTCCTGAGCAAAGTCAAGACTTTAGGTTGATGATCAGGAGTTGCTACAATGTCTTATTTTCAAAAGTATCTAATGCACAACAAGATACTCTACCTAGTATTGCAGAAATTGGCTATGATACTCTACCCTTCTTAAGTTATCATGGGGCTTATGCTTTCTCATATTCATGAGTAGTTGAAAGGTAGAATAGCAAATGGAGCAAATATAGCCTAGAAATCAAGTTCCACTTAAATCCCGGAGAATTTAGTTTAGATATTAAGTACCTCAATTTGATTCTCTCAGTCAATCCTTTGTAGATAGTGGAAATATTTCCTCACCAAAGTATTGTGCCTCTACTATTCCTACTTATTAGATATGTCTTGTATGTGGAGCTTGGTAAGGAAAGTAAGTAGGCATATTTTCATCACATATATTGCTAATTCAAAAGAGTAAGCCTTAGGAGAATTCAAATTAAAACTTTTTGATTCAAGACTAGTGCATGTGTGATGGAGTGGAAGTGGATGTGGATACTTGAGATAACTCCTTTTTGTTGTAATCTCTCTTTCTTTTGCAGGGATGAAACATGGCTACATTTTTTTCTCATGCTTATGATGTAAGCATGCCTCTCTTTTTTTGTAGCCATGTCTTCTACTCCCTTTCTTTGCAATGAATTTTGAAGAGAGTGCAAAACATGAATAACATGGAGTTTCTATTTTTATTGTGGTATGGTGGATATGATGTAGGTTTTGCTTACTTCTAATGTAGAAGTATAGCATGTGCAAGTGAAGTCTTGAATTCAAAAAAGAGTTGAATGATTTCTCACATAGGTCTATACTAGTTTGACTAGGCTCAATGTGAAAGCAAATAGCATATGCATAAGGTTTTGTCTATGTATAAACATCATATGGCTTTGGTAGGTATTTCCAATCAATTGAGGGAAACTTAAATATTTTTAGAATTTTCCAGAAATCTAAGTTTTACTTTCAAACTAGGACTAGCAGCCCTATTACCAATTCTAATCTCGCAACAACCTAGAATTTGATCAAGCTTTTGCTACCCACAACTTCCAAATTAAGGTAAAAGTAATTCAAACCAATGAAAGCAATATTCGGAGAGTAGAAAGTTGTAAACTAGAGACTTAGGAAAATAAAACAGAGCAATTATTCATCATTTCATCTATGTGAATTCTAAATCATTCTTACCGCACATCTCTATTTGATGAAAGCAAATCTAACCTATATATATTTTTTTTAAATGCAAGGTGGATGATGGATGGATGGAAAATAAATATGCAAGGAATGTGATACATGTTACCTCAAGTTGGGGTCCTCCCCCAAGCTTGTTCTTCAACTACCTTCGTGATAAGGGTTGAACCCTTGATGACAGAAGTACGCTGCAAGATCGGCTTGTTGTTGTTGTAGCGCCGTGTTGAAGTTGGTGAATTGAGCATCCATGTGTTGTTGCCAATCCTGGGTACCTTGAACATGCTCTTGGAGTGTGTTGTAGATGTCAACCGTTCTCACTTCAAGTTCTCCCATACATCTAGTGAGGTCCGTCATTCCTTGGCTATAGTCATGATGACTTCTAGCCGAAAAGGAACGACGTCCTCTCATGGACGTTGGGGGCAAGCTACTAGAGCTTGAAGAGGATAAGGTGGATACCTTTGCCATTCTTGCCAAGATGATCCCCTAGTCTTATACGTTGGAGGTTGAGTCCATCCGGGCGCATAACCCGTTGGGTTCTCTCCTCTTGGTATTCATGGACCGGAGAGATTATCGGCGTCATGCATGTCCCTGCAGCCCTCGCACGATTCCTTGTTACCCTACCAGATATATTACTTCTTCTTGCTTCCTCAAGGGGAAGAAGGATAATTTTTAGCCTCCGACATTTGTACAAATGAAAATCCGGGTTAGGTAACCGAATTTTATTGACAAAGCCAGGATAGAAAAATATCAAGGACCCATCTTCATCATGCTTAAGGGTATGTTCTTGCACTAAATAGTCTTCATCAATTAATTCTCTTTCAGTTTCAATATATTCAAATGAAGAGTATTTAAGTGCCCCTACCCTATCAGCAATATAAGTAAAAAGTGCATTCAATTGGTCCTGATTTTGAAATGTAATCTAACCATTGTGTCATCATGGCTTTTACTGGAGCAACTTTTATCTTTTTAGTCATGGCAAACAAAATTTTCAATTTATCATCTCGCACAACCCTAACATCTCCCCTAGGGAACATAGTCATAGCCACCCATCTATGCATGAAGCGTAAGGTAGGGTTTTGGATGTGGCTATTCCTAGGAGCCCTACATGTGACCTCACTAGTTAGCTCATGCCAAAAACTTTGTTTGTTAAACTTAGGAAAATTGTCTAAGTCTAGCAAACACCGTTTATGGAAGCCTAGGATGCTGCCTAATTATTT
The DNA here is from genome assembly GCA_036927565.1 of Tuctoria greenei. Lineage (NCBI taxonomy): Eukaryota > Viridiplantae > Streptophyta > Magnoliopsida > Poales > Poaceae > Tuctoria > Tuctoria greenei. Next base: position 222,343,707 of record JAYESD010000002.1, on the reverse strand, counting down.
CCATAGGATGTTGTATTCTTTTTGAAATAATCTAAAAGAAATACCATCAAATCCTATTCTTAGTGTGCAAAGGAATTGGATAGTGAGAAGGCATGAACCTTTCTCCTCTATGTGAGCAAAGTCATCAAATCCAATTGCATGCCAAATGGAAAGAAATTTAGAGTCCATACCTATTTTGGAGATCAAATGTGGATCGTGAGCCATGGTGTGGCGGAACTCACGGTCTTGGAGAAGCCTACGTGCTTGATCTTCAACTTCGCTTCGTATGTCGAGGTCGCTGTCATGAAGAAGTTGGTGTGGGTTGCTTCTCTCTTCCATGGGAGTGTCCTCAAACACACTTCTTCTCCTTGGGCTTGTACCCATGGAAGAGAGGCGTGCACTAGAACCTTCACCATGGCTTGACTTTGTAGCCTCCTTCCTCTTTCCGAACAACCTCTTCATGTCTTTTTGAGTTCAACAAGCAAGAACAAAAAAAGGCGAGAAAAATCCGAAAAGAAGCGATGTTTGGAAAACAAAACTCTCAACGAATTTTTTCCTCTTGAAAGCTTGAGTGTAAAATGCAAATGCAAACAAAAGAAAATCTTTTTGGCGATGGATTTGAGCAAGAGTGTTGCAGAAGAGCAAGAAAAACAAGGTGAGCTAGAGAGTGACTTGGGGAGGTGTAAAATGATGTGGTGTGTGAAGAGAGGTGCTCTTCACGGCCACAATTTATAGGGTGCACCCCCCGATAGTCACTTGGAGTTCAAAATGTAGCCGTTGGAGGAAGGGGAGCCAATTTGGCTCCACTCCCTGTCCGGCCGACCAGGGGGTTCGACTGACCTGGCAGGTGGCCCCCTGTGTCCCCTTTTGGCAAGTGGCTCCCCAACCGCTATAAAGTTAGCACGTTGGTGAAATGCCACATGTGCAGCTCAGAAAAAATTGTTTTTCAAATAAAAACCCTTTTTCAAATCCAACTAAAATTTTCTTTTGAAAATAAAGAAAAAAAATGATAGTTGAGAATATAAGATTCTCAACTTGCTAGGAAAAGTGAAATATGCAATGGGAAAAATCCAAATGGGGTGGAAAAAAGAAAGAAAGAAAAATAAAGTGGGATAACTACCAATTTAACCTATTGGCGAAGGTCTCACCACCGTCCGGTGAGATGGACATTCCTCCGTCTTCATTTCACATTCGGACCCGGAGGGATGGGCTCGGACGGCTTGTCTTGCTTCTTCCGCCATTCCTTCTTTGGTGGTTTGGTGGACTTGGGCCTTCGGGAAGGTCCAGATGATTCCGTCGTCTTTGGATATCGGTGTGGTCAAAACGACGGATTCTCCTTGTAGACTAATCTTCTCATGAATGCAATGAGTGAGTCCACCTTTGGCGGTGTGACTTCGACCTCTCTGATGTGTTTATCATTCAGCCCATACTTGATTCGAATCATGGAGCATTGTTCTGATTTTGGCCGAAAGTTAAACCTTTCCTCCTTGCCATTGATATGGAAGTGGATTTCTCCAGCTCCCACATCTATGCGAGCTTTTGCAGTGCTTAGGAATGGACGCCCAAGAATAAGTGGTGTATCCTTCTTGGTGTCCATGTCTAGCACCACAAAATCCACGGGTATGAAGCAGTTCCGAATCTTCACCGAGACGTCTTCAGCAATACCCGTTGGATAACGGACTGAAGAGTCAGCCAGTTGTAGCTGCATTGGTGTTGAAGTCAGTTTTGTGAAGTTCAGCTGGTCGAACACAACCTTGGGCATCACACTGACACTTGCTCCCAAATCACAAAGTGCCTTGTCAAAGTGGTGAGCCCCAATTGAGCATTACATGGTAGGACATCCGGGGTCCTTCTCCCAGTTGCTCTCTCGTACGGAAATCATGTTGACATTTTCCGTCGGAGGTTCTGGCTGGCTTGACATCTTGCCATTCTCCATCAGAGGAATAGCAGCTGCCAGCTGAGCCAACTGAGTCTCGAGCATCTTGTTGAAGCTCAGTTGATTCTTGAAGGCTGAGGATAGTCCTTCCATCTTTGTATTGATATTCTCTAGGGTCTTGTCATTAGCTGATAGATTCTTAGATAGGGCATCATTGATCTTGAGCTGGCTAATGGCAAGTTCTCTCAAGTTGGGCTGATTTCTAGGGTTACCATTGTTCTTGTACCCTCCTTGAAAGAATGGGCGTTGTTGACCCCACCCTTGACCTCCTGGACGATAGCCATTGTTGTTGTTGAAATTTCCGTTATTGGCAAGGTATAGGGCATCCACACGAGTTTCTGGACAATCATTGCCATATGACCCGTGTCTCCACAGACTTTACATGTGATGTGATAGTCTAGGGCATAGGCATTGCCATACACTTCACCACTGGCTTGTCCATCAATTTTCTTCATTAGAAGGTCCAATTTTGCAGCAATCATGTCCACCTCCTTCAAGGTGTGCATGCCTCGCTGTCGGGTATGAAGACTCTCATTGTTCCATCCCATGTTGGACACCATCTTCTCAATAAGATCTTTAGATTTAGGCACCGTCAATGAGAAGAAGGCTCCTCCAGCAGCAGCATCCAAATGGTCACGAGCTGATGGGATCAACCCGTTATAGAAGTTTTGAATAAGGAGCTAGTCATCCATCCCATGGTGGGGACAGGCTAGGATGTACTCCTGAATCCTTTCCCATGCCTCGGGAATAGATTCCTTGAGCTTTTGCTGAAAGCTGGAAATCCTTCCACGTAGGGCATTGGTTTTGCCCAACAGGTATAATTTGGCGAGGAATGCCATAGAACACTTCTACCAAGTGTCTACAGCACTTCGGTTCGCGTAGAACCACTGATTCGCTCTCCCAAGGAGAGAGAACGGGAATAGTATCAAACGGACCGCATCCGGAGACACGTCCTTGATCTTAAAAGTGGTGCAGATCTCGAGGAATTGTTGCAGGTGAGCACTTGCATCTTTGTTAGCCTTCCCACAGAATGGGTTGGCTTGCACCATAGTGATAAGGCCAGTTTTGATCTCGAAGTTCACATCAACCGTGTTAACAGTGGGCCAAATAGGCACATTGTTAGCAGAGGGAGCTGAGAACACGCGAAGGGTCTTCTGAGCCATTGGCGTTTGGATTATTGGTGCAGAAATGCTGGCTTGCTTTGCTGCTTGAATCTTCTGAGGAGTAACGACATGGGGTCAATCTCTCAGAAGAGATTCGGGATCTTCAACAAAGTTCTACGGCAGGCGGAAACCAGACATACACTACCCTATTTTCACATTTAAAATAAATGCAAAAACAAAGAATGGTTATCCTACTACTGTCCTACCCAGGGTTCTATCCTATTCACTCAGTCATGTTGTATATTTATTTGCCTTCCCAGGCAACGGCGCCAGAAATGCTTGTTGACGGCTCCTAAGGTATACTAACAAATCATCCATGGCAAAGGTGCCAGAAATGCTTGTTGGTATTACTTACGTACCATTAACTAAACATATCCAACTGATGTGTCAGAAATGCTTGTTAACTGTTCTTTTGGATCATAGAGTGAATTCCGCAAGTGCACGGAAGTATCATTGTAGCATTTCCCCTTAAGAGTATTCCCAAGGGTGTAATTTTATTTGATCCCAAAGGAAGGCGGGGTAGAGATATAACAATCATCAAGTGGAAAGGGTAGAAAGGTCTAGGTAAGAATCTAGTAAGGATGGATAAAATAATAGTGGAGGTAGTGTGACACACACAAAATCTTTCAAGTCTAAGGGGTATAAGAGGATTCTAGAGGTTAGTTAAGGTTGAGAGTTATGGAGGTACTCCTACTATGCTCTATTGTACATATACATAGCCTAAACTAATTATCCATAAGCTAGGTCACTAGTCAATACTTATGCTATGTGGTTCAACACATCGGGCACGGGCTTACCCCAAGCAATACTAGGGCGACTCCCGCCAAGAGCCTGTGGCATTGCCGAACGTGGAGGATTACAAAGGACAGATAGGACTGTCACCACCTGCTGCCTACCTCTTCAATCCGTGGGTCTACGAGACATCCAATGCTACTTAGCTATCCTAGCACCATACTAGAATATTAAGTAATTACCTTATAAGCCTAGGCACAATCCATCTTAAGGCAATGAATTGAATCATCATTGAACCAATGTTGATACACAACATAATTATTCATACTAACCTAGTTATGTTATAATTAACTAGACTATAGTGGGGGTCTATAGGTTCTATGATAATGAGATATGTTAATGATGAAATAGTCATAGAAGCTATACCTTCCACATACATGGACTCCACAATCAAACAAGAAATGCTTTGCCCAAGTATATGTATAAGTAGAGACTAAAGATACTATCTTAATTATGCATAAAGTCACAATTACAAGAAAGAATACATGAGACATACATTTCCCAATGTAGGATTGGGAAGAGAGAGACTCCTTACTCCTTTCCCAATTCGGACTTGGGACTAGAGACTCTCCTCTCTACAACCTAACTCTCTAAGACTATGGATGATAGTGTATACAATAGAGATGAAGCTCAAGTGGTGTGTGTTGAAGTGAGAGGTAGGGGGTCCTATTTATACTAGTGTTGAGGTCGGTTCCCGCCACCAAAAGCGCACGAATTAGTCACCATTGACTCCAGGAAGCCGGGAGGAGCCAACATGTGGAGGCTGACCGAGTTTGGTGCAGAGACCAGGTCGGCCGACCCCCTGGTTTGGCCGACCTGGTCATTGCACCAATTCTCGTGTGCTTTCTCCGGGTGGCTTCCAGGTGGGTCCCATTTATGTATATGGGTGATACACTGTCAGATCTCCTCGGATACTTCTGTTTGTGGGCCATTTGATCCATGAGATGCCACGTGTCATCGCCTGATTGGCTGGGATGATAATTTATAGCATTGGTCCCTCTACATTTCCTCATTTCCTGCATAAAATGCTGCATACACATATTTCTCCAAGTCCAATTGGACTTGGGTTAGATAGAAAGGTGATGGGTGCAAGAAATGATCAATCCTTTACATAATTGAGTTAAATTGACGGATGAAATTGGTATATAACAGCCGTCAACAACTAGTCCGGAGAATATCGGACTAGTCTGGACCTGTGTAATTTTGTGCAGTGAGAGTGTTTTATTTTGCTTGAGCTCTTGGTGTGTGTTTCTCCAACACACTCCATACACACAGAGTATTCTATTCATCTCTTGAGATCTTTTCCACTTGATTAATCACTCTCCTTTCTTTTTGCACTTACTTCATAATTTCATCAAAACCTGCACTCATCTCAACAATTTGGTTAGGATCTCACTTGTTTGTCATAAATCAACCAAAACCCACAAGGGATGCCTAGATGCACTTTCAATCTCCCCCTTTTTGGTGATTGATGACAACCAATTGAGATTTTACAAATATAATTAAAATTTAGATTTTCATAAAGTGGGCACATATGAGCTTGGAACAAATTGAGCAATAAAAACATAAGACATATGTGCACTCTTTATGGTGGGGTGCAAGACAAAGTGTGTGTAAGCAATAATCGTGATGAGAATGAGATAAATGAAATAATCATATCAACATGAAGCATATATGTCAATTTCAGAGCAAATACATAGATTATATCAAAGCACAATCACACACTTCATAACCATGATTGGAAACATAATAAAAGCATAATGAAAGTTTTAAAACCCCAATAACAGTCTTACAATACCAAAATCATAACAGAGAGCAAAAGATGCAAAGAGCTCTCATCTCTCAAACTACTGGTAGACCTAGTGACTCCTCCTCAATCTCTCCCCCTTTGGCATTAAGGCACCAAAAAGAATGAGAGGAGGGATCTAACAATCGCCATTGACTCACTCCTCGCTGTCGGTCCTCTTGTCGTCTTCGTTGTTGTCAGCTTGAGGAGGAGGAGGATGAGAACCACTTGCAGTGCCCCCAACGCCAAAATAGGACAGTTCAGAAGGTGAGAGGGGTGGAAGCTCTGAGAAGTCAGAAGGAGAGTCCTCAGAGACGACAGGAGACCCAATAGGCTCAATCTCCAGCTTCTGGCATATGGCTTTGACATTTTGCTTTATGTATCTCATGTCCTCTTTTCATGCCTTGTTCAACTTGTGGAATTTCACCTCAGCCTTCTTGCAGGAGCCAAAGATCGTAGCCAAGTACTTAAAATGCCACTAGGAGACCCTTTTGGAGGAGGGGCCCTAGTGGTGGGAGCAGTCCTTGCATCTCCTTGAGCCCTCCTCGGAGCCTCTTCACTTGACATAGGAGATGGCGCAGCTGGGAGAGTGGCTTGGGAAGGCTTCTAGGGCCTTAGAGGAGTGTGCTCAACATCCTTCACAAACTCGATTCATGTGACCTTTTCTATCATAAACATGATATAGGGCGCATAGCCACAGGAATGGTTAGGGGTGCAAGAGATGTTCACCATGTCGTTCCAGATATAGTCGAAGACATCAAACTTCCTGTTCTTGCTTATCACCTTCATTAGTGTCATCAGGTAACCTTTAACACTTCTTGCATCTCCATCTTTTGGAGCTATTGTCTTCCTCAGCATCCTATTTAGAACCATGAAGAATGGCTTCATGTTCTTGGTGGAAGGGGGGTTGAATTTCAGGTGAGTTTCATAGAGGAACTCCATCTTGTCCTTCTCCAGGACACCAATGTTATGGATGATGAGATCATTGTTGGCAGTGTCTTCCAGGCGAAGCAATCTTGCAAACTCATCATACGTCACAGTGTACATGGATCCATGAGTCATCCAAGTGACCCTTTCCTCTTCATCACTAGCAAAGTAGCAGGTAGCATAGAACTGAGGAATAACTTCATCGTTCCAATTGTATCTGAAGGGAAACAGATCCTTCAGACCATGCCTCGCCACAGCTGCAATCACATCATCAAAGCTTCGGCAGCTCTTCCTCTCAAAGTGGCTCCAGTCAATCCACTGACTACGGACCACCGGAGTCTTCATCGTGAGATACACGGAACTATAGTAGTCCGCGTGAAAATTGCTCCAGAACCTTGCATCAGCTGCCTTCCTGGAATCACTGTAACAGTCAATTGTCCTGAGCTTAGAAGCCACATCACTCCTTTGCTATTGAATCTTTCTTCAGAGGGGTCCTTGTTCCCCTGTCTTGGAGCACTCATTTGGAGAGGGCCAATCGGACCGGTGGCGATCCCTTTCCCTTTGCCCTTAGCTTGGCGAGAAGCTGCCGAGCTAGGGCCAGTGCATCCTTTCCTTTGGATGCGGGCTTCTTGGACACGACCTTTCGCCGCACCTGAGGTGGAGTGTGCGACGGGTCAGCGGCACGGTGTTGCCGCTTCTTGCTTTGGCCCATCAAGGACCAAAGCAATGACTCTTGGTCCATCTCGGCCTCATAGTCGGAGATCTCATCATTGGAGCTTGACATGGTCTGTAACACCCTCATTTTCATGCATCATGCCTTGCATACATTAATATACATGTTTAACATTAATCCACATCAAGAGGAACGACTTTAAAATTGATTTGGAACAAAACCGCACTTAAAATGTAGGAAAGTGCGGACTAGTCCGATTTTACTGAGGACTAGTCCGATTTCTCTCTGACTAAAAACGGGCTTGTCCATTTTTACTACGGACTAGTCCGATTTTGCCTCTGGAAACTTTTGGACTTGTCCGATTTTGTGCGGACTAGTCCGATATTCCGAGAATCCTTGAAAAATTGCTAAGTCCCTGGAATTTTCCGGACTAGTCTGGTGTTCCAGCGGACTTGTCCGATTTCCTCTCTGACTAAAGTCGGACTTGTCCGATTTTTGGCTAGACTTGTCTGATTTTCTCTCTTGACAACTTCAGACTAGTCTGGTCCTTTCCGGACATGTCCGATATTTCACGACTCCGAATTGATCTTTCGGTTTATGACTTGTTTCTTGGGTTTCACGTTAAGTGGGCCTAGGAATGTCATGCCTAACTCTTTTAGAGACCATGTGGGACCCTAAACCGGCCTCTACTCATCTCAAACTCGAAATCCGTCCAACCCTAGCCTCCACCTCTATATAAACAACCCCACCCCTTGGCTTGACATCTATTTGCCACTTTTCCACCCCACCCAAACCCTAGTTCGTGGAGAGCCACCACAAAGGAGGGAGGAGAAGATCCCAAGCAAGAAGAAGAAGAGGAGGAAACGAAAGAGGATCAAGATCTCCATCAAGTTTCGTCCTTCATCACCAATTCATCTCCAAGTTCATCCCCAACCCTAGATCATCAAGATCCAAGTGTTGCCTCCAAGTTTTTTGATTCATTGGAGTTCTAAACACCTGGTATACCTTCTATTCTCTTTTCCTTATGAGAATTCAACCCCTAGTCTCCAAATTCACGTCGATCTAGAAAACCCTAGTTCGCTAGTTCTGCGAAGGGCGGACTAGTCCGGCCTTCTGCAGACTAGTCCGATTTTCCTGGTTAAATTGTGTTTAATTGATTCTAAAATTTGATCTAATCACATCCAAACCTGTATAAACTTGTTAATAGCTGTTAGAACTAGTTAGTGATCATTAAAAGCAATCTATTAACAAGTTCTATCTTGCATTTGCATTAATCATGCATGTCATGTCATATTGAGTAATATTTGTGCACTCTTTGATTGTGTTTCTTGTATTGTATGTTTATTGTGCGGATTAGACAGATTTGCGCAAGAGAGTGACGTGGAGGATTTACAACACCAAGAGTTTGAAGGCTTTGACCTGAGTCAACCGCAAGAGCAAGGCAAGTGTCCTTGAAGCATATTGATCATGTTTTAAAATAAATGTTTTGTTTGCAAAATTGCATGCTTGTGTCAATTTCATGGGAACCCTATGATAGGAAGTTTACTAGCCTTGTTGACCACCCTTGTCACCTGGGATTATGATAGAGAGTCGGAAAGGGATTTTTACCTTTTGCTTTGCTTAATCAACTGGGATGGTAAAACAACTATACCACTCAATTTAATTATACATGGATGAGATTATGGTTAAGATGAACTAGTTAATATGATATGGTAATGGGTGATCTAAGCAAGCCTGGTATGTGGATGGGTTGGATGTTATGGTGGTTTTGCTTGCTTTAGATCTAAGGACCAGTTCATGCGAGAATAAGCCAGGACTACAGTGCCACCACGAGGCCAAGTATGGGTGTGGCGTAGCTGATTAATTAGGGCTTTGCTAGTGCTGTTTGGACCATTGTGGATGCTCGGGGAAGGGGTAGTCGGATTGGGTTTGTTGATGATTGGTGGGACTACCATGGGATCCGAATGGCTCAAGAGGGGGCCCTTGGTTGAAGATGTGCTCAGTTGGAGATATCGCCACCGGTGAAACCTCAGTGGGATCTAAATAGGCTAGTAATGCCTTTGTAAAGGCTAGTTTGTGATCTCTTGGCCACACACCGATGGAAGTGTGAGATGACATAATAGAGGTTCTAGTCATCGAAAGGTGATGAAATCACAAACACATGGGTAAAGCGGTACAAACTCTGCAGAGTGTGTCTAAAACTATCATGATAGCCTTGCTCCCGGTTATGAGCAACCTGGACCCTCACATGATTAGAGGAAACTTGGTATTGGGATGGTTTTTGGTTATGGTTATGGTTATGGTTTGGTAATGGTTATGGCTCATTATGGATTAATTTTGGTATTGGAAATGATTATTGGCAATGGTGAAATCTGGAATTATGGATGATGGTAATGAATTCAGACTGGTATTATGATATTACTAACGATTACGATGGGTTTACTTCACATACATGTAATATATTGCTTTTCAAATATTTTAATGTACTTTTCAGCACTCAACCATTATTATATTCGTCATTTGAATCAACCACATGTCATACTTTCCACACTTGCTAAGTACGACATGTACTCACTCTTGCAATCCCCCCCAACAGTTGCAGGTTAGGATTTGGAGTTTAATGGCGATAATGCGGAGTTCTAGGCTGTGTCTACCGTCAGCTTTGCCTGTGGTGTTTTGGAGCTGCGCTATACCCTATTGCTTATGCTGCTCAGCTGTTTAGTTTGCTTAATTAGTTTATTTCCGCTGCATTAGTTGAACTTGTCATTAATATTCATTAGAGTTTGTATTCTAGGATAATATGGTTTGTGTAATAAAATTTGGTTAATTAATTTTGTTCTGTGGTAATTATTTGTATATCGTTTGTGATGCACTCGTTTATGTGTGTTGAACGTCCTGGGCACACATATGTGTTCACTTGGTTCAATTTTCGGAACAGGGTGTCACATGGTATTGACAAGAGAATTATACAATATGTGGATGAGGATTGATGGCAAGGAAGTGCATTGAGTAGTTGGAATTTAGGGTTGAGTTCAGTCAAAAAATGGACTTGTCCAGTGCTCAAGTGCGGACTAGTCCGGAGTACCGGACTTGTCCGTACAGAGACCGGACTAGTCCGTTGTTCAACTGTTCAAACCATAACTAGCAATTCAATGGAGTTTCTCAATGCAAAAATAGCTCAAGGTAGATGTAATACAACTAGGAGTCATGTATTAACAAGTGGAACTAAGCTATTTGGTCCATGACACAAGAAATCAAAGGTTCTAGGGTTTTGGAGAAAGTTTACCAAAATCCTTCGAAACATGAGGTTGGAGGTGCTGTTGGTGCAAACAAGTTTGTGGTCCTTGATCCCCTTGCGATGAAGATCGTTTTCCACGGAGAGTTGAAGACACTTGGTGGAGAAATCACCAAATCACCTTGGGGGCGCTCGACTGAGGAGAGAGAATGTGAGGAACGTTGTGAGGATGAAGGAGATTAGGGTTTGGCGGCCCTAGGGTTAAGGGGTCGAAAAATTGGACTAGTTTGTGGTCAACCGAACTAGTCTGCAGTGTGCGGACTAGTCCGGGTCACCACGAACTAGTCTGTGGTCACTAGAATAGAAGCATTTAGCCCATTTGTATATATTCGAAGGTGCTTACAAAGAAAAATAGGGGGGCAAACCACACAAATAATCTTGATGAATATGATCAGTAAACATCCAACAACCAAGCTATGACCATAATTCATCAAGATCAAGTAATTGGAGTAGTTTTTCACAGAAAATAGAGAGAGATGATTTTCATAACACAATCAATCGATTTTGAAGATGGCATACAGGTATGCATGTTTTCAAGCCACGTTCTGAACATCAAGGATATTTTGTTCATTTCGAAGCTCACAAAAATGTTTTTCATCAAATGGCTTGGTAAATATGTCAGCTAGGTGTTTTTCAGTGTTGACATGGGAAATGGCTATGTCTCCTTTTTTTGAGTAGTCTCTCAAAAAGTGATGCCGGATGTATATATGTTTGGTCCTAGAGTGCTCGACGGGGTTATGGGCAATTTTAATAGCACTCTCATTATTACAAAGGAGTGGAATACGGCTCATATTGTAACCGTAATCCCCTAGAGTCTGTCGCATCCAAAGGAGTTGTACACAACAACTCCGGGCTGCAACATACTCCGCTTCGGCCGTGGATAAGGCCATGCAGCTTTGTTTCTTGGAGGACCAAGAAACTAGGGATCTACCTAGGAATTCGCATGTACTGGAGCTACTTTTTCTATCTACTTTGCATCTGGCATAATCTACAACAAAGTATCCAATGAGGTTGAACTTGGAGCCATTAGGATACCAAAGACCTAGATTGGTTGTATGAACTAAATATCGCAAGATTCTTTTTACAGCTGTCAAATGACACTCCTTAGGAGTGGCTTGAAATCCTGCACACAAACATACACTCAACAAAATATTAGGCCTAGATGCACATAAGTAAAGTAAGGATCCAATCATGGAGCGATATACCTTTTGATCCATGTTTGGTTCGTCTTCATTGAGATCCACATGACCATTTGTTGCCATGGGAGTCTTTATAGGCTTCGCCTTGTCCATTCCAAACTTCTTGAGTATGTCTTGAGTATACTTGGTTTGGCTTATTAATGTCCCTTCCATTTGTTGTCTCACTTGGAATCCCATGAAATATCTCAATTCTCCCATCATAGACATCTCGAATCTATCTGTCATAATCTTACTAAATTCTTCACAAAAGGATTTGTTAGTTGAACCAAATATAATATCATCAACATAAATTTGACAGATAAATAAATCATTGTCAAACTACTTGATAAACAACGTGTAATCAGATTTGCCAATTTTAAATCCATTTTCAATCAAAAAATCTCTAAGACACTCATACCAAGCTCTAGGAGCTTGTTTGAGGCTGTAGAGAGCCTTACGCAGTTTGAACACATGGTCGGGGAACTCTTGATCTTCGAATCCGGGGGGGTTGCTCCACGTACACCTCTTCCTTGATTGGTCCATTGAAGAAGGCGCTTTTCACATCCATTTGTTAGAGCTTGAAATCATGGTGAGTAGCATATGCAACTAATATTCTAATCGATTCAAGCCTAGCTACGGGAGCAAAAGGTTCGTCGAAATCCAAACCTTCGACTTGTGAATACCCTTTGGCCACAAGTTGTGCCTTGTTTCTTGTCACCACCCCGTGTTTGTCTTGCTTGTTGTGGAAGACCCATTTAGTGCGACGTTGAACATGGGCCTTTCAACAAGATCCCACACCTCGCTCTGTTTGAAGTTGTTCAGTTCTTCTTGTATTGCCACCACCCAATCTGGATCTTTCAATGCATCTTCAACCCTGTGAGGTTCCAAAGAGGATACAAATGAGTAATGTTCACAAAAATTAGCAATTCGAGATCTAGTTGTTACTCCCTTTTGGATGTCACCGATTATGTTGTCGACGGGGTGATCTCTTTGGATGCATTGGTGTACTCTTGGATGTGGCACTTGTGGTCTTGAATCTTCATGGTCATCTTCTTCTCCCCCTAGATGGTTTCCCTCATTGATTTGTTGGTCACCTTGATCTTCATTAGGTTGATCTTGTGTAGAAGCTCCCCCTTGATCAATTACCTCCACTTGTGGTTCATCTTCTTCATTTGCATTTGGAGGTGGCGCTTGTGGTCGAACATCGCCCAACGCTATTCTTCTCAACGCTTGACATGGAGCTTCTTCTCTATATAGCACGCATTGATCAACTTGCTCTTCTTGAGAGCCGTTAGTTTCATCGAACACTACGTCATGTGCTACTTCAACAAGTCCGGAGACTTTGTTGAAGACACGATAGGCGTAGGAGTTCAAATCATAGACAAGTAAGAAACCTTCATCAGACTTCAAAGCGAACTTTGAAGTCCTAGGATTCTTGTTCAAGATATAACATTTAGAACCTAAAACTCTAAAATAGGAAATATTAGGCTTGTTACCGGTGAGTAGTTCATATGACGTTTTCTTGAGTAGGCAATGAAGATAGAGTCGATTTATGGCGTGATAAGCGGTGTTGACCGCTTCAGCCCAAAATTGATCTGAAGTCTTGTACTCATCAAGCATTGTTCTCTCCATCTTTATGAGGGTTCAGTTCTTCCTTTCGGCTACTTCGTTTTGTTGAGGGGAGTACGGTGCTGAAAATTCATGTTTTATGCCTTCTTCGTCTAGGTACTCCTCAACTTGGGTGTTCTTGAACTCCGTGCCATTGTCACTTCGTATGTTCTTGATCTTCAATGAAAATTCATTTTGGGCACACTTGAGAAACTTCTTGAGGATTCCTTGAGTTTCTGTCTTATCATGCAAAAAGAAACCCACGTGAAGCGTGAAAAATCATCAACAATTACGAAACCGTATTTGTTACCGCCGATGCTTATGTAAGCAATTGGACCAAATAGATCCATGTGAAGTAGCTCGAGTGGTCCTGTCGTTGTCATGACGTTCTTTCGCGGGATTGGGTGCTCCTACTTGCTTCCCAGCTTGGCACACGCTACAAGGCCTGTCTTTCTCAAAAACAACATCCTTCAAACCTCGGATGTGATCGCCCTTAAGGAGTGTTTGAAGATTCCTCATACCAACATGTGATAGCCATCTATGCCATAGCCAACCCATGTTGGTCTTTGCAATCAAGCATGTATCAAGTTCGGCTTTATCTTTGTTGAAGTCAACAAGAAAAAGCTTTCCCTTTAACACACCCTTGAATGCAACCGAGTCATCACTCCTTCTAGAGATGGTCAAACCCTCATTAGTGAACAAGCAATTATAACCCTTGTCACATAATTGAGATATTGACAGTAGGTTATAATCTAAGGAATTGATATGTAAAACATGAGAAAGAGTGTGTTGAGATGATATTGCAATTTTACCGGTACCGAGCACCCTTCCTTGACTGTTGTCTCAAAAATAGATGACTTCGCTTGGATCTTCATTTACTTCATATTCAACAAACATCCTTCTTTCATCGGTCATGTGGTTGGTGCATCCACTATCTAGCACCCATTTTGATCTACCGGAGGAATAGGCCTGCAAAAACAAGTTACGCCTTGGTTTTAGGTACCCAAGCTTGCTTGGGTCCTTTCGGGTTAGTTACAAGTGATTTGGGCACACATACATGAGACTTGATGTTCCCATGGCGTGGCCCAACATGTTTAACATAAACTCGACCAAAATTACTTTTCATGAGAACATATGATGGGTCAAAAGTTCTAAACAATAGTTGTTGTTCATATGTGTTAACATTTTTGGACTTATCAACATTACTAGGCGTTCTAGCTTGAGAGGAGTTTCCCTTGACAAAAGTAATGTGTTCCTTGTTATTCTTGTGGCTTTTAGCATTTTGCTTTTCACCATAATAATACCCAATGCTTTATTTGACATTAGAAGGTCTTGTGGCCAAGTATGCACTGCGTGCATACTTTACCTTCTCCTTGTCAAATATGCCACTACGGGAGGGATGCTCGTCCTTTGTCAAGTTCGACTTGTCCTTCAAGTTAGTGTCAATTTTAGCACATGCACAAGTAATAGTAGTTTCAGATCTTAACTGTTGAGAAGGTGAGCTTGAAGAGGATGAAGGGTCATTTTGCTTGAGTGACTCAACTTGTACCTCAAGGATCTTGTTAACTTTAGTTAAGTTAGCAAGTTCATACTTGATGATTACATTTGAGTCGCTTAACTTCAAGCAAGCTTCCTTGCTTGAAGCTAACTCAAGATCTAGTGACTTCCTTTGCTCCTTTTCAAGTTCAAGGAGCTTTTTTATCTTAAGATACTCCTCCTTTTGAAGGATGATCATATCTTCTTGGCGATCAACAAGCTCCTCCTTATCAATAAGTTTATCCATCAAGAATTTCATTTTTGTAGCAGTTTTCTTATCTAAGTGTAAAAAAGCCCGCTTTTCGGTAGAACAAAAACGCAAAAATGAGAACTTAATTTTTTTTAAAGTGGACTTTGGAATTTAAACTCACATGAGCTATGTGAGATAACCAATTTTCATAAAATTGTGAACTTGTTAAAACTTAAACATTAATGAGAAGTTATCACTTGAACGGTTAAATCTTTGTGCGATACTTCTAATCTCGGTTCAACCTCATTATAAGTAACCTCATGGAATTCCCAGCTACATTGCAGAAGTGTAGTGTCTCGGGGACCTTCTACCATATTCGTTCAAGTGGACTTGCACGGATAATATCTTGCGTGGGGCCCACTTGTCGTGTGGCCTACCAGTGAACCCTCACCAAACAAAGTTTGGTTTTCTTCTTCGCTTGAGCTTATCGAGAGCTAGCGTGTAAAAGCCTCAAAATTAGTAACATGCAATTGAAGTCTAGAAATGATTTAGAAGAGAAAGGACAAAAGATTAAGTACAAGTGATGGATAAGAATGCAAATGCACGAAGTTAAAAGTTCAAATTTATTTAAACTTTAAGTTTAATTTAGAAAAAGCAGAGAAATGAAACAAACAAATAAAATGAAATAAATGGTTTAGTGCTAATGGCATATTTAATAGGATATGGAGAAAGTTTACAACGAGGGACTTATGGGTGAATTCAAATTCGAAATTTGAATTTCAAAAATCAAATTCATAAATTCTTAGGTTTGAATTCATAATTGGATTCTCCATATTGTCATTAGCAACCCAGCCAAGTTGGAATATTTATAGAGCATGTTTGTCAGCTGAAAACGAATTTACAAGAAAAGATAGGAAAAGGTGGGCCCCACCAGTAAGCTGCTCAATAGATGGAGATATTTGCAGTTGGAATTAAGAGGATAAGGGGGGAATTGGAGTGGGCCCCACAGGTCAGGCTTAACACCAGTTACAGAATCCAGATTTGGCTTCTTCTAGGCACCTCCTCCCGGCTCTGCTAGCGCCCCGACTCCCTCCCGGACGCGCTCCAGCGCCCGCTTGCCCCCTCGCTGTGCGCTCCTCCTCACGGTCGCCGCGGCATCGCCCCACACCAGCCGCCGGCTTGCCCCCGCTGGCCCGCACTGCGTCTGCTCACCGCCGCGTTGCGCTCCTCCATCCGGCCACCACGGTGCGCCGCTTCGCCACCCTACTCGCCGACCGCGCTCCTGGCCGCGCGCCCGGCCGCTCATGACACTGCTCGACACCGCGCCGCTGTCTGCCTTCCTCGTGGTCGCCGCGTTTATCCCCTTCCCAGCGTCGCCATGCGCATCGCCCAATCACCGCCGGCGCCGTGCTTCTCCGCGCCCGGCCACCTTGCTCGTTCCGCCGACCTCACCGGCGTCCTACCGCCACTCTGGCCGCGCGGATGGTCCCCCATGCCTGCACCCAGCTCCGCCGGCACACCTTGGCACAGCAATGCTGCCCTCATTCCTCCCCATCAATCACATGCCCTGGCCACCGTCTTGTTTCTCCCATGCCCTGCTCGTCCCTCTCCACGCTGCCGCGATGCTGGTCGCTCCTCGTCGCGCCTCATCGCACGAGCCACGCCGTTCACGCTCCCTGCGTCTGCGCCGGCCGCGAGCACCACGCGCGCCATGCCCACGGCTACGGCAATTGTGCTGCACCCTGCCCACCTGCCAAGCGCCATGGTCAGTGCGGTGCTCGTCGTCCCCCCTCGCCGCTTTCCAAGTCCACCTATGCGCCATTGACAAGCCCGTGTGTGTGCTCATGTCGGTTTGACTTGTGCTGTCCCGATGCTATCATCTTCATGGCGTCATCACAACATTCCGAGTTGTGGCAGTGTCCTGGTAACGAAGCAAGTTATGTATGTGATGCACATGATTCGGGAACACATTGATGATGCAACAACGACTACATTTGGTCCAAGGTTAGTTCTGAATTGTGCAAAGATTGGTCGGGTCAAGGATGCAATCAACCTGTTCCATGAAAGGTTTACGCGGAAGGAACCAGATGTGTTGACGTTCAGTGCTGGTCTATGGATGCAGGTATGTTGGGTTGTGGCAATCGACAAGGATATGTGCCAAGGTGCTCTTGGAATGTTGATGAAGTAACCGGATCAAGAACACAACCAAGATGTTCGCTAAAATGCTTACAAGGTCAGTCACTGCCGTCGTCCTTTGCCCTTTGGTCCATGTTTTGCATTGATATCATTCCTATAGAAATCCCAAAGTTGACTTTCTTTTTCTTTTGTATCGCGTTGGCTTGTCTGTGTGTGCTCGTGATGCTCCACCATGAGCTGCGTCGAGTCGTTGACCACATGAAATCATCGTGACGTTCCGAGCTGTCATCGTGCCCTGGCATTGAGATGAAGGATGCATGTAATGTGTGTGGTGCTGGAACACAAGCACAACTCGTCAGACAATGGTTTTCAAGCCAAATTAGGTTTTAGTCAATGTGAGGGTGATCGAGTCCTAGGTGTACCCAAGGTGCTCGATAAAATGCCTTCTAGGTCAAACCACAGATGTTGGTGATCACCGATGATCTGTGGTAGAGTAATGTGAGAACGTCGCAATTGACAAGGAAAACTAGACCAAGGGGAACCTTGGATAAGAGTTTCTTGATTATGTCGACGATGTTTCCTAACCGTCCGTAGAATTGCTTAACTAGGTGTGTCGTTCCATCAACGACAGGTTCATCGAGTCGCTTGCCGACGATCGAGTCGACATCACTAACCTTGAGACTCATAAGGTGGTGTTCGGGATTCCGCTCACAACCATGGACGAGTCCGGGTCGATGTGAACGTCGATGAGATGATCTTCCCAATATGACAAAGCACGTCGCCGCGACATAGTAATGCCTTATGTTCAAGTTCCAGGAGTTCACCGAGCTCATCTGGACAATCTTGCAAAGGACACTGCAATAGTGTCATGTAAGAACTTGTACGATGCTTGTGAAGATAGTCGTAGCGACTGATTTACCTAAAGGTCTTTTGAACATTGTCTTGGTACTCATCTTAGGTTAGTAGTGCTTGTGATAACGTCTTCAGTCCAAATAATGTTGATCTCACTTCTCTCCCAAGTGTCGCTAGGGTTTCACATCGATTCATCCTAATTCAGAACCCTGCGACCACACTTGTCACTTAATTAGGTTTACCCCTTAATGACTTTGTGTAACTTCATTGGTTGACTTCTAAGTCACGACCTCTTCTTGAACTGTTCACTCATGCCTTAAACTTTCAATGCTCCACCTTGATCGCTTAGTCTTCCTTACATCACTCAGTCTAGTACTTCTTCATCTTTCAATCTTATACCTCTTAAGTGGCATAGCTTCAAGTGTTGTCTACTAAGTTGCAATGTACCCTTACATTGTAACTTTCGTTCATACCGACCCTACTACGTTCACCTTGACTCATCCTCTGATTACCCACACAACAGAGGCATACCTATCCTTCCTAGTAAAACTCCTTGTTCTTAAAGTTTACACCACCTCTTAGAGTCTATTATTAAGCTACCTTAATTACTATATGCATTTCATGTTGATAGGAACGTGATAATAGGTGATCGACGAGGAGCTTCGCTTGGAGGAGAAGGCCAGGGTGCCCATCGTGACGTTACTTGGCGGAGTCCCGGAAGAAGACCACTGACCCTTGAGATTTAATCGAGTCGCGAACTAAGACAAGCCCCGGTTTTCATTTAAATTCCCTACAGTGTCTTTGCAGTTTTCATTCACCTTACGTCTTCAGATGGTTGTGCATTACATTTAAGGTGTTTCACATCAACTTGCATGACCAAATAACGCAGGGAGTGGTTAGAATAGCTCACAGACTTGTGTAGTAACTGCCATGCTTATATTCATAGGTACCTGGTAGAAGTCGAGTAGTTGGAATCTACTCGCGAGATAGGATTTTATCACACGGGATGAATTGGATCAAGAGATGTTTTATAGATATTGAGACCGGTCAGAGATGAGTTGGAAGCGACAAGAGGTGGTCTTGGTCGCATAGCTCTGACTGTGTCGATTAAGGCTCGTGTCATGTGCGGCCCTGCTGGACAAGCTTGAATTTTATCGGCAACATACTGGAGAAATGGGCTCCAGTAAACTAATGTATCTTGATACTGGTTTGTCGAGGCATTCCTTTCTGTTTTATAGGCGTGGGTTGAGGGTAGCGAGGTGTAAATCAGCTGGTGGGCACTTCAGAGTACACCCCACACAGGGACCTCCTGCTCGTGACGGATTGAGCAGTTCAGCATTCTAGTGTTGGGTGAAAGGTGGCCATATACGACTAGTACTGAAGTGCCATGCAGGTATTGTTGTAAGTACTCGCTGGCATTTCCGAAAGTGCGTATGTGTCGTGTTGTCCGGGTGTGTCCTGATTGCAATCACTGTCACTCGCGGTAATAGAGTACCACTTGTTCACTGCGCCGTGATGTAGTAAATACTGAAGAAGCCAAAATAATATGATGTATTGAATTATAATTGCTTTGCAACCTTGTGTGTCTTAGAGATAGCACAATTAAAAGTTTACAATTTCCAAATACTTATCCAGTAATAGCATTATGTGCTTTGGGCATCTCATATCATCGGCAAAGCGTTTCTTGTTTGATTGTGGAGTCTATGATATGTCGTGCCTGAAGAATGTCATTTGCTACTTAAAACATGATTATAAGGATCCACTAGTAGGCAAGTCTATTTATGCTAGTCCTTACCTATGGTTAGACTTTACCTTGCATATGTCTAGTGAGACGGGTCAGTCTTGCTAAGCCTTATGCTCACGTTTGTGCTTTAACGATTTTTGCAGGTATTAGATTTATTTCTGCTGTTCAGGTTGTACATGAGATCTCGAAGTGTCGAGATGAATCTCATGTGAACCACGCCACTGTTGAATGTTCTTCATGTTGCTAGTGAGACGTGTCCTAGGGCATGGACATCTTCTCTCCTGCTTAGTTAAGTGAGATTATGAGTATGTATTTTCCGTTGCGTGTGTACCTCTATTGTACACTATTTTGTAAACTCTTCTTATTTTGAAATAAACAAACTTTGTTTGTGTTGCATTCATATCGTGTGTGCTGTTAGGTGCCGCATCGCACGGCACCACCCAATGAGATCCTTGGACGTCGGGACCTAGTCCTCACACTAAGCCAACAAGCATATCTTCATTATCACTATAAGCATCACTATCGTTAGAGTAAGAATGCGAGGAGGAAGATTTAGTTGTTACCTTTATTTTGCCTTCCTTCGCCATTAGACATGTGATGAGGACATCACTTCTATGTATACAAACAACACTCCATTGAACATACAAGATGCAATCAATAGAGTTCATACACAACAATTAATTTCAAATATGAACTCGTTCTTATATATTTCCTTATATGTTTTTGAGCATAAATTGCTACTTAATAATTTATTTGTGATTAGGATCCATGGAGAGGTTCAAGGAGTACTTGGAGGGAGCATTAGGGACATGGAAGACCAGAGAATTCGTTCAAAGAAGATGGAAACCGAACCAAACTCCAAATCGTATCCAACTCGGAGTCCAGGAGCAGTACGCACTAAAACGGACGCCCAAGACGCATACGAACTCTGTTTTGGAAGTTCCACATATGCACGGAAAGGGGAGAGGATAAAATTTCTAATGGCGCTGGTCCAATATCAAAATTCCTTCAGAGTGGATGGAAATCGTCGAAACAAAATCGAGTTCAGAATCTGTCAGGGTGCTGCGTCATCGTATTGGGCCATTGGGCCTTGTATCAAGTCTAAGTCCATTATTTTCGTGTGTTAGGGTTAGATCACGACCCCAACACCCCTTGGACATCCTCCCACCTATATATACTCCATAGTAGCCTCTATGAACATTGGGGTTTTGCATAGATTAATAATATCGCTGTTCTACAGTTTGTGAAACCCCAACTTCGCGATTTCAGATCGTGTCTTCTACGTTCTTGCTTGTGTTCTCAGTTGCACTTGCAGGGATTATCCTTCTTGGCGAGGTCAATCGTGTGAAGCACGGTTGATAACCAACGGAGCGGTGGTGTAGTGATTGCAGGGGTTTTTCGTGTTCTACTCGAGAGCCTCGGATCATCAACGTCGAGATCTCCACATCAATCGACCTATCCATTACCTTTCGGAAGATCGGGCTTAAACCTTTTTACTATCAATTGGTATCAGATTTCCAGGTTGCTCGTTAGGTAATTCATCTATCCATTACATTAGTTTAGTTTTTCATACCTAGAGTCCACAAAAAAACCACAGAAAAACTTGCAGTTTAGTAGATCTGTTCATTACTTTGTCCAAACCACATTGAGCCTTTGAAACTTTGTTATTCAATTTGGTTTTGTTGAGTTTGTGTCCATGGTTGAGTCATATTGCTGGTTTAGAAGTGCTTTTAGTCTTAGTTTGAGTTTTGCATTGTGTGATTCATCCTTTTGAATCACGTCATCACGTCCAGATTAGATTCACCTCTGTCCAATTAGGTATTTTCATCATATCTCGCACATACGAACTCGGATTTTGGTTTTCTTGTACTTTCTCGAAAGATTAAGAAGTGCTCTATAACTTTTATATTCATCATTTGCCCATAAAGTATATTTATCAATTTCTAAATTGCATTGGATCCGAATCTGTTATTGACCTAAAAATTCTGAACAGTCTGTATTTCAGGGGCAATATCTCCTATTGTTATTTTCCAAAATAGGTCTTCCATATATTTAAATTAAAGAGGAGAGATATATGTACAATCTTGCTGTTCTAAGTTTTCCAATTTAGAGCCTATAAGTGTGCCTATTTGTCCTTGGAAGATTGAGCAGAAAATCTGCGACAGACACATGAGATATCTTGGATTGATTTTCATTGTGTTCTTCCCTTGCAGCACATTCTGAAAAAAAAAAAGAAAAAAGAAAAAGGCAAGTGCAAAACAAGAAAGAAAAGCTGCACAAAAAAGAGGAAAAAAACAACAACAAAAAAACAGAAGTGCTTGCATTCTTTGTGTCATCTAGTTTTGTCTCATGTCTTGCTAGCTTGAACTACTAGGAACACATTTAGGCCAGCAACTTTGACAAATACATTGGACACTTATTCAATTTTACTATCTGATTTCATTGTTGCTAATCCTTGCTACATAGAAAGTGCCATCCAAGCTACACCTTACTCTTGAGCAGAATCGATACACCTTTGCAATCATCCCACGCTTAATTGGTTTCTTCATACCGTCCACCATTTGGCACCTGCAGTGTCAGTAAGAACACTTGTAAGAGCGTGGTAAGACGCTTGGGAGTGTGTGATTCCACTTCCACTTTGCCATTATCCTTTGTAATTGATAGGGATAACATATTTTTTGTGTTGTCTTCTGTTTGCTACTAACAATGTCAGGTAAAAGCAAGAATCATGCATTATATGCTGAGATGATGGACATGATGAAGACGACGATGGAGTTGCTCAGTAAAAATCAAACATCAACCAAGGATTCACATGACATTCAGACCACCTTTACAACACCTTCCACAAGAAGTAATTACATTCGTCCATCTCTTCCTTCTTATGATGGTTTTGGTTATGATGAATATATTACTTGGGAAATAGAGGTGGATAAAATTTTTGGACAATGTCATATGTGTGAGAGGAGAAAGATTAGAAATGTTGCAAGTACATTAGTAGATTGTGCATTAACTTGGTGGAACAATTTAAATGAATTAGAAAAACCTCGAACATGGAAAGAAACGAAAATTCTTATGCGAGAAACTTTTGCTAATGTATCTATGTGCAAAGAAGAAATTCAGCAATTTGAGGAGAAATTTCTTGTTGTACCTCCTTTTGTGTCTAACGTTTTGCAGGACACTGTAAAAAATAATATAGATGATGCAAAAGAGAACGAGGCTTTCGACAACACTTGTGAAATTTTTGATGAATCAACTCATAATGCATTTGAATTTCTTGCTAAAAATCAGAGTAGTGTTAATGGACAATGCTATATAGTTAACCAAGGTATGACATTTTCAGATGTGCTGAATTTTGCTACCAATCATACTATCGATGAGCAGCAACAAGATGAACCTTTTCATAATACACCTTTACCTTTAGTTGATTTTCCTACTGATTCTTATAACAAAAATGAGTTGTGTGCTGATAATTATATTATACCTATGCTAGAACAACCAAATGAATTTGATACTTTATCACTCACTTGTGCTGAAATTAAGCATTTGATCCCAACTACATGTGAAAGGGATGAGCTGAAATTGTTATCTTCTCTAAATACTTTGGGCTATATTGAATTTTACACTCTTTGTGATCTAGATATCGTAGAGAAGACAATATTTTCTCAATCTGAATTGCCTTTGTTAAGTAGAAATATTTTTCATGCTATAGGCAAATATGAACATAGTGGTATGTTTATGGTGCATAAAGTTTACATATGTTCAAATGAGGAAGCTCCTTTTGTGCTGCAACAACATGGTCAAGTAAATGAATGTATTAACACTAATAATGTCTTGTCAAGTTTTTCTAGTATGTTTTCCTTGCAGCAGGGACAACAAAAGCATTATTCACTATGGTTGTGCATTATGGACAGCACTTACTCTACCTCCAATGCAAGCCTCTTTGCTGGACATACGAGCAAGCCGAGGACGGCTTGTCATAAAGAAGGGGAGAATGATGAGATCATGCACATTATTATTGCACCTACAAACATGACACTATATTTATTTGTTTGGGATCCTGGCTCAAGTGAATGTGCAATCTTATTTGATGGACAAGATCAAGATGGCGCACTATGTCGTCCACCACCTTGGCCTCCTCCATTCATGCATACAAGAAGATTTGATGGCGTTGCACATTTGGACTAACACATGAGAGGAGACGAACTTGAGTCGAGGACGACTCCAATTCAAGAAGGGGAGAATGATGAGGACATCACTTCTATGAATACAAACAACACTCCATTGAACATACAAGATGCAATCAATAGAGTTCATACACAACAATTAATTTCAGAGGTGAACTCGTTCTTATATATTTCCTTATATGTTTTTGAGCATAGATTGCTACTTAATGATTTATTTGTGATTAGGATCCATGGAGAGGTTCAAGGAGTACTTGGAGGTAGTATTAGGGACGTGGAAGACCAGAGAATTCGTTCAAAGAAGATGGAAACCGAACCAAACTCCAAATCGTATCCAACTCGGAGTCCAGGAGCAGTACGCACTAAAACGGACGCCCAGGACGCATACGAACTCCGTTTTGGACGTTCCACATATGCACGGAAAGGGGAGAGGATAACCTTTCTAAAGGCGCTGGTCCCATATCACAATTCTTTCAGAGTCGACGGGAATCGTCGAAACAAAATAGAGTTCAGAATCTATCAGGGTGCTGCGTCATCGTATTGGGCCATTGGGCCTTGTATCAAGTCTAAGTCCATTATTTTCGTGTGTTAGGGTTAGGTCACGACCCCAACACCCCTTGGACGTCCTCCCACCTATATATACTCCATATTAGCCGCCATATACAATGGGGTTTTGCATAGATTAATAATATCGCTGTTCTACAGTTTGTGAAACCCCAACTTCGCGATTTCAGTTCGTGTCTTCTACGTTCTTGCTTGTGTTCTCAGTTGCACTTGCAGGGATTAGCCTTCTTGGCGAGGTCAATCATGTGAAGAACGGTTGATAACCAACGGAGCGGTGGTGTAGTGATTGCAGGGGCTGTTCGTGTTCTACTCGAGAGCCTCGGATCATCAACATCGAGATCTCCACATCAATCGACCTATCCATTACCTATCGGAAGATCGGGCCTCATCATCATCTTCCTACTCATCAACATGTGTCGTTGTCCTTCCTTGTGCCAATATTTGGGAAGAGGGTGGATTTCTTGGTTGTCTTCTTGATGGCTATGCTAGCCATCTCCTCTTCCTCTTCGGATGAGGACTCATCATTGAAGTCCCACTCCATTCCTAGGTGCGCCTGTCAAATTTTCCTTTTCTTCTTGAACATCTTCTTGGGTTGAGGCTTTGTATCCTTGGTCTTCTTCTTGTTTTCTTCATAAGGACAATCAACTATAAAATGGTCGTATTCACCATAGTTATAGCAAGCACGCCTCAACTTAGGTCTTGATTTGTCTTTGTGTCTTCCTTCATTTGATTTACCACCTTGTCTTCTTTTCATCTTTTTGAATTTCTTCATAAAGAGGATCATATCCTCTTCATCTATATTGCTGTTTTTGTTGTCGCTGTCCTCCTCTTGTTGAGCTTCTTGAGCTTATTTTGACATGGCCTTGCAAGTGGACTTCAACGCGACTGCATTCTTCTTTGCCGAGGTGAGGTCGGCAATCTCTTGGACATGTTTTGCTTGCTTTTCCATCATCTCAAAATTGATAGTATTTCCAAGCAATTCGTCCGGGGTCATTTTCTTGTACCCGGAGCTTTCTCTAATCATCGAACACAGAGTCACGTTGTGAGGCATGAAGCTCTGAGAATTAGCTTCACCACCTCGAGATCATTCCACTTTTTGCTTCCATAGGCTCGAACTTTATTGATGAGAGTCTTCAACCGATTATACCTGTCTTGTTGTGACTCATCTTCCTCTATGCTGAATCTTCCCAACTCGCCCTATATCATTTCAATCTTGGCCTCTTGCACATGATGATCGCCTTTATGTGCAGTTTGTAATGTTTCACATATCTCTTTTGCAATTTTGAGTCCATCCACCTTAGTGAACTCGTATCGACTCAAAGATGAAGTTATGACAGCTGCAGCTTGAGCATTCCGATGGATAGCTTGTTCAACCTTCTCTTGGTTGAAGTTCTTGTGCGCATCCTTGATGTCCGACATCTTCTCTTCGAGCGATTAGTCTCTTTTTAAAGAGCCTTTCTTTGATACCAATTGAATGTAGCCTGGAGGGGGGTGAATAGGCTTTTTGAATTTTTCATCCGAACCTGAAACACTTAGCAACCTAATCAAACACAGAGAAATCGGACTAGTTTGGTAGGGTGCGGACTAGTTCGGTGTATGCGGACTAGATTGATCAAGTTTGATCAATGATTTCGATCAAAGTACTCTATGCAGCAGAAATTGAGTTACAAATAGAGCGTATTGCTCCAATGAAACTAGATGTTTCACAAGTTAACTTTAGTTCCAATGTTTTAACGTAAGTTGAACAAGATTGAGCAAACCCTAAATTACAATGAATAGTAAGAAGAAAACCAAGGACACAATGATTTTTATCCCGTGGTTCGATTCCACAGAGGAAATCTACATCCACGTTGAGGAGCCAATGGAGGATCGGGTCTTCACCAACCCTACTCTCGTCGAATCGCCACGGAGGCTGGTTCTCTTCCACTAATCACAAAAGGGTAAATAACCGTGCTCAAGGGGCCTTTTCACAAGTTGAGGGCTCCCCAAGATTTACAATTCGAAACACCACCAAACACACTCAAAAAGTATGCAATGAAACAGTGAGAGTGTGTGAGAGAATTAAACCCAAGAGCTCAAGGCGTGAAGAACGTGTCTCTCCTTTGATCTATGGTTAATCAAGGATTTGATCTTTCTTGCATTGGATTGTGTGGAGAGACGTGTTTTCTGGGTTCTTGGAAGGTGTGACGGCGTAGGGGGTCGAGAGAGTTTGATTAGGGGTCGTGCACCTCTATACTAGGGTTTCCAAAGGTTATCGTTAGGGTTTGCGATGTCCGGACTAGTCAGGTGTGCGGCGTGTGGGAAACCCTAACTGTCCTAAATTATCGGACTTGTCCGACCCTGGGCAGACTAGTCCGATTTTGTCTCTGTAGATGTTCGGACTAGTCCGGCACATATCGGACTAGTCCGGCGTGGTGAATCCCTTAGTGAATTGAGGACAAGCCCTCACTTGGAGGTCTTGTCTAATTTTAGTCAGAGATGTTAACGGACTAGTCCGGAAAAAATCGGACTAGTCTGGTGTCATGAAATTTTGAGGGGCTAAGGACTTGTCCAAAGTAGGTCAGTGAGGGTTTTGGACTAGTTTGTGGAATATCGGACTTGTCCGATATTGATCAGAAGGATTACCGGACTAGTCCGGACTTTATCAGACTAGTCCGTTGCGGACAAGTCTACACTAGGAGGACTTGTCTGATACTGGATAGAGAGCATATCGGACTAGTCCGGAGAATATCGGACTAGTCTAGAACTGTGTAAACTTGTCCAGTGAGAGTGTTTTATTTTGATTGAGCTCTTGGGGTGTGTTTCTCCAACACACTCCATACACAAAGAGTATTCTATTCATCTCTTGAGATCTTTTCAACTTGATTCATCACTCTCCTTTATTTTTGCGCTTACTTCATAATTTCATCAAAAGTTGCGCTCATCTCAACAATTTGGTTAGAATCTCATTTGTTTGTCATAAATCAACCAAAACCCACAAGGGACGCCTATATGCACTTTCAGGTTCGGATCTTGCGGCCGCAAGAAGGTTGTTGGAGGAACTGAGGAGTTTGAGGGTGACTGAGTCCCAGCAAGTCTGGGACTTCCTGGCGCATGCTAACAAGTCTTTGGTGCCGCTTGGCTTCAGTCTGGTACGTCTGGCTGACCCGAAGCCAGATCACAACAAAGTGCTAGTGGCATTGAGATCGACCAGCAACAAGCTACACGCAATGGGTGAGGTCATACTCGACCAACTGGAGACGGAGGGGAAGTCTTTGGCCCAAGAAAATTGCCGAATATGTACTGACGTGTTTCAAAAGTTGGGACCCCAATTATCTCTAGATCCAGTGGTCGAAGGAACCATCCTTGAAGAAGAAGATGCCGCTAGGGCCAGCGTTCGAGAAGCTACTGAAAAAGTTGCCTCATTCTTTCATAGGACCTAGGATCTCTAGTAGCTAGGACCTTTTTCTTCTGCCCTCACTTGTAATCCTCATTTTGAATCAATGAAATCCATTCTTTTGAATGAATGAGTTCCATTTTGTGTGTGTCTTCAATGCATTGTCCTTTATATTGTTGGCCCCCTGGTAGATGTACACAATTTGATTGTGAACATGTACCAAAAGGATTTGACAATGTCTTGATGACTTGAACGCTTCAAACTTGTAGCTATAACGCTTAGCTCTTAGGTCCAAAGTTTACTTCTGACATCTCCAGGGACCCTTTGTTATGTCGACGGCGGGCCCCTGGGAGGTGTTCGAGCTTGGTAGGTCCGACGGCACCCACTGCCAACACGTAGAGCATCAATGGCTGGCCCCCTGGGGGTTGTTAGAGCTTGGTAAGTCTGACAACGCCCACTATCAACGCTTAGAACATCGACAACGGGCCCCCTAGGGGTTGTCGGAGCTTAGTAGCTCCAATGGCGCCCACTATCAACGCTTAGAATGTCGACGGCGGGACCCCTGGGGGTTGTCGGAGCTTGGTAGGTCCAACGGCGCCCACTGCCAATGCGTAGAACAACGACGGCGGGGCCCCGAGGGGTTGTCAAAGCTTGGTAGGTCCAACGGCGCCCACTGTCAATGCGTAGAACATTAACAGCGGTCCCCCTGGGATCGTCAGAGCTTCCAGGCTTTGAAGGTGTCCACTATCAACATATATTAATTCTTCAAGTCGACGGTTGGCCCCCAATGGTGTTTCCGGGGCTTGTTAGCTGTGAGGAGGCCCACTTTAAACGTATAAAACATCGACGGTGGGCCCCCTGGGGGTTGACAGAGCTTAGCAGCTCCGGTATCGACCACCATCACCATGAGTTTTTCATTTTTCCTACATATTAAAGGCAAGAAAAACAGTAAAATTCGTCCTCTCATCTATAACTTGTTTGCAACTTACTGTTCTTATTTGAATTTTAGATCCAAAGGAACTCAACATAATAACAAGTATATCGATGTAATCTCTTCAGATTCGAATGCCTCCAAGACCCACCCTACTAAGGCATGTTGGAATATAGGTAGAGTGGCGTACTTAAGGTGCTTGACCAGTCGAAGGCGATAGCACACTCAAGACCCGTCATTGGCTTTGGCGTTCAGGTGGGTAGACCATCTAGAATGCTAAGATCCGAAAGATATCAACAATATAACTTGTATATCATATGAATAACTAAGACTAAATCTTAAAAAGAATTGCACAACTTCGTTATAGACAAGAAGGAAAAAATAATAAAAGAAACGAGCCTGTACAAAATTAATGCACGTGGAGTCTGTCTTCACACAATATTGTCTTTCGTTATAGGTCCGAATTACAAGGGAAACAAGGAAACACTTGGGGAACGGGACCAGGCCAAGTGTGCTATTCATCTTGTTCTAACCCAGGGTAGGTAAGCCACACTTCTAGTACAGGGACCAAGTTAAGTGTGCTTGAACTGCCCAGACCCACCAGGAGGGGTCCGGATGTTCTCCTTTAGGACCTACCCGACTCTGTTCATAGACTCTATAATTTACATTGTGTATAATTACAGACTCACCTCCGTGAAACTAAGCATAAAACCTATGGAGGTGCTCGATATTCCATGGATTGGGAAGCAGAGTGCCATCCTCTGTTGCCAAGCCAATGCATCCGGGACGGGATACTTTGATAACTCGGAAAGGACCTTCCTAGTGTGGGGACTGGGGTCCCGACGTCCAAGGATCTCATTGGGTGGTGTCGTGTGATGCGGCACCTAACAGCACACACGAAAAGAATGACCAAAATATGTAAAGTTTTCATTTCATAATAAGAAGAGTTTACAAAAGAGTGTACAACGGAGGTACACGCACAGCGGAAAATACATACTCATAATCTCACTTAACTAAGCAAGAGAGAAGGCGTTCATGCCCTAGGACGCTTCTCACTAGCAACATGAAGAACATTCAGTAGCAGCGTGGTCCATATGAGATTCATCTCGACACCTCGAGGTCTCATGTACAACCTGAACAGCAGAAATAAACCTAATACCTGCAAAAATCGTTAAAGTGCAAACGTGAGCATAAGGCTCAGCAAGACTAACTCGTCTCACTAGAGATATGCAGGGGTGAATACTAAGCATAGGTAAGGAATAGCATAAAGGACTCGCTTACGAGTGGATCCTTATCATCAAGTTTTAAGTAGCACATGACATTCTTCAAACACGGCACATCATAGACTCCACAATCAAACAAGAAACGCTTTGCCCATGATATGACATGCCCAAAGCACATAATGCTATTACAGGTAAAGTATGGGGAAACTGTAAATTTTTAATTGTGCTACCTCTAAGCCATACAAGATTGCAAAACAATTATAATTCAATATATCGTATTCTCCTGACTTCTTCAGTATTTACTACGTCACGACACAGTGAACAAGTGGTACTCTATTACCGCGAGGGACGGTGATTGCAATCAGGACACACCCAGTCAACACGACACATACACACTTTTAGAAGCGCCAGCGAGTACTTACAGCAGTACCTACATAGCACTTCAGTACTAGTCGTATATTGCCATCTTTCACCCAACACTAGAATGTCGAACCGGTCGATCCATCACGAGCAGGAGGTCACTGCGTGGGGCGTACCCTGACGTGCCCACCAGTTGATTTACACCTCGCTGCCCTCAACCTACACCTATAAAACAGAACGGTGTGCCTTGACAAACCAGTATCAAGCTACGTTAGTTTGCTGGAGCCCATTTCTCCAGTATGTCACCGGTACAATTCAAGCTTGTGCAGCGGGGCCGCGCACGAATTGGTCCTCAATCGACACAAGCAGGGCTACGTACATGAGACCACGTCTCGCTGCAGCCTACCCGCTGCACGGTCTCAATTTCATATTCATATGCCATTTCTTGATCCAATCCATCCTTGTAATAAAACCCTATCTCACGAGTAGATTCCCACTACTCGACTTCTACCGGATTCCTATGAATATAAGCACGGCAGTTACTACACGAGTCTGTGAGCTATTCTAACCACTCCCTGGTTTATTTGGTCATGCATGTGGATGTCAAACACCCAAAACGTAATGCACAAACATTTGTAGACGTAAGGTGAATGAAAATTGCAAAGACACTGTAAGGAACTTAAATGCAAACCGGGGCTTGCCTATTTGCGACTCGATTAAATGTCAAGGGTCAGTGGTCTTCTTCCGGGACTCTGCCATGTAACTTCATGACGGGCACCCTGGCCTTCTCCTCCAAGTGAAGCTCCTCGTCGATCACCTATTATCACGTTCCTATCAACATGAAATGCATATAAGTAATTAAGGTAACTTAATAATAGACTTTAAGAAGTGGTGTAAACTTTAAGAACAAGGTGTTTGACTAGGAAGGACAGGTATGCCTCTGTTGTGTGGTTAATCAGAGGATGAGTCAAGGTGGACATAGTAGTGTCGGTATGAACGGAAAGGTATAATGTAAGGCTACATTGCAACTTAGTAGACAACACTTGAAGTTATGCCACTTAAGAGGTGTAAGATTGAAAGATGAAGAAGTATTGTACTGAGTGATGTAAG
This sequence comes from Tuctoria greenei, assembly GCA_036927565.1. Lineage (NCBI taxonomy): Eukaryota > Viridiplantae > Streptophyta > Magnoliopsida > Poales > Poaceae > Tuctoria > Tuctoria greenei. Next base: position 222,312,167 of record JAYESD010000002.1, on the reverse strand, counting down.
GACTAAGTGATCAAGGTGGGGCATTGAAAGCTTAAGGCATGAGTGAATTGTGCAACAAGAGGTCGTGACTCAGAAGTCGACCAAGGAAGTTACACAAACTCATTAAGGAGTAAACCTAATTAAGTGACAAGTGTGGTCGTAGGGTTCTGAATTAGGATGAATCAACGTGAAACCCTAGCGACACTTGGAAAAGAAGTGAGATTGGCATTGCTTGGACTCAAAGAGTCATCACAAGCACTGCTAACCTAACATGAGTACCAAGACAATGTTCAGATGACCTTTAGGTAACTCAGTCGCTACGACAATCTTCGCAAGCATCGTCCAAGTTCTTACATGACACTATTGCAGTGTCCTTAGCAAGATTGTCCAGATGAGCTCGGCGAATTCCTGGAACTCGAACATAAGGCATTACTATGTCGTGATGATGTGCTTTGCCATCTCGGGAAGATCATCTCATCGACGTTCACATCAACCCAAACTCGTCCATGGTGGTGAGCGGAAATTCAAACACCACCTTATGTGTCCCAAGGTTAGTGATGTCGACTCGACTGTCGGCAAGCGACTCGATGAACCTGTCATCGATGAAACAGCACACCTAGTCAAGCAATTCTACAGACAATTAAGAAACATCATCGACGCCATCAAGAAACTCTTATCCAAGGTTCCCCTTGGTCTAGTTTTCCTTGTCGGTCGCAACGTTCTCGCATTACTCAACCACAGGTCATCGGTGATCACCAACATCCGTGGTTTGACCTGGAAAGCATTTTATCGAGCACCTTGGCTACACCTAGGACTCGATCACCCTCACATCGAATAAAACCTAATTTCTCTTGACAACCATTGTTCGATGAGTCGATCTTGTGTTCCCGCACCACACACATCACAGGTATCCTTCATCTCGATGTGAGGGCACGATGACGGCTCGGAACATCACTACGACGTCATGTGGTCAACGGCGTCGACGCGGCTCATGGTGGAGCATCACGAGCACGCACGGACAAGCCAACGTGATACGAAATACAAAGAGAGTCAACTTGGTGTTTTGTAAAGGAATGATATCAATGCGGAACATGGACACACGACTTGACGACACATGAGTACCCTTAGCGGTCACCACGAACGGACTTCAGCGGCGTCAAGCAAGGCATTTCAGGGCAAGGCTCACCTTGTAGACATTTCACTGGGTATCATATGTGTGTTCTTGATTCCGTCACTTTATCACCATTCAAGAGCACCTTGGCACATATCCTTGTCGATTGCCACACCACGACATACCTGCATTCATAGACCAGTATTGAACGTCAACACATCTGGTTTCGCCTTGTAATCATTTCATCGGCCACCTTGGCTGCAGCACTGTCTTGACCACTCTTTGCACGGATCAAAGCTAACCTTGAACCAATTATTGATGCCATTGTGTCAAAGGTGTATTCCTGCATCTTGTGCATCACAAACATAACATTCTGCGTTGGTTGAATACGGCCATGGCTCGGAACGCTACGATGACGCGAGGAAGGTGACAGGGATGTGAACGGTGATGTGCGTTGCGGGCAAAGGTGGAAAGATTTGTGGTCGCATGGGGCGCTTCAGTGGAGCAGGGAGGTCGCAACGCGTAGCGACGGCACGAACGGCCGGCGGATGGTGACCACCACGGCGCGGACGCGTCGCTGCAGCAGGCACGAGTGAGCGACAGGGTAGGGCGCATGTAGCGGTGGGCGGCACGCGAGCTTGAGTGTGGCCTCAGCAGGAGCAGGGCGCAGTTGGTGTGGCGCGACGTAATGGTCGTAGCCGAGGCGACGTGGCACAATGCGACCGATGCTGGCGAGGACGAGGCGCCGACAGACAGCAAGGAGACGGACGGCGGGCGTTCTTGACACGGTGGTGATGAGGCACGACCATGGCGGGCACGAGCGTGTATGGACGCGGGGTGGAGCTGAGCGCGGCCATGGGCGACCATCCGCGCGACCAGAGTGGCGGTAGGCCGCCGGTGAGGTCGGCGGCACGAGCAGGGTGGCCGGGCGCGGAGAAGCACGGCGCACGGTGGTGATTGGACACAGGGGGGTGTTGTGGTGGCATGGGGCACATGTGAAGCGCGGCCAGTGCCGTGGCGGCTCGGGCGCGACGCGTAGAAACCGGGCACCAGTGAGCGAGGTGCAGGCGGTGGAGTTCCATGGCGGGCTGGGACGCTGTGGGAGGTCAGCCGGGAGGCGAGCCGGTGAGCAGGCGCTGGAGGCCAGGTGGGGGCGCGCTGCGGCTACAAGGCAGTGAGCGGCGTGCTGTGACTGTCGGGAGCGACGAGACGCGAAGGGGCGCGCGGGCCGGCGGCCGGTGTGGGGCGCCGGAGGGACGCGGGGTGCCGTGGGGGCGGTGGAGCGTCATGGCGCAAAAGGGAGTCGGGCACAGTGGATCAGAACCAGGAGAGAAAGAATCTAACTCGGTTTCGTGGCAATGAAGATAAACATGACATGTGGGACCCAATCTCTCCCCCTCCTTATCCCTATTCTGCTGATTTAAATCATTACCAAACAATCTCCAAATTTGGTAAAAGTTGGCAGCTAGCCTAAAACAAATGTGTAGGATTTGATTCTAAAGTCAAATTCTTGTTTTGATCAAGTTTCATTTGAAATTAAATTTTGAATTTGAATTCAAAGGTATTTCAATCTACACAGTGTATTAAATAGTAATCGTGCTTCCAAAATTCTTAAATTTTGCAGGGGGCTATTTGATATATGAGGCATCTATTGGGCAGCTCAAATCTTCATGTGAACCTAGTTTGAAGAGTAGCTTGATTTGAATTTTTGAATGTCCCATTTTAGGGTTGGAATAATTCCTTTTTCTTTCTCTCTATTTTGTTTTCTTTTCTCCTTTAATTTTCATTGAAAATGTGAATACTTGGAAATTAAGGATTTTACACCTTATGTTCTAATATACATTAGCAACCATGTTCTATATGTAATATTTTAACAAGTTCCTATTTTTAGTGAACATTGGTTAACTCATATGGTTCATGTGAGTTTGAATTTCCAAGTCCATTTTCAAAAATTTTAAGTTCGCATTTTTGCGTTTTTGTTCTTCCAAAAAGCGGGCTTTTACAATCCTTCCCCTGTAAAGGACTCTCGTCCCAAGATTCTAACAAGTAGAATAACGTAAACGAGTAGGGAACGATACGTAAAAGAGGGTCATTGACTAAGGAAAATGACAATGCCCTTAAACACTTGGGTTCTATGAAATAGTGATTATCTTAAGGCATCTTATGAAATTCTAAAGTTTGCTTCAAGTGATTCCAGTCTTTAGGTTGATAACCTTGACAGGATCCTCGACATGACCATATCACATTGTAAAACTTTCACGTCTGTTACTGAACTTTTATCGCCGTCCTCTTACACTGGTATGACATATTGTCCAATCCTAGTCTTGACTTCAAGAATCAGAACTTGTTCTTTGCTTCTCTAAGTCACCTTGATAGTTTGAAACTATCTTTGCATTGATTCTTGGTTGCTTGCTTGGTTTTTACATAGGTCCTTTCAACTTCATGTGGTATTTCCCCTGACATGAGTTAAGATGGTTTACGAGGTTAAACAACAATCATTAACCTCATTTGTTGTTTAGCCAACCGTAGGATCCCTCAGCTGTAGCACAAGAGTAGCAAAGCACTCAACACTCTTATGTGATCAAAACAGCAGGAATACTGAAGATATCGCGACTCCAAGGTTTTTGGGTATATCAACATCTTCAAACAATAGAAATAGAAGATAAAGACTCTTCGCGGTGGCATATGAAAATTTATGGATTCAGTATCCTCACATGCTCCCAACCCAGCAAAGAACTCAATCATATGGTAACTACAAGGTTATCAGGGTATCAAGGTTACCATATACCAAGTCAAGAACTTATAGGAACTTCAAGGAGTTTATCGAGGTTGATAATCAAATGGAACCTTTGCGAGTAATGAGAATCATAGATTTTTCAAAGTTGATCATCGAACTGAAGACTACTCGATGATGAACGGTATAGTTGCAACAATCAAGATACTTGAACCTAAACAAGTCAAGGATGGAAATTTAAGTGTTTGTTTAGTTGTAAGTGAGGTTGAGTAATCGGTTTCCCAAGAATTACTCAATGGAAAGAAGATCAACAATATAAGAATTCAAAAGAAGATGGTGAAATGATCGTATTCATTAGACACCTTAGAATAGTTTGAATGGGTTACACAATCTTGTTCAAAATTTTAGTATTACCATGCATTCTATCATTGGTATTTCATTGGTAATGATGCTTCATGATGCATCGCATGGGATATGGTGCAATGCCTATGCACATGGTATGGTGCAAATGGTGCATATGTACAGTGCAAATGGTGTATATGTATGGTGCAAATGGTGCACATGTATGGTGCAGTAGCTTTTATAGTTTGAGCAAGACTAAATGAACCACACACACAAAACTCAAGTACTGTCTGATGATTTGCAAGGCTTGGCTACCGTGGTCGTGAAAGGCACTCAATGAGTAGCGTAACCTCCATGACTCGACCAAATTTAAGGAACTTATAATAGAACGATGGACAAGGAATGTGGGAAATATACCACGTTACCTCAACTTTTGAAATCTTGTTCATGTTCTACTCAACTTGATTGTATCTTCAACTAGGTCTTAGAGGTACCAGTTAACTCGAGGAGTAACTTCAACCAGAGAAAACAACAAGCTACTGTCTCTAGTGATGCTTCACTTAACCTTCGCTTCGATCTGGCAGGAGGAAATGATACCCTTCTCTATCACTTTAGTGGAGTTGAAGTCACACTCTTCTTAGAGTAACTCAATCGGGTGGTGGAGGTTGAATCCTCTTGAAGTTGTAACCTCAATTGATCGTCTTCTTGTTGACACGACTCGTTGTAACCAAGGTTGATGGTTGAACACCACAATTACTTGAGTGCTCACCTTCCCCCTTAAAGTTTTGAACTAGGATGTCGAAGCATATTTCAAGCAATCCTCATGAGAAGACGAGATGCAACTCGAGCAATTGCGACTTGCGCTCGAAATCACAAGAAGTGATGTGACAAGTCACATAAATCAAACACTAGTATGTCTATCCAAGGGAAAGGGCTTCAAATGAGTTAAACACTTCATTCAACTTGGTAAATAGTTGAGTCCTAACTCTTGGTTTGTTACGACACTCCTCGAGTTGAAATCGAGAACGGAATGTGTAACAAAACCCAAAATTTTCAAACTGGCCAGGCTATGGTGACAAATGACCAGTCTGGACGCAAACTCGATTTTGATCCAGTTAATGGCAAAATCAGATCTTGAGGTGAATAACAAAGTTAAAGTACACTTAAAAAACTTTCGAAAACGTATTGGTTTGCCTCTAGATCATCTCTAGTTTGCAAGTTATGCTATCTTTAAGTTAGCAGATTTTTCTACACTTTCAGCCGAACCTGCTTAAAAAGCAGCAGTTTTGATCTAAAGTTTTCAGACTGTTCTGTTTGAAATATGGAAATATTCTTATTTACAAGGTTGTATCCAATGTAATAATATTCCCAGAATGTATTTATTTGTATGCATATCAGTACTGTTTCAAAAGATATGAATTTTTAAAGTTTGCTAAAAATTCAGCATTCAGAAGAAATGGGGGTTCAGTTCATACTGACCACCTTGCATTCAAACTCGATTTGGGATAGGTATATGACTGATTCAGGACTGAAGCCAATTACAAAAATGGTAGTTGACCCACTAAACTTTCCAACGGTTACTCGTGTGACCCTATTGGGTGTAAGGTCTGCGAGTTATGGTTCAAATTCAGAAATACACAGATTGCTGTCCAGTTTAGTTGATTCCGGACAGTTTCTGCGATCTTCCAAATTTCACCCACTTAGAAAAGGATTCTGTTCTTGAGTTGAATAGAAAACTCGTAGAGGACTTCCAAATATTTCTAGAGAGTATTTACTTGCCCTCATAGCACTTCTGGTTGAGGATATATGGAATTTTAAAAATTCGGCCAAGTTCCCAAATTTTTAACTGAAATTTGGCAGAGCTTCCTTTGTATGTTGCTGATTTTGTCCACAATTTTCAAATAGAGAAAAATTGATATTTGGAGAAACAATACATTTCAAACTTGTTACACACATCCTAAGGATTCCATAAATGTAAATTATGAAGTCTTTTGACGATCCTACTAGAAATTACAATCCAAACAACAACTGATTATATAGCTGTCCAGATTCTGGACTGTTATGACACCTTAAACGATACTTCGATTTAGACCTGTTTATTATGAGTTTTAGCCTTAGAGTTGAATAGGAAGTTGATGGAGGACTTCTTAAGATTTGCAGAACTGTATATATATATGTATAGGTTGGTTTTCTAATTTAAGAGTTATGGCTGTTCAAAGTTCAGAAATTTTCTGGCTGTTTCACATAGCACTGTACACAGGTACTAACTTCAACTCCAATTTCTAATTAGTTATAAACCAAAGTTGAGGTAACAACGAATAGAACAGTTGTAGAATAGCTCTTCCCCTTTCCAAAAATGTATCACAATAGACTATAAGAGCTTTCTATAGATAATTATGGAAAAAAATTCAGATGCTTGTTCATACAGTTTCAAAACAGCAGCTGATTTAGTTAGAGAAAATTTTCATCACCTTACCTCGGTTTATTGGCCTGGAGGTCAATAGAAAACTTATAGAATACTTCAATATTTTTCCAAAAAGTATTAATTTGCCTCCATATCCCTTCTGGTTCAAGAGATATGGATTTTTAAATTTGGACAATGTACCCAGATTTCTAACGAAATTCGGACAGGACTTTATTTGTTGTGGCTGATTTGGTCACTGATTTTCAGGTAGAGAACATCAAAATTTGACAGCAAGTTATATTACAAACTTGTTGTACAGGTCGCAAGCTTTTTGGAAATGTATTACACGAAGTTATTCGACGATTCTACCACGAGTTATGATCGAAATCGTAACCATATACAGATCTGTCCCGATCTGGTCCAGATTGGTTAGAGTTTGTAACTTTGAGTTTTTCCTTGAGTTACATGAGGATTCTGACCTGGAGTTCAGTGAAAAAATTATAGATGACTCACTACACTTTCCAACCAGGTATTGTAGACCTTCATTGGTAAAGTCTACAATGAGTTATGATTAAAATGGTGAAAGGCTCAGAACAGTTTCAGATTTTGTCCGCCTTTGACAGGGTTTAAGAATTAGACTTTTAGAATAGGTTAGCAATGGAGTTTGCTGCTGACGTACACAGGAAACATTTAGAAGACGTCCTCACCTTTTCGACCTTGTAACATACACCTCTATTGGATTAATAAACCAAGATATATGGCTTTTCAAAGTCAGGTCAAATTCTGCTCAAAAACAGAACTCGCCGGCTTCGAAACCCATGAGTTGGAAACAAACTCAAATTTTGAAACATAGCTCAAAACTCAAGCTCGATAGCTAGAACTTGCTTTACAACTAATCATCTGCTTTGAAACTAAATGGAACTTGAAATAGAACTTGACGACCTTCTCATCCTAGCATATCACTATGGAACTTCATGCTTAACCAAAGTCTCACTCCGGTGAAGTCGAGCTAAACTCTCGCCAGAAACAAAGAACTTTGGTTCGCAAAATCTTGAAGAGATACATTTTCTATTGTCCATAAGATACCAGCAACTGATACTTGGACTTAATATGAATATGAAGCCATTCTTTCGTGGGGATGGTCAATGTGTCAAATGTGATACTGACGGTACTACGTTCCTTACCAAAAGAAAAGTCTAACCCGGTATATCCGGATATGTCTATAGGTGGTCCTAATATCGATCACTCATAAACGTTTGCTACACGGGTTGCTACCGTAGTTAGTGTACTTGCAGAAGACAAACAATCCCCTTCACACCTTCCCATCGCAAGGGCGGCACGGGAAAACACGACAGATAGTCACAATAATATATAATCAAAAGTAAATGCATACGACTCTAGTGTGAGTTGCCCTCGAGCGAAGTCATGTCTCGAGGTACATGGTTGTACTAAGTCTGTACAGCAAAGACCCACGCACGAACCGGCATATACACGTTCGAGGATACGTGTTTCACATGCTCCCATAGAACATGAATAGTTCTAGAGATGCATACTATCGGGTTATCGACCACCCGACGGGGTCTCCCACTAATTTTTTGTCACGCTGGGTACTGCATGTCATATGTTCCTAAAAATATGAATAGTTTCAGAGAAACATATTGAATTTCCGTGCGAAGCCACGGAAATATCACTTACCACACCTCGTATGCAGAGCTTACCGAGATTGATCCGCTCTCGGTGACGTAACTTACCTCTTACCTTGAAGACGGAATGTCGTTACAGAATATGATAACAAGTAAGTTAGTTCACCACCTTTATAACTTATACTAGTAATAGTCCTTAATGGGCATATAGCTAATCCTTACTCGACTACTTCGGAGTTTTTGAAAATAGGCTCTTTTCGAGCGTACTATTCCCAATGAAGCTCTGATACCATGTCTGTGGGGACCGGGGTCCCAACGTCCAAGGATCTCATTGGGTGGTGTCGTGCGATGCGGCACCTAACAGCACACACGAAAAGAATGACCAAAATATGTAAAGTTTTCATTTCATAATAAGAAGAGTTTACAAAAGAGTGTACAACAGAGGTATACACGCAACAGAAAATACATACTCATAATCTCACATAACTAAGCAAGAGAGAAGGCGTCCATGCCCTAGGACGCTTCTCACTAGCAACATGAAGAACATTCACTAGCGGCGTGGTTCACATGAGATTCATCTCGACACCTCGAGGTGTCATGTACAACCTGAACAGCAGAAATAAACCTAATACCTAAAAAAATCGTTAAAGCGCAAATGTGAGCACAAGGCTCAGCAAGACTAACCCGTCTCACTAGACATATGCAGGGGTGAATACTAAGCATAGGTAAGGAATAGCATAAATGACTCACCTATAAGTGGATCCTTGTAATCAAGTTTTAAGTATCACATGATATTCTTCAGGCACGGCACATCATAGACTCCACAATCAAACAAGAAACGCTTTGCCGATGATATAACATGCTCAAAGCACATAATGCTATTACAGGTAAAGTATGGGGAAACTGTAAACTTTTAATTGTGCTATCTCTAAGCCATACAAGATTGCAAAACAATTATAATTCAATACATCGTATTCTCCTGACTTCTTCAGTATTTACTACGTCACGACACAGTGAACAAGTAGTACTCTATTACCGCAAGGGACGGTGATTGCAATCAAGACACACCCGGTCAACACAACACATACGCACTTTCGGAAGCGCCAGTGAGTACTTACATTAGTACCTACATAGCACTTCAGTACTAGTCGTATATGACCACTTTCACCCAACACTAGAATGTCGAACTGGTAGATCCGTAACGAGCAGGAAGTCACTGTGTGGGGCGTACTCTGACGTGCCCACCAGCTGATTTACACCTCGCTACCCTCAACCTACGCCTATTAAACGGAACGGTAATCCTCAACAAACCAGTATCAAGCTACGTCAGTTTGCTGGAGCCTATTTCTCCAGTATGTCACCTGTACAATTCAAGCTTGTCCAGCGGGGCCGCAAATGAATTGATCCTCAATCGACACAAGCAGGGCTACGCACGTGAGACCATGTCTCGCTGCATCCTACCCGCTGCTCGGTCTCAATTTCATATTCATAAGCCATTTCTTGATCCAATCCATCCATGTGATAAAACCCTATCTCGCGAGTAGATTCCCACTACTCGACTTCTATCGGATTCCTATGAATATAAGCACGGCAGTTACTACACGAGTCTGTGAGCTATTCGAACCACTCCCTGGTTTCTTTGGTCATGCAAGTGGATGTCAAACACCCTAAATGTAATGCACAAACATCTTTAGACATAAGGTGAATGAAGACTACAAAGACACTATAAGAAACATAAATGCAAACCGGGGCTTGCCTGTTGGCGACTCGATTAAATGTCAAGGGTCAGTGGTCTTCTTACGGGACTGCGCCAAGTAACTTCACGACGGGCTCCCTGGCCTTCTCCTCCAAGCGAAGCTCCTCGTCGATCACCTATTATCACATTCCTATCAACATGAAATGCATATAAGTAATTAAGGTAACTTAGTAATAGACTTTAAGAGGTGATGTAAACTTTAAGAACAAGGAGTTTGACTAGGAAGGATAGGTATGCCTCTGTTGTGTGGTTAATCAGAGGATGAGTCAAGGTGGACATAGTAGTGTTGGTATGAACGGAAAGGTACAATGTAAGGATACATTGCAACTTAGTAGACACACTTGAAGCTATGCCACTTAAGAGGTATAAGATTGAAAGATGAAGAAGTATTGGACTGAGTGATGTAAGGAGGACTAAGCGATCAAGGTGGAGCATTGAAAGCTTAAGGCATGAGTGAACTGTGCAACAAGAGGTCGTGACTCAGAAGTCGACCAAGGAAGTTACACAAACTCATTAAGGAGTAAACCTAATTAAGTGACAAGTGTGGTCACAGGGATCTGAATTAGGATGAATCGACGTGAAACCCTAGCAACACTTGGAAAAGAAGTGAGATCGGCATTGCTTCGACTCAAAGATTCATCACAAGCACTGCTAACCTAACATGAGTACCAAGACAATGTTCAAATGACCTTTAGGTAAATCAGTAGCTACGACAATCTTCGCAAGCATCATCCAAGTTCTTACATGACACTATTGCAGTGTCCTTAGCAAGATTGTCTAGATGAGCTCGGCAAACTCTTGGAACTCGAACATAAGGCATTATTATGTCGCGACGACGTGCTTTGCCATCTCGAGAAGATCATCTCATTGACGTTCACATTGACCCGGAATCGTCCATGGTGGTGAGCGGAATCCCAAACACCACCTTATGAGTCCCAAGGTTAGTGATGTCGACTCGACCGTCGGCAAACAACTTGACGAACCTTTCGTCGATGAAACGGCACACCTAGTTAAGCAATTTTGTGGACGGTTAGGAAACATCATTGACACCATCAAGAAACTCTTATCCAAGGTTCCCCTTTGTCTAGTTTTCCTTGTCAGTCGCAATGTTCTTGCATTACTCAACCACAGGTCATCGGTGATCACCAACATCCGTTGTTTGACCTGGAAGGCATTTTATCGAGCACCTTTGCTACACCTAGGACTCGATCACCCTAACATCGACTAAAACCTAATTTGGCTTGACAACTATTGTCCGATGAATCGTTCTTGTGTCCCCGCACCACACACATCACAGGTATCCTTCATCTCGATGTTAGGGCACGATTACAGCTCGGAACATCACTACGATGTCATATGGTCAACGACGTCGATGCGGCTCATGGTGGAGCATCACGAGCACGCACGGACAAGCTAACGCGATACGAAAGACAAATAAGGTCAACTTCGGGATTTCTAAAGGAATGATATCAATGCGGAACATGGACGCATGACTTGACGACACATGAGTACCCTTAGCGGTCACCACGAATGGACTTCAGCGGCGTCAAGCAAGGAATTTCAGGGCAAGGCTCACCTTGTAGGCATTTCACTGAGTATCTTAGGTGTGTTCTTGATTCCGTCACTTTATCACCATTCAAGATCACCTTGGCACATATCCTTGTCGATTGCCACACCACGACATACCTGCATCCATAGACCAGTATTGAACGCCAACACATCTGGTTTCGCCTTGTAATCATTTCATCGAACACCTTGGCTGCAGCACTATCTTGACCACTCTTTGCACATGTGACACCTGGTTCCGAATATGAACCAAGCGTAACGCATATGTGTGCCCAGGAAGTTCATCACACATATACGGTTGCATCACAAACAATATACAGAATTTAACCACGTCTTAACTATTAAATAAGTACTTTATTACAATAATCCAATAGTTCACGAATGATAAAACTCTAAATAATGCAGCGGAAAATAAACTAAGCAGCACGACTCCAATCCACAGGCAATTGACGGCGGTACGCAACCTAGTACTCCACGTGATCCTCAAGGTACTCCTAATTGTCTCCAGTAGCTGTGGGGGGGGGGATTGCAAGAGTGAGTACATGTCGTACTCAGCAAGTGTGGAAAGTATGACATGTGGCTGATTCAAATGACGACTGTAATAATGGCTAAGTGCTGAAAAGTATAGTAAAACATTTGAAAAGCAATATATTATATGTATGTGAAGTAATCCCATCTTAATCATGAGTAATACCATAATACCAAACTGAATTCATTACCATCATCAATAAGTCCAAATTTCACCATTGCCAATAACCATATTCAATACCAGAAATAAATCCATAACCAACCATAACCATTACCAAACCATAACCATTCCAATAACCATCCCATTACCAAATTCCCTCTAATCATGTAGGTCATCCAGGCGCTCATAACCGGGAGCACGGCTATCATGATAGTTTTAATAGACTCTGCAGAGTTTGTACCACTTTACCCATGTGTTTGTGATTTCATCACCCGTCGGCGACTAAAGAACCTCCCTTATGCCAATTACACTTCCTTTGGTGTATGGCCAAGAGATCACAAAATAGCCTTTACAAAGGGATTACTAGCCTATTTAGACCCCACTGAGGTTTCATCGGTGGCGATTCCTCCAACTGAGCACATCTTCAACCAAGGGCCCCCTCTTGAGCCAATCGGATCCCGGGGTAGTCCCACCAATCATCAACAAACCCAATCCGACTACCCCTTCCCCGAGCATCCACAATGGTCCAAACAGCACTAGCAAAGCCCTAATTAATCAGCTACGCCGCACCCATACTTTGCCTCGTGGTGGCACTGTAGTCCTGGCCTATTCTCGCATGAACCGGTCCTTAGATCTAAAGCAAGCAAACCACCATAACATCCAACCCATCCACATACCAGGCTTGCTTAGATCACCCATCGTATTGACCAGTTCACATTAACCAGAATATCATTGATGCATAATTAAATGTGTAATGTTGTTTGCCATCCCAATTAATTAAGCGAAGCAAAAAGGTAAAAATTCCATCTCGACTCTCTACCATATATCCCAGGTGACAAGGGTGGTCAAACAAAACTAGTAAACTTCCTATCATAGGATTCCCATCAAATTGACACAAGCATGCAGTTTGCAAAGAAAACATTTATTTTAAAACAGGATCAATATGCTTCAAGGACACTTGCCTTGCTCCGGCGGATAGGGTTGCTCAAGCGCTTCGAAATCTTGATTCTGAAAATCCTCGTACACGATCTCTTGAGCACTTCCCTCTACTTATGATCACACATACAAGAAAACATATACAAATCAACATGATGCACACACATTAATCAACATGCGATGATATGCATGCATGCAAAGTCAAATAATTAATTAACTACGGTTGTTTATTAATTAGATGCAACTTCATACGTGTTCATACGAGTTTATGGGGGTTTTAGAGTGGATTAATGCTGCTGAAAATAAAAAGGTGATGCAACAAAAATCAATTTACGTCTATTAGATCTAATACGTTGCTAAAATTCACATTGGAAAAGCGAATCCTACCGTAGATGCGATGGCTTCAAAGATCGAGGGACGATGATGACGCGTAGACGAAGTAGATGCGCAAGGTCCTCCGGCGGCACGACGACGATCTCCGGCGGATGACAGCACCCTCCTCTTTTTCTTCCTCTTCCTCCTCTTTTTTTTTCCTCTCTTTTCTTCCCTGGCGGCGCAGCTCCTGGTGCCTTTTTCTTTTACCGACGGCTAGGGCTCCTCCCCTTTTTCCTGGCGGCTGCAGTGATTTCTGGCGGCGGGGAAAATTTACGAACCCTACGGTCCTTTTTATAGGCGGGGCGCGAGGGTTTTCGGCCGTCTCGGCCACGGCTCAGGGCGCGGGGCTGGGCGCGTGTGCGGGACCGCGTCGGGCGTGGGTGGGCGAGCGAGCTGCACGGGATCGGGCGCGCGGGAGTGCGCGCGTGTGGGGCCCAGGCGACGGGGTGGGGCCACGCGGTCGCGGGTGCGTGGTGCGAGGCCGGCAGGCGCGTGGGAGGGCAGCGGGTATCGCGCGGGAGCGTGGGGTCGGTCGCGGTCGGGTGGCGTCGGGCGGGAGTCGGCGGGGTGGGGCCTGTGCGGGCGCGCGCGGGCGCGTGGGCGACGGGGCGCGCGAGGCGCGGAGGTGCCCGCTGGCTGGGCCAGTTCGGCCTGGCCAGCGGCGTTGACTTTTTTTTTTCCTTTTCCTTTTTTTTTCTTTTTATATATATATACTTTCTTTTTATTATTATTATATTATTTATTTATTTTATTTATCTTATTCATTTTATTTATTTTATTTATATATATATATATTATTTATATATACTTATATATATATATTTATACATTTTTATTATTATTATTATTTTTATACTTATTCCCTATTACAAGTTTTAGGCTATAATTACTATTTTTTCTTCTTTTTGCTACAGCATATATGTATGTTTTATCTTTTATTATCTTTCTTTTATCCTACTAATGTTTAATGCATGATCATGTATGCAATGCATGATGCGAAAATTTAGGGTGTTACAACACAAATCAAAGCTAACCTTGAACCAATTGTTGATGCCGTTGTGTCAAAGGTGTATTCCTGCATCTTGTGCATCACAAGCATAACATTTTGCGCTGGTTGAATGCGGCCATGGCTCGGAACGCTACAATGACGCGAGGAAGGCGACAGGGACGAGAACGGTGATGTGCGGTGCGGGCAGAGGCGGAAAGATGTGTGGTCGCGTGGGGCGCTTCAATGGAGCAGGGAGGTCGGAACGCGTAGCGACGGTGCGAACGGCCGGCGGATGGTGACCATCACAGCGCGGACGCGTCGCTGCAGCGGGAACGGGCGAGCAGCAAGGTAGGGCGCATGTGGCGGTGGGCAGCACGTGAACTTGAGCATGACCTCGGCAGGAGCAGAGGAGCGTGATTGGTGTGGTGCGGCGCGACGGTTGTCACTGTGGCGATGTGGCACAGCGTGACCGATGCTGGTGAGGACAAGGCACAGGCGGACAGCAAGGAGACGGACGGCGGGCGTGTTTGACGCGGTGGCGATGAGGCACAGCCATGGCGGGCACGAGCGGGTATGGGCGCGGGGCGTAGCTGGGTGCGGCCATGGGCGACAATCCGTGTGACCAGAGTGGTGGTAGGCCGCCGATGAGGTCGGCGACACGAGCAGGGTGGCCGGGCGCAGAGAAGCACGGCGCACGGCGGTGATGGGGCATAGAGGGGTGTTGCGGTGGCATGGGGCACATGTGCAGCGTGAGCAGCACCGTGGCGGCTCGGGCGCGACGCGCGGAACCGAGGCGCCGGCGAGCGAGGTGCAGGTGGTGAAGTGCTGTGGCGGGCTGGGACGCTGGGAGAGGTCGGTCGGGAGGCGAGCCAGCGCAGGAGGCCAGGTGGGAGCGCGTTGCGGCTGGAAGACGACGAGCATCGCGTCGTGCCTGTCGGGAGTGGCGAGACGCGGAGGGGCGCGCGGGCCGGAGGCCGGTGTGGGGCACAGGAGGGAGGCGGGGTGCCGTGGGGGCAGTGGAGCGTCATGGCGTAGGAGGGAGTTGGGTGTTGTGGATCAGAACCGAGAGAGGAAGAAGCGAACTCGGTTTTGTGGCAATGAAGATAAGCATGACATGTGGGACCCACTCTCTCCCCCTCCTTATCCCTATTCTACTGATTTAAATCATTAACAAACAAGCTCCAAATTTAGTAAAAGTTTGCAGCTAGCCTAAAACAAATGTGTAGGATTTGATTCTGAAGTCAAATTCTTGTTTTGATCAAGTTTCATTTGAAATTAAATTTTGAATTTGAATTCAAAGGCATTTCAATCTACACAGTGTATTAAATAGTAATCGTGCTTCCAGAATTCTTAAATTTTGCAGGGGGCTATTTGATATATGGGGCATCTATTGGGCAGCTCAAATCTTCATGTGAACCTAGTTTGAACAGTAGCTTGATTTGAATTTTTGAATCTCCCATTTTAGAGTTGGAATAATTCCTTTTTCTTTCTATCTATTTTGTTTTCTTTTCTCCTTTAATTTTCATTGAAAATGTGAATACTTGGAAATTAAGAATTTTACACCTTAAGTTCTAATATACATTAGCAACCATGTTCTATATGTAATATTTTAACAAGTTCCTATTTTTAGTGAACATCGGTTAACTCATATGGTTCATGTGAGTTTGAATTTCCAAGTCCACTTTCAAAATTTTTAAGTTTGCATTTTTGCATTTTTGTTCTTCCAAAAAGCGGGCTTTTACACCCAGCTGGGGGACAGTTTGTTCACTCCTTCACGAGTTAGTATTCTCTGCAGCACTAGATCGCCTTCTTCAAGCTGTCGGTTGGGCACATGCCTTTGGTGATAGCACCGGAGCGCCTGGCGATATTGTGCATTCCGAATAGCTGCTTGGCACCTTCCTTCGTCGAGGAGGTCAAGATCTTCACGCCGGAGCTTGTCCTGCGGGGCTTCATCGAAGGTCCAGACCGGGAGCGACCCCATGGTGATCTCTGGAGAAAGGACCGCTTCAGGTCCGTACACCAGGAAGAAAGGTGTCTCTCCAGGACCGGTTAGGTGTTGTCCTGCTCGCTCATACTCCTGGCGCGCTAAATGTCGAAGTGTGCGATCGACACTTCCCCCGGTACTACTAAAGTGTAGTCCGTGGAGGTTCGTATTTGGTTGGGGCGCGCATAAGATTAGAAGAAGACAGTGACACAAGGAGTTTTATGTGGTTCGGGCCGCCTGAGCGTAATACCCTACTCCACGGGGTGGTTGTTGATTGTATGAGTGAGTGTTTTCCTGTGAGCGTATGAGCTTGCCTTCTTTGGCTTGGTTTCTACCGAGCGGCACAGTCCTTTTATCGTCCAAGGTGTTGGCGGCTCCTAAGATATACTAACAAATCATCCCCGGCAACGGCACCAGAAATGCTTGTTGACGGCTCCTAAGATATACTAACAAATCATCCCCGGCCACGGCGCCAGAAAGGCTTGTTGTTATTTCTTAACACCACAGATCATCTCCAGTAAAGATATGAGATCCGCAAGCGCACGGAAGATACCGTTGTAGCATTTCACCCACGAGTATTCCCAAGGGTATCATATTTATCCCAAAGGAAGGCAATGGAGTAAATTATATACTACTCTTATGGTCAAGCTATGGGATACTAATCAATTATATGGGCAGGGGGTAAGTTGATAATAGGGGTAGTGTGACACACACCTAGGCAATTTATTCTTAAAGGGTAAATGGTTCCTAGAGGGAGATTGGATTAAGAGTTAGAGAGTTGCTCCTACAATGCTCCTAATACATATACATAGCCTAAGGTAGATATTAATGGTCATGTCAATGATGAATTCCTATGAAATGATATTTAACACATCGGGCACGGGCTTACCCCTAGCAATACTAGGGCGACTCCCGCCAAGAGCCTCTGGCATAGCTGAACATGGAGGATTACAAAAGACAGATAGGGTTGTCACCACCTACTGCCCACCTCTTCAATTCGTGGGTCTACGAGACATCCAACGCTACTTAAATACCCTAGCACCATGCTAGCATACTAAGCAAATACCTTAAGAGCTGTAGCACAAGCCATCCTAAGGCAATGAACTAAATCATCGTTGAACCAATGTTGATTGCATAGCATAGTTATTCATATTAACATAATCATATCATAACTACATAGACTATAGTGGGGGTCTATAGTGTTTATGACCATAAGATGTGATCATGATAGTACAATCATAAATACTATACCTTCCACTTACATGGACTCCACAATCAAACAAGAAACGCTTTGTCCAAGTATACGTATGAAAGAAGACTAAAGATAATATCTTTATTGAGCACAAAGTCACAAATACAAGGAGGAATACATGAGATATACCTTTCCCAATGTGGAATTGGGAAGAGAGACTCCTTCTACTCCTTTCCCAATTTGGACTTGGGACTAGAGGCTCTCCTCTCTACATCCTAACTCCTCTAAGGACTATGGAAGATAGTGTATACAATAGAATGATGCCCATGTGGTGTGTGTTGAAGTGAGGGGTATGTGGTCCTATTTATACTAGTGTTGAGGTTGGTTCCCGCCACCAATAGCGTGCGAATCAGTCGTCATTGACTCCATGGATCCGGGAGGAGCCAACATGTGGAAGTTGACCGTGTTTGGCACCAGGACCAGGTCGGCCGACCCCCTGGTTCGGCCGACCTGGTCAGGGCACCAAACGGCCCGTACTTCCTCCAGGTGGCTGCCAAGTGGGTCCCATTGACTGATATTGGTGCTACACCGTTGGATGGCCTCGGATACTTCTGTTTGTGGGCCATTTGATCCATGTGGTGCCACGTGTCGTCACCTGATTGGCTGGGATGATATTTTATAGGATTGCTCCCCATACTTTTCCTCAATTCCTATATAAATATCTGCATACACATATTTATCCAAGTACAAGTGGAAATAGGTCAAGTAGAAAGGTGATGTGTGCAAGAAATGATCAATCCTTCACATAATTGAGTTATATTGACGGTTGAAATTGGTATATAACCGCCGTCAACAAATTCCCCGAAGCTTATCCTTTGCTCGTCCCGAGCAAAGTCAAGACTTTAGGTTGATGATCAGGAGTTTCTACAATGTTCTACCTTTCGAAAGTATCAAGTTCACAACAAAATACTCTACCTAGTATTGCAAAAAGTGGCTATGGTACTTCACCCTTCTTAATTCATTATGGGAGTTATGCCTTCTCCTATTCATGGTTAATTGAAAGATAGAACAGCAAATGGAGCAAGCATAGCCTAGATATCAAGTTCCACTTAAATTCTGGAGAGATTCAAATTAGATTATAAGTACCTCAATTGATTCTCTCAATCACTCCTTTGTGTATAGTGGAAATATGTCCTCACCAAGGCATTATGCCTATACTATTCCCACTCTTTGAATATGGCTTGTATGTGGAGCTTGGTAGGGAAAGTAAGTAGGCATATTTTCAACACATAATATTGCTAAGTCAAACGAGCAAGCCTTAGGAGAAATCAATTCAAACTTTTGAATCAAGACATGTGCATGTGTGATGGAATGGAGGTGGATGTGGAAATATTGAGATGACTCCTTTTGATGTGGACTCTCTTTATTGCAAGGATGAAACATGGCTACCCCTTTTTTTATGCTTATGGAGTAAGCATATTGTTTCTTTTTTTTCTCATGCTTATGATATAAGCATGCATTTTCTTTTTCTTGTAGCCATGTCTTCTACTCTTTTTTATGCAATAACTTGAAGAGAGTGCTAACTATGAATAGCATGGAGTTTCTATTTTTATTGTGGAATGGTGGATATGATGGAATTTTGCTTCCTTCTAGTGTAGAAGTATAGCATGTGCAAGTGAAGTCTTGAATTCAAAAAGAATTGAATGATTTTTCATATAGGTCTATACTAGTTTGACTAGGCTCAATGTGAAAGCAACTAGCATATGCATAAGGTGCTGTCTATGTATGAATATCATATGGCTTTGGTAGGTATTTCCAATCAAATGAAGGAAACTTAAATTTTGATAGAATTTCTCCGGAAATCTAAGTTCCACTTTCAAAATAGGAATAGCAGCCCTATTACTAATTCAAATCTCCCAACAACCTAGAAGTAGATTAAGATTTTGCTACACACGATTTCTAAATCAAGGCAAAGTTAATTTTAGCCAATTTAAGCAATATTCGGAGAGTAGCAAGTTGTAAACTAGGGACTTAGGAAAAATAAAACAGAGCAACTATTCATCATTTCATCTATGTGAATTCTAAATCATTCTTACCGCACATCTTTATTTGATAAGCAAAGCAAATCTAAGTTCCTATTTTTATGTTTTTTTAGATGCATGGTGGATGGTGGATGAATGGAAAGTAAATATGCAATGGATGATTTGAAATAAAAATGCAGTGGGTGCGATACAAGTTACCTCAAGTGGGGGTCCTCCCCCAAGCTTATTCTTGATCAAGGTCCGTGATGGGGGTTGAAACCCTAACGAAGGAGTTAGGCCATGAGTTGGCCTATCCTTGTTGCAGCGTGGCTTTGAGAATGGAGGGTTGAGTGTTGATAGTTGTGTTGCCTCCCATGGACACCATGAGTGTGGTTGAATAGAGTGTTTTCGATGTTGATCGTCCGCACATCAGGGTCTCCATGTGTTGGGTGTGATTTGTCATTCCTTGGCTTCTAACCACGTAGGAACAACTTGCACCCAATGATGGTGGCAAATCCCTTGAGCTTGAATGAGTGCTTAGAATAGTTTAGAGCATAATGCTCTCACCCATTCGTGGCATCCCATTGGTTGCCCATGGAGGGTTCCCATTTCAAATCTCTAGCCTCGTATAGTTATGATTGACCTTCGGGCATAATTTCCAATAGGTAGCAACCATCCTCATTTACTCCTTGGCCAAGAGATGTTGAAATGGGATCCTCTAGGGATCCCAACAATCAGCTTCTTGAATGCTTGCATAGTAATATTACTCCTGCAAAGTTCCTCTCTTGAATAGAGAGGGATGGTTAGCTCCCGATATTTGTACAAATGAACGTTCGGGTTAGGTAACCGAACTTTCATTTGTACATACGGGGAAGAACAAAATCAAAGATGCATCGGTTCCAATGTCAAGTATATCCATGATCAATGTGTTATTCATTGATAAGAGTGGAGTTTTATGGATAATTCGTATTGCATATTTTCTAAAGCTCCTATGCATAGTAATGCATGTGATAGAAATATACTATATGGATCCCTACATCTTTTAAAGTTTCTAACCATCTTAGCTTTCAAGAGCAAATTTTATCATTTAGACCATGACAAACAAGATTCTCAATTTTATCCTCTTGAACTTCACTAGGAATTTAAAATTTAGTGACTCCTCCAAAAAATGCAATTCAATTTTAGAGCAAGGATATCACTTATTCCTAGGAGTTTGAAATCTAGTGATACCATCTATGCATGAAGCTCAATTGAAAATTATGGCTGTCACTATGCCCAAGTTTCTATATGCCAATTCACCAATTAAGCCATGCCCAAAAGTTTTATTTTCTAAACCTAGACAAAAATGACTAAGTCTACAAAACAATGCTTAAAGGATTCTAGGTACTTTTTTTAGATTTTTCCAAGTAAGGTGGGATTTCCTTTTGGAGATCCAAAAGTAAATACCCACACTTACTCTTGTGAGGATGCATGAGAACTAAATGATGAGGAAGTGTCAACCTTCCTCAAAAATGCAAGCAAATACATTCAATTCTGTGGCAAACCAAACAATGAAAAATTCTAAACTCTACCTTATTTGAAGAGCAGTTGGTGATGAAGGTCTTTGTGTGAGAAACTCACAACCTTGATTTTCGGTGTAGGCTTGATGGTTGATGTCAAATGCCAAGTTGAGATTGGATTTGGCAATGGATTTGGTTCTGGCTCCTCCATTGGGTCATCATCTTGAACATTTGTCTTCCTCAAACTCTAAATGAGTTTGAAGGAGAGAAGTGTTCTCAAATCCTCCCAATGGTGACTTGAGCTTGATGAAACCTTCCACTTTCTTGCCATACCACGTCTTCACAATTTTGACCTAGCTGCACTTTAATCAAGAACACACAAAACAACTCAAAAACGGGTTATGTTAGCCAAAAGCAAATTGAACCCAATTTTCAAATTGTCTTGCCCATCTTGAAAAAAACTTGTAAATGCATTGAGGGTCAAAGCAAATCTTTTTGGTTTGAACTAGGAAGATAAATTCAAGTGGTCATGCACGTAGTTCATATCCAATTAAATTTCTCCCCTAATTCAAATTTTTAGTTTTATGATGGTTGGAAATTTTACTTTCCAACATGCAAGTGTGGAATTTCAAACATGCAAATGCAAGGGTTGATGCAATTTGGAAAACAAATATGAGATAACTACCAATTAACCTATTGGCAAGGACTCACCGAATTTTTGAAGTCCCATGAGTAGGACTTACCTCCGTTCTATTCAGCGCGATGATTTGTTGTCCAATCCCGAAGTTGAAGATGTGGACGATTTCTTCTGTTTTGACATGACAAACTCATTTGGGTGTCATTTGGACATGTGGGCCACCTGGTGGCCCTAGCCTCTCCCCGTTGTATTGATATAGACATGTTGTTGTAGTGACAGGTTCTCCCTCTTGAATGTATTCCTTGATCATGGATCAAAGACTTCCTTGGGCATGATGACACGTGGACTCCACAATCAAACAAGAAACGTTTCATCCACAATGTCACTTGCCCTAGGTTGAATGGGTTTGGTCAAAGTGTGGGAATCCCAACAAGTGATGTGGGATATCTTGGACTTTGAATGCTCCTTAAGTTCTTTTCCTTGGCCAATATCTTCATGTGAATGTTGTCTTGATTTCTGCTTGGCCAAGATACTTTAAGGTAGGCTAGTTGAACTTAAATCCCTTGGAAAGCCATAGCCTCCTTGAATACAAGGGTGATGTTAATTCCACCCTTGACCTCCTTGTGAATGGTAGCCATTGGAGTTGTTGTTTGAAAAAGGTCCTCATGGGTCTTAGGGAAATAATTCTCACGCGTCCCATGATGACATGGATTTTTACAAATCATGTGAATATCCACGACTTGGATTATCCAAACAAATCTCCAACGACTTGGCTATTCATGATACTTCAATAGGAGGTGTAGTTCCATAACTAGCATATCCACCTTGTGAAGTGGTGTGCATGACAAGCTATGGGAACTCGAGCATTCTTCAATCCACCCCTTGAGTGGAGACCTTCTTCTCATCCATGATGAATGAGAATAGGACTCCTTCAGCTCCAGCATGAATGTGGTCATGGATTGGTGGAGCCAACCCATGACACGAGTGCTGGATGAAGAGCCAACTATCCACCCCATGGTGGAGGCAAACCAAGAAGAACTTCTTGGAGCCTTCCCCAAGCTTGGGTATGGATGACTTTGGCTCCTACTGAAAGCTGAAATTCTCCCGCAAAAGGCAATGGTGTTGCCTAGCGGACATTTGTTGAGGTACGCCTTGAATCATAAGGACTATACTTCCACTTATATGGACTCCACAATCAAACAAGAAACGCTTTGTCCAAGTATACGTATGAAAGAAGACTAAATATAATATCTTTATTGAGCACAAAGTCACAAATACAAGGAGGAATACATGAGATATACTTTTCCCAATGTGGAATTTGGAAGCTAGACTCCTTCTACTCATTTCCCAATTTGGACCTGGGACTAGAGGGTCTCCTCTCTACATCCTAACTCCTCTAAGGACTATGGAAGATAGTGTATACAATAGAATGATGCCCAAGTGGTCTGTGTTGAAGTGAGGGGTATGTAGTCCTATTTATACTAGTGCTGAGGTCGGTTCCCGCCACCAAAAGCACACGAATCAGTCATCATTGACTCCAGGGAGCCGGGAGGAGCCAACACGTGGAAGTTGACAGCGTTTGGCGCCAGGACCAGGTCGGCCGACCCCCTGGTTCGGCCGACCAGGTCAGGGCTCCAAATGGCCCGTACTTCCTCAAGGTGGCTGCCAGGTGGGTCCCATTGACTGATATTGGTGCTACACCGTTGAATGGCCTCAGATACTTCTGTTTGTGGGCCATTTGATCCATGTGGTGCCGCATGTCGTCGTCTGATTGGCTGGAATGATATTTTATAGGATTGCTCCCCATACTTTTCCTCAATTCCTGTATAAATATCTGCATACACATATTTCTCCAAGTACAAGTGGAAATAGGTCAAGTAGAAAGGTGATGTGTGCAAGAAATGATCAATCCTTCATATAATTGAGTTATATTGATGGCTTAAATTGGTATATAACAGCTGTCAACACAAGGGCTGGGCTGTTACATTGTCAGCCTGGCCCGACATGTGGCCCCGACGGTATTTGATTACCTAATACATGATGTGTATGTATTAAGCATAATTAACAGTGTAATAACACGCCTTAATGGCGGCATTACCAGTACTAAAGGTCCTATGATCGTTTGTCATCAACATGGCATTAATGTCACATAATCTGATCTTGTAACAACTGCTTTTAACTTTCCCTTGAATGTCCGCGCCGTTGCAGATCCGGTAGTCTTCCTGTTGCGGATTAGGTTCGGAGGCTTGACACGTGGCAGCTTCGGAGGTTCCCTCTGTGGGGAGGCACGTCCGGAGCCGCTATACACGTGGCAGTACTAGAGCTTCCATCTACTAAGGGTTAGGTCCGGGGCCCCAGGACACGTGGCCTGACCGGAGCTTCCCTATCTGAGTTGACCTGCATTCATCTCAACAAGTTCATTAGGATCTCATTCGTTTGTCATCAATCATCCAAAACCCACAAGGGAATGCCTAGATGCACTTTCAGTGACTCTGTTCGAGACTCCAAACCTGCAGATTATGAACTGCAAGAATTTGATTGTTATTGCTTGTTAATTGTTATAATAGGAGCAGCTTCCGGCCACTTTGTGAACTTGCCAATGGCGATGCAGAGAAACTGGTATCCTCCGACAGCTTTGGGAAAAGGTCCAAGAATGTCCAGCCCCCATACAACGAATGGCCATGAGGGTGGGATCATTAGCAGTGACTGCGCTGGTATTTGGATCTGCTTGGCATGAAACTAGCATACCTCACATCTCTTGACCAGCTCGATTGCATCCTGGAGAGCAGTAGGCCAGTAAAAACCACGCCAGAAGGTCTTACCGACCAACGTGCATGATGAAGCATGGTTCCCATACTCGTCTCTATGGATTTCTGCGAGGAGCTCGCAGCCATCTTCTCGGGATATGCACTGCAATAGGATGCCATCAGCACCGTGCCGGCAGAGGTCTCCTTCTACCAACGTGTATCTCTTAGCCATTCGAACAATTCGTTGAGCGGATGCATCTTCTTCAGGAAGGATACTGTCCTCCAAGTAGTCTTGGACCTCCGTGATCCATGTATCGGGACTACCTTAAGCTTCTGGATCGTGCACACAAGGTTGCACGAAGCTTTCCTTGATGCCTATGATCCTTGGTTGGCTCCATGATAGTAGGGCCACAGGGACCGCCAACTTCAAGGTGCTGCTCTCACCCCTTCACCCAGCTCGGTAGGTTGGGCGGATGGTGCTTGTAACCTTATTTTAAAAACTGCATCGGGTGCCGAAGCCCCAGTTGAAGATTTTATCAAAAGCTCATCAGGTGCAGCATTGTTATCATGCTGGATATGGCATAAGTCCAAGACCTAGAATTCTTTCTGTAGCATCTGGACTTGATGTAAATATGATGCTGGTTGTGGATTATTGCAACAACATTCACCTTTAACTTGCATGATAATGAGTTGTGAATCTCCTTTGATTAGCAGTTGTTGGACACCAAATGACAGCGCAACCTTTAATCTGAAGATGAGAGCCTCATATTCCGCCATGTTGTTGGTCACCTTGAAGCCAAGGCGGACCTTGTACTTGATCTGCTCTCTGGTTGGTGCGAGGAGCAGAATTCCTTCTCCAGCCCCCCTTCTGCACAAAGTCATCAAAGAAGAGTGTCCAGTGAGGCTCGGTGAAGATCGATGCCCTGGGTTCTGTCTTATCAACATTGAGGCCCCATGGACAGGATGGAAATGGGGTCCACTCTGCCAAAAACTTAGCTAGCGCCTAACTCTTGATGGCATGTCGAGGCAGGAATTCAAGCCCAAACTCTGCTAGCTCTGCAACCATTTGGCAATGTTTCCTGTTGCACTTGAATTATGGAGCACAACCCGTAGTGGATAAGAAGATACCACATATATCTTGTGACCTTGAAAGTTGTGGGGACCGCGGTCCTGACATTCCATGAATCACATTGGGTGATAGCATACGATACGACAACCAACAACACACACGAAAAGAATACGTGAAACATAAAAAATCTTTTTTATTAAGATAATCGAGTTTACAACAAAGTGTACATAAGGAGTACATAAGCAGCGAAAAGAATATACTCAAACTCACAATGTTACATGCCCAAAGTTGCATAGGCTGCATACAAATTTACTGGTTGGGAATGATAAATTTAATTGTGCTACTCCTAATCCATACAAGTTGCAATACAATAATATGTTCATTTCAGCAAATTTATAGTATTCCAGAAACTCTTTATTTCTATGTAGCAGCACAGTGAACAAGTATGCTCAATCTATAACCGCGAGTGACGGTGACTCGAATCAATAACAACCCGGAATGCATGACACGTACGTCCGCAAGGAAGCCACGTCGGTGCGCTTCTCTCTACATCGCACGTCGCCACTTTTCACAAGAGGCCCTATTATGGAATCAACTCTCCATCCCGAGCAAAAGGTCCCTTACACGGACACGTCAGAATTATCCGCTAGAAGATTTACACCTTTATCCCTTCGCATCTGCATCCAAGGATAGCGGAGAAGTTTCCACACCAAAGTCTACGAGTTACATCAGTTTCCTGGGTCCCAAAAACCTGTATGCATCTGTTGCAGCTCAAACCTGCCCAGCAGGACCGCACACGACACAATCCTTAACCAACACAGACGGGTCTACAACCCAACCTCCACATCTGTCTTGCCATTACCGACTCAGACACTATGTCGTCACTAGCGTTGTCCCACCGTTCAGGTTGAGATCAACCTTGTGCGTCCCATCCTACAAAAATCCCCGTCCACATCTCAACTTTAAGAGTCAACATTGTGGTGACATCTGGCGAGTAGGTTTCCCTTACCCGACTTCTCTCGTAAGTAGAATTCAACTACTTGGCTATGGTTCGATAAAATGTGACCATTCTCGCGAGTAGATTCCAACTAGTCGACATCTACCGACCTATCAACTAAACAATTAAGCATAGCAATATAATATCATAGAGTAATGTCCTACCCAACCACTCAGGGTTATTTGGTCATGCATGTAGAGTATCATCAAAACATGACCTAATGCATAATACATACCTCATACATATAGTGTATAAAAAATAAAACTTTATAAAGACACTTAAATGCAAACTGGAGCCTGCCTGGAGTTGCACTAAGTAAATGTCAATATAGTCAGTGCTTGAGCTTTAAAATAAAACTTCTCGTCCAGTTCTCCCTTTTCTTGTTGTTGCTCCATAATAAACTCGTCACAGCAAGTTCACCTCGGTTCCCTCCTCCTCCGTATGGTACTCCTCGTCGAGCTTCTCCGTCGTGATCACTATTCAATATGAATATGCATAGAGGAGAGAACAAAGTTTAGTAAAGCGAGAAAAGCTTTATGTATGTCAAGAAGAGTTAACAATGTTTTGCACTAACTACATAATGTTTGCTGCTGTATTTCAGATTCTGGTGGACAGTTTGGAGTTCTAAAAAAGTGAAAATGGAAGCAACAGAATTCTGAACTTCAATGTGATATTCATGTAGAGGAATTAGTTTAGCAAAGATGGAACTTTATGAATGTAAAGAGTAAGACCACATGTTGCATAACTCTACAGGAAGGTCAGTGTTGTAACTAAATTCTGGTGGAACTTAGCAACATGATTTTGAAAGAAGTGAATTTAGGAATGTCAATATGATCTTCATGTAGGGAAAATGTACAATTGAGATGATGTTGATGAAGATAAAGCCTAATGAACCAAGTATTTTTATAGCAGCTGACATTGGTCAAATGGAAGGTGTTGGCAAAATTTCAGTTGAAGCACTGGAAGAACGTGGTCTGCAAAATTCCACAAGACTTATGGCTTCATGACCAAACTGGAGCTTTGACATAGGCAACAGCGGATGATCTAGTTAGAGTTGGTATTCTACTAGGATATATTGATTTTAGAAGTTGGAATAATTTTCTGAAAAAGTTTTTGGAACTTTTGGAATTTTCATGGACATATGGAAAAGAACTACAGTTTGACTGACCAAATCAAGTGCACTGAGTCTAAAAATTGGACTCAAGTTCAATGGTATTACAAGTAATTTTCTGGCCTAATTTGGTGATTTTCTATAATGATAATCTCCTGGAATTAATTTCCAAAGTTTTGATTTTAAGGAATTATGGAGACAACTCCAGGGATTTTCATACCAATCAAATTGCCCCACTGCAATGTACTGGTAAAAAGAAACCCAACAAAATTTGTCTCATAATTTTTGGACACTTCCACAAGGAGATATAGATTTTCAAAGTTTAAATGGCGCTTGGATTTATTTTCTAACTGGAAATGGCTTAAACCGTGACTGGGCCCACTGGGTTTAAAATCAACCAACCAGGAGGGGGCAACATAGGGGCCACAGTTTATACCACGCAGCCACATTGGATCTCCTTGCCACACCAGATCAGTGGAGGCTTTCCCTGGCCGACAGGTGGGCCCCAAAAGAAGGTTATCTTCAACCTCAGGACAACTGCCCCTAATGGCGGCGCCCTGGCGGCGAGCAGCCGTTCTTTTGCCGGGCGGCCACCCCAGGCAGCGCACCAAAACAAGAAAGGCTCACAGGACCCTGGAACACCCCTCAGGCAATGCCACATGGTGCGGCGACAATAGGACCGTGACAGACGACGGCGGCGGCGGCCTCGGGTTCGACGGCGGCGGTAACACGGCTAGGAAATGGTCGAACGAGCTCGTTTATTGATCCTACAGCACTGTGGCGCTATCTTAAACCCAAGTCTGGACCTTAATTGCAAGGAAATCGATGGAAACATGGTGTTCATAGGAGACCTAGGTCCATGGCCGGCAGCGACGAAATGTCGGTTTCCGAAGCTGCTACTTGGTCTGGTTCTAATATTTTTCTTTGTAGGCATCCATCAGAACATGTAGGATCTACTCAAGGACTGGAATGGTTCGAGATACACCGGGCGAGGTGAATTTCTCCGAAGAAGATTCGGTGTTCCAAGAAGTGGCCGAAAATAGAAACCTAAATCCAAGGAGCACGAAGCAAGAAGCAGCAAGCTGGTAATAGGAGAGCAACTAGAGTTTACAGCAAACCTTTTGGCGGCATTGGTCGCGGGATGGCGGAAAACGCTTAGGCGACAGAAAACCGAGGATGGCGCTGGCAACCTGCACACCGAGGGGAAGATGTTGCTGCGCCCACCGGTTTCAGGCCAAGGTCCATGCATGCATACACCGGGAAGGAGAAAGGCGACGTTGCGCCATGCTCAAGGTCCTCCACCGGGGCTGGAATGCAAGACAGGGGCGGAACGCCGTTGCTCACTCGGTGCCGCGCCGGCATGGGAAGAACAGAGCACGGTCGTGCTCTGTAACGAGGAGAGGAGCAGAGAGCTGCACAAGGCAATGGGGCCACGTTCTATGCAGGGATGAGGAGAGAAAAATATCGCTCGTTGATGTGGTGGATAGGAGCAGGTTGTGGCGGCTTGCAACATCGCGCTGGCCCCCCGTGAGAGAAAGACAAAGGCGGTATTTTGGCTGACTGGTGGGTCCAACTGCATCATCCCTTCCAGGGCCGGCTCTAGCTTTGGAAGGGCCCTAGGCAAAATCGACGGGCCCCCAAGGATATATATATATATAACTATTTTTATTTGTAAAAAATCTAGATACACATTTTTAGTTTGAGATATCTAATAATAGATATTAAACTCTTGATCAACATCATATGAGGATGGAAAAATAAAAAATGTATCTCTCTTAGCATGAATGTACGATTACCTCAAAAGAACTAAATTCTAATGATTTAATTGATAATAATGCTTCAATGCTTTGTAACATAGTTAAACCTCAAAAATTGTTGAGAACAATTGCAAAGTCAATATTGTTCTTAATATTCCTCTTAATACGACACATAACAGGGCTGATTGGCTCAACTAGTCGCTAACAAGGCTCGACGGTCCTGTTGCGACCTTAATTGTATGAAAGCCACGCCATGTGGTTTGTATCCATGTACAACAATTATCTTACCAATAATTAAAATAAAGATTAAAGAAGAATGCATTCCTTAAAGTCTTGCAAGGTCACTGTAGCGTGATTAATAAGTCCCGCACTGGCACCATCCTCAATCTTCCAATGCTCCTGGCTCTGCGGAATGCCGCCTGCTCTTGCATCTAGTCGTCTTCGTCGATCCTAGTGGTTTAACTGCCGCCTGCCAGCTGCGTGAGCGTGACCTGGTAGCTCATAGCCTTGTATGCCCGCTCTATCAGACGATGGTGCAGTCTATTCTCTATTCCTGGGTGAGAAATATTGGGCCCCCTTGCAGGCTGGGCCCTAGGCGGTCTCCCCTCCCGCCTAGGGTCAGAGCCGGGCCTGATCCCTTCTTATCCTCTTTTCGTCAATTCAATAAAATTATCAAAAATGCTCTAACCTTTCTAATAATTGGCAGCCAAACTATATTGTATATGAGGACCACAGGGATGAACTCCGATTTGAGTTTTTGGAAAATTGAAACTGAAGTTTCAATTATGAATTTAAAGTTTGAATACCCTCTGATCACATCACTCAATTATACTAGCAATTGATGACTAAAAATGTAATCAATTTGGCAGTAGCTAATTGAAACATGAGAATTCCATTTGTGCATTCCCATTTGTCATTTAACCGTTTATGTTTGGATTTGAAATTTGAATTCAAATGTTTTCTCCTAGGGTTGTGGTTTAATTAAAATTGTCGATGATGTCTAGAAGTAGTGGAACTTAGTAAATCTTTGATTTGACATAGGGAGGACCCATTGGTGAACTCTAACTGGAAATTTAACTACTTTGATTATGAAACTTGGATTTAATTTGAACCTCCCTTTAGGGTTTACTTTATTTCTTCCTCATGTGTCATCTTGATTAACTTTTCTTTCCCTCTCTAGTTATTTAACAGTGGACCAGAACCTCCTAATTTAGGGTTTTTCACTTGCTTTAATTTGAATCTAAATTTTTGCTCTTGCAATTCTTTTCTTTTGAATGTATTTGAAATTTCCCTCTTTTTATGATTACTTACCTAAGTGCAATTATATCCTCACCATCTCACTTTTAATGTGAAGTTTTTAGAAGTCCTATTTTAACCTAATTCACTATTTAACATCATTCATGTAAGTTTGAATCTCTAATTCAACTTAAAATTTTTAAGTTCATATTTTGAATTCTTGTTCTTTTTTAAATGTGGGCTTTTACAACCTTTGCCCTTAAAGGAATCTCGTCCTGAGATTCTATGGAAGGAAAAAGGAATGGAATAGGGAACGATAGTACAAGAGAGTCCAAGAAGTGGATATGATAACAACTTTGACTGATAGGATTAGCGTTGACCTCTTGTATTCACATAGCGTCTTTGAGGATGCCATTATTTGAGTATGACGGTGTGCTCGAACTTCATTAGCGTCTTGCAATGTTGTCTCTAGCATTGAAAAGAGATACTTTACTGTCCTAATCTTGACTTGAATATTCAACCTTTGCCCTTCACTTCTGTCAGTGGTTTTGATCCGGCAGATCTCCCGACACTACTAAAGTGTTAGAGGAGTTTGAGGTTCGGTGTGGGTGCGCGGAGATTCAAGAAGGTGAAGTGTAAATGATACAAGAGACACGAAGATTTACGTGGTTCGGGCCGCCTGAGCGTAATACCCTACTCCAAGGGGTGTGTTGGTGTTGTATTGGACATATGAGCTCAACGTGAGTTGAGAGTGTAGAGTGAGCGCATAGCCTGTGTATGTATCGTCGGCCTGTCCTTTTATAGTACAAGGGCAGGCCGTTACAAGTTAGGCTGGCCCGACATGTGGCCCCGGCGGTTACTAATATTGATACACATTTGATGCACTTAATTGCCCTTAATAACCGAGTTACGGGCTTTGATAGCACCGTTACTGGTAATTAAGGTCGTCCGATCGTGTGTCATTAATATAGCATTAATGACACTTAATCGGGTCTTGAAGTCCTTGATTCCCTTTGAAGATCCGGAGCCATTGTGGAGTCTTCTGGAGGTTAGAGGTTGAAGATCTGACGGTTGGACATGTGGCAGCTCCGGAGCATACTGTGGGGAACAGATAGGTCCGGTGCCGCTAACACGTGTCAGTTCCGGAGCTTCCCTCGGTCTGGGGTTAGGTCCGGGGGTGCCACTATGGTACATAGCCCGGAGCTTCCCCCTTGTGGGTGGTAGCTCTGGTTTGATAGTACACCTTGCGACCCTGGGACTAACCATGTTGGGGAAACGGGTCCGGTTATGTCTAACATGTGGGCCTCCTAAGGTCTTTAAATCAAGTAGATGATATTCCCTTGAGATTTTTGCAATCCCAAGG
The DNA here is from genome assembly GCA_036927565.1 of Tuctoria greenei. Taxonomy (NCBI): domain Eukaryota; kingdom Viridiplantae; phylum Streptophyta; class Magnoliopsida; order Poales; family Poaceae; genus Tuctoria; species Tuctoria greenei. Next base: position 222,280,032 of record JAYESD010000002.1, on the reverse strand, counting down.
GGTATATGGTACCCAGGGTACCGACAGTGGCCCCCTGGGCCCACCTCAGGGGAAGACCCCTTGGGTGAAGTCATTCCGCCGGAGGTGGGTCCATCCTTCAACTTTTGAACTGAGTCTCCAAAGGTCTTCGGATGTGCCGTTGGCGATGGTTTGGAGTTAAATCCTCGCCGTGTGGCATATCCCGTGTGCGGCAAATGAGATCTTTGGCATGCGGATCTCACGCAATTGAAGGTCGCCGGTTCCCAATACGAAAATCGTATCGGTTCCGCGCGCCTTGTCAGGCCGCCGCCTTCGGGCTTCCCGCCTCATGATGACAACCGTTCGCCTGGGTAAGAACCTCGACTTGATCGTCCGGGTGGTCCCAGGCCCTCTTGTCATCGGCTGGGTGGAATTTTTTAGTAGTATCTTCGACTTCCTTGTGGTTTCCATCCAAGCGTTGCGAGGGCTTACTTAAGAAGGAAAGCATGCACCGTCTGGGGTTCTTTACGCCTCTCATCTGATCTTGCGCTCAAACTCCCAACCTGTGCTCGCTTTTCCTCTCTTGCCTTGCTGTGCCGCGATGGAGTTGGGTCTCCGCGAGAGCCGTTTGAAGACCGACGGTGACCTGAAGAAGGTCTGGGCCCTCATGGGATGGTCCCCGGACTTCTTCAACCGCCTGGTCCGCGTCGGGGGAGAGATCCTGTTTGAGAAGGAGCACGCCGGCGAAATGGTGTACTTCTCTTCGTACGCCATGGTGGGATTGATCCCACCTTTTTCCTCTTTTTTCTTGATGCTGCTAGACTCCTATGGTCTGCAGTTGTACCACCTTGGCCCCCACTCCATTCTTCTTGTGTCCGTCTTCGTCCACTTCTGTGAGATGTGGGTGGGCATCCCCCCTTGCATTGAACTCTTTCGGACCTTCTTCACCGTCCATACCACCGGTAGGAGTAATGAGTACATTGGCTTCTACTACTTTGTGAAGCGCAAGAAGTGCCCATTCAAGTACCTCCAGTCGTTTCCCTCTGGGAAGTGGGATGATTGTAAGAAGGACTGGATAGTCATCCTGGTGGAGGAGCATGAGAAGCTGGAGCTGCCCGAAGGCCTCCCCAACATCGACACTGCAGTCTGGAGTGAAGCTCCGGTACTGTCAGATGCCTTCAACCCTGTGCTGACTAGGATCCGTTAGTGCGTGGAGGGAGGATTAACTCCTCAGGCGGTATTTTGCAATTTCCTGGTCAATAGGTGGGCACCGCTGAAGAGGAGAGAAAAGCTCGCTTGGGCCCTCAACAGTGTGATGGACGACGACCGGGTCGAGACCGGACTGAAGTCCAACATGGCGGGGGCAACCTTGGAGTTTCATCTCAAGAAGTTCCAGCACGAAATCGATGTCGCGGGTGATGACTTGACCCCGCCGCCATCTTTTCTCCCTCTGAACGTGGAAGTAGAGTTCAGCAGGGAGCTCCGGCGGACGATGCCGGTGCTTGACGACCTTGGTGTCGTCGAGAGAAGATCGACCTCCAGGGTGGTGATCCCTGGGGCTTCCGAAGGTGGCTCCGACCCTACCCCGAAGCCAAGGATCGAAGTCGTCGGCAAGGGCAAGGAGCCGGCGGACGAACCCTTGAGCCGGAAGAGGAAACTGCAGCATGCCGACGGAAGGTCCGTCAGGCCTACAACCTCTGCATCAGCTCATTCTCCCCAGAGGGGGAGGTCTTCGACAACTGCAGCGACTGTACCCGCAGCGGCGTCTTCCCGGGGTGGTAGCTCCGAGCATGCGACTCCGGCACCAGGGCCAGTTGAGGCCTCTAGGTCCGGGGGTCCTTCCCGGTCGAGGGGGGCCTCGACTAAGGAAATGCCCGTGGCTGCAACGAGTTCCGGGGGGGCCTTCCGGAGCTTCCACGCCGGCGGCCGCTATCGTCAGCCCAGAACGCCCAAGAAAAAGGTTCCGCGCAAGCTGGTGCGGAAGCCTCCCAAGGTAATTTTTAATCTTTACTACAGTTGTTTTGTTGTAGTAACTATTTTTTAAGTTTCTTCATCCATCATCTGCAGCGTTCCCAAGAAGAGGAGTGAGGCCCACCCTCAGCCACAGCAGCTGAAGCTGTGAGGGCGGAAGCTCCTGCTCCTGTCCCGGTGCCACCCCAAGTGGTGGCTGAAGCTGCGACAGCTCCGGCGCCAGCTGTCGTGGTCATGGACCTCGACTCATCCCCCGAGACTCTCGTGGTAGCGCCGGACCACGGGAGAGAAGATGCTCCAGCGGCACCTGTCCCGGAGGCTGAAGCTCCGGGTCTTGATGCTGAGATGATGGAAGCTACGGCAGTTGAGCTGGAGGAAGCAGTAATTCCGGCCCCAGAGCCAGAAATTGTCAAAGCCCCGACGGTTGAGCCGGAGGTAATTGAAGTCCCGGCGTGCGCGCCAGCTGTTGAGGAAGTCCCGGCGGTTGGGCCGGCTACCTCTGAAGCACGGACCGCAGAGCCGGTCGTTGCTGGAGCTCCGGCTGCAGAGCCGGTTGATGTTGAAGACCTTCCGGCTCCTGAGCCGGTTGCCATTGAAGCTCCGGCCGTAGGTCCGGCTGTTGTTGAAGATCTTCCGGCACCCGAGCCGGTCGTTGCGGAGGCGTCAGCGCTCGAGCCCCCAGTAGAGGAGGTGCCCAGGCCAGAGCTAGAAGTAGCCCCTGCTCTGGGAGTGACGACGCCGGAGGTACCCGCGGCTGAGCCGGAGTGCCCTGATGAAGTCGCTAGCCCCCTGTCCGAGGGGGCGAACGAAGATTTGGCGGCTGGTCCTTCGGAACCACTTCCGGAGGTCGGAACTTCATCAGCGGGACCCTCCTCGATGGTGACTGAGGCCATCTCAGAGGACGGCCCTAGTGCCGTGGAGGCTCAGGAGACCACTCTTGTGGAGTGGGACCCAATTTTTGTAACTGAAAACCCGCTGGAACCAGCGGAGGAGACCCCAGCAGGTCCGGGTCCTATGTCATTGTCATTGTCTATTGACAACGCCTGCTCCAGTCTGCGTCAAGCTCAGCTGGCATTCTTCCACGATAGCAAGGCTCTTGAAGAGGAGTGCCAAACCCTTAGGAGGTGGCGTAATCGGCTCTACTTCGAGACCAGGCTGACGCAGTCGAGGCTGGCAGATGACAAAGAATGGATCAAGCAGGAGAAGGTCCGCCTGGAATAGTAGGGCAAATTATTGTATGACAGGGAGAGCTTAACTCGCGCCCTCGACGCTCAATCCCAGGCCATTTATGAGCAGACCAAGGCAGCTAATAGTGCGGCTGATGAACGCCAAGAAAGGCTGGAAGCCATTAACACTACTCTCATCAAGCGCCGGGAGGCACTTGAGGAGAGGGAGAAAAGGCTCAAAGATGAGGAGCAAAAAATCCTAGAGCTGCGGGATGACGTCCTGAAGAGGGAGGAGGAGCTCACCGAAAAGGTGGCTCTGGCTGACAAGGGCCTCGAGGAGCGCGCCAAGAAATTGGAAGAGCGTTGCGCCGAGGAGGAGGAGAAGGCCTGGGTGCGGGGGCAGGAACTCTACCAGCCAGAGTGTGCCATCGCTGCCAGGGAGAAGAAAGTGAGGGGCAGGGAGAAGGACCTGGTTGATCGCCGGAACAAGATCTACCTCTGGGAGGAGGAGCTCGGAAAACTCGAGAAGCAGGTTGCTGAAAAGATTCAGCAAAATGCCAAAGAGGTTGAGCGCCTTGCTCGCGAGAATTCTGAACTGGCGGCGGCCAAAAGATCCTTGCAGAACTGAAGGGCTTGAGGGCTGCAGACTCCCTACAAGTTTGGGAGTTCCTGAGCAAAGCCAACGATGCGCTGACACCGATGGGCTTCAGTCTCGTGCGTCCGGATGATCCGGAGCCGGAGCCGGACCTGGCATTGCAGGCGTTGAGCTCGGCGGGTAGCAAACTCTCCATGGTGGGTGACGTCATCACAGACCAGTTGGAAGTAGAGGGGCAGTCCCTGGCGAAGAACGTCGCAGAATATGTGCTGACGTGCTACACCAGCCGGGATCCCCAATTCCCTCTGGACCCGGTGCTTGAAGGTCCCGTCGAAGGAGAAGGTGAAGCCACCCGAGTCAACGTGTCGGAGGTTGCTCAGAAGGTCGCCCAGTTATTCCATAGGGTCTATGACCATCTCTGTAGCTCCCACTTGTATTCTCTCTTTTTCTTCCCCAATTTTGTAATCCCTTGTCTACAGATGAATGAAATCCAAATTTTTGCAAATTTCATTTTTTGTCTTCAACACTTTTGTCTTCACTTGGCCCCCTGGTAGATGTACACAATTTGATTGTGAACATGTACTAAGAGGATATTGTGTTTTGTTGAAGACTCGTTTGCTTCGAACTTGTAGAGTGTAGGTCCGAAGTCTTCGATGGTGAAAGCCCCCTGAGGTTGTCGGAGCTCTGAAGCTCCGGTATTGAATACCGTCGGGGCTCAATAGCTCCGACAATAGTTCCTATCAACACGTAGAGCATCAATAGTTAGACCTCCGGGATGTCGGAGCTTAGTAGCTCCGGCAGTGACCTTTGCTAACGCGTAGTTTGTAGGCAGCAGACTCCGTTTGTGGAATCTTCTCACCATCTTTTATTCTGTGTCGACGGCTGGCCCCCCTAGCTTTACCGGAGCTTGGTTGCACCGGTGATGTTCGTTTTCAGTGTGTAACATCGATTATAAGCCACCTAGGGGGATTCAGAGCTTCGTCAGCTCCGGCTTTTCTCCATCAACGTGGATTCTTTATTTTTCCTGCGCGCTGAAGCCAAGAAAAATAGTAAAATTCGCTCCTTGCCTATAACTTCGTCGTGGCTTACGATTCTCAAGGAAATTTTAGGTCAAACACGATTCTGAATGCAACCGAATGCATTGCCTTCTTTCTTCCAGATCCAACTATACTTGGACCCACCTTACTTCGGGCTGTCGGGGTGTAGGTTGAGTGGCGTACTTAGGGTGCTTGACCAGGCTAAGTCGATAGCACACTCTGGCCCTAGATTGGTTTGGCGACATTCAGGCGAGTGGGACATGAACAATATTTGAGTCCAAAAGAATCGACAATACAGCTCGAATCGTATATGAACCGGTCGAACTAAAATTTCTTAAGAATTGCACGTCCTTGTTATAGACAAGAAAGAGAAAAATAAAAAATGTTGACCATGTACAAAGTAAATGCACGTGGAGTCTGTTTCACATGAAGATGCCTTTCATTATAGGTCCGGGGTACAGGGGAAACAAGTACACTCTTAGGGTACGGAACCAAGCTAAGCGTGTTTCATTTCTCGTTTGACCCAGGGTAGCTAGCCACACTTTTAGTCCTGATACTGTGACAAGCGTTGCATGAACTTTGCAGACCTTTCGGGAAAGGTCCGGCTATTCTCCCGGAGGAACTACCCGACTCTGTACAATGACTCTATAACATACACCTCAAGTTACTACAGACTCACCTCCGTGATATTAGGTGTAGAACTTACGGAGGTGCTCAATGTTCCAAGGATTTGGGAGAGGTGTCCCATCCTCAGTAGGCAAGTGAACGCTTCCGGGATGGGATACTTTAATCACTCGGAAGGGTCCTTCCCAGTTGGGGGAGAGTTTGTTTAACCCTTCTCTGGATTGTATTCTCCGTAGCACCAGATCGCCTTTCTCAAGCTGTCGGTTGTGTACATGCTGCTGATGATAGCGTCGAAGGGCTTGGCGGTATCAGGCATTCCGAACAGCTGCTTGGCACCTTCCCTCCTCAAGGAGGTCTAGGTCTTGACGCCGGAGCTGGTCCTGCGTGGCTTCGTTGAAGGTCCGGACCCGGAGTGACCCCAAGGTGATTTCTGGAGGAAGGATTGCTTCAGCTCCGTACACCAGGAAGAAGGGTGTCTCTCCTGTTGACCGGTTTGGAGTTGTCCTGTTGGCCCATAGAGTGGGTGGAAGCTCTTCAATCCAGTTGGCTCCATGTTTTTTCAAACGCTCATAGGTGCGCGTTTTGAGTCCTTTCAGGATTTCAGCATTTGCTCTCTCGGCCTGGCCATTGCTTGCCGGGTGAGCTATGGAGGCGTAGCAAACTTGAATGCCGAGGTATTCGCAATACCCTTGAAATGCAGAGCTTGTGAATTGGGTCCTGTTATCAGTAATGATTTTGTTTGGGACTCCAAATCTGCATATGATGCACTGCAAAAAGTTGACAGCAGATTGCTTGTTTATTGTCACAACTGGAGTTGCTTCCGGCCACTTGGTGAACTTGTCAATGGCAACATACATGAACATGTAACCTCTGACGACTCTTGGGAAAGGTCCCAAGATGTCCATCCCCCACACGGCGAAGGGCCATGTAGGAGGTATCATTTGTAGAGGCTGAGTCGGTGTGTGAATTTGCTTCGCATGAAATTGGCATGCCTCGCATTTCTTCACCAGCTCAGTTGCATCCTGGAGTGCTGTAGGCCAGTAGAAGCCATGCCGGAAGGCTTTACCGACCAGCGTGCGGGAAGACGCGTGGTTCCCGCACTCGCCTCCATGGATTTCTGCGAGGAGCTCGCAGCCTTCTTCCCTTGGGATGCACCGCATTAGGACGCCGTTGGCACCGCCCGGTAGAGATCCCCTTCTACCAACATGTGTCTTTTAGCCAATCTGACTATCCGGTCAGCGAATACATCATCGTCAGGAAGGATGTTGTCTTTCAAGTAGCTCTGGATCTCCGAGATCCATGCATCAGAGCTAACTTGAGCATTTGAGTCTTACGTGCTGGGTTGCTCGGAGCTTCTGGCAGCACCTACGACCCTTGATGGCTGCCATGGTAACAGGGCCATCGGGACCGTCAGCTTCGGGATCCTGATCACGCCCCCTTCGCTCAGTTTGGTAGGCTGAGCTATGGGTTTTGACAACCTCCGGACAAATGTTCCGTCAGGAGCCAGAGCTCTAGTTGACGCTTTCGTCAAGAGTTCGTCGGCTTCAGCATTGTGGGCACGCTGGACATGGTGGAGATCTAGGACTTCGAAGTCCTTCTGAAGCCTCTGGACTTCAAGGAGGTAAGCAGCTAGCTGGAGATTGTTGCAGGAGCATTCACCCTTCACTTGCTTAATGATGAGCTGTGAATCTCCCTTGACCAGCAGTTGCTTGACACCATATGACAGTGCTACCCTTAGTCCGTATATGAGTGCTTCGTATTCCGCCATGTTGTTGGTCGCCTTGAAGTCAAGGTGTACTATGTATTTTACCTTCTCTCTGGTTGGTGCGAGGAGAAGGATTCCAGCTCCGGCCCCCTGCTTTTGCATGGAGCCGTCGAAGTAGAGGGTCCAATGGGGCTCGGTGAGGACTGGAGCCTTATGTTCCAGCTTCTGCTCACTGGGGCCCCCAGGATTTGATGGGGAGGGAGTCCATTCAGCCACGAAATCCGCCAATGCTTGAATCTTGATTGCTTGCCTTGAAATGAATTCGAGATCGAATTCAGCCAATTCCGCTGCCCACTTTGCAATATTCCCAGTTGAATTGGGATTATGCAAAATTGCTCGAAGTGGGTAAGAGGTCACCACTGAAATCTTGTGAGCTTTGAGTAATGGCGAAGCTTCCTGGAGGCAATGAGAACTGCATAGAGCAGCTTATGCACCTCTAGGTATCGAGTCTTGGCATCATGAAGTACTTCACTAATGAAGTACACTGGGCGCTAGATGGTCCGGACCCTCCCGGAGGGGCCCGGAGCTTCCTCTTCACTGACCCGGATCCTCCCTGAGGGATCTGGGCCTTCTTCGGGGACCTCCAGGTCCTGGCTGGAGGGACCCAGAGCTTCTTCAGAAGTGACATGGACCCTCCCGGAGGGGTCTGACTCTTCTGAAGTAACTTTTTGTGGACTCAAGTCTGGGAGCTGGGACCCAAACTCACTTTCAGGAACCTCTGGACCCTCCCGGAGGGGTCTGGATCCCTGAGCATGGGATAGTTCTGGTCTCTCCGCAACCAGGACCATACTGACGACTTCGTCAGTTGCTGAAATGTAAAGCAACAAAGGCTCACCAGGGTTTGGAGCTACCAGAGTTGGTAGGGTGGTGAGGAACTATTTTAGCTCCCGGAACGCCTTTTCTGCTTCTTCAGACCATTGGAATGGTCTGGACTTCCTCAATAACTTGAAGAAGGGAAGTGCCCGTTCCGCCAGTCTTGAAATGAACTGGCTAAGGGCTGCCAGACATCCAGTCAGCTTTTGGACATCCTTGATGCGGGCTGGTGGCCGCATGTCTTCAATGGCTTTGATCTTCGCCGGATTAGCTTCTATGCCCCGGTGACTTACCAGGAAACCAAGAAGTTTTTCGGAGCTAACCCCAAAAACACACTTGTCTGGGTTTAGCTTTGTGCGCGTGACCCGCAACTTGTCGAAGACAGCCTGTAAGGTGTCAAGGAGTGACTCCTTGTTCTTGACCTTGACCACGATGTCATCGACGTACACTTCCACTATGTGTCTAATGAGTTCTTCAAAAGTTTTGTACATAGCTCATACAAAGGTTGAAGCTGCATTCTTGAGACCAAATGGCATGGCTGTATAACAGTACAATCCATCTACTGTGATAAAAGAGGTATGCTCTTCATCTTCCCAAGACATTCTGATTTGATGATACCCAGAATATGCGTCTAGGAAACATAGTAATTCACACCCGAAGGTGGAATCCACTATCTGATCTATTCTAGGTAGTGGGAATGGATCCTTTGGGCATGCCTTATTTAGTGTTGTGTAGTCGATACACATCCGAAGCTTCCCGCCGGCCTTGGGTACAACGACTGGGTTTGCTAGCCATATTGGATGGAAGACTTCTCGGATGAATCCAGCTTCGAGCAACTTCTTCACTTCTTGTCGAATGAAGTTCTGTCACTCCACGGATTGCTTCCGAGGCTTCTGGTGTACGGGCTGGGCGTCAGGGTAGATCTTCAGATTGTGCTCAATCACTTCCCTGGGGATCCCAGACATTTGTGACAGTTGCTAGGCAAACACGTCGACATTAGCTTGGAGGAAAGCGATGAGCGCGAGTTCCTATTTGTCATTCAGTCCTCCCGATATACGGGTGGTCTGAGCGGCATCGGAACCGATTTGGACGACTTTGACGGGAATGTCGGTGTCGCCGCTTGGCTGCACACGAGGTGCTGAAGTCGAGCCTCGCCGACGAATGCTCGGGGGTTTTGGCGCTTGTTCCTGCCTGGAGTCCTCCTCTTGCGCTGTAGTAAGCGCATGAAGTTCTTCCAGAGCAGTTACTCCGGCAGTACGATTTTCACGGATCCGGAGAACGCCTACTGGTGTTGGCATCTTCAACACCAAGTAGCCATAATGAGCAGCTGCCATGAATTTGTACAAAGCAGGACTACCCAAGATGGCGTTGAAGGGTAAGTTGATCTGAGCAACGTCAAAGACCAACTTTTCAGTGCGATACTTCTCCCGGGTCCCAAAGCTAACGGGGAGGGTAATAGCACCAAGTGGGGTAATGGCTCCTGGACCTACTCCTGAGAAAAGTCGGGAGGGATGGAGATCCGAAGGTTGGAGCTGAAGCTTTGTAAAAGCTTCGAAGCTTATGAGGTTGAGCCCCAAACCTCCGTCTACCATAACGTGGTGGAGCTGGATGTTATTGATGGTAGGAGATACCATCAAAGGTAACTGGCCTGCTCCAACCATGCTTCGAGGGCAGTACGAAGCATCAAAAGTGATGGTCATGTCCATCCACTTCCGATGAGGCTCCGCCCTGGCTGTAGCAGCTACAGCGGCCATGTCCTGGCGCATTGTCTTGAGGACGCGACGGGAGGTGATGTCCCATGATCCACCAAAAATGGTGTTCATGGTTTTCCGACGCTCGTTGTCAGAGACGTCAGAATCGTCGTCGATAGAGGTGTAGACAGCCTTCAGGACCTTTTTGGGATCCTGAAAACCCAACTCCTCTTCACCCGGAGCTTTGTCAACTTTTTGCTTTCCTTCCCACTGTCGGAAAGGAGCTTCTTCCCGGCGCTTGTTGTAGCGCTCGACAAGGTTTTGGACCTCCCGGCAGTCTTCCAAACTATGGCTGTCCGTTTTGTGAATTGGACACCACACCTTGGGTTTGCCACAATCTTAAGAAGACGGTCGAGGTCGCTTCTCGGGGCGTGGCCCCCGGCCACCCGGAGCTGCAGCAGCTGCAGCATTAGATGCGCCGGCCGACGGCTTCTTCTTGCCGTTGGTCTTTTTCTTCTTCTTGCCACTCCCGGAGTTAGTGGCTTCGCCTTTGAAGGATTTTTTATGATCCTCCAGAGGTGGTTTGGAGTGCATTTCACGGCCCTCCGCAGCTCTGGCACATTTGTCAGCCAAGCTGAAGAGTTCCGTGACACTGGTGATCTCCTTGATTGCCAGTTTCTCCAACATCTTCTTATCCCGTACACCCTGTCTAAATGCCACAATGACAGAAGCGCTAGAGATAGAAGGGATAGTATTTTGTACCTAAGAGAACCTCTGGATGAATGATCGCAGGGATTCTCCCCCTTTTTGCACGACTGCAAAAAGGTCCAGTTCAGTGCCTGGTCGGGTGTATGAACTCCCGAAGTTGGCGGTGAACTACCGACACAACTCCTCCCAACTGCTGATGGAGTTGGGGGGAAGGCTCATAAACCAGGATCGGGCGGTCCCAGTTAAAGCCACTGGAAAATAATTGGCCATTACAAACTCATTTCCTCCAGCTGCTAGGATAGCAGTGGAGTAAATCTGAAGAAATTCAACAGGATTAATGGTCTCATCAAACTTCTCTGGCAGGTGAGGCCGGAATTTCTGTGGCCACCTGACCATACGCAGATGCATGGCTAGGGCCGAACAGCCTCCTCCTACTCCTTCAGGAGCAGGAATGTCCTGAGCTTCTCGTCTTTCATGAGCACGCTCAATATGGACTCGGCTGTCTTGTTGACGGTATCGGCGATCAAGCTCCGCCCGGAGGTCATGAGTTGAAAGCCTTGACACCGTGTGAGTGCTCTGTGCCCCGGAAGGCAACGACGTCACTTGCTGCGACGCAGCACGTCTCCTGTTGTTGGAAACGTGCGGACCAAGTCTGCCAGACAAGGTCCATCGCTGCGACGGGGCTCGTCCCGAAGGAGGAGGACCCTGTTTGCTGATGCGGTCGGCTGCTGCTGCAACCAAGTGTTCCACATCGGCCCTCCACTGCTCCATTGCATCCCGGGATGCGTCCGGAGGTGGTGGGCGCTGAAGAAGAGCACGCGCTGCATGGAGCGCGTGTTCCGGGTTGTCATGATTTGCCGACGCAGTGATGGACGCCGGTGCACCATTACGCTGCCCAACTTGATTTGCTGGTGGAGGCGGCGGTGGTGGTAGCGTGACTCCTGCTGGAACTGAGGCTCCTGCTGGTGGCTGCATATTGGAGGGATTGCCCCCAACAGCTTGAACAGCGGGATGACCGTTGGATGATCCATCAGCTGAGTTCACCATTCTTGAAATCTCAAGCGCCCCTACCTGGCGCGCCAACTGTCGGTGGTTTTGATCCGTCAGATCTCCCGACACTACTAAAGTGTTAGAGGAGTTTGAGGTTCGGTGTGGGTGCACGGAGATTCAAGAAGGTGAAGTGTAAATGACAGAAGAGACACAAAGATTTACGTGGTTTGGGCCGCCTGAGCGTAATACCCTACCCCACAGGGTGTGTTGGTGTTGTATTGGACGTATGAGCTCAACGTGAGTTGAGAGTGTAGAGTGAGCGCGTAGCCTGTGTATGTATCGTCGGCCTGTCCTTTTATAGTACAAGGGCATGCCGTTACAAGTTAGCCTGGCCCGACATGTGGCCCCAGCAGTTACTAATATTGATACACATTTGATGCGCTTAATTGCCCTTAATAACCGAGTTACGGGCTTTGATAGCACCATTACTGGTAACTAAGGTCGTCCGATCATGTGTCATTAATATAGCATTAATGACACTTAATCGGGTCTTGAAGTCCTTGATTCCCTTTGAAGATTCGGAGCCGTTGTGGAGTCTTCCGGAGGTTAGAGGTTGAAGATCCGACGGTTGGACACGTGGCAGCTCTGGAGCATACTGTGGGGAACAGATAGGTCCTATGCCGCCTAACACGTGTCAGTTCCAGAGCTTCCCTCAGTCTGGGGTTAGGTCCAGGGGTGCCGCTATGGTACATAGCCCGGAGCGTCCCCCTTGTGGGCGGTAGCTCCGGTTTGATAGTACACATGGCGACCCTGGGACTAACCATGTTGGGGAAACGGGTCCGGTTATGTCTGACATGTGGGCCTCCGAAGGTCTTCAAATCAAGTAGATGATATTCCCTTGAGATTTTTGCAATCCCAAGGGGTATATGGTACCCAGGGTACCAACAACTTCTTTTGATCATCTGGATACCCTTGACTAACCATGCAACTGTCTTGTTGCCTTGCTTTGTTTCACACACATCGCTATAAAGTTCATGTAGTATTTTCCCAGACAAGAATCGAGATATTTCACGAGAATAGTCATGGATCACTAAACTTGCAAGGAATCAGTATCTCAACATGTCAAGAAGGAACCGAACTCTTTGCAGCGTCATAAGAAAATTTATTATACATTTCCTTTTATGTATTCAAAGTGCAAAGATACCCATCCTATGGTAACTAGAAGGGTTTTGACATGTCAAAGTCACCATATATCAATTTAAGAATTTAAATCAAGGTCGAAGAGCATCACAAGGTTGGCAATCAAATGGTACCCTCGCGAATAGGGAGAATCAAAGTCTTCACAAGATCGATCAGTTAACAATGATCTCATGGTGATTAACAACATAGTTTCGACAATCAAGGTACTTGAACCTAAAGAAGTCAAGGATTAAAGTTCAAGCTTTTGCTTAATTACAAAAGACATTGAGTAATCGGTTTCCCTGGTATTATTCAATGAAATTATTTACGCGTAGGATGATGACATACAAGGGTTGTGAGAAGCTCAAAGTCATTAGACACCACTTAATTGTTTAAATGGAGGTACACAATCTTGCTCAGATTTTTAGTATAATCATGCATCATATCTTTCTTATTTTATGAGGAATGGTGCTTCATGATGCATCACATGTAGTATGGTGCAATGCATATGCACGTGATATGATGCAAATGGTGCTTATGTATGGTGCACAATGATGCATATGTATGGTGCATACAAGGTTTTGCACATGATCAGTTGTGCAATTTTCAATGATTCACAATATGTATGGTGCATCATCTTTTAATTGTGAGCAAGAATGAGTAAAACCATTCAATATGATTAAGGAATATCTCAACTTGGTAAGTTGCAGATAACTTGGTCACGAAGGGGTGCAACAAGGAATGCTACCTTTTAGACTTGACCAAGTTTTTGAATCCATGAGAAGAGCGTTGCCAAGAATCGTTGGGAACATACTGCAGAAGCTTAATCTTTTCTTTGTGCTGAACTGATCTTGTACTCGTACTTTGATGAATTGAAGACACGATTCCATTTCGTCGCTTGGTGTTAACATAACCCGTTGGACACCATCGGTTGTTCGAACATTATGATCAACTGGGTGCACTCCTTCCCCCTTAAGTTCCAGTCTAATAACCTTCATAACTTTCCACCGAGTATCCACATAGATATCGATCAATACTAATCAAGTTGAAAGTTATGGTCGAAGGAAGATGGGCGTGAATCTGGTTCTTTATTCTGGTTTGGACAGATTTATCACAGAAGAAGGTATAAAGATCCTATGGTGTCGAAGGCTAAATCTGAAGAGTTGAAGGATGTCAAAGATGGATAGAATCTTCCAGGCTTTTCAATAGTTAATCACCCGTGTTTAGCCGAGGAGTACAACAGATTTTTGTACCACATGAAACATGGATCAGGATCATGAACTTCGAGAACTGGAAATGGAATTGATTTGATGGTACAATAGATTCAAAATTTGAATAGATGTTTATACTAGAATCAAGGATCTCCATGCATATAAAAGGTACCGAATACCTGATACTCTTTGAAATGAGTAATTTGTCCTATGATAAGTTCTAGATCAGATAGAATGAAGGTTGGAAGTAGAATATCACTAAGAGATGTTTTCAGTGAAGTCTTTCTTTTAGGAGCCTCATTCACATGAATCAGAAGTTTTCAAGTGAGATTTTGAAAGTCCACGGAACTACAACAAAAATTGAGGAACAAAATAATGTGTATCAATAGTTCATGGATGTGAAAATGAAGCATGGATCTGAATCCAAACTCCAATGACAAAGGAGAACTTGAACTGGAAATTCAGTGACCGTTTCTGTTCCAGTCGACCAGTTTGGAGGAATTCGAAACTTTCAACTAGTTAGAGACAAAATTAGGACTTGATCTGAATTACAAAGTTGCAGTACACTTAAATACTTTTCCATAATGTATTTGTTTGCCTCCATATCTGTTATGGTTGAGGAGATATAGTTTTTTAAAGTTTGACAACGTTCCAGATTTCCAATGAAATTTTGACAGCACCTACTTTGTATATTGTGGATTTGGCTACAGTTTTACAAATAAATATATCAAAATTTTCCAAAACTGTAAATTACAACATTGTAATACACATCACAAGAATTCCAGAAATGTATCACATGAAGTCATTCAATGATTCTATTAAGAGATATGATAAAAATGGCTGAAGTTCTCGATGGTTCAATATGCAGACGATACAATTCTAGTACCAAAAGCTTCACAAAGATAATTGTTCTTCCTGAAGAACCTGTTGCATACTGCAGGAATGGCACCCCACCGCATCACACTAAGGAAAAGGCATTTTGGTGGTGTGATGTGTTGAAGCGCAAGAACCTAAGCATTGAGGGAGATGATGACTACACATGTGTTCTCTGCAATACAACGGTTCAATTGGATCCCGGGCATTCCAGATCAAGCTCCTAGCACTGCTCGGCCTTCGCAGCATCGTCGTCTATGCTGTCGACCTCCTGCCAAGGTCGCTCCTCGCCGGAGTGAGGAGGATCACCGCCCACCCCCAGGGCTGGAGGGGTACAGTCGCGGTGTACTTGATCTTTCACCGGACTGGGGCCCAACTGCCAGGAGACGGACGCCAAGCGTCACTAACCAGAGGGGACCACGACGGTCCTGAACAGCGTTGTGGGGCTGTAAGTGCATCTAGGATATCCCTTGTGGGTTTTGGCTAATTGATGACAAACATATGAGATCCTAATGAAACTACTGAGATGATTGCAGGACAAACAAGTGAAACATTTCAGTGCACACAAAAAGGTGAAAAATGAAGTGGTGTTCAAAGGGAAATACTTTGATGAAGCTTGGAAGACCAAAATAGATTTTGAATGTATAGGGAGTGTATGAAAGACACACTCCAAGAGCTCACAACTTTGCACGAGGGTAAGGGATTAAAACTAACCTAACTTTAACAAAGCACCGGACTAGTCCGATCATGGACTGGACTAGTCCGTTCACCTTTCTGGAATCCCACTCACAAGGAGACCGGACTAGTCTGTTCATCCACCGGACTAGTCCATTGATGTTTCCGGAGTCTCTCATACTAAGGGACCGGACTAGTCCGATCATTGACCGGACTAATCCGTTGAACTTTCTGTAATCTCCCATTCGTGGAGATCGGACTAGTCCGCAGACTAGTCCGATGAACTTTCTGAAGTCACTTTCACACAGCACCAGACTAGTCCGATGTTGGACCGGACTAGTCCGGCAAACTTTCTGGACCTCGAAACACATTGGAACCGGACAAGTCCGGACTTGCACCGGACTAGTCCGGTGTTAGGGTTTTTCAGCGGCTAGCTTTTGGAAACCCTATAAATAGAGAGTCCACGACTTTCCTATCAACACACACGTCAAATATTGATCAAAGAGCAAACCCTAGCGCCGCCACTTCGTCCCAAGAGCCCAAAACACATCTCCCCACACATCTAAAGTTCAAAGAGTGAAATCAATTGAACACTTGGATTCGGGATTGGGAGATCGTCATTCTTTCATTGCGAGCTCTTGGGGTTTGATCTTTCTACACTCATACTCTGCATTGTAATACTTTGGAGTGTACTTGATCACTTTTTCATTGTAATTCTCGTGGGAGCCCTCAACGTGTGAGGTTGCCCCACAAACTTGGTGATTACCCGTGATAGTGGAATCAAGTCGGCCTTCGTGGTGACTTGAGGAGGGAAAGGGTTGGAGACCCGGCTCTTTGTGAGCTTCCTCAACGAGGACGTAGATCTCGTGGTGAGATCGAACCTCGGGAAAAATTCGTGTGTCTTGTGTCTCATTTACTTTAAATTTTGTTCATTAGATCATTTGAGTGCTAAACTTCAACATAAGACAATTAGAAGTTACACCTGCATTCTTATATTAATATCAAGTACAAATATCAGTTGTTCTCAATTCCGCTGCTAAAGAAATTTATTTTCCCAATTAACACCTGATCAACACACATAATTCTTGCACACCGGACTAGTCCGCCCACACAACCGGACTAGTCCGGCCAACTAAGTTTTGACGATTCTATTAAGTATGCAGGAAATTCAAAAGACCTATTCACCCCCCTCTAGGCCACATTCAATTGGTATCAGAGCAAGGTTCTCCACCAATGAGACTCACATCTCGAAGAGATCAATGGCCTCTGAGAAGAACAACGATATCTCGAAGATGAACATCAATGAGGAGGAACAAGAAACTAAAGCTTTTGATGTGCTGAAAGAGAGCCCACACGATGATGAAGAAGTGCGACAATTGAAGGCACTTCTGAGAAAGAAGCTGCTAGGACAAAAAGGAAAGGAAGAAGAGAAGACGATGGGGAGCGGTCATCACGACTACTCCCGACAGCCTTACAACTACAACCGTCTCAACTCAAACAACCATTATCTTTCTATTCCTATGGGAAAACCTCCACAGTTTGACAGAAGCGACTATACAATGTGGACGTACAACATGAAGATGCATCTAATATCCCTAAATCCTAGTCTATGGCACATCGTTTGCACTGGCATAGATATCCCGGACACGGATGAAAAACTCACCTCAGAACAAGAACAAGAGATTCACAGAAATGCACAAGCCGTCGCCGTGATCACATCATCATTAAGTAGAGAGGAATTCACCAAGATTGATGGCTTAGAAAGTGCAAAGGAAATCTGGGATACACTCAAGATGGCTCACGAAGGAAATAGATCGGTTCGTGAAGCAAAAATAGAAATGCTTGAAGGAGAGTTGGGGAGATTCGCTATTGAAGAAGGCGAATCACCTCAAGACATGTACAACTGGATGAAGGCAATCATCAACAAGTTACGTGCCTATGGAAGTAAGAAATGGACGGATCACGAGGTAGTCAAGAGAATGATTAGAGCCTTCATGCCAAGAAATGTCACACTCTGCTCAATGATTAGAGAAAGCCCCGGTTTTCATAAATTGACCCCCGATGAGTTGTTGGGGAATATCATAAATCACGAGATGATGGAGAAAGAGGCAAAATACGTCAAAGACTTGGCCGAACTCACTTCCTCCAAAAGGAAAGAGGTCGCTCTCAAAGCTACATGCCGACCCAAACTCAAAGAAGCTCGTGAAGATCAAGACGATGGGCACACAAGTGACGAGAGCACCGATCTTGATGACGAGGAAATGGTACTCTTTATCAAGAAGTTCAAGCGAATGATGAAAAGAAGACACGGTAACAACTCAAATGAAGGCAAAAGCAAGGACAAAGGAAAATCCAAGGCTCGACGCACTTGCTACAACTGCGGAGAGTATGGTCACTTCATGATGGACTGCCCCTATGAAGAAAACAAAAAGAAGAAGGAAACAAGATCTCAAGAAAAAAAAATTTCAGAAAAAGAAGACAAAACCATCAAGCTCACATTGGCAAGGAGTGGGACTCAAACGACGAGTCCTCCTCCGATGAAGAAGAAGAGATGGCCACTATTGCAATCAAGAAGCCTACTATGAAGGCCACACTCTTTCCAAACATGGGAGGACAGGACATGAACAACCACACTTGCCTTATGGCTAAGGAAGGCAAGAAAAAGGCTTACTCCTCCAGCGGAACAAAATGGGTACTTGATAGCGGATGCACAAATCACATGACCGGAGAGAGAGGTATGTTTGTGGAGTACGAGCACAACAAGGATCTAGGTGAAGGCATATACTTCAGAGACAACAGCCAAGGAAAGGTTCTTGGTAGCGGTAACATTGAAATATCCTCTCAACATACCTTATCAAATGTTTTACACGTAGATTCTCTAGATTATAACCTTTTGTCAATATCCCAACTATGCGACAAAGGTTACAACTGCTTATTCACTGATGAGGGTGTGACTGTTTTTAGAAGAAGCGATGGCTCGATTGCATTCAAGGGAATGTTGAAGGGCAAGCTTTATCTAGTTGACTTCAACAAAGATAAAGCCGAACTCAACACTTGCTTGGTTGCTAAGACCAACATGGGATGGCTGTGGCATAGATGGCTAGCCCATGTTGGGATGAGAAATCTGCAGAAACATCTAAAAGGTGGTCACATCCGTGGTCTTAAGGATGTGGTTTTTGAAAAGGACAGGCCGTGCAGCGCTTGTCAAGCAGGAAAACAAGTCGGAGCACCACACCCCGCCAAGAATGTGATGACCACCGCAAGACCGTTGGAACTTCTCCACATGGATCTTTTTGGTCCAGTCTCGTACATCAGCATCGGCGGTAACAAATACGGTTTAGTAATTGTTGATGATTTTTCAAGATTTACCTGGGTATTTTTCTTGTATGATAAATCAGAAACTCAGGGGATCCTCAAGAAGTTCTTAAGAAGAGCTCAGAACGAATTCTCATCAACCATAAAGAACATCAGAAGTGACAACGGGACAGAATTCGAGAATCTCCAAGTTGAAGAGTTTCTCGATGAAGAAGGGATAAAGCATGAATTCTCAGCACCCTACCCCCCTCAATAAAATGGAGTGGGCGAAAGGAAGAACAGAACATTAATCAAAATGGCGAAGACCATGTTGGATGAATACAAGACATCAGATCGGTTTTGGGCAGAGGCGGTGAACACCGCTTGCCATGCCACTAATCGACTGTACCTCCATCGACTACTGAAGAAAACTCCATATGAGCTCCTTACCGGTAAAAAGCCAAATGTTTCTTATTTTAAAGTTTTTGGTTGCAAATGTTTTATTCTGAACAAGAAACAGAGGGCCTCGAAGTTCGCTTCGAAGTCTGATGAAGGATTCTTGCTCAGTTATGAATCGAATGCCTACGCCTATCGTGTCTTCAACAAGGTGTCCGGCCTTGTTGAAGTAGCACGTGACGTAGTGTTCGATGAATCTAACGGCTCACAAGTGGAGCAAGTTGATAAGTGTGTGCTAGATGAAGAGGAAGCTCCATATGAAGCACTGAAGAAAATGGGACTTGGCGATATCTTACCACAAGAGCAAACATTCAACTCAAATGCACAAGTTGAACCTCAACGCGGAGGCAATGATCAAGGGGGAGCCCTTGCACAAGATCAAGAGGAGGAAGGTCAAGAAGATCAGGACCATCATGGAAGCAATGATCTAGGGGGAGACAATGTACATGAAGATAATGAAGAACAAGCAACTACACAAGCTCCACACCCAAGAGTACACCAGAGCGTGCAAAGAGACCACCCCGTCAACAAGATCATTGGAGATATTGCAATGGGAGTAACTACTAGATCTCGAGTTGCAAATTTTTGTGAATCCTACTCTTTTGTGTCTTTTCTGGAACCATACAGGGTAGAAGAAGCCTTAGGGGATTCAGACTGGGTGATTGCAATGAAAGAGGAGCTGAACAACTTCAAGAGAAATGAAGTATGGGAGCTAGTGGAGAGACCAAAGGCGAACATAGTCGGAACTAAATGGGTCTTTCGGAAGAAGCAAGATGAACATGGAGTAGTAACAAGAAATAAGGCAAGACTGGTGGCCAAAGGTTATTCTCAGGTCGAAGGTTTGGACTTCGATGAAACTTTCGCTCCTGTAGCTAGACTTGAGTCCATTCGTATTTTATTGGCATATGCTACTCACCATAATTTTAAGCTGTATCAAATGGACGTCAAAAGCGCTTTCTTAAATGGCCCAATCAAGGAGGAAGTTTATGTGGAGCAGCCACCAGGATTCGAAGACCCGAAGTATCCCAACCATGTCTACAAACTGCGTAAGGCTCTCTATGGCCTCAAACAAGCTCCTCGAGCTTGGTATGAGTGTCTTAGAGATTTTCTAATTCAGAATGGATTCAAAATTGGTAAAGCTGACTATACACTTTGCACTAAACATTGTGATGATCATTTATTTGTATGTCAAATTTACGTTGATGATATTATCTTTGGATCAACTAACAAATCCTTATGTGAAGAGTTTAGCAAAATTATGACAGATAGGTTCGAGATGTCAATGATGGGCGAATTAAAGTTCTTCTTGGGATTCCAAGTGAAGCAACTAAGAGAAGGTACATTTATAAGCCAAACCAAATATACACAAGACATTCTCAAGAAATTCAATATGGATAAAGCCAAGCCCATCAAGACACCCATGGCCACAAATGGACATCTCGACCTCAATGAAGACGGTCCAAATGTAGATCAAAAGGTATATCGGTCCATGATTGTCTCTTTACTTTATTTATGTGCATCTAGGCCAGATATTATGCTTAGTGTTTGCTTGTGTGCAAGGTTTCAAGCTGCACCTAAAGAGTGCCATTTAGTTGCTGTAAAAAGAATCCTAAGGTACCTTTTGCACACACCCACCTTGGGCCTTTGGTATCCCAAAGGATCCAAATTTAACTTGATAGGATATTCCGATTCCGACTATGCAGGATGCAAAGTCGATAGAAAGAGCACGTCAGGGACTTGTTAGTTTCTTGGTAGGTCCCTAGTATCTTGGTCATCTAAAAAGCAAAACTCCATTGCCCTTTCCACAGCAGAAGCAGAATATATTGCAGCCGGTAGCTGTTGCGCCCAATTACTTTGGATGCGGCAAACCCTTAGGGACTACGGCTACAATCTTAACCATATCCCACTTCTATGTGACAATGAAAGTGCTATAAAAATTGCACACAACCCAGTAGAGCACTCAAGAACTAAGCACATAGATATCCGTCATCATTTTCTTAGAGATCATTCATTAAAAGGTGACATTGCTATTTCACATGTTAGAACCGAAAAACAACTTGCAGATATTTTTACCAAACCATTGGATGAGAAAAGGTTTTGTGAACTTAGGAATGAACTTAATATTCTTGACTCTCGAAATGTGGCTTGAAACGTTGCACATTTGGTTGATACTTCAAATGTTACATTTTATTGCTAAAACTGCCCCTCACCTTTTTTTTCTCCTAAGAAAACTATTTTTAATGAAGAAATCTTGGAATTTATGACCATGTTTTTGTGTTGATTGCTTTCTGGTCATAATCACCAAGATTATTTGCAAAACTTGTCATTGGATCACTATTAGCTATCTCCAAATTCTTAGTTTGTCCAGTAACACCGGACTAGTCAGGTTTGCCATCGGACTAGTCTGGATAATCCCTCTTCCTAGGGTTTTCAGGGACACCGGACTAGTCCGGTCGGCTGCCTATATAAGCAGCTGGCCCGTTTCAAATCTCCCTCCACTTGACCTAAACCCTCTCCTCTCAAACCCTAGCCCCCAAAAGGTGATTTTCGAGTTGAGCCCTCAAAATCCAAGCTCTCTCTGTGGGAAACTCTCCCCTCGACGAGTTGGTACTCCTCTCCAAACTCATCCGGACAGATTTGCGCTCCTTCAATGCAAATCCTCAAATCTCGGTAAATGTCTCCCTAAAATCAAACTCTCAACTTTTCTAGTCCTAGTTTATTTCTCTTGATTCTAAGGAAGTACATTAGCTTCAGAGATGTATTCCTTTCACCTTCATACTCATTTGCACCCTAGATAGAAGTTGTGATTCTAGTTTTGTTAGGGTTCTTGTGCCAGGCCGGACTAGTCCGGCTCCTAGGTACGGACAAGTCCGGTACACCGGACTAGTCCGCACTCTGAAACCGGACAAGTCCGGTCTCTGACACTTGAATCCTCACATCACCTTCATTCTCAGTCCATTCTCATCTAAATCATGAACTCCTTGTTAGGCACGATGTCTTCAAGCTCAGATGACAGCTCCTTCCATGTTGATGAAGAAGTTGAGCGCGAAAAGGTGAAGAGAGCCAAGGAGAGGTACATGAAGAAAAGGCATGATGTAAATGTGCACTCTCCACCCTCCGACGACAACTTGCCCAAGAAAAGGAGGGTAGTTGTGAAGAAGGCCCAAGGAAAGGCCGGTGAGAGCTCCTCAGGGCCAAAGAGGACTCTCAACAAAGGAAAGGGACTTGCTAGTGGTCCCATTGGACCCTTGAAAATGAAGAACCCAAGTCACCGCAACAGGCAACGCTCAAGTAAGGATTTCACTGGAAAAGGGGATGAGCTTGCCAACAGCTTCAGGCAGGTTGATGTGTATGCTCAACCTCTGTAATGCTCAGACCCAAGATTTTGGCGCAACTTCCATGCCGACTACTACGAGCATGTGTACATGAAGATGAAGAATCCCGTTGTGAAGAGTCAATGGGTGAACATCGGGTACATGCAGTCAAAGAAGTATCCTGCTTTCCGTGAGGTGGTTGAGTCCCTGGAGAGGCACAGACTGAAGGAACTGTTTTCCTTTGAAAATGACTGGAACAATGAGGTGATCGCCCAATTCTACTCTACCCTCTACTTTGCTCGGGGTGATGGAGACAGTCTTACTTGGATGACCCATGGTTCCAAGTATAGTGTCACTTATGATGAGTTTGCAAGGATTCTCCACCTTGAGCATACCTTGGATCACGATCTAGTCATCCACAATTTGCAACCCCTGGAGAAGGATGAGCTCACATTTCTCTATGACACAAGGATGCCGTATGTTGCTCCCACTATCAAATATTTGAAGCCCTTCTATGTGGTCCTCAACAGAATTTTGAGGAAGACAATAGCCCCAAAAGATGGAGATGCGGGGACTATTCAAGGAACCTTGAGGACCCTGATGAAGGTCATTGGTGGGAGGAGACCGTTCAATGTCTTTGAATACATCTACAATGACATTGTGAACATCTCAATCACTCCAAACAGATCTTGTGGGTATGCCCCGTACATCATGTACATGATTGAGAAGGTGACTGGACTTGAGTTTGTCAAGGATGTTCACCACACGGGGATGAAACCGCAAAAGCCCACCAAATACACTCTACCTTCAGCTCCTGATGCACCTCCCTCCCCTGAAGCTGAGAAGAGGACTAAACAGGCCCGAGATGTGAATGCAACAAGATCGTCAACTGCTCCTCCCAGCTCTGCACCTGCTCATGAACCCTCCGGTGGTGTGCTCAAAATGCTCACCTCTATCTTTGACTGCTGCCGTAAGATTGAAGTCAGGTAGAAGAAGCATCAACAATATGTCAATGCCAACATCAAAGCAATCTGCGACAAGCTGGAGATTGAGCCGGTGGGATCCCCGCCCGCCTTCGAGGACTCCGAGGAAGAGTCCGCTCCGGCAAATGATGATGATGGTGGTGAAGATGAGGACCGAACCGAGACAGAGGAAGAGAGTGACGATGAGTGATTCCCCTCAATTTTTCCCTTTTTGGTGCCTTGATGACAAGGGGGGAGAGATTGAGACTAGGAGAGATTAAGACTAATAATTTGAGAGTCGTTGGTGTCTTTATGTTTTTGTGATCAAGGACATGTGTACTTAATTTTTAAAACCTTGTAATGCACTATTTCTTCTCTTATGTGTGATGCTTATTGTTGCTTGGATGATTATCTTTATACTCATTGTTGATTATCTTTACTTCATCACACCTTGTTGATCACACACTTGTTAGGCACCCCACCATAAGGTGTGTGTAGTGAGAAGTTGTTTTGTGAACTTATCATTATTCTCATATGTGCACACCTTATGAAAATCAAGATTTTATTCTCAATTGTGATATCTCAAATGGTTGTCATCAATCACCAAAAAGGGGGAGATTGTAAGTGCATCTAGGATATCCCTTGTGGGTTTTGGCTAATTGATGACAAACATATGAGATCCTAATGAAACTACTGAGATGATTGCAGGACAAACAAGTGAAACATTTTGGTGCACACAAAAAGGTGAAAAATGAAGTGGTGTTCAAAGAGAAATACTTTGATGAAGCTTGGAAGACCAAAATAGATTTTGAATGTATAGGGAGTGTATGAAAGACACACTCCAAGAGCTCACAACTTTGCGCGAGGGTAAGGGATTAAAACTAACCTAACTTTAACAAAGCACCAGACTAGTCCGATCATGGACCGGACTACTCCGTTCACCTTTCTGGAATCCCACTCACAAGGAGACTGGACTAGTCCGTTCATCCGCCGGACTAGTCTGTTGATGTTTCTGGAGTCTCTCATACTGAGGGACTGGACTAGTCCGATCATTGACCAGACTAGTCCGTTGAACTTTCTGTAATCTCCCATTCATGGAGATCGGACTAGTCCGCGGACTAGTCCGATGAACTTTCTGGAGTCACTTTCACACAGCACCAGACTAGTCCGATGTTGGACCAGACTAGTCCAACAAACTTTCTGGACCTCGAAACACATTGGAACCGGACAAGTCCGAACTTGCACCAGACTAGTCCGGTGTTAGGGTTTTTCAATGGCTAGCTTTTGGAAACCCTATAAATAGAGAGTCCACGACTTTCCTATCAACACACACGTCGAATATTGATCAAAGAGCAAACCCTAGTGCCGCCACTTCGTCCCAAGAGCCCAAAACACATCTCCCCACACATCTAAAGTTCAAAAAGAGTGAAATCAATTGAACACTTGGATTTGGGATTGGGAGATCGTCATTATTTCATTGCGAGCTCTTGGGGTTTGATCTTTCTACACTCATACTCTGCATTGTAATACTTTGGAGTGTACTTGATCACTTTTTCATTGTAATTCTCGTGGGAGCCCTCAATGTGTGAGGTTGCCCCACAAACTTGGTGATTACCCGTGATAGTGGAATCAAGTCGGCCTTCGTGGTGACTTGAGGAGGGAAAGGGTTGGAGACCCGGCTCTGTGTGAGCTTCCTCAACGAGGACGTAGATCTCGTGGTGAGATCAAACCTCGGGAAAAATTCATGTGTCTTGTGTCTCATTTACTTTAGATTTTGTTCATTAGATCATTTGAGTGCTAAACTTCAACATAAGGCAATTAGAAGTTACACCTGCATTCTTATATTAATATCAAGTACAAATATCAGTTGTTCTCAATTCCGCTGCTAAAGAAATTTATTTTCCCAATTAACACCTGATCAACACACATAATTCTTGCACACCGGACTAGTCCGCCCACACAACCGGACTAGTCCGGCCAACTAAGTTTTGACGATTCTATTAAGTGTGCAGGAAATTCAAAAGGCCTATTCACCCCCCTCTAGGCCACATTCAGGGGCCACTCAGGCAGAGGAGATGCGAGGACGGACTGCGAGGCGTAGCAGTTCAGCGAAGTCTGTGTCACGAAGGTCCTCGTGGCACCACCAAACTGGCGCTTGCTGCTGACCGCTGTCCCCGCCCTGTGGCGACAGACCATGCATCCCCACTAAGCATAGAAAGGGAGCCTCCAAGCTGCTTTGCAGGTCGACAGATGGGGCCTGACTAGATTTGGCAGGTTTTGGAAATTTCCACATTTCGCTATGTTCTTAGGGAATTCTGTCCTGGAGTTCAAAATAAAGTTTGTAGGGGACTCTCAACTCTTTCCATCCATGTATAGAACGCCTTCATCGGATAAGCCTACTGGGAGTTATGTATTTTCAAATCAGGTCAATTGCTGACAGAAAACAGGGAACTCTGGTTTTCGAAAATTTTGAGTTCAAACTTACTCCACTTTAAAGCTTAGTTCAAAATCAGCGATCGAGAGCTAATTATAGTATTCTTGCATATGCTTTGTCCATTTTGCAGAAAGCTTGATTAATGCAACGGTGGGATACATGTCGGTACTAAGCCCTCACAAAGAAAATCCTAAGCCGGTATTCCGGTATACGTCTCAACGGTGACACTAATGACGCTCACTCGCAAACGTTTTCTAAGAGCAATACAATGACGCGGTTAGTGTACCTGCATAAGACACTCAATTTATAAAACACTTATTATGGTGCCCTACGGCACGTCCCGCATGAGCGATCATTTCAGGCAGTCACAATTATATATATGAAAGTAAGAACATCTATCTCGTATCATTCTATACGAGCCGCCTCGAGTTGAGCCACGTCCCGAGGTACGTGACCGGGTTTTCTACCACCCAATGGGGGTCCCAAGTCTTTGCCTAATGTTGCACCAGTAGGAGGTGCTATCGCGTGTTTCCTAAAAAATACACTACGTGCTTTTCAATCGCAAGATAGGTGGCCACGTAATTTATCTCTTGCGCTAGGGATCAGCGCTGCGTATGACCCTTTGAACTCGAACGTTAAGAGGTGCATACTTCATGTTTTTTACCACACGATGGGGTACCCACGCTTTTGCCTGAAGCATGCTGGAGAGTAGCATTTTCATATGTTCCCAGAACCATGAGAATGTTCAGAGACTCATACTAACTCCCGTGCCAAACCACGAGGAAAAATTATCGTACTACCTCTCGTACAGGGGAGCTCACCGCTATTGATCCGCTTGCGGTGGCGTACCTTACCTCTTACCTGACATTGGAGCGTCGTTACTGAATATAATAACACATATGTTAGCCTTGCCACCTTAAGTAACTAATAGTATAATAGACCTTATGTGCACATATAGGCTAATCCTCACTCGACTAATGAGAAGTTTTCAAAAATAGGCTATTTTTCACGCGTGCTATTCCCAATGCAGCTCTGATATCAGACTATGGGGACCGAGGTCCTTGCATTCCAGGAATCACATTGGATGGTGTCGTGCGATGCGACACCCAACAACACACACAAAAAGAATATGTCAAACATACAAATCTTTATTTCATAACATAATCGAGCTTACAACATAGTATACATAAGGAGTACATAAGCATCAGAAAGAATATAATCAAACTCTCAACCAATCTAAGCACAAGAGAAGACATCCATGCCCGCGGGCACTTCTCACTAGTAACACGAAGAAGATAAAGCAGCGGTGAAGTCTCTCGTGAGACAAACACCTCGGAAATTCCAAGGTCTCACGAGCAACCACAAAAGCAGCAGTTAAACTATTACCTGCAAAACCACATATATAGCAACCGTGGACACGAAGGCTTAGCAAGACTTAACCGTCTCACCTAAACATGAAACTCTACATGCAAGAAATTTACACATAGGATAGCTGAATTGCATAAAGGACTCGCCTAATAGTAAATCCTTATTTTCAAATTTTAGGTAGCTGATGTGCACTCCATGTGCATGACACATCATAAATTCCACAATGAGACAAGAAACGCTTCGTATACGATGTTACATGCCCAAAGTTGCATAGGTTGCATACTAATTTACTGTTTGGGAATGATAAATTTAATTGTGCTACTCCTAAGCCATACAAGTTGCAATACAATAATATATTCATTTCAGCAAATTTATAACATTCTAGATACTCTTTATTACTACATCACGGCGCAGTGAACAAGTATTCTCAATCCATAACCATGACGACTGTGATTCGAATCAATAACAACTCAGAATGCACGAGACGTACACCCGCAAGAAAGCCACGTTGGTGCGCTTCTCTCTACGTCACATGCAACCACTTTTCATAAGAGGCCCTAATATGGAATCAACTCTCCATCCCGAGCAAAAGGTCCCCTACACGGACACGTATGAGTTGTCTGCTAGAAGATTTACACCTTTATACCTTCGCATCTCCATTCAAGGACAACAGAGTAGTTTCCACACCAAGGTCTACGAGTTACATCAGTTTCATGAACCCCATATACCAGGATGCATTCGGTACAACTCAAACTTGCCTAGCAGGGCCGCACACGGCACGGTCCTTAACTGACACAAACTGGACTACAACCCAAACTGCACATCTTCCTCACTATTACTGACCCAGGCACGATGTGGTCACAAGCGTCGTCCCACCCTTTGGGTCAAGATCAACCTTGTGCATCCCATCCTACAAAAATCCCCGTCCACATCTAACCTTTAAGAGTGAACATTGTGGTGACATCTCGCGAGTAGGTTTCCCTGACTCGACTTATGTGGCAAGTAGAGTTCAACTACTTGGCTTGGGGTCGAGAAAATGTGACCATCCTCGCGATTAGATTCCAACTACTCGACTTCTACCGACCTGTCAACTAAACAATTAAGCATAGCAATATAATACGATGGAGTAATGTTCTACCCAATCACTCCCAGGATTATTGGGTCATGCATGTGGAGTATCATCAAAACCTGACCTAATGCACAATACATGATAGGTAAGTTTAGGCCCAATCTTCCGAAAGGTAATGGGTAAGTCGATTGATGGAGATCTCGATGTTGATGATCCGAGGCTCTCGAGTAGAACACGAAAAACCCCTGCAATCACTACACCACCGCTCCGTTGGTTATCAATCGTGCTTCACACGATTGACCTCGCCAAGAAGGCTAATCCTTGCAAGTGCAACCGAGAACACAAGCAAGAACGTAGAAGACACGATCTGAAATCGCGAATTTGGGGTTTCACAAACCGTAGAACAACGATATTATTGATCTAAGCAAAACCTAATTGTCTATGGCAGATATCATAGAGTATATATAGGTGGGAGGACGTCCAAGGGGGTGTTAGGGTCGTGACCTAACCCTAAGAAACGAAAATAATGGACTTGGACTTGATACAAGGCCCAATGGCCCAATACGGTGGCGCAACACCCTGACAGATTCTGTACTCGATATTGTTTCGACCATTCCCTATTACTCCTATGGAATTTTGATATGAGACCAGCTCCATTGGAAAGTTTATCCTATCCCCTTTCCGTGCATATGTGGAACGTCCAAAACGGAGTTCGTATGCGTCCTGGGCGTCCGTTTTAGTGCGTACTACTCCTGGATTCCGAGTTGGATACAATTTTGAGTTTGGTTCGATTTCCATCTTATTTGAATGAATTCTCTGGTCTTCCACATCCCTAATACTTCCTCCAAGTACTCTTTGAACCACTCCATGGATCCTAATCACAATTAAATCATTAGGTAGCAATCTGCTCAAAAACATATAAGGAAACATATAAGAACGAGCTCACCTCTAAAATTAATTATTGTGTATGAACTCTATTGATTGCATCTTGTATATTCAATGGAGTGTTGTTTGTATCCATAGAAGTGATGTCCTCATCATCCTCCCCTTCTTTAATTGGAGTCGTCCTCGACTCAAGTTCATCTCCTCTCATGTGTTGGTCTAAATGTGCAACGCCATCAAATCTTCTTGTATGCATGAATGGAGGAGGCCAAGGTGGTGGACGACATAGTGCGCCATCTTGATCTTGTCCATCAAATAAGAGTGCACATTCACTTGAGCCAGGATCACAAACAAATAAACATTGTGTCATGTTTGTAGGTGCAATAATAATATGCATGATCTCATCATTCTCCCCTTCTTTATGACAAGCCGTCCTCGGCTTGCTCGTATGTCCAGGAAAAAAGATTGCTTTGGAGGTAGAATGAACACTGTCCATACTGCACAACCGCAACGAACAATGCTTCCTTTTTATTTGTTGTCCTTGCTGCAATAAAAAATGCTAGAAAAACTTGACAATACATTATTAGTGTTAGTGCATCCATTCATTTCACCATGTTGTTGCAGCACAAAAGGAGCTTGCACATTTAAACATATGTAAACTTTATGCACCATAAATTCACCACTATCTTCATAGTTGCCTATAGCATGAAAAATATTTCTACTTAACAAAGGTAATTCAGATTGTGAAAATATTCTCCTCTCTACAATATTTAGATCACAAAGAGTGTCAAATTCAATATAACCCAAAGTATTTAGAGAAGACAAAAATTTCAGCTCATCATTTTCAGCCGTAGCGGTGATCAAATTATGAATTTCAGCACAAGTAGGTGAATCCAAAACACAATCATCTTGTACATTAACTTGTTTTTGCATAGGTATAATAGAGTTATCAGCACACAACTCTTTCTTAGAGCAACGATCAACAGAAAAATCAACATGTGACAATGGTGTATAAATAAACGATTCTAATAGTTGCTCCTCAAAAATAGCATGATTGGTGGAAAAATTCAGAACATCCAAAAACTTCTCACCTTCTGTATTTGTAGAATGGTTTGCCTTGCCATTTTCAGCAGTGATTTCGAGTGCATTATGAGTTGATCCATCTAAAATTTCACAAGTGTTGTCGAAAGCCTCGTTCTCTTTTGCATCATCTATATTATTTTCTATATTGTCCCGCAAAACGTTAGACACAAAAGGAGGTACAACAAGAAATTTCTTCTCAAATTGCTGCACTTCATCTTTGCAATTAGATACATTCATAAAAGTTTCTCGCATACAAATTTTCATATCCTTCCATGCTCGAGGTTTTTCTAAATCGTTTAAATTGTTCCACCAAGTTAATGCACAACCTACTAATGCACTTGCAACATTTCTAATATTTCTCCTCTCACACATATGACATGGTCCAAAAATTTTATCCAACTCTATTTCCCAAGCAATATATTCATCGTAACCAAAACCATCATAAGAAGGAAGAGATGGGAAAAAGTAATTACTTCTTATGGAAGGTGTTGTAAAGGTGGTCTGAATGTCATATGAAACCTTGGTTGATGTTTGATTTTTAGTGAGCAACTCCATCGTCGTCTTCATCATGTCCATCATCTCAGCATATAATGGATGATTCTTGCTTTTACGTGACATTGTTAGTAGAAAATAGAAGACAACACAAAAAATATGTTATCCCTATCAACTACAAAGTGTAATGGCAAAGTGGAAGTATAATCACACACTCTCAAGCATCTTACCATGCTCTTACAAGTGTTCTTACCGACACTGCAGGTGGCAAACGGTGGCCGGTATGAAGAAACCAATGAAGCGTGGGATGATTGCAAAGGTGTATCAATTCTGCTCAAGAGTAATGTGTAGCTTGGATAGCACTTTATAAGTAGCAAGGATTAGCAACAATGCAATCAGATAGTAAAGTTGAATAAGTGTCCAAAGTACTTGTGTAGGATCGAAGAGCACGTGAAAAGCTACCAGAGGGGGGGGGTGAATGGTAGATTTAAAAATTTTACGCAGCGGAAACAATTAAATCCCAACCCCTTCTGCAGAAAAACGATATGTTAAAGAAATTGTGTGTGAGACTAATCTAAACGTGTTTCATTGGGACAAAAGTGATATATATCAGATAGAATCAAGTCACGAAGACGACACAACAAGAATCACACAAATCCGTCGAGAAAAACTCAAGTTATGATCGAAAGATCGAACAAAGGTCAATCTGTCCTACCCGAGAAAAACAGTTCTGGAATGCTGCAAAAAACTCGTGTAGATCAGAAACCACAAATCCAATGACCGTGAAATTTTGATAGATGATAGACAATCAAGTTTTAAAGACAACCCAAAAAGAATCACGTCAATTGGATCTGTAAAACTCGAGTTATGATAAAACTACCAACGAAAGGTAGTGCTGTCCAGAAACTCGACGAGTAAAACTTGTCTGGAACAAGTCGGACGAACAAGGCACAAAAGTTCCTTCAAACTATGAATTTTATTCAATAGAACACAAGAGTAACAGCCCCAAAGTCGTGCACCACGAGCTCTGGGCTCCCTTGCTTATATAACCGGCTCAAAAGCCAACTCAACTCTAATTAGGAACCTAATCCTACTCTGTTCATGAATCGTAACTTTCCATAACTGCTTAGGATTCTTCTATACGCAGATAGAAGCAATATTAAGACTTCCAAACACCTTAGGAATGTATCCCACATTCCTAAACAACTCAAATTCGTGACCCACACGAAATCCTATCATAACCAACTCAAATCTTTCCATATTTGAGTCAAACCCGACTCAGCCGCAGCCTGAGTCCATAACCTAGTCGGTTGGACCTTTCCGACCAACTCTTTACGTCCACATCTCTTCATCACGTCTCGGAACCATGTTGACACGTCATGCACCGCATGAATACGTGCAAACACCTTCCTTCGACGTCCAGTAACCTTCATATGCACTGCCCTTGATTCAATCATCCTGCGCGTCCTCCTGATCAGCTTAACCGCAGTTCCTTCCGAACTTGGTTGTTAGAACCTCATCTCCTCCCTGAGACTAGTCCAATGGATCCCCTCACCAGCCATGACTTGAACTCAAGCAACACCTGCACATGAATAAACAACCAATCCATACGATCCCAAGTCCTCGACTTGACTCAAGTTAGTTCCGAACACAACACCTTATGTGAGAACCTCACATAAGCATGTTGCAAAACCACAATAACACCATATCATCTATGTAAACCAAAAATGCACCAAAGACTTAGCAAATGAATACTAAGCAATCTTTCTAGAGATGTAAAGCAAGTATGAAACATTGCAAATGAAAAACAGAAGCATTGCGGTCAAGTTCCGGACCTTGCTAGAGCAACCCGAACCTTGAGCCGGAGCTAACAAAAGCTAGTAGAACCTAGCGCTGGAACTTACCAAAACTAGTCAGAACTAGTAAATCCAAAAGCCGGAGCTAGAAAAATCAACTCGGAGCTTAGCAAAAACATGCCGCAGCTATCAAAGACATGTCGGAGCTAAAGACAAAACTCACTGGAGCTAACCAAAACTAGTCGGACCTTAATAAAAAGGTGTTTTGGTGATATTCAAAACTTTTATCATCAAAGAAAGTGTATTCACTACAAGCCAATGTATTCAACACACATAAGTCTTACAACTTGTCAATGTTGCTGGCCTAAATGTGTTCCTAGTAGTTCAAGCAAGCAAGACATGAGAAAACTTGATGACACAAAGGATGCAAGCACTTCTGTTTTTTTTTTGTTTCTTTTCCTCTTTTTTTAGTGCGGCTTTTGTATTTTGTTTTGCACTTGCCTTTTCTTTTTTTCTTCCTTTTCTCAGAATGTTCTGCAAAAGAAGAACACAATAAAAAGTAATCAAAGATATCTTGTGTGTCTGTCGCAGATTTTCTGCTCAATCTTCCAAGGAATAATAAGCACACTTAGAGGCTCCAAATAGAAAAACTAACAACAAAAGATTGTAGATATATCTCTCCTCTTTAATTTCAATATATGGAAGAACTATTTTAAAAAATAACAATAGGAGATATTGCTCCCGAAATACAGACTGTTCGGAATTTCTAGGTCAACTAAACCTGTCAACTCGACTTCTACCGTCCTGTCAACTAAACAATTAAGCATAGCAATATAGTACGATGGAGTAATGTTCTACCCAATCACTCCCAGGATTATTTGGTCATGCATGTGGAGTATCATCAAAACCTGACCTAATGCGCCATACATGATAGGTAGGTTTAGGCCCGATCTCCCAAAAGGTGATGGGTAAGCCGATTGATGGAGATCTCGATGTTGATGATCCGAGGCTCTCGAGTAGAACACGAAAAACCCCTGCAATCACTACACCACCGCTCCGTTGGTTATCAACCATGCTTCACACGATTGACCTCGCCAATAAGGCTAATCCCTGCAAGTGCAACCGAGAACACAAGCAAGAACGTAGAAGACACGATCTGAAATCGCGAATTTGGGGTTTCACAAACTGTAGAACGGCGATATTATTGATCTAAGCAAAATCCAATTGTCTATGGCGGCTACCATAGAGTATATATTGTGGGAGGACGTCCAAGGGGGTGTTAGGGTCGTGACCTAACCCTAGGACACGAAAATAATAGACTTAGACTTGATACAAGGCCCAATGGCCCAATACGGTGGCGCAGCACCCTGATAGATTCTATACTCGATATTGTTTTGACAATTCCTGATTACTCCGAAGGAATTTTTATATGAGACCAGCGACTTTGGAAAGGTTAGCCTCTCCCCTTTCCGTGCATATGTGGAACGTCCAAAACGGAATTCCTATGCGTCCTGGGCGTCCGTTTTAGTGCGTACTGCTCCTGGACTCCGAGTTGGATACAATTTTGAGTTTGGTTTGATTTCTATCTTCTTTGAACGAATTCTCTGGTCTTCCACGTCCCTAATACTTCCTCCAAGTACTCTTTGAACCTCTCCATAGATCCTAATCACAATTAAATCATTAGGTAGCAATCTATGCTCAAAAACATATAAGGAAACATATAAGAACGAGCTCACCTCTAAAATTAATTGTTGTGTATGAACTCTATTGATTGCATCTTGTATATTCAATGGAGTGTTGTTTGTATCCATAGAAGTGATGTCCTCATCAATACATACCTCATACACATAGTGTCTACAAAAGAAAATTTATAAAGGCACTTAAATGCAAATCGGGACTTGCCTTGGGTTGCGCTAAGTAAATGTAAATATAGTCGGTCTTGAGCTTCAAAATAAAGCTTCTTGTCCAATTATCCCTTTTCTTGCTGCTGCTCCATTATAAACTCATTGCAGCAAGTCCACCTCGGTTCTCTCCTCCTCCATATGGTGCTCCCCATCGAGCTTCTCCATCATGATCACTATTCGATATGAATATGCATAGAGGAGAGAACAAAGTTTAGTAAAGAGAGAGAAGATTTATGTATGTCATTAAGAGTTAACCATGTTTTGCACTAAGTACATAATGGTTGCTGCTGTATTTCAGATTATGGTGGACAGCTTGGAGTTTTAGCAAAGTGAAAATGGAAGCAATAGAATTCTAAACTTCAATGTGATATTCATGTAGAGGAATTAGTTTAGCAAATATGGAACTTTATGATTGTCAAGAGTGGACCACATGTTGCATAACTCTACAGGAAGGTCACTGTTGTAGCTAAATTCTGTTGGGAAAGAATGAACTTAGCAAGTTGATTTGGAAAGAAGTGAATGCAGGAATGTGAATATGACCTTCATGTAGGGAAAAAGGTACTGCCGATACCATGCATACCAGGTATCCCTTCATACCAGAAGAAGACGCGTCGAGTTCCACCTTCCAGTATTGTAGACTTCCGGAAGCAACACATTTCCCACAGTGCGGATCTGCCTCCCTCCTTAGGGTGGCTCCAGCGCTGCCATGTGTCCCGCAGTGTTGGACCTGCTTCCTTTCATAGGGTGGCTCTGGTGCTGCTATGTGTCTCAGGGCGCCGGACCTGCCTCCTTAACAGGGGAAGCTCCGATGCTGCCACATGTCCAGTAGCTTCGGACCTGCCTCCCCGCAGAGGGAAGCTCCAGAGCTACCAAGTGTCACACGCTCGGACCTAAGTCTGCACGGGAAGACAACGGGATCTCCAACGACGCTGATATTCAAGGGCTATCAGTCGGTCATTGCAAGACCTGGTTAACATGTCATTAATGCCATATTAATGATACACGATCAGAGGACTATCAGAGGAGATGATCGTAGATGCTACAGGAAGCTCCGAGCAACCAAGCGTGCAAGATCCAGAAGTTCAAGTCAGTCAGGATGCATGGATCTCGGAGGTCCGGGACTAATTGAAGGACAACATCCTTCCTAAAGATGTGCATCCACTGAGAAAATTGTCAGATTGGCTAACTGATACACGTTGGTAGAAAGGTACCTCTACCGACGTGGTGCCAACATCATTCTAATGCAGTGCATTTCTCGAGAAGAAGGCTGCAAACTCCTTGCATAGATCCATGGAGGCGAGTGTGGGAATCACGCATCATCCCGCACGCTGGTCGGTAAAGCCTTTCGACATGGTTTTTATTGGCCTACAATACTCCAAGATGCAGTCGAGTTGGTCAAGAAGTGCAAAGCGTGCTAGTTCCACATGAAGCAAAATCATAAACCAGCGCAGTCACTCCAAATGATTCCTCCCTCATGGCCATTCGCTGTGTGGGGGATGGATATTTTGGGACCATTCCCAAAAGCCGTCGGAGGGTATCGATTCTTATACGTCGCCATCGAGAAGTTCACAAAGTGGTCAGAAGCTACTCCAGTTGTGACAATCAACAAGCAATTTGCTATTAAGTTCCTGGAGTCCATTGTCTATAGATTTCCAAGAGTACTGCAAATACCTCGACATAACAATCAGCTACGCATTAGTAGCCCATCCGGCAAGCAATGGCCAAGCTGAGAGAGCAAATGCAGAAATACTCAAGGGACTCAAGATGCGCACTTATGAGCGCTTGAAGAGACATGGCGCCAACTGGATAGAAGAGCTTCCGTCTGCACTGTGTGTGAGTCGGACAACACCGAACCAAGCAACAGGAGAGACACACTTCTTCCTAGTGTATGGAGCTGAAGCAGTCCTTCCTCTGGAGATCACCATGGGTTCTCTCTAGATTCGGACATACGATGAAGCCACACAAGACCAGCTTTGGCATCAAGACCTAGACCTCATCGATGAGGCAAGGTGCCATGCAGCTGTCCAAAACGCGCGATACTACCAGGCGCTCCGGCGCTATGATCAAAGGTATGTGTGCAACCGGCTGTTGGAAGAAGGTGATCTGGTGCTGCGGCGAATACTGACTCGAGGAGGGATGAAGAACTTTCCCCCAGCTGGGAAGGTCCCTTTCGAGTAGTCAAAGTTTCTCGTCCCGAATGCGTTCGCTTGGCAAGAGAGGATGAGATACCATTTCCCAATCCCTGGAACATTGAGCACCTTCATAAGTTCTGCAATTAATTACACGAAGGTGAGTCTGTAATTGTATAAAATGTATTTCATAGAGTCCATGAAGAGAGTCGGGTTGGTCCTAGATCCAAAGCACACTTAACTTGGTCCTGTACTTTGAGTGTGTGTTTACCTTCTCTGGGTTAGTACAAGATGAATATCACACTTAACTTGGTCTTGTTTTTTAAATGTGTCCTTGTCTTTCCTGTTATTTGGACCTATAATGAAATACATTTATGTGCAAACAAACTCTTTGTGCATTAATTTTGTGCATGCTCATTATTTTAATCATCTTTTACCTTCTTGTCAATAGCAATGTTGTGCAACCAACTTGCAATTTAGTCCTAGAAATTCATGTGATATATAAGTTTTATTGGTAATCTTCTATCGGATCTTAGTAATGCTAGATGGTCCACTCGCCTGAAAACCAAAGCCAATGACAGGTCCGGAGTGCACTATCGACTTAGCCTGGTCCAACATCCTAAGTACGCCACTCTACCTATTGTGGTGGGTCTCAGCAAGGCGGGTCCGGAAAGCATACGAATATAAGGAAGTTTAATCAGTATACTTATGTTATCACATTGAGTTTGTTAGGATCTGAAATTCAAAGAAGGGTAAGTCACAAATAAGCTATAGGCAAGAGGACAAATTTTGATGGCAATCTGCACGGTGATGGTGGATGCTGCCAGAGCACTTAGCTCCAACATCACCCAGGGGCCCGTCGTCGATGTTTTACGCGTTGAAAGTGGGAACTGTCAAAGCAACAAAGCTCCCACAACACCTAAGGGGACCACCATCGACATTTTACGCATTGGACAGTGGGCGCCATCGAAGCAATAAAGCTCCGACAACCCCCAGGGCGTCCCTCGTCGATGTTTTACATGTTGACAGTGGGCGCCGTTAAAGCAACCAAGCACCGACAACCCCTAGGGGGCCCACCGTTGATGTTTTATGTGTTAAAAGTGGGTGCCATCAAATCAATCAAGCTCCAACAACACCTAGGGGCCCTACGTTGATGTTTTATGTGTTAACAATGGGCGCTGTCGAAGCAATCAAGCTCTGACAACCCCCAAGGGGCCCGTTGTAACACCCTGATTTTCTAGTTTTGGCAAATTAAAAACTTAAATAGGGATTTAGAGTTAATAATAGGAAGAAATTGTTTTGATATGAAAAATATAAATATATGCATCTCATATTGCATTTTGCATTCATCCTCAAGTATTACAAGTTAATTACCAAAATAAATACGCCAAAAGTAATTTATTTGCCATAACAAATATGAAATAAAAGAAATTAATGAAACTAAAGGTATATATAAATATAATAGTTTAATTATATGATGAGTTCTTGCGAAATCATTAAGAAAGATGAAATAGAAACAAAACCGCACTTAAGAATTCTGCGAAGTGCAAACTAGTCCCATTTTGGTGCGGACTAGTCCGATTTCTCTCTGACTTCAATCGGGCTTGTCCGTTTTGCTACGGACTAGGCTGTTTTTCTCTCTGGACACTTTCGGACTTGTTCGGCCCAGTGCGAACTAGTCTGGTGTTCCAATTCCTTGGAAATTTCGCTAAGTCCCTATACTTGTCCGGACTTGTCCGGTATTCCAGCGGATGTGTTCATTTTTCCTCTGACTAATGTTGGACTTGTCCGATTTTGGCCAGACTTATCTGTTTTTCCCTCTGGATAGGTTCAGACTTGTCTAATGTCCACTCCGGACTTGTCCAATTTCTCCCTGTCTAACTTCGGACAAGTCCGGCCCTTTTCGGACTTGTTCGGTAAATCGCGACCCCGAGTTGATCTTTTGTTTCACAACTTGTTTCTTGGGTTTTACGAAGTGGGCATAGGGACATCGTGCCTAACTCTTTTAGATCCCATGTGGGACTATAAACTGACTCCTACTCATCTCAAACTCAAAATACACCCAACCCTAGCCCTCCACCTCTATATAAACAACCCTACCTCTAGGCTTGACATCTATTTGCCACTTTTCGACCACAACCAAACCCTAGCTCGTGACTATCTGCCACCAAGGAGGGAGAAGGAGAACTAGAGCAAGAAGAAGAAGAGGAGGAATCGAAAGAGGGTCAAGATCTCCATCAAAATTTCATTCTTCATCAACAAGTCACCATCAAGTTCTTCATCCACCCTAGATCATCAAGATCCAAGCGTTGTCTCCTATACCCTTGATTCTTTGGAGTTCTAAATACCTGGTATACCTTCTACTCTATATTTCTTACGTGAATTCAACCCCAAATCTCCTAATTCACGCCAATCCAGAAAACCCTAGTTTGCTAGTTCTGCGAAGGGCGGACTTGTCCGGTCCAGTGCGGACTAGTGCAATTTTCTTAGCTAAATTGTGTTGAATTAATTCCAAAATATGATCGAATCAACTACAAACCTGTGTAGACTTCTTAATAACCATTATAATTGATTAATAAACATTATTAACAACTTATTAACTAGTTTTGCTTCACATTTGCATCAATCATGCATGTCATGTCATATTGAGTAATATTTGTGCACTCTTTGATTGTGTTTCTTGTCTTGTATGTTTATTGTGCAGATTAGACGGATTTGCACTAGAGAGTGCCGGGAGGATCTCCAGCACCAAGAGTTTGAAGTCTTTGATCCAAACCAAGCTCAGGAGCAAGGCAAGTGTCCTTGAACATATTGATCTAGTTTTTAGAATAAATGTTTTGTTTGCAAAACTGCATGCTTGTGTCAATCTGATTGGAAATCCTATAATAGGAAGTTTACTAGCGTTGTTTAACCACCCTTATCACCTGGAATACATGGTAGAGAGTCGGGAAGGGATTTTACCTTTGCTTTGCTTAACTACTTCAGATGGGAAAACAACTATACTATTTAATTATGTATTTATGAGATTATGATTAACATGAACTGGTTAATATGATGTGGTAATGAGTGATCTAAGCAAGCCTGGTATGTGGATGGGTTGGATGATATGGTGGTTTGCTTGCTTTAGATCTAAGGACTGGTTCATGCGAGAATAAGCCAGGACAATAGTGCCACCACGAGGCAATGTATGGGTGCGACGTAGCTGATTAATTAGGGCTTTGCTAGTGCTATTTGGGCCGTTAAGGATGCTCGGGGAAGGGGTAGTCGGATTGGGTTTGTTGATGATTGGTGGGACTACCCTAGGATCCGAATGGCTCAAGAGGGGGCCCTTGGTTGAAGATGCGCTCAGTTGGAGGCATCACCACCGGTGAAACATCAGTGGGGTCTAAATAGGCTAGTAATCCCTTTGTAAAGGCTATTTTGTGATCTCTTGGCCGCACACCGACGAAAGTGTGAGATGGCATAATAAAGGTTCCAGTCACCGAAAGGTGATGAAATCACAAATACGTGGGTAAAGTGGTACAAACTCTGCAGAGTGTATTCAAAACTATAATGATAGCCGTGCTCCCGATTATGAGCACCTGGATGACCTACATGATTAGAGGAAAATTGGGATTTGGGATGGTTATGGTTTATTAATGATTATGGATGGTTTATGGTTAAGGATTAAATTCTGGTATTGGATATGATTAATGGTAATGGTGAAATCTGGTATATGGATGATGGTGATGAAATATGGACTGGTATTATGGCAAATTCATGGTTTATGACGGGTTTACTTCGCATACATATAATATCTTGCTTTTCAAATGTTTTAATATACTTTTTAGCACTTAGCCATTATTATATTCGTCATTTGAATCAGCTACATGTCATGCTTTCCACACTTGCTGAGTACGACATGTACACACCCTTACAATTCCCCCACCAACAGTTGCAGGTCAGGATTGGGAGTATAATGATGATAATACGGAGTTCTGGGCCGTGTCTGCCGTCAGCTTGCCTGTGGTGTTGATTGGAGCTGTGCTATCCCTCATGCTTATTTGCTTAGCTGCTTAGTTTTCTTAATTAGTTTATTTCCGCTGCATTAGTTCAAACTTGTCATTAACATTCATTAGAGCTTGTATTCGAGGATATTCTAAATTCTGTAATAAATGTGGTTAATTAATCTTGTTCTGTTGTAGTTTTCTGTATATCCTTTTGTGATTGCACTCGTGTATGTGTGTTGAACGTCCTGGGCACACATATGCGTTCACTTGGTTCATTTTTGGAACCAGGTGTCACACCCGCCGTCGACGTTTTACGTGTTGACAGTGGGAGCCGTCGAAGCAATCAAGCTCCAACAACCCCCAGGGGGCCTGCCGTAGACTTTTTATGCATTGATAGTGGGTGTCATAGAGGCAACCAAGCTCTGACGACTCCTATGGGGCTCGCCGTCGATTTTTTACTCATTGACAGTGGGCGCCGTCAAAGCAACTAAGCTCCGACAACTCCCAGGGAGCCCGCCGTTGACGTAACAAAGGGTCCTTTGATATTTTGGAAGCAAGCCTCAGACCTCAGAGCTAATATACTCCGTACGAGTTTGGAGCAATCATGTTTTCAAGACATTGTCAAATTCTTTATGGTAGATGTCCTCAATCAATTAAGCGCATCTACCAGGAGGCCAACAAGTTGAAGGTAATGTATTGAAGACAAAAATGGAACCCGAAAGGATTTCATTCATTCAAAATTGGATATATACAAGGTGAAGGTACAAAAAGAAAGGTCCTGGCTACTGAAGTTCCTCACGAAGTATGAAGAAACCTTATGGGCGGCTTCTTGGACACTAGCCTTGGCAGCTTCCTCCTCCTCAGTGATGGGTCCTTCGACCATCGGAGCTAAAGACATCGAGGGGTCTCGGCTTTGGAAGCACTTCAGCACATATTCTAGAACGTTCTTGGCCACAGACTTTCCTTCTGTCTCGAGCTGGTCGATGACCACATCTCCTAGTGCATATAGCTTAGTGCCGGTAGAGTCAGCACTACCAAGGCCTTGTCCATCTCCGGCTTCAGGTCAGCCGGTCGAACTGGGCCTAATCCCTGAGCACAAGAGCTTAATTCGCTCACCCGAGGAAGTCCCAAACCTGCTGGGACTCAATTTCTCTTGTGCTCCGGAGCTCTTCCAGTGACCTCCTTGCAGACAAAAGCTCCGCAAAACCCTCTTTGAAGAACCGCTCGACCTCTTTGGTGTGCTGCTGAATCCATTCAGTCAGCAACCTCTCCTGGTCAATGATTTTCTTATCTCGGAGGTGTATGCAGCCTCGCCTTTCCACAAGGTTCTTCTCTTTCGCCTTCACCTTGTTCTCCCTTACAGAGATAACATTTACTTTTTGCCGACTCCTTCCCCTACCAGCCACACTTGGTGCTTCTCTTGTTCGCACCAGGACTTGAATTTTTCCACACGCTTAGCCAAGTCCTGCTCGCCACGTGCTATCCTCCGAGAGATTTCATCCTCCTTATTTTCTATCTCATCCCGGCGTTTGAGGAGTTGTTCCCTCACAACATTGAGACTCTCCAAGCGACTTCCGGCCACTTCATTAGCCTTCTTGGCATGCTTGTAGATCTCCCAGTTCTTGTGTCGAGGGCTTTAATAGAAGCAACTCGTTCGTCCAATGCCTTGTTCAGATGCGATTACCAAGCCTTCTCAGCCTCCAGCCACTCCCTTTGGTCCGCTAGCTGAGACCGCGTCAACTTCGTCTTGAAGTACAGCTCCTCCTCCAAAGCTTTGCGCTCATAGTTGAAGGCACGCTGAACTCGGCGAAGGCTTGAGCAGGCGTTGTCAATTGACAAGGAAAGAGGGATTGGCTTTGGACCTGCTTGAGGTCCCTCCACTGGTTCCTCTGAGTCTTCCGGAATGGTCATCAGAGCCCATGGCACAAGCATGGACTCCAACAACTCTACATCAGCAGCACTAAGCTCTGGGAGCTCATCCACCTCTGACGCAATAGTGTAAGGACCCGCAACTGAATGTAGCCTAGAGGGGGGGGGTGAATAGGCTTTTTGAACTTTCTTCGGATCCTGAAACACTTAGCAACTTGATCAAATACAGAGAAATCAGACTAGTTCGGTGTGTGCGGACTAGATTGATCAAGTTTGATCAATGATTTCAATTCAAGTACTATATGCATCGGAAATTAAGTTGTAACTTGAATGTATTATGTCAATGAAACTAGGTATGGCACAAATTAACTTTGGTTTCAAGGTTTTAACGTAAGTTTTATAAGATCGAGTAAACCCTAGAATATGATGAAAAGTAAGAATGACTATGACACAAGATTTTTATCCCGTGGTTCGATTCCACAGAGGAAATCTACGTCCATGTTTAGGAGTCCACAGAGGACCGGCTCTTCACCAACCCTACCCTCGTCGAATCGCCATGGAGGCCGATTCTCTTCCACTAACCGCAAAGGGGGCAAATCACCGTATTCAGGGGGCCTTCTAACAAGTTGAGGGCTCCCCAAGATTTACAATTGAAAACACCACCAAACACACTCAAAAGATATGCAATAAAATAGTGAGAGTGTGCGAGAGATTCAGACCCAAGACCTCACGTTGTGTAGAACGAGTCTCTCCTTTGATCAATGACCAATCTTTGAAGATTTGATCTTTCTAGGGTTAGATTGTGTGGAGAGACGTGTATTCTAGGCTCTTGGAAGGTGTGACGGCATAGGGGGTCAGAGAGTTGGTTGTAGGGCCGTACACCTCTATTTATACTAGGGTTTCCAAAAGTTACCGTTAGAGTTTGCTATGTCCGGACTAGTCCGTGGTGGACTCCGGACTAGTACGGTGTGCGGCGTGTGGGAAACCCTAGGTGTCTCGAATTATTAGACTTGTTCGGAAATGAGTGGACTAGTCCGGTTTGGTCTCTAGAAGTGTTCGGACTAGTTCGACACATATCGTACTAGTCCGGTGTGGTGAACCTCAGGTAGAATTGAGGACAAGTCCGCACTTGGAGGACTTGGCCGATTTTAGTTATAGAGTTTTCAGACTAGTCCATGGTGATATTGGACTTGTCCGTTTCTATGTAAAGTGTGAAGTCCTGAGGACAAGTCTGCACTGGGGCGGACTTGTCTGTTTTTAGTCAAAAAGATATCGGACTAGTCTGTGGTGTTATTGGACTAGCCCGATGCTGTGAAAACTGGTGTACTTGTGGACAAGTCCGCACTGGGAAGACTTGTCCGTTTCTAGTCAGAGACATATCAGACTAGTCCGTGGTCATATCGGACTAGTCCGTTTTTCCTGTGAATTGTGCAGTGAATGAGGTTTCTTGTGCTTCAACTCTTGGGGTGTGTTTCTCCAACACACTCCATACACAACACAATATTCTATTCAGCTCTTGAGCTCTTTTTCCATATTTATCCTCATT
Organism: Tuctoria greenei; assembly: GCA_036927565.1. NCBI lineage: Eukaryota > Viridiplantae > Streptophyta > Magnoliopsida > Poales > Poaceae > Tuctoria > Tuctoria greenei. Next base: position 222,236,189 of record JAYESD010000002.1, on the reverse strand, counting down.
CTTTGTTCTTCTTGTGCTTCCTTTATAATTTCATTAAAACCTGCACTTATCTCAACAATTTTGATAGGATCTCATTTGTTTGTCATAAATCAACCAAAACCCACAAGGATTGCCTAGATGGACTTTCAATCTCCCCCTTTTTGGTGATTGATGACAACCAATTGAGATTTCACAAATACGATAAAAATCCAGATTTTCATAAAGTGTGCACATATGAGCTTGAAACAAATTAATTAATGAAAACGTAAGACATATGTGCACTCTTTATGGTGGGGTGCAAAACTATAGGTATCTGAGCAATAATTGTGATGAGAATGAGGTAAATGTTATAATCATATTAGCATGAAGCATGTATGCCAATTTCAGAGCAAAAACATAGATCATATCAAACATGAACATAGATTATATCAAAGCATCATCACAAGCTTCATAAACATTACTAGAAACATAATATGAGCATAATAGAAGTTTTACAACCCAAAAGTAGCAGAATTGCAAAAGAAACACAATCGGAGCTCTCATCTCTCAATCTACTGCTAGACCTAGTGACTCCCCCTCAATCTCTCCCCCTTTGGCATCAAGGCACCAAAAAGAAGGAGAGGAGGGATCTAGAAGTTGCCGTCAACTCATTCCTCGCTGTCGGTCTTCTCGTTGTCTTCATCTTCAGTTTGAGGAGGAGGAGGAGAGGATCCACTCGTAGTGCCCCGAAGGCCAAAATAAGAGAGTTCGGAGGGAGGGAGAGGTGGAATCTCAGTGAAGTCGGGGGCATAGTCATCAGAGATGATTGGAGATCCAACGGGCTCAATCTCCAACTTCTGGTAAATGTTCTTAACATTTTTTTTCACATACTTCATGTCTGCTTTCCTTTCCTTGTTCAACTAGTTGAGCTTTACTTCAGTCTTTCTGCAAGAGCTAAATATTATGGACCAGTACTTCATAATGCCACTTTGAGACCCCTTCTTGGAAGTAGCAGCCCTCGAGTTTGATGGTCTTCCTTCTTCTTGGGCCCTTCTAGGGGCCTCTTCACTAGAGACTGGAGATGGAGCAGTGGGAAGGACATCTTGAGATGGTTTCTCAGGCCTCAAGGCTGTGTGCTCAACATCTTTCACAAATTTGATCCCTGTGACCTTTTCTATCATGAACATGATATAAGGGGCATAGCCACAGGAACGATTAGGGGTGCAAGAGATGTTCACCATATCATTCCAGATGTAGTCGAAGATGTCAAACTTCCTTTTCTTTCTAATCACTTTCATCAAGTTTCTCAAGTAACCTTGGACACTCCAAGCATCTCCATCCTTAGGAGCAATCGTCCTCCTGAGCACTCTATTGAGAACCATGTCGAAGGGCTTCATGTTCTTGGTTGAAGGAGGATTGTACTACAGGCAAGTATCATAGAGGAACTCCATCTTATCCTTCTCCAAGACACTGCTGTTGTGAATGATGATTGCATTGTTGTCAGTGTTTGCTAGATGCAACAGTCTGGCAAACTCATCATTTGTGACTGTGTACTTGGATCCATAGGTCATCCAAGTCACCCTTTCCTCTTCATCGCTAGCAAAGTAACAAGATGCATAGAATTGCGCAATGAACTCATCATTCCATTATACGTGAAAGCAAACAAGTCCTTGAGGCCATGCGTTTCTGCAGCCTGCACCACTTCATCAAAAGCACCACAACTTTTTCTCTCAAAGTGGCTCCAGTCAATCCATGGATTGTAGACTACTGGAGTCTTCATCTGCAGGTACACATAACTGTAGTAGTCCGCGTGGAAGTTGCTCCAAAACCTTTGATCAACTGTCTTCTTAGCACTGCCATACGAATCAACTTTCTTTAGCTTCCAAGCCACATCACTCCCCTTTCCATTGAATCTTTCTTCCGAGGGATCTCTATTCCCCTGCCTTGGAGCACTCATCTTGAGAGCGCCAATCGGGCCAGAGGCAATCCCTTTGCCTTTCCCTTTTGGATTGGCGATAAGCCGCTGAGCTAGAACTAGCCATATCTTGAGCTTTAGAACCTGGCTTCTTGGTTGCAACCTTCCGTCGCATCTTAGGTGGGGTGGGTGAGGGTTCGACAGCACGCTCTGGCCTCTTCTTGCTTTGCCCCGTCGAAGCACGAGGCAAAGAGTCTTGTTCCATCTCGGCCTCAAAGTCGGAAATCTCATCATTTAAGCTTGACATTGTCCTGATAAGAAGATTATACAAGACTTTGATAAGGATTGATGGCAAGGGAATGCATTGAGTAGAAGGAAATAACGGTGGTGTGCAGTCAAAAATCGGACTTGTGCGGTGCTCAAGTGCGGACTAGTCCGGAGTACCGGACTTGTCCGCACTGAGAACGGAATAGTCCGATATTCAATTGCTCAAACCCTAACTTACAAGGCAATGGAGTTTCTCAATGCAAAAGTGACAGGAGATAGTTGAAATACTCCAAGGAATCATGTATAGACTAGAGGAGCTAATCTATTTGGTCCAAAACAAAAGAAATTGAAGGTTCTAGGGTTTTGGGAGAAAATTTACCAAATCCTTCAATTTGCGGAGTTGGATGAGTTTTTTATGCGGACAAGTCCGGGGTCCTTGATCCCCTTGCGATGAAGATCATTTCCCATGGAGATTTGAGAATATTTGGTGGAGAAATCGCCAAATCACCTTGGGGACACTTGAGTGAGGAGAGATAACGTGAGGTGAGTTGTGAGCATGAAGAAGATTAGGTTTTGCGGCCTTAGGGTTATGGAGTCGAAAAATCGGACTAGTCCGGACTACCGGAGCTCTACAGACTAGTCTGGATTGTGCGAACTAGTTCGGGTAACCACAGACTAGTCCGTGGTCACCAGAACAGAAGTAATTAGACCATTAGTATATATTCGAAGGTGCTTACAGAGAAATAGGGGGCAAAACACACAAATAATCTTGATGAATATGATCAGTAAACATACAACAATCAAGCTATGACCATAATTCACCAAGATCCAGTAATTAACATAGTTTTTCAGAGAAAAATAGAGAGAGATGATTTCATAACACAATCAATAGATTTGACGATGCTATACAAGTATGCAAGCTTTCAGGTCACGTTCCGAGCATCAAGGATATTTAGTACATTTCGGAGCTCGCAAAAATGTTTCTCATCAAGTGGCTTGGTAAAGATGTCAGCTATTTGTTTTTCGGTATTGACATGGGAAATGGTTATGTCGCCTTCCATTAAATGATCTCTCAAAAAGTGACGTCGGATGTCTATGTATTTAGTTCTAGAGTGCTCAACGGGATTATGGGCAATTTTAATTGCACTCTCATTGTCACAAGGGAGTGGAATACAGCTAATATTGTAACCGGAATCCGTTAGAGTCTGTCGCATCCAAAGAAGTTGTGCACAACAACTCCCGACCGCTACATACTCCGCTTTGGCCATGGATAAGGCAATGGAGTTTTGTTTCTTGGAGGATCAAGAAACTAGGGATCTACCTAGGAATTGGCAAGTACTGGAGGTACTTTTTCTATCTACTTTGCATCCATCATAATCTGCATCAGAGTATCCAATGAGATTGAACTTTGAACCTTTAGGATACGAAAGGCCTAAGTTAGGTGTATGAACTAAATATCGCAAGATTCTTTTTACGGATGTCAAATGACATTCCTTAGGATTGACTTGAAATCTTGCACAAAAACATACACTCAACACAATATTAGGCCTAGATGCACATAAATAAAGTATGGATCCAATCATGGAGCGATATACCTTTTGATCCACGTTTGGTCCATCTTCATTGAGATCCAGGTGTCCATTTGTTGCCACGGGAGTCTTTATAGGCTTCGCTTTGTCCATTCCAAACTTCCTGAGTATGTCTTGAATATACTTGGTTTGGCTTATGAACATCACTTCCTTTTGTTGCCTCGCTTGGAATCCCAAGAAATTACTCAATTCTTCCATCATAGAAATCTCGAATCTATCTGTCATAGTCTTACTAAATTATTCACAAAAGGATTTGTTAGTTGAACCAAATATAATATCATCAACATAAATTTGACAGATAAATAGATCATTGTGAAAATGCTTGGTAAACAACATGTAATCAGCTTTTCCAATATTAAATCCATTTTCAATCAAAAAATCTCTAAGGCACTCATACCAAGCTCTGGGAGATTGTTTGAGGCCATAGAGAGCTTTACGAAGTTTGAACACATGGTCGTGGAACTCTTGATCTTCAAATGCGGGGGGTTGCTCCACGTACACCTCCTCCTTGATTGGTCCGTTGAGGAAAGCGCTTTTCACATCCATTTGACAGAGCTTGAAATCATGGTGAGTAGCATATGCAAGTAATATTCGAATCGATTCAAGCCTAGCCACAGGAGCAAAAGTCTTGTCAAAATCCAAACCTTCGACTTGTGAGTACCCTTTGGCCACAAGTCGCGCCTTGTTTCTTGTCACCACCCCGTGATTCGTCTTGCTTGTTGCGGAAGACCCATTTAGTGCCGATGACGTTGAACTTAGGTCTTTTGACAAGTTCCCACACCTCGTTCCGTTTGAAGTTGTTCAGTTCTTCTTGCATCGCCACCACCCAATCCGAATCTTTCAATGATCCTCAATCCTGTGTGGTTCCAAAGAGGATACAAAAGAGTAATGTTCACAAAAATTAGCTATACGAGATCTAGTTGTTACTCCCTTTCGGATGTCACCGGTTATATTGTTGACAGGGTGATCTCTTTGGATGCATTGATGTACTCTTGGATGTGGCACTTGTGGTCTTGAATCTTCATGATCATCTTCTTCTCTCCCTAGATGGTTGCCCTCTTTGATTTGTTGATCACCTAGATCTTCATGAGGTTGATCTTGTGTAGAAGCTCCCCCTTGATCATTTACCTCCACTTGTGGTTCATCTTCTTCATTCGCATTTGGAGGTGGCGCTTGTGGTCGAACATCGCCCAACGCCATTCTTCTCAATGCTTGACATGGAGCTTTTTCTCTATCTAGCACACATTGATCAACTTGCTCTTCTTGAGAGCCGTTAGTTTCATCGAACACTACATCACGTGCTACTTCAACAAGTCCGGAGACCTTGTTGAAGACACAATAGGTGTAAGAGTTCAAATCATAGCCAAGCAAGAAACCTTCATCGGACTCCGAAGCGAACTTTGAAGTCCTAGGCTTCTTATTCAAAATATAACATTTAGAACCAAAAACTCGAAAAAAGGAAATATTCGGCTAGTTACCGATGAGTAGTTCATATGACATTTTCTTGAGCAGGCGATAAAGATAGAGTCGGTTTATGGCGTGACAAGTGGTGTTAACCGCTTTAGCCCAAAACTGATCCGAAGTCTTATACTCATCGAGCATTGTCCTCGCCATCTCTATGAGGGTTCAATTATTCCTTTCGGTTACTCCATTTTGTTGAGGGGAATACGATGTTGAAAATTCATGTTTTAACCCCTCCTCGTCTAGGTATTCCTCAACTTGGGTGTTCTTGAACTCCGTCCCAATATCACTTTGTATGTTCTTGATCTTCAATGAAAATTCATTTTGGGCATGCTTGAAAACCTTCTTGAGGGTTCGTTGAGTTTCTGTCTTATCATGCAAAAAGAAAACCCATGTGAAGCGCGAAAAATCATCAACAATTACTAAATTGTACTTGTTACCGCCGATGCTTATGTAAACAATTGGACCAAATAGGTCCATGTGAAAGAGCTCGAGCGGTCTTGTTGTAGTCATGACGTTCTTCGCGGGATGGCGTGCTCCTACTTACTACTCGGCTTGGCACGTGCTACAAGACTTGTATTTCTCAAAAAACAACATCCTTTAAACCACATATGTGATTGCCTTTTAGAAGTTTTTGAAGATTCCTAATACCAACATGTGCTAGCTGTCTATGCCACAACCAACCCATGTTGGTCTTTGCAACCAAGCATGTGTCAAGTTCAGCTTTATCTTTGTTGAAGTCAACTAGATAAAGTTTTCCCTTTAACACACCCTTGAATGCAACTGAGTTATCATTCCTTCTAAAGACGGTCACACCCTCATTAGTGAACAAACAATTATAACCCTTGTCACATAATTGACATATGATCAAAAGGTTATAATCCATGGAATCAACGTGTAAAACATGAGAAAGAGTATGTTTTGATGAGATTGCAATTTTACTGGTACCGAGCACCCTTCCTCGACTGTTATCGCCAAAATAGATGCTTTCGCTTGGATCTTCATTTTCTTTGTATTCAACGAACATCCTTCTTTCTCTGGTCATATGGTTGGTGCATCCACTATCTAGCACCCATTTCACTCCACCGGAGGAGTAAGCCTGCAAAAGCAAATTACGCATTGGTCTTAGGTACCCAAGCTTGCTTCGGACCTTTGAGGTTAGTCACAAGTGCTTTGGGCACCCACACATGAGACATGGTGTTCCCATGGTGTGGCCCAACATGTTTAGCATAAACTCTACCAAAATTACTTTTCATAAGAACATATGATGCATCAAAAGTTCTAAATAGGACTTGTTGTTCATATGAGATAACAATGCTACATGTATCAACAATATTAGGTTTTCTAACTTGAGAGGAATTTCCCTTGAAAAAAGGCAATGCCACCCTTGTTATTCTTGTGGCTTCTAGCACTTTGCTTTTCACCATAAGAATACCCAATGCCATATTTGACATTAGGAGGTCTTTTGGCCAAGTATGCACTACGTGCATACTTGACCTTCTCCTTGTCAAATATGCAACTGTGGGAGGGTTGCTCGTCTTTCGTCAAGGTTGACTTTTCTTTTAAGTTAGTGTCAATTTTAGCACATGAACAAGCAATCAGTTTCAGATTTTATATGTTGAGAAGGTGAGCTTTAAGAGGATGAAGAGCCACTTCACTTGAGTGACTCAACTTGTACCTCAAGGATCTTGTTAACCTTGGTTAAGTTAGCAAGTTCATCCTTGATAGCCACGTTTGAGTCTTTTAGCTTCAAACAAGCTTCCTTACTTGAAGCTAACTCAAGTTCCAGTGAATTGCTCCGCTCCTTTTCAAGCTCGAGGAGATTTTTGATCTTAAGATATTCTTCCTTTTGAAGGATGATCATATCTTCTTGACGATCAACTAGCTCCTCCTTATTAACAAGCTTATCCATCAAGAATTTCATTTTAGCAGCAGTTTTCTTATCTAAGCCAACAAGCATATCTTCACCATCACTAGAATTATCTCTATCGCTGGAGAAAGAATGTGAAGAGGAAGATTTAGCTGTTACCTTTATTTTACCTTCCTTCTCCATTAGACATGTGTTGTCGTTGTCCTTCCATGCGCCCATGGTTGGGAAGAGGGTGGATTTCTTTGTTGTCTTCTTGATGGCTACGGTAGCCATCTCCTCTTCCTCTTCGTATGAGGACTCATCATTGGAGTCCCACTCCTTCCCTAGATGTGCTTGTCCGAATTGCTTCTTCTTGTTGAGTACCTTCTTGGGTTGAGGCTTGTTGGCTTTGGTCTTCCCCTTGTTTTCTTCATGAGGACAATCAACTATGAAGTGGTCGTATGTAACACCCTCATTATCATGCATCATGCCCTGTATTCATTATTAAATATGTTTAACATTAACCAACATAAAAATGAACAAGTTAAAACAATTTTAGAACAAAACCGCACTTAAGAATTCTGGAAAGTGTGGACTAGTCCGATTTTGGTGCGGAATAGTCCGATTTCTCTCTGACCTCGATCGGACTTGTCCGTTTTTCTACGGACTAATGTGTTTTTTGCCTCTGGACACTTTCATACTTGTCCAGTCTTGTGCAGACAAAGTCCAGTGTCCCAAATCGCTTGAAATTTTGCTAAGTCCCTGGACTTGTCCGGACTAGTCCGGTACTCCAGCGGACTTGTCCATTTTCCTCTCTGACTAAAGTCGGACTTGTCCGATTTTAGGCCAGACTTGTTTGTTTTTCCCCTCTGGATAAGTTCGGACTTGTCCGATGTCTAGTCTGGACTTGTCCGATTTTTCTCTGGACAACTTCGGACTAGTCCGACCCTTTTCGGACTTGTCCGATAAATCTTGACTTCGAGTTGATCTTTTGTTTCACAACATGTTCCTTGGGTTTTACGTTAAGTGGGCCTAGGGACATCGTTCCTAACTCTTTTAGAGCCCATGTGGGACTCTAAACCGGCCTCTACTCACCCCCAAACTCGAAATCCATCTAACCATAGCCTCCACCTCTATATAGACAACCCCACCCCTTTACTTGACATCTATTTGCCACTTTTCCACCTCACCCAAAACCTAGCTCGTGATTAGCTGCCACCAAGGAGGGAGAAGGAGATCTAGAACAAGAACAAGAAGAGGAGGAAAAGAAAGAGGATTAAGATCTTCATCAACTTTGTGTTCTTCATCAACAATCCACCATCAAGTTCTTCATCAACCCTAAATCGTCAACATCCAAGTGTTACCTCCAAGATCCTTGGTTCATTGGAGTTACAAACACCTGGTATACCTTCTATTCTCTTTTCCTTATGTGGATTCAACCCCAAATCTTCAAATTCACGTCGATCTAGAGAACCCTAATCTGTTGTTCCTGCGCAGTGCGCACTTGTCCGGTCCCTAGCGGACTATTCTGATTTTCCTGGTTAAATTGTGTTGAATTGATTCTAAAAGTAGATCTAATTAAATCCAAACCTTTATAAACTTGTTAAAAGATATTAGAACTAGTTGTGATCATTAAAAGCAACTCATTAACAAGTTCCACCTTGCATTTGCATTAATCATGCATGTCATGCCATATTGAGTAATATTGGTGCACTCTTTGATTGTGTTTCTTATTTGTATGTTTATTGTGCGGATTACATGGATTTGCGCTAGAGAGTGCCGCAGAGGACCTCCAGCACCAAGAGTTTGAAGTCTTTGATCCAAACCAATCCAAAGAGAAAGGCATGTGTCCTTGAAGAATATTGATCCTGTTTTAAAATAAATGTTTTGTTTGCAAAACTGCATGCTTGTGCCAATTTGATGGGAATCCTATGATAGGAAGTTTACTAGTTTTGTTTAACCACCCTTGTCACCTGGAATTTATGGTAGAGAGTCGGGAAGGGCTTTTTACCTTTTGCTTCGCTTAAATAATTGGGATGGGAAAATAACACTACACATTTAATTATGCATTAATGATATTATGGATAACATGAACTGGTTAATGTAATATGATTATGGGTGATCTAAGCAAGCCTGTTATGTGGATGGGTTGGATGATATGGTGGTTTGCTTGCTTTAGATCTAAGCACCAGTTCACGTGAGAATAAGCTAGGACTACAGTGCCACCACGAGGCCAAATATGAGTGCGGCATAGCTGATTAATTGGGGCTTTGCCAGCGCTATTTGGACCATTAAGGATGCTCGGGGAAGGGGTAGTCGGATTGGGTTTGTTGATGAATGGTGGGACTACCCTGGGATTCGAATGGCTCAAGAGGGGGCCCTTGGTTGAAGATGTGCTCAGTTGGAGGCATCACCACCGGTGAAACCTCAGTGGGGGTCTAAATAGGCTAGTAATCCGTTTGTAAAGGCTATTTTGTGATCTCTTGGCCATACACCAAATGAAGTGTAATTGGCATAAGGGAGGTTCTTCAGTCGTCGACGGGTGTTGAAATCACAAACACGTGGGTAAGTGGTACAAACTCCGCAGAGTCTAATAAAACTATCATAATAGTCGTGCTCCCAGTTATGAGCGCTTGGATGACCTACATGATTAGAGGGTATTGGTTATGGCATGGTATTATGGTTCATGGCAATGGATATGGTCAAATGGAAATGGTGAAATTTGGTATATTGGTGATGAATGTGGAATATGGACTTATACTATGATAATCATCATGGGATATGATGGGTTTACTTGAGATACATAATTTATTGCTTTTCAAATGTTTTAATGTACTTTTCAGCACTTAGCCGCCATTATTATATTCGTCATTTGTATCAGCTACATGTCATACTTTCCACACTTGCCGAGTACGACATGTACTCACCCTTGCAATTCCCCCCACCAACAGTTGCAGGTCAGGATTGGGAGTTTAGCGATGATAATGCAGAGTTCTAGGCCGTATCTACCATCAGCTTTGCCTGTGGAGTGTTGGAGCTGCACTATCCCTTTGTTGAGTTGCTTATTAGTTAATTCTGCTGCATTAGTTGAATTTGTCGTTAATATTCATTAGAGTTTGTATTTGAGGATATTATGAGTTGTGTTATAAAATATGGTTAATTAATCTTGTTTGTGGTAATTTTTTGTATATCCTTTTGTGAATGCACTCGTGTATGTGTGTTGAACATCCTGGGCACACATATGCATTCACTTGGTTCATTTTTGGAACCGGGTTTCACAAATTGGTATCAGAGCCACATGTTGACCGTAGGATGCAGCCTAGATAGAATTGACACTTTAGAGCACATAGGGACACTCAAGAACCGATGTGTTTTTGTTGGTGTGTTGTTTGCTATATATTGTTTGCTTGTGTGCTTAATAGAGGATTTTGTGATGCTTTAGCATTGCCATGTCCACCTAGGCTAGTATAGCCAGTTGTTTAGTTTCATATCCCTTGATGGATATAGTTGGGGACATTTCTAAATTCTTATCTCTTGCTTTTCTTCAGATGATGAGGACTCGGAACCAGATGGATGCTAATGATGAGGAGGAGAACATTGGAGCACCTCAAAACAACAATGGACAAGGTCCTGCTCATGGAGCTATTAACATTGAGCTGCTTTTGGCTATGCAGAACTAGCTCATGTAGACCATGATACAAATTATGGGACAGCTGCAGGCTGGCAACATCAACAATCAGCCCCACATGCCTCCACCGCCAACCCCAACTCCTCATAGCCGGTTGGGAGAGTTCATGAGGACTAGGCCACCAACCTTCGCTCAAGCCGCTGACCCTATGGATGCGGATGATTGGCTCAAGTCCGTGGAAAAGAAGCTTGCTATCGTCCAATGCAGTGACTGGGAGAAGGTCCTATTTGCTTCTCATCAACTAGTTGGAGCAGCTGCGGATTGATGGGATTCCTTATGCAATGCTCATGAGAACCAAGAGAGATTAGCTTGGGCCGAATTCAAAGAGAGCTTCCATTCTCATTATGTGCAGGAAGGAGTTATGATCTTGAAGAGGCAAAAACTTGAGAACTTGAGGCAAGGAAGATCAAGTGTGGTTGAATATCTCAATAAATTCACTCAATTTTCAAGATATGCGCCCGAGGATGTGAGCCGGGACAACCAGAAGAAATATTTTTTCATGAGAGGCTTAAACAATGAGAACCAAGTGCAATTGCTAAATTGTGAATATGCCAACTTCCACAAGCTTGTTGACAAAGCAATTGTTGTGGAGAACAAGGTACGGGAGATGGAGCAAGACAACAAGAGGAAGGCGCCATATCAAGAACAGCAACAAGGAAGTAATGTTCGCCCTCCCTTTGCACCGCCAAATGTGCCTTACTTTAGCTCTTCTGTGCCTGCTTATCGCCCTGGATTTACACCGCATCCAACTCAGTTTGTGCAGCAATGCCCTTTCATGCAAGCACCTAGGCCTCCAATGCCTTTTGCACCTCGTGCCAACTTTTCTGGTCTAAATGTTCAAAATCAAGCTTGTCCAAATAATTCTGGAGGAGTAAAGAAGTGCTATACTTGTGGAGAAACTGGACACTTTGCACATCAATGTCCAAAGTCAGGCCTTGGTCAAGGAAGCAATGCGCCGAGGCAAACCCAATATCTAATGGAGGAGCGCCACAAGGGAACCGTGGGCAACAGAGTTTTTCTCATGGCAACATGAACCATGTATCTACGGAGATGATCAACAAGCGGATGACGTGGTCATTGGTATGTATCTCGCAAACTCCAACCCTGCAACTATGTTATTTTATTCTGGAGCATCACATTCATTCATTGCATCAAAATATGTTGCCAAGTATAGTTTGCCTATCTCTCATATGAAGTTTACTCTATTGGTTAAGTCTCCTAGAGGAGAGATGAGGACAAATATAGTATGTCCCAAAGTAAGCCGTAGAATAAGGGGGGTAGACTTCTTTACAAACCTCATTGTCGTGGATTCTCAAGGATTGGACATTATACTTGGTATGGACTGGTTGAGGAAGCACAATCGAGTTATTGAGTGTTCCACGAAGACGGTGAAGTTGACCAATGAAGAAGGGACCGCCGTAGAATTTGAATCATCTCAAACCGCACTAAAGCAATTGGAGCTGAACCATATAGACGGTGCCACAATTTAGGAGATGCTGGTGGTGTGTGAATTTTCGGACGTTTTTCCGGACGAGTTGCCAGATATGCCACCTGATCGAGACATTGAGTTTGTTATTGGTTTAATACCTAGAACTACACCTATAGATAAGTGGTCATACAGAATGCCTCCTAAGGAATTAGCGGAGCTCAAGAAGCAAATTCAAGAGCAACTAGAGAAGGGTTTTATTCGCCCCAACTCTCCACCTTGGGGAGCGCCCATTCTATTTGTGGACAAGAAGGATGGATCACAAAGGATGTGTGTAGATTACCGAGCGCTCAATGAGGTGACAATGAAGAACAAGTACACCTTGCCCCGCATAGAAAACTTGTATGATCAGATGAAGGGTGCTTGTGTATTCTCTAAGATTGATTTGAGGTCGGGATACTTTCAAGTGAAGATTAGGCCATTAGACATACCCAAGACAGCTTTTCGGACACGATATGGATCTTATGAGTACACCGTGATGTCCTTTGAATTGAAAAATGTGCTTGCCTACTTTATGTACCTCATGAAAAAGGTCTTCATGGAGTACTTGGATAAGTTTGTTGTGGTGTTCATTGATGACATCATGATCTACTCGAAGGATGAGAAGGAACATGAGGAACACTTGAGGCTTACGTTGCAAAAATTGAGGGAGCATCAATTGTATGCCAAGTTCAACAAGTATCAGTTGTGGTTAAGGGAAGTGTCATTTTTGGGTCATATCATCTCAGGAGGAGGAGTATCGGTTGACTCTGGAAAAGTGAGGGACATATTGAAATGGGAACCCCCGCAAAATGTAAAGGAGATCCGGAGTTTTCTTGGGATGGCTGGATATTACCGTAGATTCATAAAGGACTTTTCAAAGATAGCCAAGCCAATGACGGAGTTGCTAATTAAGGGAAAAGCTTTCTAATGGACTCAAGCTTGTAAAGAAAGTTTTGAGGAGTTGAAGAAGAGGTTAACAACATCCTTAGTTTTGACATTGCCGAATGTGAGCAAGAGTTTTGATATTTATTGCGACGCATCGAGACAATGACTTGGATGTGTATTGATGCAAGAAGGTCAAGTAGTCGCGTATGAATTGAGGAATTGAAGAAGCATGAGCATAATTATCCGACTCATGATTTGAAACTTGCAACCCTGGTACATGCATTTAAGATTTGGAGACACTATATTCTTTGACATAGGTGTGAGATTTATACGGATCACAAGAGTCTTAAGTATATTTTCACACAAAGGGATCTGAACTAGAGGCAATGAAGATGGCTGGAGCTCATCAAGGATTATGAAATTGGAATCAACTATCATCTGGGAAAAGCGAATGTAGTGCCGATGCTTTGAGTAGGAAGGGAGTAAGTCATCAACTCACAGTTCGGGAGTTACCATCCGAGCTATGCAAGGAGTTTGAACGGTTGAACCTCGGATTTGTAAATGAGATGGGGATGATGGAGTTAAATCCAACTTTGGAGCAAGAAATTCTAGAGGGCCAAGCAAAGGATGAGGAAATTCAAACCATCAAGGGAAGGACCCAAGAGGGAAGAGAATTCAGATTTGATGAGGATGAACATTGTACTCTATGGCTTGGTAAGAGAATCGTCTTGCCTAATATGAAGCATATTTGAGAGACAATACTAAAGGAGGCAGATGACTCGCCATACTCGATTCACCCCGATTGTACCAAGATGTACAAAGACTTGAAGACATGTTATTGGTGGGCTAGCATGAAGAAGGACATAGCTAATTATGTAGCATTGTGTGATGTGTGCCAACGAGTCAAGGCGGAACATCAAAGGCCAGCTGGACTATTGCAACCATTGCAGATCCCGGAGTGGAAGTGGGAAGAAATCGGAATGGACTTCATTATTGGTTTACCGTGTACTCAGTCCGGTTATGACTGAATTTGGGTAATTGTGGATCGCTTAACCAAATCAGCTCATTTTGTTCCTATCAAGACCACCTATACCACCGCAAAGCTAGCATAGCTATATATGGAGCACATTGTATGCCAACATGGGGTACCAAAGAAGATACTCTCGGATAGAGGTTCTCAATTTATCTCCAGATTTTGGCAGAAATTGCATGAAGCATTGGGAACAAGGTTGAATTTTAGCTCAGCATATCACCCTCAAACGAATGGACAAACCGAGGGGACCAACTAGATTTTAGAGGACATGTTAAGGGCTTGAGCTTTGAAGCATGGGAAAAGCTGGGACAAGAGCTTGCCATATGCAGAATTTTCCTATAACAATAGTTAACAAGCAAGTTTGAGGATGTCACCATATGAGACACTATATGGGAGGAAGTGTAGGACACCCTTGTTTTGGAATGAGAGAGGAGAAACTCAAGTATTTGGTCTGGATGTGTTGCTAGAAGCTGAAAAACAAGTTCAGGTAATTTGCGAAAACTTGAGGGCTGCTCAATCAAGAGAAAAATGCTATGCGGACAATAGAAGAAGGAAACTAGCCTTTGAAGTTGGAGATTTTGTTTACCTTAAGGTGTCACCAATGAGAGGTCATAAGAGGTTTAACATAAGAGGCAAGCTAGCACCTCGCTATATTGGGTCAACAACAACAACAACAACAACAACAACCAAGCCTTTGTCCCAAACAAGTTGGGGTCGGCTAGAAATGAAACCCAACAATTTTGAAGAAAAGTAATAGAAAATAAGATGAAAAAAGAGTTAAAAAATCTACATTTTATTTATTCTAGAAACGGGTTAATAAGAAAGAAGATAAGAGTAACAAATTCCGAATAAACTAAGATTCTGGCACATGAATTGCTAATTTCCATGCAGTCCTATCATGAGGCAAATCTCTAGGTATGTCCCACTCCTTTAAATCTCGTTTCACCGCCTCCTGCCATGTCAACCTTGGTCGACCTCTACTCCTCCTAAAATTTTCTCCACTCTTTATAATCCCACTATTAATCGGTGCTTCTGGAGGTCTCCGTTGGATATGCCCAAACCACCGTAGGCGATGTTGGACTAGCTTCTCCTCAATCGGTGCCACCCCTACCCTATCACGTATTACTTCGTTCCTAATTTTGTCTCTTCTTGTGTGACCGCACATCCACCGTAGTATGCGCATCTCCGCAACACTCATTTGTTGGACATGTTGCCTTTTAGTTGGCCAACATTCTGCTCCATACAGCATCGCAGGTTTGATCACCGTCCTATAGAATTTTCCATCCAATTTTTGTGGAACTTTCTTATCACATAAGATTCCAGATGCTTGTTGCCACTTCATCCACCCGATCTTGATCCTGTGGTAAACATCTTCGTCAATATTACCGTTGCTTTGTAACGTTGATCCTAAATATCGAAATGTGTCCCTCCTAGGTACTACTCGTCCTTGTAAAATAACATTACCATCCTCGCACCCGACATCACTAAAGTCGCATCTCATATACTCGGTCTTGGTTCTACTAAGTCTAAACCCCTTAGACTCTAAGGTCTGCCTCCATAGCTCCAATTTTCTATCAACACCATCCCTAGTTTCATCTACCAACACTACATCATCAGCAAAGAGCATACACCAAGGGATATCCCCTTGTATATCCTTCGACACCTCATCCATCACTAAGGAAAAGATGTAAGGACTTAAGGCTGATCCTTGGTTTAACCCTATTGTGATAGGAAAAGTGTCGGTCTCACTATCTCTTACGCGCACACTTGTCACCACATTATCGTACATATCCTTGATAAGGTTAATGTACTTTGTTGGGACTTTGTGTTTCTCTAGTGCCCACCACATGACCGGTCTTGGTACCTTATCGTATGCCTTATCCAAGTCAATGAACACTAAATGTAGATCCTTCTTTTGCTCTCTATACCTCTCCATAAGCCGACGGAGTAAGAAAATCGCCTCCATAGTGGACCTCCCAGGCATTAAACCAAACTGGTTTTTAGTGACATTGGTCACTTTCCTCAAGCGGTGTTCAATCACTCTCTCCCAGAGCTTCATAGTATGACTCATGAGCTTAATTCCTCGGTAATTGGTACAACTTTGAACATCTCCTTTATTTTTGAAGATGGGTACTAAAATACTTTTCCGCCACTCTTCAGGCATTTTGTCTGACTGAAAATTGCGGTTGAATAGTTTAGTGAGCCATACTATTGCTGCATCCCCTAGACATCTCCACACCTTAATGGGGACATCATCGGGGCCGTGGGCCTTTCCTCCTTTCATCCTTTTTAGGGCCTCTCTAACCTCGGACTCTTGTATCCTCCGCACGAATCGTCTATTGGTGTGAGTCATCCAACTCGAACCTAATACTCTCATTCCCGTCATTGAATAGTCCATTGAAGTAGTCCCGCCATCTGTTCCTAATTTCTTCCTCCTTCAGTAGAATTTGGCCTGCCTCATCCTTAATGCATTTGACTTGGTTGAGATCTCTCACCTTTCTCTCGCGAAGTTTTGCCATCTTTCGGATAAAAGAGCAGAAGTAGCGTATAAGTTGGAGATGCCAACTCATCTTTCGGATGTCCATAATGTCTTTCATGTTTCCTAGCTCAAGAAGTGCTTGAGGGTACCAGAAGAACAAGTGCCAATGGAAGAATTTGAATTAGAGGCAGATTTGACTTATGCCGAGCAACCAATCAAAATCTTGGAAAACAAGGAGAGAGTCACAAGGAATAAGGTGATTCGATGGTGTAAAGTGCAATGGAAGCACCACACAGAAAAAGAAGCAACATGGGAGCTAGAAGATGATCTCAAGAAGGAATTTTCCTATCTTTCCTCTTCCATGTCGAATCTCGAGGGCGAGATTCATTTTAAGGGGGGTAGGTTTGTAACACCCTTATTTTCATGCATCATGCCTTGCATTCATCATTAAATATGTTTAACATTAACCAACATAAAAAGGAACAAGTTTAAAATGAATTTAGAACAAAACTGCACTTAAGAATTCTTGAAAGTTCGGACCAGTCCGATTTTGGTGCGGACTAGTCCAATTTCTCTCTGACCTCGATCGGACTTGTCTGTTTTTCTGTGGACTAGTCTGTTTTTGCCTCTGGACACTTTCGAACTTGTCTGGTCTTGTGCATACTAGTCCGGTGTCCCAAATCGCTTGAAATTTTGCTAAGTCCCTGGACTTGTCTGCACTAGTCCGGTACTCCAGCGGACTTGTCTATTTTCTTATCTGACTAATGTTGGACTTGTCCGATTTTAGGCCAGACTTGTCTGTTTTTCTCCTCTGGATAAGTCTAGACTTGTCCAATTTTTCTCTCAACAACTTTGGACTAGTCCGACCCTTTTCGGACTTGTCCGATAAATCGCGACTCTGAGTTGTTCTTTTGTTTCACGACTTGTTCCTTGGATTTTATGTTAAGTGGGCATAGGGACGTCGTGCCTAACTCCTTTAGATCCCATGTGGGACTCCAAACCGGCCTCTACTTACCCCCAAACTCGAAATCCATCTATCCCTAGCCTCCACCTCTATGTAAACAGCCCCACCCCTTGACTTGACATCTATTTGCCACTTTTCCACCTCACCCAAACCCTAGCTCGTGATTAGTCGTGACCAAGGAGGGAGAAGGAGATCTAGAGCAAGAAGAAGAAGAGGAGGAAACGAAAGAGGAACAAGATCTCCATCAAGTTCACGTTCTTCATCAACAATCCACCATCAAGTTCTTCATCAACCCTAGATCGTCAACATCCAAGTGTTACCTCCAAGATCCTTGGTTCATTGGAGTTCTAAACAGCTGGTATACCTTCTATTCTCTTTTCCTTACGTGAATTCAAGCCCAAATCTCCAAATTCATGTCGATCTAGAAAACCCTAATCTGTTGTTACTGCGCAGTGCGTACTTGTCCAGTCCCTAGCGGACTAGTCCGATTTTTCTAGTTAAATTGTGTTGAATTGATTCTAGAAGTTGATCTAATTAACTCCAAACCCGTATAGACTTTTTAAAAGCTATTAGAACTAGTTGTGATCATTAAAAGCAACTCATTAACATTTTCCACCTTGCATTTGCATTAATCATGCATATCATGCCATATTGAGTAATATTGGTGCAAACTTTGATTGTGTTTCTTATTTGTATGTGTATTGTGCGGATTAGATGGATTTGCGCTAGAGAGAGCCGCGGAGGATCTCTAGCACCAAGAGTTTGAAGTCTTTGATCCAAACCAATCCCAAGAGCAAGGCAAGTGTACTTGAAGCATATTGACCCTGTTTTAAAATAAATGTTTTGTTTGCAAAACTACATGCTTGTGTCAATTTGATGTGAATCCTATGATAGGAAGTTTACTAGTTTTGTTTAACCACCCTTGTCACTTGAAATTTATGGTAGAGAGTCGGGAAGAGCCTTTTAACTTTTGCTTCGTTTAAATAATTGGGATGGGAAAACAACACTACACATTTAAATATGCATTAATGATATTATGGATAACCTGAACTGGTTAATGTAATATGATAATGGGTGATCTAAGCAAGCCTGGTATGTGGATGGGTTGGATGATATGGTGGTTTGCTTGCTTTAGATCTAAGGACCGGTTCATGCAAGAATAAGCCAGGACTACAGTGCATCCACGAGGCCAAGTAAGGGTGCAGCGTAGCTGATTAATTGGGGCTTTGCCAGTGCTATTTGGAACATTAAGGATGCTCGGGGAAGGGGTAGTCGGATTGGGTTTGTTGATGATTGGTGGGACTATCCTGGGATCCTGATAATCATTGTGGGATATGATGGGTTTGCTTGACATACATAATTTAATGCTTTTCAAATGTTTTAATTTACTTTTTAGCATTAGCCATTATTATATTCGTCATTTGTATCAGCTACATGTCATACTTTCCACACTTGCTGAGTACGACATGTACTCACCCTTACAATTCCCGCACCAATAGTTGCAGGTCAGGATTGGGAGTTTAACGATGATAATGTGGAGTTCTAGGCCGTGTCTACCGTCAGCTTTGCCTGTGGAGTGTTTGAGCTGCGCTATCCCTTTGCTTAGTTGCTTATTAGTTAATTCTGCTGCATTAGATGAACTTGTCGTTAATATTCATTAGAGTTGTATTCGAGGATATTATGAGTTTGTAATAAAATATGGTAAATTAATCTTGTCTTTGGTAATTTTCTGTATATCCTTTTTTGAATGCACTCGTGTATGTGTGTTGAACATCCTGCGCACACATATGCATTCACTTGGTTCATTTTCAGAACCAGGTGTCACATCGTATTCACCACAGTTATAGCAAGCGCCTCATCTTCGGTCTTAATTTGTCTCTATGTATTCCTTCATTTGATCTACCACCTTGTATTCTTTTCATCATTTTCTTGAATTTATTCATGAATAGGATCATATCTTCTTCATTGATGTCACTGCTTTCATCGTCGCTGTCGTCTTCTTCTTGAGCTTCTCGAGCTTCTTTCATCATAGGCTTACAGGTGGACTTCAAAGCAACTCCTTTCTTCTTTTCCAAGGTAAGGTCGGCAATCTCTTTGACATTCTTTTCTTGTTTCTCCATCATCTCAAAATTGATAATCTTTCCAAGCAGTTCGCCTGGGGTCATTTTCCTATACCTGGGGCTTTCTCTAATCATTGAGCATAGGGTTACGTTGCGAGGCATGAAGGCTCTAAGAATTAGCTTCACCACCTCGTGATCATTCCACTTCTTGCTTCCATATGCTCGAAGTTTGTTGATGAGATTCTTCAACTGATTGTAGATATCTTGTGGCGACTCATCTTCTTCTACTGCGAATCTTCCCAATTCGCCTTCGATCATTTCAATCTTGTCCTCCCGCACATGACGATCGCCTTCATGTGCGGTTTGTAGAGTATCCCATATCTCCTTAGCAATTTCGAGTTCATCCACCTTGGTGAACTCGTCTCGGCTAAGTGATGATGTTATGACAGCTGCAGGTTCAGCGTTCCGATGAATAGCTTGTTCTTGGCTTACTGTGAGCTCTTCATCATCATCCGGGATATCTATCCCTGTACACACTATATGCCACAAGCTGGGATTAAGTGATATGAGATGTATTTTCATATTTTGCCTCCACATTAAATAATCATTCCCATCGAAGTATATGGCTTTCCCTAGAGGAATAGACAAGTAATGATTATTGTTTTAATTTAATCGATCATAGTTAAAAGGATATCGGGAGTAGTCGGTGTGACTACTCCCCTTCTTCTTCTTTTCATCATCAATCTTAATCTTTCCTTTGGAGAGTGCCTTCTTCCTGAGGAGTGCCTTAAGTTCAAGCATCTCCTCATCATCATCTTCGCAGTCTTGGATGGCGTCGAGGAGCTTCTCCAACTTATGAGTCTTCTCATTGTCAACCTTGTCTTGGTTGAAGATCTTGTGCACATCCTTAATGTCCGACATCTTCTCTTCGAGTGATGAGTCTCTTTTGAAGCGTCCCACTCTGATACCAATTGAATGTAGCTTGGAGGGGGGTGAATAGGATTTTTGAACTTTTGTCAGATCCCGAAACACTTAGCAACTTGATTAAATACAGAGAAATCGGACTAGTCCGATAGTGTGCGGACTAGTTCAGTGTGTGCGGACTAGATTGATCAAGTTTGATCAATGATTTCAATTCAAGTACTATATGCAGCGGAAATTAAGTTGTAACTTGAATGTATTATGTCAATGAAACTAGGTATGAAACAAATTAAATTTGGTTTCAAGGTTTTAACGTAAGTTGTATAAGATCTAATAAACCCTAGAATATAATTAAAAGTAAGAATGAGTATGACACAAGATTTTTATCCCGTGGTTCGATTCCACAGAGGAAATCTACATCCACATTGAGGAGTCCACGGAGGACCGGGTCTTCACCAACCCTACCCTCGTCGAATCGCCATGGAGGCCGATTCTGTTCCACTGACCACAAAGGGGGCAAATCACTGTGTTAAAGGGGCCTTCTCACAAGTTGAGGGCTCCCCAAGATTTACAATTGAAAACACCACCAAACACACTCGAATGATATGCAATAAAATAGTGAGAGTGCGAGAGATTCAAACCCAAGAGCTCAAGATGTGTAGAACCAGTCTCTCCATTGATCAATGACCAATCCTCGAAGATTTAATCTTTCTAGGGTTAGATTGTGTGGAGAGACGTGTATTCTAGGCTCTTGGAAGGTGTGACGGTGCAGGGGTCGAGAGAGTTGGTTGTGGGTCCGTACACCTATATTTATACTAGGGTTTCCAAAAGTTACCGTTAGGGTTTGCGATGTCAGGACTAGTCCGGTGTGCGAAATGTGGTAAACCCTAAGTGTCTCGAATTATCGGACTTGTCCAGAAAGAGCGAACTAGTCCGATTTGGTCTCTGGAAGTGTCCGGACTAGTCCGACACATATCAGACTAGTCTGGTGTGGTGAACCTCAGGTAGAATTGAGGACAAGTCCGCACTTGGAGGACTTGGCCGATTTTAGTCAGAGAGTTTTCAGACTAGTCTGTGGTGATATCGAACTTGTCCGTTTCTGTGTAAAGTGTGAAGTCCTGAGGACAACTCTGCACTGGGGCGAACTTGTCCGTTTTTAGTTAGAAAGATATCGGACTAGTCCGTGGTTTTATCGTTCAAGTACGATGCTGTGAAAACTGGTGTACTTGCGGACAAGTCCGCATTGGGAAGACTTGTTCGTTTCTAGTCAGAGACATATCGGACTAGTCGGTGGTCATATCGGACTAGTCCTTTTTTCCTGTGAATTGTGCAGTGAATGAGGTTTCTTGTGCTTTAGCTCTTGGGGTGTGTTTCTCCAACACACTCCATACACAACACAGTATTCTATTCAGCTCTTGAGCTCTTTTCCATATTGATCCACATTCTACTTTATTTTTGTGCTTCCTTTATAAATTTATTAAAACCTACGCTTATCTCAACAATTTTGTTAGGATCTCATTTGTTTGTCATAAATCAACCAAAACCCACAAGGGATGCCTAGATGCACTTTCAGCAGTTGGATCTTCTTCCTCCAGTATAGCGATGTCAGGTGCCCTCACCTCTGAAGCTGGTGCTGGAACTTCCGTCAGAGCTTCAAATGTTTCCAGCGTTGATGCGAGAACCTCTGCAGCTGGCTCTAGGATAGCCGAAGCTTGCTATGGCATTTCTTCCTTGTGGTCTGGCACAACCACAAGCTCTACAACTGTTGGCGCTGATGTTGTCTCGACGAAAACTGCCACCGGAGCTACTGTGTCATCCGCCACAACCATAGGAGGAGCCAGAACAGCAGCGGGGGCTTCTGCCTGTGCAGCCTCAGTGGCTGCGGCTGGTACCGGAGCAGAAGCTCCTCTTCTCGACACTCTGGAAACAAAGGATAGATAATTCAAGGGAAAGCAAAAAGCAAAAATGAGACACAAGTCATAGAGTCGGTCATTACCTGGGCACGTTGCCGCTCCAGTGAGCACGAAGCTTCTTTCTTGGACGATCGGAGTTAGAGCCCACCGTCGTAGGTGAGGCAGAGGCTCCGAACATCATCTCGGGGGTCGTGGCAACCACCTGCACCGCCTCAACTAGGATTTCCCTTGTCTGAGAAGGGACTTTGGACCCAAAGCCCGCTGCTAGCACTGAGACAGAGTTGTCATTGTTGGAGGCACAACCAGCACTAACTTGAGGCCTAGCTGAGGCGATGGCACCACTTGCGTTGGAGTTGATCCGACGGAGCTGCCATCAGCCCACGTCAACCTCCTCTTATGACTAGAGGATTTGACGGGGATTGCAATCCCTCCTGGCAGAGTGCTTCTTTGGTGCACTGCAAGACCTATGACGTCAAGCTGCGGCATCATCTTCTGCAACTCTCTCCTAACCTCTAGAACCATGTTCAAAGGCAGTAACTCAGCCGGAGGTCCGAGGTCATCCCTTGAAAAAGCCCCCCTATTCAACTTCTGCAGATGGAGCTTCAAAGCGCCCCCGTCAAGATTGGTACCTCGACTGACTTCAATTCGAAGCAAATTCATTTCTCAAGAGAAAGACCAAGCCTCAAACTCTCGCTCTTTGGAGGCGCCCAGCGGTTGGTCAGAAAGTTGGTGAGGACCCTCAGAGACATTAGTCCTCCGTCCACCAAGTGTCGGATCCTTGTCTGCACAGGGTTGTACTTCTCAGACAGCTCCGGGAGCTCCACCCAGTAGTCAGAATCCGTCATCGGAAGCTTTTCTGGCAGCTCTAGCTGATCATGAGGCTCCACCCGAATCACAACCCAATTGGTGTTCCATGTCTCCCACTTCTCGAAAGGAAAGGTGTCGGTACCCTTCATACCGTATACCCCTTGGGACTACAAAAAGACCAAAGAGACTTTACCTGTCCAAGTTGAAGACCTGCGAAGGCCCCACTTGTCACACGGGACTGACATGCCTCCCATCTATGGTTAGCTCTAGTACTGCCACGTGTACACTACAGCCGGAGCTATACCCCACACATGGGATAGCTCCGGGCTAAACACTTGTACAGCACCCCCGGACCTGACCTCCCACTGAGGGAAGCTCCAGTATCGACACGTGTACATCTACACCGGACCTACCCGTCCCAGATGGATAGCTCCGGAGCTGCCACATGTCCAAATCGCCGGACCTTCAACCTTGGCAATCAAGCTGGTGAACCCCCAACGGCTCAGACCTCCAAGGGGCAATCAAAGACCTCAAGACCTGATTAAGTGTCATTAATACCATATTAATGACACACGATTAGTAGGCCCTTAATACTAGTAATGGCACTGTCAGGTCCCGTTACCATGCTATTAAGGGTAATTAATCTCATTGATTATGTATTAAACATTAGTAACCGCCGGGGCCACATGTCGGGCCAGGCCAATTGTGTAATGATTAGTCTTTGTACTATAAAAGGACTGGTCGACATGAGACTCAGGGACATACTCTCGAACGCTCTCAAACACACACACAATATCTGACTGAAAGCTCTTAAACACTCAATACAACAGCTACACACCCTGTGGAGTAGGGTATTATGCTCAAGCGGCCCGAACCACATAAATCCTTGTGTCCATTCGCCATATTCTTTGGAATCTCTGCGCCCCCAATACCAAACTACAAACTCCGCGAGCTACCAATGGTAGTATTGGGAGAATTGCCGGAAAAACAATCTGACAGTTGGCGCGCCAGGTAGGGGGCAATGCCCGAGATTTCAGGAATGGTGAACGCAGCTGCTGGATCGTCCAACAGCAACCCTTCTGCGCAAGCTGCTGGAGGCAATCCCTCCAATATGCAACAACCAACAGGTGTCGTGACTCCAGCAGGAGTCATGCCTCCACCGCCACCGCCTGCACTAGCAAATCAAGCTGGACAACAGGACGGGGCATCTGCGTCGGTCATAGCATTGGCGAATAACAACATTCTTGAACATGCGCTCCATGTAGCACGTGCTCTCCTCCAACGCCCACCACCTCCGGGTGCATCCCAGGGTGCAATGGAGCAGTGGAGGGCTGATGTGGAACATTTGGTTGCAGCAGTAGCCGATCACATCAGCAACCAAGGTCCTCCCCCCTCGGGGCGGGCCCCATCGCAGCATCGTACTTTGTCGGGCAGACTTGGTCCGCACGCTTCCCAGAATAGGAGGCGTGCTACGTCTCAACAAGCGACGTCGCTGCCTGCCGGGGCACGACGCACCCATACATTAACTAGGCTTTCAACTCATGACCTCCGGGCGGAGCTTGATCGCCGTTACCGTCAGCAGGACGGTCGCGTCCATATCGAGCGTGCTCGTGAAAGGCGAGAGGCTCGAGATAGTCCTGCTCCCGAGGGAGTAGGAGGAGGCTGTTCTGCCCTGGCCATGCACCTACGCATGGTCAGATGGCCACAAAAGTTCCAGCCTCACCTTCCGGAGAAATTTGATGGGACTGTGAATCCCGCTGAGTTTCTCCAAATTTACTCCACTGCAATCCTTGCAGCCGGAGGTAACGAGGCCATAATGGCCAACTACTTCCCAGTGGCTTTAACTGGGACCTCCATGTCCTGGTTCATGAGCCTCCCACCCAACTCCATCAATAGTTGGGCGGAATTGTGCCAACAGTTCACCGCCAATTTCGGGAGTTCATACATCCGACCAGACACCGAACTGGACCTTTTTGCTGTAATGCAGAAGGGGGGAGAATCCTTACGTTCCTTCATCCAGAGATTCTCCCAAGTACGAAACACTATTCCATCTATCTCTAGTGCCTCTGTTATTGTGGCATTTAGACAGGGCGTACGAGACAAGAAGATGCTGGAGAAGTTGGCGATCAAGGAGATCACCAACGTCACAGAGCTCTTCAGCTTGGCAGACAAGTGTGCTAAAGCTGCAGAGGGACGTGAAATGCACTCCAAACCACCTCCGGAGGATAACAAAAAATCCTCCAAGGGTGAAGCCACTACCTCCAGGAGTGGCAAAAAGAAGAAAAAGTCCAACGGCAAGAAAAAGCTGTCGGCTAGCACACCTACTACTGCAGCTGCTGCAGCTCCGGGTGGCCGGGGGCCACGCCCCGAGAAATGACCTCGACCTTCATCTGAAGATGGCGGCAACTCCAAAATGTGGTGTCCTATTCATAAGTCGAACAGCCACAACATGGAAGACTGCCGAGAGGTCCAAAACCTTGCCGAGCGCTACAATAAGCGCTGAGAAGAAGTTCCTTTCTGACAAAGAGAAGGAAAACATAAAGTCGACGAAGCTCCGGCTGAAGAAGAATTAGGCTTTCAGGACCCTAAAAAGGTTTTGAAAGCTGTTTACACTCCTGTCGATGACGGCTCCAACGTCTCTGACAATGAACGTCGGAAAACCATGAACACCATTTTTGGTGGTTCGTGGGACATCACCTCCCGCCGTGTCCTCAAAACCATGCGGTAGGACATGGCTTCGGTGGCTCCCACCGCCAGGGCGTAACTGCACCGGAAATGGATGGATACTGCCATTACTTTTGACGCGTCAGACTGCCCTCGGAATATGATCGGAGCTGGCCAACTCCCATTAATGGTATCTCCGAGCATCAACAACATACAACTCCACCGCGTGATGGTAGATGGAGGTTCGGGGCTGAACCTCATAAGTTTCAAAGCTTTCGTCAAGCTTCAGCTTCGACCTTCGGACCTTCGCCCCTCCCGACCTTTCTCTGAAGTAGGTCCGGGGGCCATAACCCCACTTGGTGCCATTACTCTCCCCGTGACCTTCGGGACTCGGGAGAACTATCGCACTGAGAAGTTGGTCTTTGACGTTGCTCAGATCAACTTACCCTTAAAAGCCATTCTGGGCAGACCAACCTTATAAAAGTTCATGGCTGCTGCTCATTACGGCTACTTGGTGTTGAAGATGCCAACACCAGCTGGTGTTCTCCGGATCCGTGGTGACCGCACTGCCGGAGTGACTGCACTGGAAGAACTTCACGCGCTTGCTACAGCGTAGGAGGAAGAGTCCAGGCAGCAGCAAGCTCCGAAACCCCCGAGCATTCGTCATCGAGGCTCAACCTCTGCACCCCATGTGCAACCAAGCGGCGACAACGACATTCCTGTCAAAGTTGTCCAAATCGGTTCCAACACCGCTCAGACCACCCGTATATCGGGAGGTCTGAATGACAAATAGGAACTCGCGCTCATCACTTTCCTCCGGGCTAATGTCGACGTGTTTGCTTGGCAACCGTCACGAATGCCTGGAATCCCTAGGGAAGTGATCGAGCATAATCTGAAGATCTACCCTGACGCTCGGCCCGTACATCAGAAGCCTCGGAAGAAATCTGTAGAGCGACATAACTTCATATGACAAGAAGTGAAGAAGTTGCTTGAAGCTGGATTCATCCGAGAGGTCTTCCACCCAAAATGGCTGGCAAACCCAATCGTTGTATCCAAGGCCGGCGGGAAGCTTTGGATGTGTATCGACTACACAACAATGAATAAGGAATGTCCAAAAGATCCTTTCCCACTACCTAGAATAGATCAGATAGTGGATTCCACCTCCAGGTGTGAACTACTGTGTTTCCTAGACGCATATTCTGGGTACCATCAAATCAGAATGTTTAGGGAAGATGAAGAGCATACTTCTTTCATCACAGTAGATGGATTGTATTGTTATACTGTCATGCCATTTGGTCTCAAGAATGCAACTTCAACATTTGTACGTGCTATGTACAAAACCTTTGGAGAGCTCATCGGAGACGTAGTGGAAGTGTATGTCGATGACATCGTCGTCAAGATTAAGGACGAGGAGTCACTTCTTAACACCTTGCGAGCTGTCTTCGACAAATTGCGAGTAACTCGCACGAAGCTGAACCCGGACAAATGTGTCTTCGGGGTTAGCTCCGGAAAGCTTCTTGGTTTTCTGGTAAACCACCGAGGCATAGAGGCAAATCCGGCGAAGATTAAAGCCATTGAAGATATGCGTCCACCAACCCGCATCAAGGACGTCCAGAAGCTGACTGGATGTCTAGCTGCCCTCATTCGGTTCATCTCAAGATTGGCGGAACGGGAACTACCCTTCTTCAAGCTATTGAGGAAGTCCGGACCATTCCAATGGTCTGAAGAAGCAGAAAAGGCGTTTTAGGAGCTGAAACAGCTCCTCACCACTCTACCAACCTTGGTAGCTCCGAACCCTGGTGAGCCATTACTCCTTTACATTTCGGCAATTGACAAAGTTGTTAGCATGGTCCTGGTTGCGGAGAGACCAGAACCGTTACAAGGTCAGGAATCCAGACCCCTCCGGGGGAGTCAGGAAGTTCCTTAAGGCGAGTTTGGGTCCCAGCCCCCAGACTTGAGTCAACAAGGAGTTACTCTTGTTGAGCAAGAAGAGCCGGACCCCCCTGGGAGGGTCCAGGTCACTCCTCAAGAAGCTTTGGGTTCCTCTAACAAGGACCCGACGACCACTGAAGAAGGTCCGGACCCCTCCAAGAGGGTCCAGGTCGATGAGGAGGAAGCTCCGGGCCCCTCCGGGGGGGGGGGGGGGGGTCTGGACAGTCTAACGCCCAGTGTACTTTATCAGTGAAGTACTCCACGACGCCAAAACTCGGTACCTGGAAGTACATAAACTGCTATACACAATTCTTATTTCTTCCTGGAATCTCCAACACTATTTCCAAGCTCACAAGATCTCAGTGGTGACTTCATATCCACTGCGATCGATTTTGCATAATTCTAACTCCACTGGGAATGTTGCAAAGTGGGCAGCGGAGTTGGCCAAGTTTGACCTTGAATTTGTCCCAAGACAAGCAATCAAAAGTCAAGCATTGGCGGACTTTGTGGTGGGATGGACCCCCTCTCCATCAAACCCTGGGGGCCCTAGTGAGCAGAAGCTGAAACTCAAGGCTCTGGTTTTCACTGAGCCTCACTAGACTCTTTACTTCGACGGATCCATGCAGAAGCAGGGGGCCGGAGCTGGAGTCCTTCTCCTCGCTCCGACCGGGGAGAAGGTTAAATACATGGTGCACCTTGGCTTCAAGGCGACCAACAACATGGCGGAGTATGAATCACTCATTTAGGGACTAAAGGTGGCACTATCATATGGTGTCAAGCAACTGTTGGTCAAGGGAGATTCGCAGCTCATCATTAAACAGGTGAAGGGTGAATGCTCCTGCAACAATCCCCAACTAGCTGCTTATATCCTTGAAGTCCAGAGGCTTCAGAAAGACTTCGAAGTCTTTGACCTCCACCATGTACAACGTCTCCATAACGCTGAAGCTGACAAACTCTCGACGAAAGCGTCAATCGGAGCTCCGGCTCCCGATGGAAAATTTGTCCAGAGGTTGTCTAAACTGACAGCTCAGCCTACCGAACTGAGCGAAGGGGGCGAGACCGGCACCTCAAAGCTGGCGGTCCCGATGGCCCTGTTACCATGGAAGCCATCAAGAGTCGTAGGTCCTGCCGGAAGCTCTGAACAACCCAACACGCAAGACTCAAATGCTCAAGCTAGCTCCAATGCATGGATCTCAGAGATTCGGAGCTACTTAAAAGACAATTTCCTTCCTGACAATGATGTATCTTCTGACCGGATAGTCAGATTGGCTAAAAGATACACGTTGGTAGAAGGGGATCTCTACCAGCACGGTGCCAATGGCGTCCTAATGCGGTGCATAACAAGGGAAGAAGGCTGCGAGTTCCTTGCAGAAATCCATGGAGGCGAGTGTGGGAACCACGCGTCTTCCCGCACACTAGTCAATAAAGCCTTTTGACATGGCTTTTACTGGCCTACAGCGCTCCAAGATGCAACTGAGCTGGTGAAGAAATGTGAAGCATGCAAGTATCATGCAAAACAAATTCACACAATGGCCCAGCCTCTGCAAATGATACCTCCTACGTGGCCTTTTGACGTGTGGGGGATGGATATCTTAGGACCTTTCCCAAGAGCCGTCGGATGTTACAAGTTCCTGTACATCGCCATTGACAAATTCACCAAATGGCCAGAAGCAACTCTAGTTGTGACAATAAACAAGCAATCAGCCATCAACTTCTTACAGTCCATCGTATGCAGGTTTGGAGTCCCAAACAAAATCATAACCGATAATGGGACCCAATTCACAAGCTCTGCATTCCAAGGATATTGCGAAGATCTCGCCATTAAAGTCAGCTACGCTTCCGTAGCTCACCCGGCAAGCAATGGCCAAGTCGAGAGAGCAAATGCAGAAATCCTAAAAGGACTCAAGACGCGGACATATGAGCGTATGAAAAAACATAGAGCCAACTGGATTGAAGAGCTTCCGCCCACTCAATGGGCCAACAGGACAACTCCAAACTGGTCAACTGGAGAGACACCCTTCTTTCTGGTGTATGGAGCTGAGGCCGTCCTTCCTCTAAAAATCACCTTGGGGTCGCTCCGGGTCCGAACCTTCGACGATGCCTCGCAGGACCAGCTCTGGCGTGAAGACCTTGACCTCCTTGAAGAGGGAAGGTGTCGAGCAGCTGTTCGGAATGCCCGATACCACCAAGCTCTCCGGTGCTATCACCAAAGGCATGTTCACAGCCGACACCTCGAGGAAGGCGATTTGGTGCTACGGAGAATACAGTCCATAGAAGGGTTAAACAAACTCTCCCCCGGCTGGGAAGGACCCTTCCGAGTGATTAAAGTATCCCGTCCCGGATGCGTTCGCTTGGCAACCGAGGATGGGACACCTCTGCCTAATCCTTGGAACATTTAGCACCTCCGTAAGTTCTACGCTTAATATCACAGAGGTGAGTCTGTAGTTACATGTCATGTATGTTATAGAGTCATTGTACAGAGTCGTGTAGCTCCTCCGGGAGAACAGCTGGACTTTCCCCAGAAGGTCCGCAGAGTTCAGGCAACACTTGTCACAGTCTCAGAACTAAAAGTGTAGCTAGCTACCTTGGGTCAAACAAGAAACAAAACACACTTAGCATGGTTCCATACCCTAAGGGTGTACTTGTTTCCCCTGTACCCTGGACCTATAATGAAAGACATCTTGGTGTGAAAACAGACTCCACGTGCATTTACTTTGTACAAGCTCAATATTTTTTATTTTTCTCTTTCTTGTCTATAGCAAAGTTGTGCGATTCTCAAGATTTTTTTAGATCGACTAATTCATGTACAACTCGAGTCGCATTGTTAATTCCTTTGGGTTTTCACGTTGTTGAATGGTTCACTTGCCTGAATGCCGCCATCCAATCTAGGTCCAGAGTGTGCTATCGACTTAGCCTGGTCCTGCACCCTAAGTACGCCACTCTACCTACACTCTGGCAGGCCGAAGTAAGGTGGGTCCTAAAAACAATTGGACCTGGAGAAAACAGCTCAGTGCACTTGATTGTATGAATAATTGCACTCGACCCAAAAATTTCTTACGAGAATAGTAAGTCGCAACAGAGTTATAGATAAGAATCGAATTTTACTATTTTTCTTGACTTCAATGTGCAGGAAAAATGAGGATCTCATGATGATGGTGAATTAAGCCGGATCTATTAAAGCTCCGACATCCCCTAGATGGCTTGTAATCGATGTTTTAAACATTGATAGCAAGTATCGCTGGAGCTACTTAGCTCCGGTAAAGTCAAGGGGCTAGCCGTCAAAGGATGGTGGGAAGACTCCAGAGGACTAACCGTCGACGCTCTATGCATTGATGGAGACCATTGCTGGAGCTACCAATCTCCGATGATGGTCAAAGCCGGAGCCCTTAAGCTCCAACAACCTCAGAGAGCCTTCACTACTGAAGACTTCGGACCTATGCTCTACAAGTCTGAAGCACGCAAGTCTTCAACAACAGTTACATCCTCTTGGTACATGTTCACAATCAAATTGTGTACATCTACCAGGGGGCCAAGTGGGACAAAAGTGTTGAAGACAAAAAATGAAATTCATAAAAAACTTGGATTTCATTCATCTGAAGACAAGATATTACAAAATTGGAGAAGAAGAAGAGAGAATACAAGCGGGAGCTACAAAGAGATGGTCCTAGACCCTATGGAAGAACGAGGCGACCTTCTGGGCAACCTCAGCAACGCTGGCCTGGGCAGATTCTCCCTCTCCGTCAATGGGACCTTGGAGCACCGGGTCCAGGGGGAATTGGGGGTCCCGGCTTGTGTAGCACGACAGAATAAATTCCGTGACGCCCTTGGCCAGGGATTGTCCCTCGGTTTCCAGCTGGTCCGCAATGACATCACCCATCTTGGTGAGCTTGTTGCCTGCCAAACTCAGCGCCTGTAACGCCTGGTCCAGCTCCGGTTCCAGATCATCCGGACGCATGGGACTAAAACCCATTGGCGTAAGCACATTGTTGGCTTTGCCCAGGAAGTCCCAAACTTGTTGGGACTCCGCAACCCTGCCGCTTTGCATCTCCTCCAAGGATCTTCTGGCCGCCGCGAGCTCCGAGTTCTCCCGAGCAAGACGCTCCACCTCTTTGGCATTCTGCTGAATCTTTTCAGCAACCTGCCTTTCGAGTTTACTGAGATCTTCCTCCTGGAGATGGATCTCATTCCGACGGTTAACCAGGTCCTTCTCTCGGCCCCAAACCTTCTTCTCCCTGGCAGCAACGTCAGTTTCCCTCCTGTGGAGTTCCTGTCCTTGCTGCCAGACCTTCTTCTCCTCTCTCTCGCAGCACTCATCCAATTTCTTGGTGCGCTCCTCAAGACTCTTGTCACCCAGGGTTAGCCTCTGAGTAAGCTCTTCTTCCCTCTTCACGACGTCGTCCCAAAGCTCCAGGAGTTTTTGCTCTTCATCCTCGAGCTTTCTCCCCCGCTCCTCAAGAGCCTCCCAGCGCTTAACGAGACTGGTGTGGATTGCGTCGAGCCTATCTTGGGGATCATCCGCTGCGCTATTAGCAGCCTTGGCTTGCTCATAGATGGCTCGAGACTGGTTGTCAAGGGATCGCGTCATGCTTTCCCTCTCATCCAGCAGTTTACCCCAGTACTCCAGGCGGACCTTCTCCTTCCTCACCCACTCTTTGTCGACAGCCAGCCTCGACTACGCCATCTTGGTCACGAAGTGGAGCCGGTTGCGCCACCTCCTAAGAGTTTGACGCTCCTCCTCGAGAGCCTTGCTGTCGTGGTAAAAAGCCAACTGAACCTGGCGAAGACTGGAGCAGGCGTTGTCAATAGATAACGACATAGGAATTGGGTCCGGACCTGCCAGGGTCATCTCCGCCAGTTCCAGTGGGTTCACCATGACAAAAATTGGATCCCAATCTACAAGAGTGGTTCCTTGAGCTTCCGCGGCACTAGGGCCGCCGTCCAAAATAGCCTCGACCGCTGTCGAGGAAGGTCCTGCTACAGGAGTTTCAACCTCCAGAGTTGGCTCCGAAGGTCCCGCCACCAGGTCGTCAACAACTGGTCCCTCAAGCGGGGGGCCAGCAACTTCATCTCGGCACCCTGGTTCGGGCGCGGGCACTTCCGGGACCACCACCTCTGGGGTAGGAGTTGAAGGTTCGATCGGAGTTGGAGCCACCTCCGGCTCTGACGCTGGCGCTTCCTCCAACACCAGCCCAGATGCTGACGCTTCGACCACCATGGGCTCGGGCGCCGGCACCTCCACGGCGATTGGTTCAGGCGCCGGAACCTCTCTGACGACCGGCTCTACCGCTGAAACTTCTACAGCAGCCGACTCTGTCACTGGAACTTCTTCGATAACCGGCTCAGGCACCGGAGTTTCATCAACCACCGGCTCTACCGCCAGGGCATCATCAACCACCGGCTCCACCGTCGGGGCTTCAACAACATCTGGCTCTAGGGCTGGAATCACAGACATCTCTGGTTCTGAGACCGAAGTGTCCATCATATCAGCGTCCAAACCCGGAGATTCAACCTTCAGGATAGGTGCCGCTGGTACATCATCATTGCCGTGGTCCGGCGCTACCACGGGAGCTTCTAAGGATGAATCAAGGTCCAAGACCACGACAGCCGGCGCCGGAGCTATCGCAACTTCAGCTACTCCTTGGGGCGGCGCTGGGATTGGAGCCGGAGCCTCCGCCTGCACAGCTTCAGATGTTGTGGCAGGAACAGGAGCTTCAACCCCTCTCTTGGGTAACCTGTGGATGAAGAACAAAGACACTTAAAACGCAGCTACAACGCAAAACAACCAATTGAGGTAAAAAACAAAAATTACCTCGGAAGGCTTCCGCACCAGTAAGCACGACTGGCTCTACCGCTGAAACTTCTACAGCAGCCGACTCTGTCACTGGAACTTCTTCGATAACCAGCTCAGGCACCGGAGTTTCATCAACCACCGGCTCTACCGCCAGGGCATCATCAACCACCGGCTCCACCGTCGGGGCTTCAACAACATCTGGCTCTAGGGCTGGAATCACAGACATCTCTGGTTCTGAGACCGAAGTGTCCATCATATCAGCGTCCAAACCCGGAGATTCAACCTTCAGGATAGGTGCCGCTGGTACATCATCATTGCCGTGGTCCGGCGCTACCACGGGAGCTTCTGAGGATGAATCAAGGTCCAAGACCATGACAGCCGGCGCCGGAGCTATCGCAACTTCAGCTACTCCTTGGGGCGGCGCTGGGATTGGAGCCGGAGCCTCCGCCTGCACAGCTTCAGATGTTGTGGCAGGAACAGGAGCTTCAGCCCCTCTCTTGGGTAACCTGTGGATGAAGAACAAAGACACTTAAAACGCAGCTACAACGCAAAACAACCAATTGAGGTAAAAAACAAAAATTACCTCGGAAGGCTTCCGCACCAGTAAGCACGGAACCTCTTCCTCGGACGCTCAGTACTAGACCGTGGCGCCACTGCCATGTCTGTTCCAGAAGGTTCCCCGGAGCTTGTCGCAACTGTCGGCGCTGCTTTGGTCAAGGTCCTTCTCGATCGGGAAGAACTTCCAGATCTAGAGCCTTCAGCAGGTGCCGTGGCTACACAGCCGAAACTAGCACCACCGGGAGGTGCCGATGCTGGAGTGGCTTCTGCTGTTGAAGACCTCCCCCTCCGGGTAGAAGGAGTTGTTGGGGAAGGAGCAGGCCTGACGGACCTCCCATCAGAATGCTTCAGCTTCCTTTTCCGGCTCGAGGGCTCGGCCAACTCTTTGCCCTTGCCCGAGACTTCAACTCTCTATTCCGAGACACAGGGGGGACCACCCTCGGAGGCCCCGGAGATCACCAACCCGGTGGTCGAACGCCTCTCGACGACACCAAGGTCATCAAGCACCGACATCTTATGCCGGAGCTCTCTGCTGAACTCTGCCTCCATGTTTAGAGGGAGGAAAGCCTCCGGCGGAGATAAATAGTCACCCTCGACGTCGATGCCATGCTGGGACTTCTTGAGGTGAAGCTCCAAGGTTGCGCCTTCCAGGTTGGACTTCAAACCGGTTTCGATCCGGTCATTGTCCATCACGCTGTTGAGGGCCCAAGAAAGCTTCTCCCTCTTCTTGAGCGGAGCCCACCTGTTGGCCAGGAAGTTGCAAAATACCGCCTGAGTGGTCACCCCTCCTTCCACACACTGGTGGATCCTGGTTAGAGTAGGGTTGAAGGCGTCCGACAACACCGGAACTTCACTCCAAGCTTCAGTGTCAATGTTGGGGAGGCCTACGAGCAACTCCAGCCTCTCATGCTCCTCTGCCCTGATGACGATCCAATCCTTCTTCCAGTTGTCCCACTTGCTAGAAGGGAACGACCGCAAGTACTTGTACGGGCACTTCTTGTGCTTCACGAAGTAGTAGAAGCCAAGGTACTCGTCACTCTTGCCGGTGGTGTGGATGGTGAAGAAGGTGCGGAAGAGCTCGACGCAGGGAGGAATACCCACCCACATCTCGTAGAAATCGACAAAGATCGACACCAAAAGAATGGAGCGGGGACTGAGGTGGTACAGCTGCAGACCATAGAAGTCTAGCAGCATCAAGAG
The DNA here is from genome assembly GCA_036927565.1 of Tuctoria greenei. Taxonomy (NCBI): domain Eukaryota; kingdom Viridiplantae; phylum Streptophyta; class Magnoliopsida; order Poales; family Poaceae; genus Tuctoria; species Tuctoria greenei. The sequence goes on along the minus strand of JAYESD010000002.1, from coordinate 222,200,787 downwards.
AAAAGAAGAAAATGGTGGGATCAGTCCCACCATGGCGTACGCGGAGAAGTACACCATTTCGCCGGCGTGCTCCTTCTTGAACGGAAGCTTGCCGGCGCGGACCTGGTGATTGAAGAAGTCACTGGACCACCCCATGAGGGCCCTGACCTTATTGAAGCTGCCATCGGTCTTGAGTCGGCTCTCGCGGAGACCCAACTCCATCGCAGCACAAGCGGGGCTAGAGATGAAAAGCAAGCGAAAGTTTGGAAGGTTTGAGCGCAAGATCGAATGAAGGCGTAAAGAACCCCCAAACGGTGCCTACTTTCCTTCTTAAGTAAGCCCCCGCAATGCTTGGATGGAAACCAAAGATGAGCCTATGTTACAAGTCAGAAACTTCACCTTGCCAATGACAAGGGGGCCCTGGGCTACCCCGACGATCAAGTCGAGGTCCTTACCCAGGCGAACGGTTGTCATCATGAAAGGCGGGAAACCTGAAGGCGGCGGCCTGACAAGGTGCGCGAAAGCAATACGATTTTTGTATTGGGAACTGGCGACCTTCAATTGCGTGAGATCCGCACGCTAAGATCTCACCTGCCGCACCCAGGATATACCACGCGGTGGTGGTTTAACTACGAACTACTACCAACGGCACATATGAAGATCTTTGAAGCCACGACACAAAAATTGAAGGATGGACCCACCTCTGGCAAAATGACTCCTCTTAAAAGGTCTCTCTCGGAGGTGGGCCCAGGGGGCCACTGTCGGTACCCTGCATACCGTATACCTCTTGGGACTACAAAAAGACCAAGGAGACTTTACCTGTCCGAGTTGAAGACCTGCAAAGGCCCCACTTGTCATACGGGACTCGACATGCCTCCCATCTATGGTTAGCTCTGGTACTGCCACGTGTACACTGCAGCTGGAGCTATACCCCACACATGGGATAGCTCCAGACCAAACACTTGTACGGCACCCCCATACCTAATCTCCGCCTTAGGGAAGCTCTAGTATCGACATGTGTACATCTACACCAGACCTACCCGTCCCAGGCGGATAGCTTCGGAGCTACCACGTGTCCAAATCACTGGACCATCAACCTTGGCAATCAAGCTGGTGAACCCCCAATGGCTCGGACCTCCAAGGGGCAATCAAAGACCTCAAGACCTGATTAAGTGTCATTAATACCATATTAATGACACAGGATCAGTAGGCCCTTAATACTAGTAATAACACTGTCAGGTCCCGTTACCATGCTATTAAGGGTAATTAATCTCATTGATTATGTATTAAACATTAGTAACCGCTGGGGCCACATGTCGGGCCAGGCTAACTGTGTAACGACCAGTCCTTGTACTATAAAAGGACTGGTCGATGGGAGACTCAAGTACGAACTCTCGAACGCTCTGAAACACACACACAGTCTCTGACTGAAAGCTCTTAGACACTCAATAAAACAGCTACACACCCCGTGGTGTAGGGTATTACGCTCAGGCGGCCCGAACCATGTAAATCCTTGTGTCGATTCGCCATATTCTTTGGAATCTCTGCGCCCCCAATAACGAACTACAAACTCCGCGAGCTACCAACGGTAGTATCGGGAGAATTGCCAGAAAAACCCTCTGACAAAAGGTCTTGATGTACTTTTATGGGGCATTTCTATGCTTTACAAAGTAGTAGAACCCTAGCAAGCAGTTACCTTTGCCTGTCATCTAGACTGTGAAGAAGGTCCGAAATAGAGGGATGCAGGGTGGCACACCCACCCATTTCTCACAGAAGTGGATGAAGATAGCCCCCAACAAGATGGAGTGAGGACCTAGGTGGTGTAGTTGGAGCCCGTACGACTCCAGCAACATCAGCAAGAAGTTGGACACTGGTGAAACCAGCCCAACCATGACGTACGTCGTGAAGTAAACAATGTCGCCGGGGGACTCCTTCTTGAATGGGAGCTTCCCATGGGGAATAGCATTGTTGAAGGAATCACTCGTCCAGCCCATAAACTTCCAAACTCTCAACAACTCATCATCGCTCACAACCTTGCTGGGGGGGGGGAGTCCGAGTTCCATTGCCACAAAGTGGAGCAAAAGTGGGAGCGCGGCACAAGGGTTCAAGCTGAGAACTCTAGGAAGAATTGATCGATACGTTGTTGACGGTTCCTACACACTACTAACAATTCATTCCTAGCGGTGGTGCCAGAAATGCTTGTTAATAGACTTTAGATTATACATGTAAATCCGCAAGCGCACGGAAACTATCGATGTAGCATTTCCCCTCTAAGAGTATTCCCAAAGGGCGTCACTTATATTCTCCCAAAGGAAGGCTAGATGGAAGTAAAGCAATAATCATGTGGAGAGGCTAGGGTGATCTAGGCAAGGTTTTATTAAGGATGGAAATGATAGTTGGAGTAGTGTGACACACACAAGAGCATTCTATCCTAAGGGGATAAATAGGGTAAAGAGGGACTAGGCTAAGAGCTAAGTAGAGACTCCTATGATGCTTCTAATGTACATATACATAGCCTAAGTTAGTTACTAATGATCATGTTAATTATGAATTCTCATGCTAAGTGGATTAACACATCGGGCACAGGTTTACCCCTAGCAATACTAGGACGACTCCCGCCAAGAGCTTGTGGCATAGCCGAACGTGGAGGATTACAGAGGACAGATAAGGCCGTCACCACCTATGCCTACCTATTCAATCTGTGAGTCTACGAGACATTCAACGCTACTCTCTATCACAGCACCATGCTAGCATGTTAAGTAATTACCTTAAAAGCCAAGGAACAAGTCATCCTAAGGCAAATAACTAAATCATCGTTGAACCAATGTTAATTCATAGCATAAGTGATTCATGTTTGTATAATAATGTCATAGCTAATTAGACTATAGTGGAGGTTTGTAGTGTTTATGATGATATAATGACAATGGTATAGCATAATCATAACTACTACTCCTACCACATACATGGAATCCACAATCAAACAAAAAACACTTCATCCAATTATATGAACAATAGAATACTAAATATAACATCTTTATTAAGAACAAAGTCACAAATACATATAGGAATATAAGAGCCATAACTTTCCTAATTAGGAATTGAGAAGAGACTCCTTCTACTCCTCTCCTACTTGCACTATGGACTAGAGACTCTCCCCTCTACAGCCTATACTCCTGTAAACCTATGGAGAGTAGTGAATACAACGGATGAATACACAAGTGGTGTGTGTTGAAGTGAGGGGTGAGGGGTGAGGGGTCTTATTTATAGCTTGGAGAAGGGTCGGTTCCCGCCACCAAAAGCAAGCAAATCAGTCACCCATGACTTCTTCATGCCCGAGGAGCCAACATGTGGCAATCTACCGGGTTTGGCGCCACTACCTAGTCGACCAACTAGGGAGGTCGGCCGACCTGGTATCAGCTTTGTTGGGGTTGTGCTTCCTATAGGTCTATCCTAGGTGGGTCCTATTGCCTTATATGGGTGCTACACAGTTGGATGGCCTCGGATACTTCTTTTTGTGTGCCATTTGATCCATGTGGTGCCACATGTCATCACTTGATTGGCTGGAAAGATATTTTATAGGATCTATCTCCTTGTTTCACTTCAATTCTGCATAAAATTCTTACATGCCCTACTTTCTCCAAGGAAAAGTGGAAATAGGTTAAATAGAAAGGTGATGTGTGGAATAAATGACATTTACTTCACATAATTGAGTTATATTGACGGGTGAAATTTGTATATAACAGCTGTCAACAAACTCCCCCAAGCTTATCCCTTGCTTGTCCCGAGAAAAGTCAAGACTCCAGGTTGATGATCAGGAGTTGCTACAATGTTCTATTTTTCAAAAGTACCATGTGCACAACAAAATACTCTACCTAGTATTGCAAAAATTGACATGGTACTTCACCCATCTTAGGTCATTATGGAGCTTATGCCATCTCCTATTCATTGGTGGCTGAAAGATAGAACAGCAAAAGGAGCACACATACCCTAGAAATCATGTTCCACTCAAATTCCGGAGAGATCAATTTAGATTTTAAGTATCTCAATTTTATTCTCTTGGTCTCTCATTAATGTGTAGTGAAAATATGTCCTCACCAAGGCATTTTGCCTAAATTCATCCTACCTCTACATAAGGCTTGTATGTGGAGTTTGGTAGGGAATATTGTAGGCATATTTGCAACACATAATATTGCAAGTCAAAAGAGCAGGAATGGTACCTCTACCTCAGATACTTCTGTTTGTGGGCCATTTGATCCATGTGGTGCCACATGTCATTGCTTGATTGGCTGGAATGATATTTTATAGGATCCATCCCCTTGTTTCACTTCAATTCTGCATAAAATGCCTACATGCACTACTTTCTCCAATGACAAGTGGAAATAGGTTAAATAGAAAGGTGATGTGTGCAAGAAATGATATTCCCTTCACATAATTGAGTTATATTGACAAGTGAAATTGGAATATAACAGCCGTCAACAAACTCCCCAAGCTTATACTTTCCTCGTCTCGAGCAAAGTCAAGACTTCAGGTTGATGATCAGGAGTTGCTACAATGTACTATTTTTCAAAAATACCATGTGCACAACAAAAAACTCTACCTAGTATTGCAAATATTGGCATGGTACTTTACCCATCTTGGGTCATTATGGAGCTTATGCCATCTCCTATTTATGGTTGGTTGAAAGATAGAACCACAAATGGAGCACACATACCCTAGAAATCTAGTTCCACTCAAATTCTGAAGAGTTCAATTTAGGTTTTAAGTATCTCAATTTGATTCTCTTGGTCTCTCATTTATGTGTAGTGGAAATATATCCACACCAAGGCATTTTGCCTAAAACCATCCTACCTGTACATAAGGATTGTATGTGGAGTTTGGTAGGGAATATTGTAGGCATATTTGCAACACATAGTATTGCTAAGTCAAAAGAGCAAGCCTTTGGAGAAATCATTCAAAACAATTTGATTGAAGACTTGTGCATGTGTGATGGAATGAAGTGGATGTGGATATTTTTTCTCTCTTTTTTTTTCTCGTGCTTATGATGTAAGCACACATTTTCTTTTTTTTTAGCCATGTCTTCTATTCCCTTTTTATGAAATAAATTTTGGACAGAGTACTAAGCATGAATGATATGAAGTTTCTCTTTTTATTGTGGAATGGTGGTATGATGGAATTTTGCTTACTTCTAGTGTAGAAGTATAGCACGTGCAAGTGAAGTCTTGATTTCAAAATGTAATGAATTAAATCTCACATAGGTCTATACTTGTTTTACAAAGCTCAATGTGAAGACAACTTAGAATGGATTTTGTAGCTATTTCCAATCGAATGAGAGTAACTTAAATCTTTTTAGAATTTCTTCGGAAATCTAAGTTTCACTTTCAAACTAGGAATAACAGCCCTATCACTATATCATATCTCACAACAACTTAGAATGGATTAAGCTTTTGGTACCCACAATTTCCAAATCATGGCAAAATGCAATTTTAGCCAATGAGAGTAATATGTTGGAGAATACTAAGTTGTAAACTATGGACTTAGGAAATTAAAACAGAGCAACTATTCATCATTTCATCTATGTGAATTCCAAGTCATAAAACAAATCATTTACTTTATTTGAAAACAAATCTATCCTATTTTTACTTTGCTCGGTTGCTTGGAGAAGGGTCGGTTCCCGCCACCAAAAGCACGCGATTCAGTCACCCATGTCTTCTTCAAGCCGGAAGGAGCCAACACATGGCATTTGAATTGGTTTGGTGCCACTACCTAGTCCGCCGACTATGGAGGTCAGCCGACCTGGTCTCAGCCCTGTTGGGGGTGTTCTTCCTCCAGGTCTCTGGAAGGTGGGTCCTATCCCCTTATATGGGTGCTACACCTTTGGATGGCCTCGAATACTTCTTCTTGTGGGCCATTTGATCCATTTTGTGCCACATGTCATCGCTTGATTGGCTGGAATGATATTTTATGCGATTCATCCCCTTATTTCACTTCAATTCTACATAAAATACCTGCATGCACTACTTTCTCCAAAGACAAGTTGAAATAGGTTAAATAGAATGGTTATGTGTGCAACAAATGATATTTCCTTCACATAATTGAGTTATATTGATGGGTGAAATTGGTATATAACAGCCATCAACATGCGTAAGAGTTCTTCCACCTTACAGTGCCTCTTCTTTATTAAGACTCCACAATGCTTGGATGGCAACTGCATTTGGACTAAAATCATGCTCTGCGAAGTAACCTCGTCAATGAAAATGGGGCCCTGGTCTGCTTTGTTAAAAAAGTCGCATCAGGTGAATCGTTGCCATGATGAGAAGTTGGAAGCCTGAGGGCGGCGGCCTGACAGGGATACAAAGATTAAGTTGGGAACCGATATAGAAATCATATTGGGAATCGGTGTCCTTCAATTTTGTGATATTAGCATGGCGTGTATCTCACCTACAAATTCAGGAAGGGTCACGTGTCCCAAAGGGAAGTCTGAAGCAGCAATGCGGAATAGATAATGGCCCCACCCCCGGCATCAAAACCTCATAATCTCACTAGAGGTGGGCCCCGGGGTCACCGTCGATACCCTACATACCAGGTATCCCTTTGTACCAGAAGAAGACGTGTTGAGTTCCACCTCTCAGTATTGTAGACTTCCGAGGCAACACGTGTCCCGCAGTGCCGAACCTGCCTTCCTCCTTGGGATGGCTCCAGTGCTGCCAAGTGTCCTGCAGTGCTGGACCTACTTCCCTTCATATGGTGGCTCTGGTGCTGCCATGTGTCCCGGGGCGCCGCACCTTCCTCCCCGACAGGTGAAGCTCCGGTGCTGCCACATGTCTAGTAGCTCGGGACCTGCCTCCCCGCAGAGGGAAGCCCCAGAGCTACCGCATGTCACACGCTCGGACATACGTCTGCAACAGGAAGACAAGGGGATCTCCAACGAGGCGGATATTCAAGGGCTATCAGACAGTCGTTACAAGACCTGGTTAACGCGTCATTAATGCCATATTAATGACACACGACCAGAGGATTATCAAGACCGGTAACACTGCCATTAAGGCACGCCATCACACTATTAACCACCCTTAACACCTGTAGATCATGTATAGGGAAGTTATTACAGCCGGGGCCACCTGTTGGGCCATGGCACATACTGTAACAACCAGTCCTTGGCATATAATAGGGGTGCGCTGCACGGTAGAAGCTAACCTCAACAGATTCGTGACTAAGCTCAGGCTTACACAAGCTCATACAGTCGACACACGCCCCGTGGAGTAGGGTATTACGCTCAGGCGGCCTGAACCATGTAAAATTTATTGTGTTCACCCTTGTTCTTGGTCTTGATTAGCACCCGCCTAAATATGAACCTCTGCGGACTACTTCTTAGTAGTACCGGGAGAAGTGTCTTAGTCTACACTTCGATAGGTAAAATTGAGATGATGTTGATGAAGATAAAGCCTAATGAACCTAGTATTTTTATAGCAGCTGACACTGGTCAATGGAAGGTGTTGCCAAATTTTCAGCTAAAGCACAGGAAGAACGCGGTCTGCAAAATTCCACAAAACTGGAGGCTTCATGACCAAACTGGAGCTTGACATAGGCAACAGTGGATGATATAGTTAGAGTTGGTCATATAGAGTCCAAAAGAATTTGTTTCACAATTTTCTAAGCATTCTACATGAATATATAGATTTTAGAAGTTGGAATAGTTTTCTGAAAAAGTTCCTGGAACTTTTGGAATTTTCATGGACATATGGAAAGGAACTACAGTTTGACTGACCGAATCAAGTGCAATGAGTCTGAAATTTGGACTGAAGGTCAATGGTATTACAAGTTATATTCTGGCAAAATTTGGGAATTTTCTATAATGATAATCTCCTGGAATTAATTTCCAATTTTTTTATTTTAAGGAATTATGGAGACAATTCCAGAGATTTTCGTACCAATCCAATTGCCGCACTGCAATGTACTAGTAAAAATGAACCCAACAAAATTTGTTTCATAATTTTTGGACACTTCCACTAGGAGACATAGATTTTCAATGTTTGAATGGCGCTTGGATTTATTTTCTAACTGGAAATGGCTTAAACCATCACTGGGCCCACTGGGTTCAAAATCAACCAACCAGGAGGGGGCAACATAGGGGGCCACAGTTTATACCAGATAAGGGGAGGCTTTCCCTAGCCGATAGGTGGGCCTCAAAGGAAGGCTATCTTCAACCTCAGGACAACTGCCCTAATGGCGGCGCCCTGGCAGCGAGCAGCCGTTCCATCGCCGGACAGCGACCCCAGGCGGCGCACCAAAACAAGAAAGGCTCACAGGACACTGGAACACCCGTCGGGCAAAGCCACAAGGTATGGTGACAACAGGACCGTGACAGACGATGGCGGCGGCGGCCGCGGTTTCGACAGCGGCGATGACACGGCTAGAAAATGGTCGAACAAGCTCGATTATTGATCCTAAAGCACTATGGTGCTATCGTAAACCCGAATCTGGACCTTAATTGCAAAGAAATCGATGGCAACATGGTGTTCCGAGGAGACCTAGGTCCATGGACGGCGACGATGAAATTTCGGTTTCCGAAGCTGCTACTTGGTCTGGTTCTAATATTTTTCTTTGTAGGCACTCGTCAGAACATGTAGGATCTACTCAAGGACTGGAAAGGTTCGAGATACACCGGGAAAGTTGAATTTCTCCAAAGAAGATTCGGTGTTCCAAGAAGTTGTCAAAAATAGAAACCTAAATCCAAGGGGCACGAAGCAACAATCAGCATGCTGGTAATAGGAGAGCAACTAGAGGTTATAGCGAACCTTTTGGTGGCATTATTTGGTCGCGGCATGGCAAAAAACACTTAGGTGACAGAAAACCGAGGATGGCGCCGGCAACCTGTGCACTAAGGGGAAGAAGTGGCTGCGCCCACCGGTTTCAGGCCAAGGTCCATGCATCCATAGACCAGGAAGGAGAAGGGCGACATTGCACCATGCTCAAGGTCCTCCACCAGGGCTGGAATGCCGTTGCCCACTCGGTGCTGCGCCGGCATGGGAAGAAAAGATCACGGTCGTGCTCCGTAACTAAGAGAGGAGCAGAGAGCTGCACAAGGCAATAGGGCCACGTTCTGTGCAGAGATGAGGAGAGAAAAATCTTGCTCGTTGCTGTGGTGGATAGGAGCGGGATGTGGTGGCATGCAACATTGCGCTGGCGCCCCGTAAGAGGAAGACAGAGGCGGTAACTTGGTATTTGGCTGACTGGTGGGTCCCACTGCATCATCACTTCTTATCCTCTTTCTGTTAATTCAATAAAATTATCAAAAATGCTCTAACCTTTCTAATAATTGGCAGCCAAACTAAATTGTATATGAGAACCACAGGGATAAACTCAGATTTGAGTTTTTTGAAAACTGAAAGTGAAGTTTCAATTATGAACTTAAAGTTTGAATACCCTCTGATCGCATCACTTAATTATACTACCAATTGATGACTAAAAGCGTAATCAATTTGGCAGGAGCTAATTGAAACATGAGAATTCTATTTGTGCATTCCGATTTGTCATTAATCCGTTTTATGTTTGGATTTGAAATTTGAATTCAAATGTTTTCTCCTAGGGTTGTGGTTTAATTAAAATCGTAGATGATGTCTAGAAGTTGTGGAACTTAGTAAATAATCAAATTGACATAGGGAGGACCCATTGGTGAACTCTAACTAGAAATTTGACTATGTTGATGTAACACCCTCATTTTCATCCATCATGCACGACATACATTCTTATACATGTTTAACATGAAGCAATACAAAAAGGAACAAGTTTAAAATGAATTAGAACCAAAACAACAATTAAAACCTGTATCAGTGCAGACTTGTCCGAGCCGAACCTCGGACTAGTCCAATCTACTCCCTGTTGTTTTCCGGATTTGTCTGCTATTTGCTACTGATTAGTCCGTAAACATTTTTGTTGTGTTCTGGACTTGTCCGTTCTTTTCTATGGACTAGTCCGATCTCTATTACTGGAACCCTCCGGAATTGTCCTGTAATTTCCCATTTTTGGTCCGGTTTATGAAAACTGGACAAGAGCCCGAACTTGTCTGTTTTTCTTTCTGGTCCAGATCGGACTTGTCCGGACTTCCACCGAACCTATCTATTTAACATTTTGTGCCATATCATACTTGTCTGGAACCTATGCGGGTCTAGTCTGGTGTGCCCGGCTCCGATTCTATTTTTCCTCCACGACAGGCTTTTGGGTAATTACCTTAATTGGGCCCAAGAACGTCATGCCCAACCCTTCTGGAGCCCAGGTAGGGCCCCACCAAGGCCTCCACATCCTTATACTCAAGTTCCACCAAAACCCTACCATCTCCACCGTATATAAACACCCCGACACCCACCCTTTCATCTCTTTGCAACTGTTGACGTTTCTTACATCACAGATCATCCCTAGAAATAGATGAGGTCCGCAAGCGCACGGAAACTATCGTGTAGCATTTCACACGAGAGTTTTCCCAAGGGAATCATATTTATCCCATAGGAAGGCAACGAAGTAAAGTAAACACTACTCTTATGATCAAGCTATGGGATACTATAAGTTATCAAGACAGGGATAAGTTGATAATATGGGTAGTGTGACAAAGACCTAATCAATCTACTCTAAGGGTAAGGTTGTCCTAGCAAGGGCTAGACTACGAGACAGAGATACTCCTACTATGATCTAATTACTCATATACATAGCCTAATAAAGTACACATGAATATGCTAATGGTGAATACTAGGGCTTAGTGGTCCAACATATCGGGCACGGGTTTACCCCTAGCAATACTAGGCAACTCCCGCTAAGAGCCTTTGGCATAGCCGAACGTGGAGAATTACAAAGGACAAATAGGGCTGTCACCACCTACTGCCTACCTCTTCAATCCGTGGGTCTACAAGACATCCAAGGCTACCTAACAATCCTAGCACCATGCTAGCATATTAAGTAAATAACTTATGAGCCACAACACAGGCCATCCTAAGGCAATGAACTAAATCATCGTTGAACCAATGTTGGGACCAAGCACTAACATATTCATGTTAACATTATCATATTATTACTAATTAGACTATAGTGGTAGTGTATGATGTCTATGATAACATGATAATGGAATTATGTATAGATCATAACAACATCTACACCTAGCACATACATGGACTCCACAACCAAACAAGAAACGCTTTACTCAAGTATATAATTAAATAAAGACTAATAATGATATTATTATAAAGCACAAAGTCACAAATACAAGAGAAGATACATTAGCCATACCTTTCCCAATTTGGACTTGGGACTAGAGACTCCTCTCTACAACCTAACCTCCACTAAGGAACTAGGAGAACTAGTGTATACAATAGAGTGATGCTTAAGTGGTGTGTATTGAAGTGAGGGGTGATGCATCCTATTTATAGCTTGGAGAAGTGTGGGTTCCCGCCACCTAAAGTCGCGAATTAGTCACCACTGACTTCTTCAAGTCGGGAGGAGCCAACACGTGGAAGCTGACCGAGTTTCGAGGAAAGACCAAGTCGGCTGACTAGGGGTTCAGCCGACCTGGTAAGTCCTCCAAACGGTCTGTGCTTTCTCTGGGTGACTTTTAGTTGGGTCTCATCCCTTGATATGGGTGCTACACCATTGGATGGACTCAGATACTTTTGTTTATGGGCCATTTGATCCATGTGGTGCCACATGTCGGTGCTTGATTGGTTGGGATGATATTTATAGGATTCATCCCCTTATTTCACTTTATCTCTGTATAAAATACCTACATGGACCAATTTCTTTAAGTACAAGTGGAAATAGGTTAAATAGAAAAGTGATGTGTGCAAGAAATGATATTCCCTTCACGTAATTGAGTTATATTGATGGGTGAAATTGGTATATAACAGTCGTCAACAAACTCCCCAAGCTTATCCTTTGCTCGTCCCGAGCAAAGTCAAGACTTTAGGTTGACGATCAGGAGTTGCTACTATGTTCTATTTTTCAAAAGTACCATGTGCACAACAAAATACTCTACCTAGTATTGCAAAAATTGGCATGGTACTTCACCCATCTTAAGTCATTATGGGGCTTATGCCATCTCCTATTCATGGGTGGTTGAAAGATAGAACAACGAATGAAGCACACATACCCTAGAAATCAAGTTCCACTCAAATCTCATAGAGTTCAATTTAGATTATAAGTATCTCAATTTGATTCTCTCGGTCTCTCCTTCGTGTGTAGTGGAAATATTTCCTCACCAAGGCATTTTTCCTACACTCATCCTACCACTAAATAAGGCTTGTATGTGGAACCTCGTAGGGAATATAGTAGGCGTATTTGCAACACATAATATTGCTACGTAAAAAGATTAAGCCTTAGGAGAAATCAATTCAAAACAATTTGATTCGAGACTTGTGCATGTGTGATGGAAAGAAGTGGATGTGGATAATTGAGATGACTCCATTTTGAGTGGACTCTCTTATTTTGCAGGGATGAAACATGTCTACTTTTCCTTTTCTTTTTCCTAGTTTATTTTTCTCAAGCTTATGATGTAAGCATGCATTTTCTTCTTTCTCTCTTTTTTTTCTTTTTTTTGTAGACATGTCTTCTACTCCCGTTTTATGCAATGAATTTGGAGAGAGTACTAATCATGAATGGTATGGAGTTTCTCTTTTTATTGTGGCATGGTGGTATGATGGGAATTTGCTTACTTCTAGTGTAGAAGTATAGCATGTGCAAGTGAAATCTTGAATTCAAAAAGTAATGAATGAAATCTCACATAGGTCTATACTAGTTTGACAAAGCTCAATGTTAAGACAAATAGCATATGCATAAGGTCTATCAATGTAATGCATCATATTGCATTGGTAGGTATTTTCAATCAAATGAGAGTAACTTAAATCTTTTTATAATTTCTTCGAAAATCTAAGTTTCACTTTCGAACTAGGAATAGCAGCCCTATCACTATATCTTATCTCACAACAACTTAGAATGGATTAAGCTTTTGCTACCCACAATTCCTGAATCAAGGCAAAAGTAATTCTAGCCAATGGAAGCAATATTTTGGAGAGTAGTAAGTTGTAATCTAGGAACTTAGGAAAATTAAAACAGAGCAACTATTCATCATTTCATCTATGTGAATTCCAAACCATTCTTACCGCACATCCTTTATTTTATTTTGAAGCAAAACTACTCTACTTATTTTTGAAGTTTTTTTTTTCATATGCAAGGTGGATGATGGGTGCATGGAAAATAAATAAGCAAGGGTGTGATACAAGTTACCTCAAGTGGGGGTCCTTCCCCAAGCTTGTTGTTGTTCATGGTCCACGATAGGGGTTGAAACCCTAATGATGGGTGTAGGCCATGAGGTTTGCCTAACCTTGTCGCAGCATGGCTTTGACATTGGAGGGGTTGAGTGTCGATGTTGGGTTGACTTCCATGGATTCCACGAGTGTGATCGAGGAGAGTGTTGTCGATATCGCTTATCCACACCTAAAGGATCCAGGTTGGATGTACTTGGTTATTCTATTGTCAAGATAATGATAACCCTTAGCTAAAAAGGAATGACGTGCACTGAACATGGTTGAGTGTGTTCCGTCATTCTTTGGCTGAGGTGTATGATACCTTCGTGCCATATTGAAATAACTTGTACCCCTCATGCATTGGGTGTGATTCGTCATTCCTTGGCTAAGGTAATGATAACCTTTAGCCAAAAAGGAGTGACATGTACCCAACATGTGTTGAGTACTATCCGTTATTCCTTGGCTAAGGTACAACATACCTATAACTACAAAGGGATGATGTGCACTCAACAAAGGTTGAGTGTGATCCATTGTTCCTTGGCTAAGCTATAAAATTCATTCTGGCAACATAGGAACAACTTGCACCCAATATAAATTGGATGTGATCTTGTCATTCCTTGGTTATGGTACATCATACCTTTTAGCCACAAACTAATAACTTACACCCAATGATGGTGGCAATTCCCTTGATCTTGAATGAGTGCTTAGAATAGTTGAGAGCATACTGCTTTCACATATTCGTAACAGCCAATTGGTTGCTTACAGAGGGTTTCCATGTCAAATCTCCGACCTCGTATAGTTATGGTTGACCTTCGGGCTTAATTTCCGATAGGTAGCAACCATCCTAATTTACTCCTTGGCCAAGAGATATTGATATGGAATCCTCTGAGGGTTTCCAACAGTCAGATCTTTGAATGCCTACATAAATATCTTACTCTTCCTCTCTATGATAGAGAGGTATGGTTAGCTCCCAATATTTATAAAAATGAATTTTTGGGTTAGGTACCAAATTTGCAGTTGTACATACAGGGAAGATAAAAATCAAAGATGCATTGGGTCTTCCAAGTGTATCTATGAACAATGTGTGAATCATTGCTAGGAGTGGGGCTTTATGGATAAATCCAGTTGAACATTTTCTAAAGCTCCTACTCATAGCAATGCAAGTGATATAAATACACTATACGGATCCCTTCATCTTGTAATGTTTCTAACCATCATAGTTTTCTACAAGAGCAAATATGTATCATTTGGGTCAAGGCAAACAAGATTCTAAATATTATCCCCCTGAACAAATTTAATTTCTTGCCTAGGAATTTAGTGATACAAGCATGAATGAACTTCAAATCAAAATTATGGACATCACTATTTCTATGTTGCTACATACCAATTCAACCATTTAGTTATTCCACAAGCATTACATAGGCATAAAATGTCTAAGTTAATTTTAGCAATGCTTATGAACTTCTAGGTACTTGTTTAAATGTATTCCCAAGTAAGGTGCCATTCCTTTTTAAAGAATTAAAAAGAGTAATGTCAACACTTACTCTCATGAGGATGCATAAGAATTGAATGATGAGCAGGTGTGAACCTTCCTTACCAATGTAAGCAAAAATCATTCCATCCTAATGTAATTCAAACGATGGAAAATTTGAACTTGTACCTCAATTGAAGAGTAGTCTTGGTTGAAGGTCGTTGTGTGAGAAACTCACGACCATGGATTTTGGTGTAGCCTACGTGTTCATTGTGTCCTCCCAAGTTGAGGTTGGAGTTGAATGGGCTTCATCTTGCTCCTCCATTGGGCCACCATCTTGAGCATTCCTCCACCATGAACTCAAAATGAGATCGATGGAGGGTTATGTGTTTGATGGGGTCTTCCAACCTCTTTGCAAATTTTGTCTTGGCTGCACTAAAATGAAGAACAAACAAAACAACTCGAAAACGGGTTACATTAGCTCAAAAGCATGTTGTACCCCTTGTCAAATTGTTTTTGCCCAACTTGAAGCAACTTGCAAATGCAATGAATATTAAGAGAAATATTTTTGGGCTGAATTAGGAAGATGAATTCAAGTGGTTACGCCCAAGGTTCATATCAAAATAAATTTTTCTCCTAGTTCAAAGCTTTAGTTTTATGAAGGTTGGAAATTTTACTTTCCAACATGCAAGTGTGGAAATTAAAACATGCTAAATTCAAATTCAAAGATTGATGGGGAATTCAAATATGCAATTGGGAAATAAAATATGAGAGAACTACCAATTAACCTATTGGCGAGGACTCACCGAATTTTTGAAGTCCGATGAGTGGGACTTACCTCCGTCCTGTTTTAGTACGATGATTTGTCGTCCAATCCCGGAGTTGAAGATGTGGACAACTTCTCTTGATTGACATTCCAAATCTCCTTTGGCATGTCATTTGGACATGTGGGCCACATGGTGGCCTGAGCCTCTCCGTCATCTTGATGAAGACTTGTTGATGTAAGGACGACCTTTCCTTCTTGAAGATATTCTTTCATGAGCATGGTGAGGCTTGTCCTTCTATTAGGGTGTCACTTCGACCTTCCTAATGTTCTTCAAGGTCAAACCATACTTTGATGATGGATCAAAAGCTTCCTTGGGCATGATGACATGTGGAATCCACAATGAAACAAGAAACGCTTCATCCACAATGTCATTTGTCCTAGGTTGCATGGGCTTGGTCGAAGGATAAGAATCGCAACATGTGATTGTGGGATATCTTGGATCTTGAATGCTCTTTAAGTTTCCTGTCCTTGGCCAAGAGCTTCATGTAAATGTTTTCTTGATTGGCCATGGAAAAGATACTTCAAGGTAGGCCAATTGAACTTAAATGCCATTAAATCCTCATAGCCTCCTTGATTACAAGGGTGATAATGATTCAAACCTTGACCTCCTTGTGAATGGTAGCCATTGGAGTTATGTTTGGAAGGAAGAATCCCTATGGGTCTTAGGGAAATGATTCCCCAAGTGGGCCATGCTGACATGGATTTTCACAAATCATGTGAATATCCATGGCTTGGATCATCCAAACATATCTCCATTGGCTCGATCTTCATGATACTTCAATGGTAGGTGTAGTTCCTTAGATAGCATGTCCACCTTGTTAAGTGGTGTGCATGCCAAGCTAATGGAACTGGAGCACTCTTTAATCCACCCTTGAGTAGGGACCATATTCTCATCCATGATGAATGAGAATAGAACTCCTTCAGCTTCAGAACGAAGGTGGTCATGGATTGGTGGACCAACCCATGACATGAATGTTGGATGAGGAGCAAACTATCCACCCTATGGTGGAGGCAAACCAAGAAGAATTCTTGGAGCCTCCCCCAAGCTTGGGGATGGATGACTTTGGCTTCTAGCGGAAGCTGAAATTCTTCCGCGAAAGGCAAATGTGTTGCCTAGAGGACATTTTGATGAGGGCATCTCTCCTTTGCATACAATGCAAGGATCGGTCACTAGAGCACGTGCACGACAATTGGATCTCCAGGTACATTCTAACATTGTCAATTGTTTTTCAGAACTTACGCTTGTTTCCATACATGTTTTATTGATTAGGAACAATGGAGAGGACCAGCAAGGCTTGGAGGCGTCCAAGAAATCAAGGAGGAGGAGATAGGACGTGCACACCAAGGAGGAACCCAAGTACAACTCGACTTCGACTCCACCTCGGGTTCCAGGAGCTGCCTTCACCAAAATTGACGTCCAGGACACATACGGAGTTGGATTTAGACGTTCTATATATGGTTGGAACCATGATTTCATAAAGCTTCCAATGGAACCAGCCCCACCTCTAAATTCCTTCTAAGTTTACGGGAATCAGCAAAACAAGTGGGCATCCAAAATCTGTCTGGTGCTGCACCACTGTCTTTTGGGCTGTTGGCCCGTGTATCGTGTGGAAGACAATTAGGGTTGCGTCTAGGGGTCTTGCACGCCCCTAAACTCCTTTTTATACAGCAGCCATCACCACATTAGGGTTGGGTTTTGCTTAGATACAATCTGTCATTGAACAGTGTCGCCGATCATTGGTTGTGAGACCCCAAATTCGTGATCAATTCAGTTTTGATTGCAACTTCTCTGTTCTTTCTTAGTTTCTTGATTGCGCTTGCAGGGATAAGCCTTTGTGGCAAGGTCATTTGTGTGACACGGGTGATGACCAACGGAGCAGTGGTGTAGTGATTGCGGGGTTTCGTTCGTTCGGAGCCTTGGATCATCAACATCGAGATCTCCACCCAATCAAGTTTACCATACCTCTCGGAAGATTGGGACTCATCCTACTAGAACATTTGTTGAGGTAAGACTTCAATCATCTTGCAGTTGAGCACTAGCATCCTCAATGGCCATCCCATCAAATGGGTTAGTCAACACTACCCTGTTTTCACCACAAAAAGGGGAAAACAAACAAGGGTAATCCTGTCAAATAACTACTAGTATCTATATCTTAATCGATAGCTATCCTTTACTTCATTTGCCTTCCACGGCAACGGCGCCAGAAATGCTTGTTGACGTTTTTTATATCACAAATCATCTCTCGAAAGAGATGAGGTCCGCAAGCGCACGGAAACTATCGTGTAGCATTTCCCAAGAGTATTCGCAAGGGTATCATATTTATCCCAAAGGAAGGCAATGGAGTAAAGTAAACACTACTCTTATGATCAAGCTATGGGATACTAATAAGTTATCCAGACAGGGGTAAGTTGATAATATGGGTAGTGTGACACACACCTAAGCAATCTACTCTAAGGACAAGGTTGTGCAAGCGAGGGTTAGACTATGAGACGGAGATACTCCTACTATGGTCTAATTACTCATATACATAGCCTAATAAAGTACACATGATTATGCTAATGGTGAATACTAGGGCTTAGTGATCCAACGTATCGGGCATGGGTTTACTCCTAGCAATACTAGGCGACTCCCACCAAGAGCCTGTGGCATAGCCGAACGTGGAGGATTACAAAGGACAGATAGGGCTGTCACGACCTACTGCCTACCTCTTCAATCCGTGGGTCTAAGAAACATCCAACGCTACCTAACTATCCTAGCACCATGCTAGCATATTAAGTAAATACCTTAAGAGCCGCGACACAAGCCGTCCTAAGGCAATGAACTAAATCATCATTAAACCAATGTTGGGACCAAGTACTAACATATTCACATTAACATTATCTTATTATTACCTAATTAGACTATAGTGGTGGTGTATTATGTTTATGATAACATAATATTGGAATTATGTATAGATCATAACAAAATCTACACCTAGCACATACATAGACTCCACAACCAAACAAGGAATGCTTTGCCCAAGTATATAAATAAATAAATACTAATAATGATATTATTATAAAGAACAAGTCACAAATACAAGATAAGATACATGAGCCATACCTTTCCCAATTTGTACTTGGGAGTAGAGGCTCCTCTCTACAGCCTAACCTCCACTAAGAAACTAGGAGAACTAGTGTATACAATAGAGTGATGCTCAAGGGATGTGTGTTGGAGTGAGGGGATATGGGTCCTATTTATAGCTTGGAGAAGGGTTGGTTCCCGCCACCAAAAGTGCGCAAATTATTCACCACTGACTTCTTCAAGCCAGGAGGAGCCAACACATGGAAGCTGACCGAGTTTGGAGGAAAGACTAGGTTGGCCGACTAGGGGAGTCGGCCGGCCCAGTAAGTCCTCCAAACGGTCTCTGCTTTCTCTGTGCGACTTCCAAGTGGGTCCCTTCCCTTGATATGGGTTCTACACCGTTGGATGGCCTTGGATACTTCTATTTGTGGGCCATTTGATCCATGTGGTGCCACATGTCAGCGCTTGATTGGTTGGGATGATATTTTATAGGATCCATCCCCTTGTTTCACTTTAATTCTGTATAAAATACCTGCATGCACCAATTTCTCCATGTACAAGTGGAAATAGGTTAAATAGAAAGGTGATGTGTGCAAGAAATGATATTCCCTTCACATAATTATGTTATATTGACGGGTGAAATTGGTATATAACAGCCATCAATGACCACATTAGAGGAAACCCTTAACCCTAGTTCGTGAGAGCCGCCATCAAGGAGCCTCCACCACAACGGGAGAAGAAGGAGAAGGGAGGAAGGAGGAGGATCAACCAAGAACGTCATCGCTTCTGCGATCTCCATCATCAATCCTTCATCATTGACATCCTCCTTTGCGAATTCTTCGTCTCCTTTGATATTGACGTCAAATTCTCGAATCCTCGCCCTTTGAACCCTAGGATTCACGGTAAATATCTTAGATAAGTCTTTATTAAATAAATTATGGTTCCACGATTAATCAAACTATGCTATAGTTAAAAATTTGCCAAAACCCTAGCCATAATGGACTTGTACGGTTCATTACGAACTAGTCCAATTTCCTCTCTGTTCCAGAGCGAACATGTCTGGCCCTGGTGCGGACTAGTCCGAACCTTTAATTCTTGAAATTCCTAGAACTTCTTTAATATTCTCCAAAAAGACTGGAAACTTGACGTAACATGTAAAACTTAATTGTGACTAGTTAGTAGGCTATGATATCAACTTGATAACACGTGTTACCACATAAATGCTTGATTCATGCATGTCATGAGATATTGAGTAATATATGAGAATTTATTAATCGTAGTGCTTGTTTTGTATGGTTGTTGCACGGAATAGAAGGTGTTGCTCTAGAGGGTGCTGTTGAGGACCTACAGCACCAGAACTTTGAAGCTTTTGATCCTAACCAATCTCAAGAGCAAGGCAAGTGTCCTTGAACATTTTGATCCTGTTTTTAAATGTTTTATTTGCAAAACTACATGCTCAAGGCAAATTGATGGGAAACCGTTGATAGGTGTTTACTAGACTTGTTTGACCTCTCTTGTCGCTTGGGATATATTGTAGAGAGTTGGGAAGGATATTTTACCTTGTTGCTTTGCTCTAATAATTGGGATGGGAAAACAACCAAATGGCTTAACTATGAATTAATGAGCATTTATATGATGAGAATTGATGAATATGGTTAATTGGTAACATGGGACTTGGGAGATCTAAGCAAGCATGGATTGTGGACTGGGTTGGATGTTAGGGTGGTTTTGCTGGCCTTAGATCTAAGGACCGGTTCGTGGAGCGACCATCTAGGATTTACAGTGCCACCACAAGACAAAGTATGGGTGCGGTGTAGCTGAATAATTAGGTGTGCTGCTGGTATTGTATGGACTATTGCATGGTGCAGGGAATGGGAGTCGAGGAGGCCTACACTGGGAACTGCATGGCACAAGATGGGGCCCGTGGGTGGGAGAATGGAGATTCAATCCTGCTGGTGAAACCTGAGTGGGTCCATACATACTAGTAGTCCCTATGTAAGAGCTATTGTGTGATTTCTTGACCACACACCAAAGAAAGTGTGAGACGGCATAAGGGAGTTTCTTAGTCATCGAAAGGTGATGAAATCACAAACATGTGGGTAAAGTGGTACAACCTTTGCAGAGTGTTAAAAACTATCATGATAGTCGTGCTCCCAGTTATGAGCGACCTGGACCCTCACATGATTAGAGTGGAAATTGAAAATTTGTATGGTTTGGTTATGGTTATGGGTTGGGTTGTGATAAATGGACATGGTTAATGATGATTGTAAGAATTTGGTATATGGATGGATGATTATTGATGGATGTAATATGATGGTAAATGACGATGATGGATTTATATTAGGTTAATTATTTGGGTTATGATGGGATTATCCTCACATAGACCTCTTAGGCCCCTTTTGGTTGTGCGAAACAGTGTTGTTTCACACCAGAATCGATGGGAGGACTGCCAAACGCTGAAAAATGTGGAACATTTCACCCAGGATCACCCGAAATCGATTCCGTAAAAATAACGGGAGAGAAGAATCGATGAAAAGGTGTTTTGCATTCTAGAACGGAAGAATACCTGCACCGTGGCCTCAACTTTCGTAATATTTACACAGATTTGCCACCGCCCTTCGCTTTCCTTGCAACTGTCCAACGAACTCGTTGAGATCCCAGCCATTATCGATCTCATCTTCTTTCCCAATCTCTCGCAGCCATCTTCAAGTAAATTCGTCTCCATGGGCCACTTTGGTCGCCTGCCCGAGGCTGCCGCAAAGTCAGCTCCCCACGACTATGACCATCGACTCCACACGGTCGTGCCCTTGAGATGCCTCCCTGCCGCCGCCGAGACCAGCGCCACTCAGCGGTGCCCCTGAGACGCCTCCTAGGCGCCGCCGAGACCAGCATCACTCACCGGTGCCCCTGAGATGCCTCCCCCCCCACCCCCCCCCCCCCCCCCCCCCGCCGCCGAGACGACTCCCAACGGTCGCTGAGTTGCTCCCCTGCTGTTGCCATTTGGCTGAGCTCCTGCAAACTCGGAACCATGGTCGACGACACTGTAACACACCACGAGGAGCTGTTCCATCTCAAGGTCATGGCGGCCAAGTCCGATGTGTTCCATCTCATCACTGGGGTGTGGACGTCCTCAGCTGAACGTTGCTTCTTCTGGATGGGAGGATTCAGACCCTCCGATTTGCTCAAGGTATGAACTTGTGTCTGACACTAGAGTAAACATCTGATATATATCAGGATTCGTGCACCTTATATACATGTCTGGATTATGCTAGATTGTTAAGCTCACTTGATAGTTAGACAAGATAAGAAAACAGTTTATCCATCAATTTAGAAGTCGAAATAAATCTGAGATCATCCACTAAAGTTTTGTTAAATTCACTGCCTACTATGTTATGTTGCTGCAGACACTGCTGCCCCAGCTAGATCCCGACTGAACAACAGATGACAGACATCTACAACCTTCAACCATTTTTGGAGACAAAGGGAATCTCTCTTAACAAGTCACTTACACCTAATTTTCCTTTTTCTTTGCCACTCGATGTTTAAACCAATCTTCCAAGTTCTTCCGGTGAAGAGCATTCATTGTTATCTTTCTTCTTTCACGGATGATATTCTCAGCTTCTTTCCAATTTTCTGCGACATCCAATGATGTCTGTATAACCATAGATACACCAGAACAGACCGAATGCGCAGCGGACTTAAACTAGTTTCCTTGGGATCTTTAGTCACATTCATAGCGTGCCGCAAGTTCAATCTAGTATGCTGCTATAATTAGGTTCCCTTAAGCATATGCAGGTTTAAGCTTTTATGGTATTAGTATATTTAAATAAAGTAAACAGATTGGGGTAAATATGCAGGGGTAAATAGGTCGATTCAGCTCTTCTCACCTCTTAGTTGAAACTGAATCAAAAAGGCTAGCCAAACAATTTTAAAGTGATTCTATTTCATATTCTGAAACTGCTTCAGATTGAAACTGAAACTATTTCTGATTCTTATTGAATCTGGAACCGTACCAAACGCGCCCTTAGTATGCTTTTCATATGTTTTAAATGTACTTCTCAGCAACTAGCCATTATTTATTTTCTTTCGTTGTTTAATCTACATTTCATTATTTTCCCACACTTGCTGAGTACGACATGTGCTCACCCTTGCAATTCTCCAACAACTAGTTTTAGGTGATGTTTTGGAGTACCCTAAGGATAATGCAGAGTTCTAGGTTGTGTGCTACCGTTGACTTGCCTGTGGTTATGCTTGGAGCCGTGCTATCCCATTTGCTTAGTTGCATAATGCTTAGATTATTTCCACTATAGTATTAGTTTCATTATTAGTATTAATAATCATTAGAGTTTGTAATTTGAGGATTATTTGAATATTGTAATAAAAGTACTTATTTACTAGTTTGTGTTGTGATAATTTTCTGTATATTGTTTGTGTTTTTGTCGTGTATGTGTGATCAACGTCCTAGTCACACATATGCGTTCACTTGATTTATCTTTGGAACCGGGTGTCACAATTTGGTATCAGAGCCACAGGTTGACCGTAGGACGCAACCTAGATAGAATGGACACATTAGAGCACATAGGAACACTTATGAATAAATGAGGTTTGTTTGGTGTGTTGAATGCTATGTGATGCTTGCTTGTATGCTTGTGTGCTTAGTAGAGAATTGTGGGATGCTTTAGCACTTGCCACATCCATATAGGCTTATATAGGTAGTTGCTTAGTTTCATATCCCTTGATGCATATAGTTGGGGACTTTTTCTAAATTCTTCTATCTCTTGATCTTGCTTCAAATGTCGAGAACTCGCAACCAAAGGAATGTCAATGAGGAGGAAGAGAACAATGGGGTCCCTAAGAATAACAATGGACTTGGACCTAAGGTTAGCAACCTTGAGCAGTTGTTGGCTATGCCGAATCAGCATATGCAGACTGTGATGTAGACCTTGGGACAACTACAAGCCAATAACCAGAATCAGCCCCATATGCCTCCACCATCACCATCCCCACTACCTCGTGATAGACTGGGAGAGTTTATGAGGACTAGACCACCCAATTTTGCTGAAGCCAATGGTCCTATGGAAGCTGATGATTGGCTGAAATATGTGGAGAAGAAGCTTGCTATTGTCTATTGCAGTGATAGGGAGAAGGTTCTTTTGGCCTCCATCAACTAGTTGGAGCAGCTGCGGATTGGTGGGACTTGCTTTGCAATGCCCATGCTAATCAAGAGAGGATAACTCGGGCTGAATTCAAGGAAACGTTTCATTCTCACTTTGTTCCTGAAGGCGTCATGATCCTAAAGAGTCAAGAATTTGAGAACCTAAGGCAAGGGAAGTCGAGTGTGAGTGAGTATCTCAATAAATTCACTCAACTCTCAAGGTATGCTCCAGAGGATGTTAACCGGGACAGCCTCAAGCAATATTTGTTCATGAGAGGCCTAAATAATGAGATTAAAGTTCAATTGCTCAATTTTCACTACGCTAATTTCGAGAAGCTTGTGGATAAGGCCATTGTGGTTGAAAACAAGGTTCGTTAGATGGAACAAGATAATAAGAGGAAGATGCCATACCAAGGGAAGCCATAAAAGAGCAGTGGTCATCCTCGCCTTGCGCCACCAATTGCGCCATATTACAATCCCTTCGCTCCTGCTTATCGAGCTGCTTATCCTCCACGCCCAAACCACCAGCAGCAACGCCCTGTTATGTAAGCACCTCGCCAGCCTGCGCCGTATGCACCGCACCCTAATATGGTGACTAACTCTGAAAATCAGCAGCGCTCAAGTTTCCCTGGTGCTTCAGGAAGCAAGACGTGCTATGTTTGTGGAGAGGCTGGACACTTTGCAAGTCAGTGCCCCAAGAGGAGCTATGACCAATGAATAATGCACCTAGGAAGAACCCAAGACCGAATGGAGGAGCACCACAAGGCAATTGTGGGCAGAATATCACTCGTGGCAATGTGAATCACATCTCTACTGAGGAGGCCCAACAAGCGGATGATGTCATGATTGGTATGTTCCTCGCCAACTCCAACCCCACGACCATTTTATTTGATTCTGGAGCATCTCATTCATTCATCTCATCGAAGTATGTTGCCAAGTATAATATGTCTATAGCTCTTTTGAAATAGGCTATGTTGGTAAAAGTTCTTGGATAAGAGATGAGGACAGATATAGTGTGTCCGAGAGTAAGTATGAAAAAAAGGGGGGTAGACTTTCTTGTGAATCTCATCATCCTGGATTCCCAAGGGATAGACATAATAACTTGTATGGATTGGTTGAGCAGGTACAATGGAGTGATTCAATGTGCCGAGAGGATTGTGCAATTGACAAGTGAGCATGGCACCCATATTGAAGTTGAGACAACCCAACCCACAATGGATAAAGCAATGTTAAGTCATGTGGAAGGTGTGACATTGGAGAGCATCCCGATTGTTCGCGAGTATCCATATGTGTTCCCGGAAGAGTTGCCAGGTATGCCGCCTGATCGAGATATCGAGTTTGTTATTGATTTGATACCTGGAGCTGCACCTCTAGCTAAGAGGCCGTATAGGATGCCTCCTATGGAGTTAGCGGAGCTCAAGAAGCAAATTCAAGAGAAACTAGTGAAGGGTTTCATTTGCCCAACTCATCGCCTTTGGGAGCCTTAATGCTTTTTGTAGATAAGAAGGACGGATCCCAAAGTGTGTGTGTTGATTACCGGGGTCTTAATGAGGTGACAATCAAGAACAAGTATACATTGTCCTGTATAGAGGATTCATTCGACAAGATGAAGGACGCTTGTGTTTTATCCAAGATTGACTTGAGGTCAGGTTATTTCCAAATGAAGATAAGAATGTCAGATATACCCAAAACGGCTTTTCGGACACATTATGGATCTTATGAGTAGACCGTTATGTCCTTTGGATTGACGAATGCACCTGCGTACTTTATGTACCTCATGAATAAGGTCTTCATGGAATACTTGGATAAGTTCGTTGCGGTGTTCATTGATGACATTATGATCTACTCGAGAAGCGAGGAGGAACATGAGGAGCATCTAAGGCTAACATTGCAGAAATTGAGGGAACACAAGTTATATGCTAAATTCAGAAAGTGCCAGTTTTGGTTAAGGGAAGTATCATTTTTTGGGCATATCATATACGAAGAAGGAGAATCAGTTGACCCAGGAAAAGTAAGAGATGTGTTGAGGTGGGAACCACCACAGAATGTGAAGGAAATTAGGAGTTTTCTTGGAATGGCTGGATATTACCGTCGGTTCATCAAGGATTTCTCCAAAATAGCTAAGCCCCTGACTGAATTATTAATGAAGGGAAAAGCATTCCAATGGACTCGAGCTTGTTAAAATAGTTTTGAGGAGTTAAATAATAGGTTAACAACAACACCCGTGTTGGTATTGCCGGATGTGAGTAAAAATTTTGATATTTGTTGCAACGCATCAAGAAAAGGGCTTGGATGTGTGCTCATGCATGAAGATTAAGTGGTAGCTTATGCATCGAGGCAACTGAAGAAACATGAGCAGAATTATCCTATGCATGACCTTGAACTTGCAGTCATGGTCCATGTCTCGAAAATTTGAAGACATTACATTCTTGGTCATACGTGTGAAATTTACACGGATCACGAGTCTCAAGTACATATTCACACAAACATACTTGAATTTGAGGCAACAAAGATGGTTGGAGCTCATCAGGGATTATGATGTGGGGAATCAACTATCACCCGAGATAGGCTAATGTAGTGGTCGATGTTTTGAGTTGGAAATAAGTAAGCTACCAACTCACAATTCGAGAATTGCCATCTGAGCTATGCAAGGAGTTTGAATGTTTGAATCTTGGATATGCGAATGATATGGGAATAATGGAGTTAAATCCAACCTCGGAAAAAGAAATTTGAGAAGGCCAAACAAATGATGAGGAAATCCAAGAAATCAAGGAAAGGACCCAAGAAGGGAGAGAATTCAGATTTGATGAGGATGACCATGGCACTTTATAGCTTGGGAAACGGATTGGTGTGCCCAATGTGAATCGTCTCCAGCATACGTATTAAAGGAGGCACATGACTCACTTTACTCCATCCATCCCTGCTGTACAAAGATGTACAAGGATTTGAAAACCCGCTATTGGTGGGATGGCATGAAAAAGGACATAGCTGAATATGTTGCATTATGTGATTTGTGCCAACGGGTAAAGGTTGAACACAAAAGGCCAACTAGACTATTGCAGCCATTGAAGATACCAAAATGGAAGTGGGAAGAAGTTGGTATGAACTTCATAGTTGGCTTACCTCGCACTTCAGCAAGATATGATTCAATATGGGTTATTGTGGATCGGTTGACCAAATTAGCGCATTTCATTCCTGTCAAGACTACCTATAGTGGAGCAAAGTTGGCAGAATTGTATATGCATGGGAAAAATAGTATGTTTACATGGAGTACCAAAGAAAATAGTGTCCAATAGAGGGTCTCAATTTACCTCAAGGTTCTGGCAAAAGCTGCACGAGTCTATGGGAACCTAATTGAATTCTAGTTCTGCATATCACCCTCAAATGGATGGACAAACTAAGAGAATAAATCATATATTGGAAGACATGCTAAGAGCTTGTGCGCTAAAGTGTGGAGATAGTTGGGACAAAAGATTGCCATATGCCAAATTCTCCAACAATAACTGTTATCAAGAAAGTTTGAAAATGTCGCCATATGAAGCATTCCATGGGAGAAGGTGTGGAACACATTTGTTTTAGAATGACACAGGAGAAACTCAAGTATTCAGACCTGATGTAGTACAGGATGCCAAAAGCAAGTTCAGACAATCCGCAAGAATTTGAAGGCTGCACAGTCAAGACAAAAAGACTATGCGGATACTAGGCGAAGAAACTTAGCCTTTGAAGTGGGAGACTTCGTATATCTCAAAGTGTCACCTATGCGAGGTCATAAGTGGTTTAACATCAGAGGCAAGTTGGCACCTCGCTATATTGGACCTTTCAGGATTTTGGGCAAACATGGAGAAGTTGTATATAAGTTAGAGATGCCAGCACATATTTCCGATGTTCAAAATGTGTTCCACATTTCTCAGCTCAAGAAGTGTTTAAGGGTACCAGAAGAACAAGTGCCATTGGAAGAACTGGAATTAGAGGCAGATTTGACTTATGCTGAGCAACCTGTCAAAATATTAAAAACAAAGGAGAGAGTCACAAGGAACATGGTTATTCGATGGTGCAAAATACAATGGATGCATCATGCAGAATTGGATGCGACTTGGGAGCTAGAGGATGGCCTCAAGAGAGAATTTCTCTATCTCTTTCCTTCTACGTCAAATCTTGAGGGCGAGATTCATTTTATGGGGGGTAGGTTTGCAACACCATCATTTTCATCCATCATGCATGGCATACATTCTTCTACATTTTTAACATTAAGCAATACAAAAAGGAACAAGTTTAGAATGAATTAGAACAAAAACAGCAATTAAAACCTGTATCAGTTCAGACTTGTCCGGGCCAGACCTTGGACTAGTCCGATCTACTCCCTGCTTTTTTCCGGATTTGTCCTCTATTTGCTACGGATTAGTTCGAAAATGTTTCTGTTGTGTTCCGGACTTGTCCGTTCTTTTCTACAAACTAGTCCGACCTCCGTTACTGGAACCCTTCAAAGATGTCTGGTAATTTCCTATTCTTGGTCCAGTTTATGAAGAATGGACAAGAGCTCGGACTTGTCCAGCCCCATACTGGACTTGTTCGTTTTGCTTTCTGGTCCTGAGTAGACTTGTCTGGACTTCCATCGGACCTGTCCATTCAACGTTATGTTCCATATCAGACTTGTCTAGCCCCTACGTGGACTAGTCCAGTGTGACTGATTCGGATTCTATTTTTCCTCCATGACGAGATTTTTGGTAATTACCTTAATTGGGTCCAAGAACGTTGTGTCCAACCCCTGTGGAGCCCAGGTGGGACCCCACAAAGGCTGTGACACCCGGTTCCGAAAATGAACCAAGTGCAGTATATGTGTGCCCAGAATGTTTAATACACATACATAAGTGATTTACAAATGATAAACAGATAATTACCATAGCACAAGTTAAATAAGTACCTTTATTACACTATTTAAAGTGATCCTCAAATTACAGCTCTAATGATCATTAATGATAATACTACTGCAGCGGAAGTAATTTAATTAAGCAAACTAACCAAATAAGCATAAAGGGTAGCGTGGCTCCAAGCAACACCACAGGCAAAGCTGACAGCAGCACATAGCCTAGAACTCCTCATTAACGTCGTGATACTCCCAATCTTGACCTAAAACTGTTGGAGGGGGAATTGCAAGGGTAAGTACATGTCGTACTCAGCAAGTGCGAAAAGTATGACATGTAGCTCAATCAAGGAATGACAATGAGCAATGGCTATTTGCATAAAAGTACATTCAAAACATGTAAAAAGCATTATACTATGTGAAGTATTCCCATCATATCCCACATAATTAACATAATACGAAACCATAATCAATTATCCATCCATATACCAAATTATTACCATCATCACAATCCATGTTCATTTATATAACTCAAACCATAACCATAACCATAACCATATCCAATACCAAACCGTAACCATCCCAAATCCCAAGTTTCCTCTAATCATGGAAGTTGTCCAGGTGCTCATAACCGGGAGCACGGCTATCATGATATTTTTTAACACTCTGCAGAGGTTGTATCACTTTACCCACGTGTTCGTTATATCACCACCTTTCGGTGACTAAGAACCTCTATTATGCCGTCTCACACTTCCGTTGGTGTGTGGCCAAGAGATCACAAAATAGCCCTTACAAAGGGATTACTAGCATGTATGGACCCACTGAGGTTTCACAGGTGGCGATGTCTCCAACTGAGCACATCCTAAACCAAGGGCCCCCTCTTGTGCCGTTTGGATCCCAGGGGATCCCACTGCTCATACAAACCCAATCCGACTCCCCTTCCCTGCTCTTTCGAATGGTCGCGCAATACTAGCAATACCCTAATTAATCAGCTACACCGCACCCATACTTGGCCTCGTGGTGGCACTGTAGTCCCGGCCTATTCTTGTATGAACCGGTCCTTAGATTCAAGTCAAGAAAACCACCATAACATCCAATCCAATCCACAAACCATGCTTGCTTTGATCACCCATTACCATGTTACCATTAACCATGTTCATTAATGTACATTGTCCATAATCTCAATAATTTATAATTAAGTAACTCGGTTGTTTTCCCATCCCAATTAATTTGAGCGAAGCCAAAAGGTAAAAAGCCCTTCCCGACTCTCTACCATGTGTTCCAAGTGACAAGGGTGGTTAAACAAGTCTAGTAAACTTCCTATCATAGAAGACCCATCAAATTGACACAAGCATGCAAGTTTGAAAACAAAACATTTAAAAACTAGGATCAATATGATCAAGGACACTTGCCTTGCTCCTGAGCTTGGTTAGGGTCAAAGACTTCAACATTCTGGTACTGGAGGTCCTCGGCAGCACCCTCTAGCGCAACTCCTTCTATTCTGAGCGACAAACATGCAAAACACACAATTCAATCAAACAATGCTCATATAGTACTCAATGTGCCATGATATGCATGATTGATTCAATTATGTGGTAGAACTTGTTAATAAGTTGCTATTAATGTTTCTAACTAGTTACAGAGGTTTCTAACAGTTTGAACATGTTTAGAATTGATTCGAGTCAATTTGGAATTAATTCAGCACAAATTAAATCTAGAGACCAGACAAGTCCGCCAGGGACCGGACTAGTTCGCCCTACACAGAACCAGCGAGTTAGGGTCTTCTTGATCTATGAGAATTTGGAGACTTGAGGTTGAATTCATGTGGGAAAGAGAAAGTAGAAGGTATACCATGTGTCTAGAACTCCAAAGAACAAGAGTTTGGATGAAACACTTGGATCTTGACGATCTAGGGTTGATGATGGAGAGTTGAAGGTGAATTTGCGATGAAGAAAGCAAAGTCGATGAATATCTTGATTGCTTGATCCTTCTTCGTGATCTCCTCCTTCTCCTTGCTGCTGGATTTCCCCTTGGTGGCGACTTCCACGGGCTAGGGTTTGGTGGTCTTTCAATTGTGGCAAAGAGATGTAAAAGTGGGGTGTTGGGTTGTTTATATAAGGGTAGAGGGTTAGGGTTAGGTGGATTTTGAGTTTAGGGGTGGGTGGAGGCCGTGTAGGGGTCCCAATGGGCTCCAAAAATGTTAGACACGACGTCCTTGGGCCCACTTAAGGTAAAAACCCTAAAACAAGTCATGAAAGAAAAGATTGAATAGGAGTCACGAACACCGAACAAGTCCGCACTAGACCGGACTAGTCCGATATTAGCCATAGGAAAAAAGGATAGGTCTGGAATGAAATCGGACAAGTCCGAACATAGTCAGAGAGCAAAACAGACAAGTCCGGCGGAAAAAGGAAAAGTCCGGGGACTTGGCAAAATTTTTCAAGGATGGAATTACCAGACTAGTCCGCAATGGAACAAACAAGTTCGAAAACGGTAAAGAGAGAAAAACGGACTAGTCCGCAGGAAAACGGACATGTTCAAAATGGGTTGAGAGAGAAATTCGGATTAGTCAGTTGCAAATCGGACAATTCTGCACTTCTCAGACTTTCTATGCCCGGTTTTGCTTCTAACTCATTTTAAACTTGTTTATTTGTATGTTCCTAAATGTTAAACATATTTAATTATGTATGCAATGCATGATGCATGTAAATTTGGGTGTTACAAACCTACCCCCCTTAAAATAAATCTCACCCTCGAAATTCGACGTAGAATGAAAGAGATAGGGAAAATATTTTTTGAGATCATCCTCCAGCTCCCAAGTTGCTTCCGATTCAACATGATGCTTCCATTGTACTTTACACCATCCAATCACCTTGTTCCTTGTGACCCTCTCTTTGGTTTCTAAGAACTTTACCGGTTGCTCAACATAAGTCAAATCTGCCTCTAATTCCAATTCTTCCATTGGCACTCGTTCTTCCGGTACCCTCAAGCACTTCTTGAGCTGTGAAACATGAAACACATCATGGACATCTGAAAGGTGTGTTGGCATCTCCAGTTTATATGCTACTTCTCCTCGTTTGTCCAAAATCTTGAATGGTCCAATATAGCGAGGTGCTAACTTGCCTCTAACATTACTCTTATGACCTTGCATCGGTGACACTTTGAGGTAGATGAAGTCTCCCACTTCAAAGGCTAGGTTCCTCCTCCTATTATCCGCATATCCTTTTTGTCTTGATTGGGCGGCCCTCAAGTTTTTGCGGATTATTTGGACTTGTTTTTCAGCTTCTTGCAACACATCTGGTCCAAATACTTGGTTCTCCCCTGTCTCATTCCAAAACAAGGGTGTTCTACACTTCCTTACATGTAGTGCTTCATATGGTGACATCTTCGGACTTGCTTGGTAACAATTGTTATATGACAATTCCCCATGTGGCAAGCTATTGTCCCAACTTTTTCCATGCTTTAAAGCACAAGCTCTTAACATGTCATCTAAAATCTGATTCGTTCCCTAGGTTTGTCCATCGGTTTGAGGGTGATATGCTGAACTCAAACTCAGCCTTGTACCCAAGGCTTCATGCAGTTTCTGCCAGAATCTAGAGGTGAATTGAGAACCTCTGTCCGACACTATTTTCTTTGGAACTCCATGTCGGCACACAATGTGCTGCATATATAGGTCTGCCAGGTGTATTGTGGTATACTAGGTCTTGACAGGGATGAAGTGAGCTGACTTGGTTAACCGATCTACAATAACCCATATCGAGTCATAACCGGACTGGGTTCGCGGTAATCCAACTATGAAGTCCATACCAATTTTTTCCCACTTCCACTCTGGGATCCTCAACGGTGGCTGATCTTTGATGTTCCGCCTTCACCCGTTGGCACACATCACATAAGGCGACATATTCAGCTATATACTTCTTCATGTTGGCCCACCAATAACAAGTCTTTAAGTCCTTGTACATCTTCGTACAGCCAGGATCAATTGAGTAAGATGAGTCATGTGCCTCCTTCAATATCGTTTCCCGAATATGCTTAACATTGGGCACTACGATTCTTTTTCTGAGCCATAGGGTACCATGTTCATCCTCATCAAATCTGAATTCTCTCCCCTCTTGGGTCCTTTCTTTGATTTCTTAAATTTCCTCATACTTGGTTTGACCTTCTCAAATTTCTTGCTCTAAGGTCGGGTTTAACTCCATTATTCCCATCTCATTTATAAATCCAAGATTCAACCGTTCATACTCGTTGCATAGCTCAGATGGCAGCTCTCGAACCGTGACCTGGTGGCTTACTCCTTTCCTACTCAAGGCATCGGCCACTACATTAGCCTTCCTAGGGTTATAATTAATTCCCACATCATAATCCTTGATGAATCGACAGTAATATCCAGCCATCCCAAGAAAACTCTTAATCTCCTTCACGTTCTATGGGGATTCCCATTTCAACACATATCTCACTTTTTCTGGCTCAACGATACGCCTGCTTCCAAGAAGATATGGCCCAAAAACGACACTTCCCTCAACCAAAACTGGCACTTTCTGAATTTGGCGTACAATTGATGCTCCCTCAATTTCTGCAACGTGAGCATCAAATGTTCCTCATGCTCCTCCTCGCTTCTCGAGTAGATCATAATGTCATCAATGAACACCACAACAAATTTATCGAAGTACTCCATGAAGACCTTATTCATGAGGTACATAAAGTACGCATGTGTATTTGTCAATCCAAAAGACATCACCGTGTACTCATAAGATCCATACCATGTCTGAAAAGTTGTTTTGGGTATATCCAACGGTCTAATCATCATTTGGAAGTAACCTGACCTCAAGTCAATCTTGGAGAAAACACAAGAACCCTTCATCTGACGGAACAAATCCTCCATGTGGGGCAAAGTATACTTGTTCTTGATTGTCACCTCACTGAGAGCACGGTAGTCCACACATATCCTTTGGGATCCATCCTTATTGTCCACGAAAAGTACAGGTGCTCCCCAAGGTGAAGAGCTTTGGCGAATAAAACCCTTCTCTAGTTGCTCTTGAATCTGCCTCTTGAGCTCCGCTAACTCCCTAGGAGGCATCCTATATGGCCTCTTAGCTATAGGTGCAGTTCCAGGTACTGACTCAATAAAAAATTCTATGTCTCGATCAGGTGGCATACTTGGCAACTCATCTGGAAACACATCCAAGAATTCACACACCACTGGAATCTCCTCAATTGTGGCACCGTCCATGTCGTTCAGCTCCAATTGCTTCGGTGCATGTTGAGATGCTTCAAATTCTATTGTGATCCCTTCCTCATTGGTCAACTTCACCGTCTTTGTGGCACATTATATCACTCCATTGTACTTCCTCAACCAGTCCATACCAGGTTGTCAGTGGTTTTGATCCGGCAGATCTCCCGACACTACTAAAGTGTTAGAGGAGTTTGAGGTTCGGTGTGGGCGCGCGGAGATTCCAGAAGGTGAGATGTCGAGTGACATAAGGGACACAAAGATTTTTGTGGTTCGGGCCGCCTAAGCGTAATACCCTAGTCCACGGGGTGTGTTGGTGTTGTATTGGATGTATGAGCTCAACATGAGTTGAGAGTGTAGAGTGATCGCGGCGGAGACGCGCTCACTCTACACTCTCAACTCAGGTTGAGCTCATACATCCAATACAACACCAACACACCCCGTGGAGTAGGGTATTACACTCAGGCGGACCGAACCACGTAAATCTTTGTGTCCCTTGTGTCACTCGACATCTCACCTTCTAGAATCTCTGCACGCCCATACCGAACCTCAAACTCCTCTAACACTTTAGTAGTGTTGGGAGATCTGCCGGATCAAAACCACCGACACAGGTATAATGTCCACTCCTTAGGACTCCAAAACAATGAGGTTGGCAAGGAAATCTACCCCCTTATTCTAAGGCTTACTTTTGGACATACTATATTTGTCCTCATCTCTCCTGCAGGAGATTTAACCAGCAAAGTATACTTCATATGAGAGATAGGCAAACTATACTCGGCGACATACTTCGATGCAATGAATGAATGTGATGCTCTAGAATCAAATAACATAGTCGCTGGGTTGGAGTTTGCGAGAAACATACCAATCACCACGTCATCCGCTTGTTGCGGTTCCTCCACAGAGACATGGTTCACATTGCCACGAGCAAAATTCTGCTGTCCATGGTTGCCTTGTGGCGCTCCTCCATTCGGTCTTGGGTTCTGTCTTGGGGCATTACTTCCTTTACCAAGGCTTGACATAGGACATTGGGATGCAAAGTGTCCTATGTCACCACAAGTATAGCACGACCTTGTTGCACCAGAACTGTTTGGACAAGCTTAATTTTTAACATTTGCAGGAAAGCTGGCGCGAGGCACATATGGCATTGGAGGACGAGGTGCTTGCATAGCGGGGCATTGCTGGATGAAATGCGGCTGAGCTGGACGAGGTGGATAGGTAGGGTGATGAGCAGGCGCAGAGGGGTTGTAGTATGGCGCATTGGATGGTGCAAAGCGGGGGCGAACATTGCTTCCTTGCAACCGTCCTGGATATGGCACCTTCCTCTTAGTTTCTTGCTCCATCTCATGGACCTTGTTTTCAACCACAAATGCTTTGTTCACAAGCTTTTGGAAGTTGGCATAATCACAGTTGAGCAATTGCACTTGGATCTCATTGTTAAGGCTCCTCATAAGCAAATACTGCTTCCGGCTGTCCCGACTGACATCTTCTGGCGCATACCTTGAAAGTCGAGTGAATTTACTAAGAAATTCACTCATGCTTGATCTTCCTTGCCTCAAGTTCTCAAACTCCTGCCTCTTTAGGATCATCACACCTTCCGACACATAATGAGAACGGAAGCTCTCCTTGAATTCAGCCCAAGTGATCCTCTCCTGATTCTCATGGGCGTTGCATAAAGAATCCCACCAGTCTGCAGATGCTCCAACTAGTTGATGGGAAGCAAATAGGACCTTCTCCCGATCGTTGCATTGGACAATAGCTAGCTTCTTTTCCATATACTTGAGCCAATCATCGGCGCCCATAGGGTCGGTGGCTTGAGCAAAGGTGGGTGGCCTGGTCCTCATGAACTCTCCCAACCAGTTATGAGGTGGTGGGGCTAGTGGTAGAGGAGGCATGTGGGGCTGGTTGTTGTTGCCAGCTTGCAACTGTCCCATAGTCTGTATCATGGTCTGCATGAGCTAGTTTTGCATGGCCAATAGCTACTCTGGGTTGATAGCTCCCTGGGAAGGTCCTTGTCCATTGGTTTTCTGAGGTGCTCCATTGTTCTCCTCCTCGTCATTGCCATCCCTCTGGTTGCGAGTCCTCGCCATCTGAAGAAAAGCAAGAGAGAAGAATTTAGAAAGCGTACCCCACTATATGCATCAAGGGATATGAAACTAAGCAGCTACTTATACAAGCCTGTATGGACATTACAATGCTAAAGCATCCCACAGTCATCTACTAAGCACACAAGCAACATATATAGTAACCAACACACAAACCAAATCACGATGTTTCCTGAGTGTTCCTATGTGCTCTAAAGTGTCCATTATATCTAGGCTGCATCCTACGGTCAACCTGTGGCTCTCATACCAATTTGTGACACCCTGTTCCAAAAATGAACCAAGTGCAGTATATGTGTGCCCAGGATGTTTAACACACGTACACAAGTGATTCACAAATGATAAACAGATAATTACCACAACACAAGTTAAATAAGTACCTTTATTACATTATTTAAAGTAATACTCAAATTACAACTCTAATGATCACTAATGATAATACTACTGCAGCGGAAATAATCTAATTAAGCAAACTAAGCAAATAAGCATAATGGGTAGCGCGGCTCCAAGCAACACCACAGGCAAAGCTGACGGCAGCACACAACCTAGAACTACTCATTAACGTCGTGATACTCCCAATCTTGACCTGAAACTGTTAGAAGGGGAATTGCAAGGGTGAGTACATGTCGTACTCAGTAAGTGTCGAAATTATGACATGTAGCTCAATCAAGGCATTATAATAAACAATGGAAATTTGCATAAAGTACACTCAAAACATGTAAAAAAACATTATACTATGTTTATGTGAAGTATTCCCATCATATCCCACATAATTAACATAATACGATACCATAATCAATTATCCATCCATATACCAGATTATTACCATCATCATCATCCATGTTCATTTATCATAAATCAAACCATAACCATAACCATCCCAAATCCCAAGTTTCCTCTAACCATGGAAGTTCTCCAGGAGCTCATAACCGGAAGCACGCCTATCATTATAGTTTTTAACACTTTGCAGAGGTTGTACCACTTTATGAAAGTGTATCTAGGCATTCCTTGTGGGTTTTAGTTGATTAATGACAAACAAATGAGATCCTAACAAAATTGTTGAGATGGGAGCAGGTTTTAAAGAAATGAGGAAGAAAGTACAAAAATGAAGGAGAATGAGTATCAAAAGGAAGAAGAGCTCAAGAGATGAAAAGATTAGATTATTTGGTATGGAGTGTGTTGGAGAAAAACACCCCAAGAGCTCAAGTGAACAAATAATTCAGCTCACTGCACATTTCACTGAAAATGCGGACTAGTCCGATAAGCACCGAACTAGTCTGATATCTCTCTGACTAAAATCACACTAGTTCCTCCTAGTGCGGACTAGTCCCATATCTTTTTGACTAAAATCGGACTAAACCCTAACGGTAATGTAACACCCTCATTTTCATGCATCATGCCCTGCATCCATCATTAAATATGTATAACATTAACCCACATAAAAAGAAACAAGTTTAAAATGAATTTAGATACAAAACCACACTTAAGAATTCTGGGAAGTGCGGACTAGTCTGATTTTGGTGCGGACTAGTTCGATTTATCTTTGACCTCACTCGGACTCGTCTGTTTTTCTGCAGAATAGTCTATTTTTCCCTCTAGACCTTTTCGGACTTGTCCGGCCCATAGCGGACTAGTCCGGTATCCCAAATTGCTTGAAAATTTGCTAAGTCCCTAGACTTGTCCGGACTGGTCTGGTATTCCAGGGACTTGTCCGTTTTCCCCTCTGACTGAAGTCGGACATGTCTGTTTTTCCCCTCTGGATAAGTTCGAACTTGTCCGATGTCCAGTTCGGACTTGTCTGATTCTTCTCTGTCTAACTTCGGACTAGTCCGGCCCATTACGGACTTGTCCGATAAATTGCGACCCCAAGTTGATCTTTTGTTTCACGACTTGTTTCTTGGGTTTTACGTTAAGTGGGCCTAGGGACGTCATGGCTAACTCTTTTATAGCCCATGTGGGACTTTAAACCGACCCCTACTCATCTCAAACTCAAAATCCATCCAACCCTGGCCTCCACCTCTATATAAACAACCCCACCCCTTGGCTTGACATCTATTTGCCACTTTTCCATCACACCCAAACCCTAGCTCGTGAATAGCCACAACCAAGGAGGGACAAGGAGATCTAGAGCAAGAAGAAGAAGAGGAGGAAACCAAAGAGGGTCAAGATCTCCATCAAGTTTCGTCCTCCATCACCAATTCACCATCAAGTTCTTCATCAACCCTAGATTATCAAGATCCAAGTGTTGCCTCCAAGATCCTTGATTCTTTGGAGTCTTAGACACCTGGTATACCTTCTACTTCCTTTTCCTTACGTGAATTCAACCACAAATCTCCAAATTCACATCGATCTAGAAAACCCTAGTTCACTAGTTCTGCGAAGTGCAGACTCGTCTGGTCCCTAGCGGACTAGTCCGATTTTCCTGGTTAAATTTATGTTGAATTAATTCTAAATTGACTCCAATTAACTCCAAACCGGTGTAGACTTCTTAATAACCATTGTAATTTATTAATAAATATCATTAACAACTTATTAGCTAGTTTTGCTTCAAAATTGTATTAATCATGCATGCCATGTCATATTGAGTAATATTTGTGCACTCTTTGATTGTGTTTCTTGTCTTGTATGTTTATTGTGCGGATTAGACAGATTTTCGCTAGAGAGCGTAGCGGAGGATCTCCAGCACCAAGAGTTTGAAGGCTTTGACCCGAACCAATCCCAAGAGCAAGGCAAGTGTCATTGAAGCATATTGATCCTATTTTAAAATAAATGTTTTGTTTGCAAAACTGCATGCTTGTATCAATTTTGATAGGAAATTCTATGATAGGAAGTTTACTTGCTTTGTTTAACCATCCTTGTCACCTAGATTTCATGGTAGAGAGTCGGGATGGGCTTTCTACCCTTTTTTCTTCGCTTAATTAATTGGGATGAGAAGACAAGACTACACATTTAATTATGCATTAATGAGATTATGGTTACCATGAACTAGTTAGTATGATATGGTAATGGGTGATCCAAGCAAGCTGGTATGTGGATGGGTTGGATGTTATGGTGGTTTCGCTTGCTTTAGATCTAAGGGCCGGTTCGTGGAGCGACCATCCAGGATTTACAGTGCCTCAACGAGGCCAAATATGGGTGTGGCATAGATGATTAATTAGGGCTTTGCTAGTGCTACTTGGACCATAATGGATCCTTGGGGAAGGGGTAGTCGGATTGGGTTTGTTGATGATTGGTGGGACTACCCTGGGATCCGAATGGCTCAAGAAGGGCCCCTTGGTTGAAGATGTGCTCTGTAGGAGACATCGCCACCGGTGAAACCTCAGTGGGGTCTAAATGGGCTAGTAATCCCTTTGTAAAATCTATTTTGTGGTCTCTTGGCCACTGTAGGATTGAATGCCCAAGAGGGCGGTGAATTGGGCTTCTTTTCAAAAATAAAGCAATAAAAACTTAACTACTAAAAGCTCAATTCCCTATGCAAACAACCTATGCATTCAAGTGAATAATAAGTTTGCGGTATATGAAATGAATAAGTGTATTGGGAAAGGAAGAGTGTGCAAACTCCCGAGCAGACACGAGGACACAGTGATTTATCTCGTGGTTCGGCAAGATCATCAAGACCTTCCTACATCCACGTTGTGGCACCCACCAAAGGGTGTAGCCACTCCCAAGTCTCCACGACCAGGGATCTCACTAAAAGTCTCCGTTCGCCATCTCGGGCAAGGTGGAGCTCAAGCCTTGTACAAGTTTGATCTTCCGGGCTTCCACAACCGTCTTGGCAAGCTCCGGAAGGATCTCTCCAATCACCGATTGATACACGGTGAATGTAATCACCAAGAGACACTCTCTTACAGCTGTCACTACACTAGAGACTCTAATAACAAAGAATGGAAGCACACAAGCATCACCTCTAGTAAGTTCAAGCCTATCTCTTGGTGTACAAGTGGTGTAAATGATGTGGAAGTGGTTGCTCAACGTCTTGAATGCTTGGTAATGTGTAGAGTAGCTCTGGGCATCAAGACTTGTCGAAATGACTGGTTGAGGGGCTATAAATAGCCAACTTCCATGAGATAGCCATTGGAAAAGTAGGCTGACATCACTGTTCTGCAAGCACCAGATGATCCGATGTTCTCCCTTCAGTTGTCATCGGTCGAATACAAATTAGCTGATGTCACTGTGTTAGATATGAACGTTGATTGACCGATGTTGTATACACCTGTACATCAGATAATCCGGTGACACTTGATCCAGAATGGTCCAGAAATAATGCTTACTTGAATGATTGACCGATATGTTATAATTGTACATCGGATGGTCCGGTGTTACACTTGGTCCAGGGAAATTGCTTACTGGAATGATCGACAGATGTAACACTTTCTTCATCATCAGGTGATCCGGTGTATACCCAAGACTGAGGTCTTCTTTTGCTTAGATCCAACTCGATTGATGTAGTGTTTTCTGGATACATCGGATGATCCGATGAGTTGATTTTGTCTGCTTCGAGTTGTTCTAAGTGATTCTTTCGGAATTTGTTCAAGTGACCTCTTATACATTTGTTTGAAATGTTCTTCTGATGATGACCAAGTCTCGAGTGCTATCAATTTTGATGGAATAATTTTGACATATATATTTTTCTTTTCAGTCTTCATGAAAATCGATTGACCTCGTAAAATAGTTTGTTGAGGGGTCTCCAATTGTAGGTACAGGTGTGGTCGCTGACACTTCCGAACGACGTATGTGTCGTGTTGTCCGGGTGTGTCCTGATTGCAATCACCGTCCCTCGCGGTAATAGAGTACCACTTGTTCACTGAGCGGTGACGTAGTAAATACTAAAGAAACCAGAAAATTATATTGTATTGAATTACAATTGCCTTGCAACCTTGTATGATTTAGAGATAGTGCAATTAAAAGTTTACAGTTTCCCCATACTTTAGCTGTAATAGCATTATATGCTCTGGGCATGTCATATCGCTGGTAAAGCGTTTCTTGTTTGATTATGGAGCCCATGATGTGCAGTGCCTGGAGAATGTCATTTGCTACATAAAACCTGATTATAAGGATCCACTTGTAGGCGAGTCATTTATGCTTCACCTTACCTATGTTTAGTGTCCCCTTTGCATATGTCTAGTGAGACGGGTTAGTCTTGCTGAGCCTTATGCTCACGTTTGCAGTTAACGAGTTTTTGCAGGTTATACAATTGATGAAGGGTTTGATGATGAGGTTGCACCCCCTCCAGGGTGTACAGCCGAATGGGAACCCTGCACACCGCCGTGATTAAGTGTTGCTAGTGCAAAGTATCCAAGGCTTGGATAACTTTGCTTTTGCATGGCTAGTGCTGAGAGCGTAGCTATGATATATATATTTCTTTACTTCTACTAGTCTTGTCAAACTTCCGCTGTATTATAAATAAAAGACTTTGTCTTGTATTTTATTCGGGTTTTGTTCCTGTATACTGTTGGGTGTCGCATCGCACGACACCACCCAATGAGATCCTCGGATGTTGGGATTCCGGTCCCCACAGACATGGTATCAGAGCATCATTGGGAACAGTGTACTTGAAAAGAACATATTTTCAAAAATTAGGATTTGAGTGAGGAATTAGCTATATGCCTTTATAAGGAGTATTATTAGTATAAGATATAAAGGTGGTAAACTAACTATGTGTTATTATATTCTGTAACGACATCCTGACGTCAGGTAAGAGGTAAGGTACGCCACCGAGAGCGGGTCAATCTCGGTAAGCTCAGCATACGAGCAGTGGTATGTGAAATTTCCGTGGCTTGGCATGGGATGTTAATAGGAGTCTCTGAAGCTCTCAATGTTTCTGAGAACCTATGACACGCGGTACCCCAGCGTGCTTCAAAGTTAGAGGGAGCCCCCATCGGGTGGTGTATAACCCGATAGTATGCCTCTCTAGAATTATCCATGTTCTAGGGGAGCATGCGAAACAGGTATGCCCGAGCATGTATAAGCCAGATCGTACGTGAGTCTTTGCTGTACAGACGTATTTACAGCCATGTACTTCGAGACATGACTTCGCTCGAGGGCGACTCACACCAGAGCCGTATGCAATTACTTTCATATGTATTATTGTGACTGCCTGTCGTGCTCCCCCGTACCACCCTTGAGGTGTGAAAGTGTGAAAGGGGATTGTTTGTCTTTTGCAGCATTAACTACGGTAGAAGACGGTGTAGAAGCCGTTTGTGAGAGAACGATATAGGAACCACCTATAGACGTAAACGGATATACTGGATAGAATTTTCTTTGGTAAGATACGTAGTACCGTCAGTATCAAACATGATACTAGACCATCCCCAATGACAGAATGGATGCATAATGTTTTGGAAAGTCCAAATATCAGATGCTGGTAGGTTTGGACTCCGTAAAAAGGGACTCCGACTCGATATGGTAGATAGAATCAAGATTCTTGATTTCTGGCTGAAGTTGGCTCGACTTCACCAGGTTGTAATCTTGGTTATCGTATAGATAACATGAGAGTACCATATATGGATGGAAAGTTCGTGAAGACCTCTACAACTATTCTGTTGACCATCAGGGCAGAAAAGTTTGATAATCCATTGAAATTTGGAGTATACAAAAACTGCTCCAGATGACCCAACCATTGTACCAGTTCCAGAAATGTTGCCCTAACTCACTGTAGAAACATCTTATGCCTTATTGTGACACGTGTCTGAAAAGAGGAGAGGCAGATCTACCGGTTTGCTGTTTAGAGTTTTTCCAAATTCGAATTTAAGATAAATCAAATTTGGAAGTCAAAACAGTGGACTGCAGGACGGCTGGCGCAAACCAGTCAGTTCAACTGTTTGGTTGGGATAGTTAAAACTTTTAATTCAGAATAGTGATATAGTCATATATATACATTTCTGGAAATCTTAGGAAGTCCTCTATCAACTTTATTTGGCATTCATGATCTGAATCTGGGTATAGCGGTGTCTAATTCCATTTGTCGCAAACTTGGTTCTGGCAGTCCAGAACTTAAAACAGTTTGTACCTATTTGTGAATTCATGCGCAGTACCTGTATAACAAACTTTTCAGGGGGTAACTCTTTTACTTCTGGATTTTTAACTTGATGTTATACAAAGTTTCTGTTGTCATTACCTCAAAATATTGTCATGATATCCCTGTATAAATTGTGGACATCACTACATATACAGGGGAGGTTCTGTCAAAATTTCCAGAAAATATGGGTCAACTTAAAACCTGTATAGATTCTATTCCCTAGCTCACATGTAGCTGTACGAGTACAATCTGGAAAGCTTGGAAAGTATACTACAACTTTTATATTTAACTCCACCGTTCATTCTGACAAATCCTGTATGAAACTGTGGTGTTTCTACAGGAAGATGGCAGCAGAGATGATCCAATTACCTAACGGTTGGGTGCACACGACATGCACTGGTCAAGGCGGGTTTCCGGATTTGTTTGTCATGCTGTTAAGCCATGCGGATATGAGGAGGCGCCTAGTTATTGGGGAAAAGAATTCCATGACAACAGGGTAAAAAGGTGTGTCATCTATGTTTACATGCCTGCTGGTCCACCAAGCAACGGATGGGCCCCCTTTTCTATCAAAACAAGGGGTGTTCTGTTGGAAGAAACTTGGAGCTTCGCCGCAAGTGTTGCTATGGAGAGGTTTTGCAAACTTCACCACCATCAGCTAGTGGGTA
Organism: Tuctoria greenei; assembly: GCA_036927565.1. Lineage (NCBI taxonomy): Eukaryota > Viridiplantae > Streptophyta > Magnoliopsida > Poales > Poaceae > Tuctoria > Tuctoria greenei. The sequence continues at coordinate 222,157,136 of JAYESD010000002.1, read as the reverse complement.
CTCCGTATGATTTCTTTCTGGTCAAGGGTAGGGCTGCTGAAGAGTGGGCTAACCGATTGATCGCCGATTATGACCTCCGCGGGGGGACATCGGTGACAGCCTTAGCGGTGTATGCATCGGCATTACATCGTGAAAATGTCACCCAGAAGGCATGTATTAGGGAGTTGGTGGGTAATCTGAGGGAAACAATGATTCGAGGGGATCATTTTGAGCATGAGAATAAATCGCTTAGAACCTCGATCACTCCTCTCAACCAACGTCTCCGTTTCAAAGAAGAGCAGTATGAGTTAATTGCTCAAGACCTGTCAGAGGCTCGTGGAGCAACTCAAGAGATGGAAATTGAGTTAGAAGCAAGCTTAGTTGATGTGCACTAGCTGGGTACTCAGTTGAGCATGATGACTAAAGATCGAGATCGGTCCAGGGCGGAGGCTCAGGACTGGAAAGCCAGCTGTGAACAGGCCCAACAGGAACTTGACGGCTTTAGGATGTTTATGGTGCAAGCTGATGTACAAGCATTGGCTGACACAAAAGCATCGATAATCGGTGAGGTAGTATCTTCTACTTCAGCACCCGTACCCGTGGTGTCTAATCCTGAGGATGACGAAAAAGAAGAACAAGATCCCGAGGAACTTGAATACGTCGAGTAGGACGTATTGAAGTGGGATGTGGCAGCACTTCTGCCAACACGGGGCAACATATAGTTAAATGGTTGCTTGTGTTTTTCTTTTGTGACCATGTTTGTGTCATATTAATAGTAATGGTGGTTATGGCTAGATAACCAGATGTGTAGGACATCTCAAGAGGACCAAGTATGGTAGAGATGTATTTCCATAGTGGGAGTCTATCATTTTGGAGTTTACTACTGTAAACTTGGTCCAGAGATAATATATCTTGTATAAAGTTTGTACTTTATCAATATATGTTGATGTTGTATATTATCTATCGTGGTCTACCGCATTACTAATTATATGGAAGGATGAACTTGAGGCAATGAGACTTATGGTGTAAATCGTTGTATTGCAGCATGGTGCGTACACGTACAACCTCGGAAGTGGGAGGCTCAAGTGGAGGGCAGGGGAATGACACACCACCCCCGGGGCAGAATACGCCCCAAACGCAGCCACCTCCACCACCTCCACCCACACTTCCCAGAAGTCTCGCAGAGGTTCTCGCAGCAGTACTTGGCTCGCGCAACGAGCAAACCAAGTTGTTGTGGACCCTTGTACAACACTCGTCCGTCAAGGGGGGCGACATGCTGAGGGACCACGTCAGTCATATCCGAGTTCTTACTCAGATTTCTCATCGATGCATCCACCGATCTTCAGAGAGGTCGACGAGCCTTTGGAGGCGGACAACTGGCTCCGCACCATTGAAGGGAAGTTCGGTTTACTTGTGGTAACCGAACAACAGAAGGCTCTATTTGCAGCTCAGCAACTGCAGGGTTCTGCTTGTGCGTGGTGGGCAAACTACCTCGACGCACGCCCCGCAGGCTATGTCGTGAGCTGGGCAGAATTCCGGGAGGCGTTCCGCGCCTATCATATTTTTCCTGGGATTATAAGGAGGAAGCTTCAAGAGTTCTTGGAGCTGAAGCAGGGAGGAAGGAGTGCTTACGAGTACTCCAAGGCCTTCACACTTGGCCCAATATGCACAGGACCAAGTGAACACAGAAGACAGGAAGCGAGAGTGCTTCTACCGGGGGTTGAACCCCAAGATGAAGGACAAGCTTGTCTTGTTCAATCGCGGCAGCTTCAACGACATTGTCAATGCCGCGATCATGCAAGAGGATGCTACTCGAGAGCTGTCCTCAGACAAGAAAAAGAGGAGTGCTCCGCAGGGTAGCGGAGGTGGTGCTTCTCAGAAGTACTGAATGGTGTATCGATCACCGTCCGGCCAGAGGTGGCAACCGCCATCACGACCACCAATGTTCCGTGGTCGCCAGTTCGGCAATTCCGGTTTCCGACCGCAACAACAGCAGGGGATGATCCCACGTGCACTTCCACCTCCACCATGTGCACCAGGATTCCGTCCTCCCATTCGTACAAGTCAAACCCCGTACATGTGTTTCACGTGTGGGCGCACGGGGCATTTTGCCAAGGACTGCCCGTAGAGTAGGCAGAGCGGAGGACAGTCATCATACCAGGGCGCCAACCAACCCCGCAACTAGCCCAAGAAGCCAGTTCCCAGACTCAGCAACATCCACCACCTCGCCATTGAGGACGTTCCGGAAGGTGCACCTGTACTCACGGGTACGTTCTCTATCTTTGAGCATCCCGTAGTCATACTCTTTGACTCCGGAGCTTCACACAATGTCATTAGCAAGTCTTTTGTCATTAAAAATCAATTTCCTATAATCTCCACAAAAACTCCATATGTGATTAGCACTCCAGCGGGGAAAACAATAACAAATGAGTTGGTTCCTGGGATACCACTTAACCTAGATGGAACCATATATCTTACTTCACCTCTGATATTAGAGAATCAGAAGTTAGATGTCATCTTGGGAATGGCATGGTTACAATACCATGGTGCTATTCTAGATCTAGTCCCTCGAAAAATATATCTAAATTCTCCACTTCATCCCTCTCAACGCCTCAATCTTGAGAGAACCATTCTAGTGAATACATCTACTCACAATACCGAGGTTATTGAGCTAAAAGATATTCCGATAGTATGTGAATACCCGGACGTGTTTCCCGAAGATCTTCTTGGTATGCCCCCAGAAAGAGATATAGAGTTCAAGATTGAACTTGCACCGGGAACAGTGCCAATCTCAAGACCACCCTACAAGATGGCACCCAAGGAACTTGCAGAACACAAGGAGCAGTTAATAGAACTTGAGAACAAGGGTTTTATTCGTCCAAGTTCATCACCATGGGGTTGTTCTGCATTGTTCATAGAGAAGAAAGATAAGACCTTGAGACTGTGTGTGGACTACCGTCCACTCAATGCTGTCACTATCAAGAACAGGTATCCACTACCACGCATTGATATTCTTTTTGATCAACTAGTGGGTGCTAGAGTATTTTCGAAGATGGATCTTCGTTCTAGTTATCATCAGATTAGAATCCGACCAGAAGACATACCAAAGACAGCATTCTCGACGAGGTATGGACTGTACGAATACCTTGTTATGTCCTTCGGATTGACCAACGCACAGCCTCATTTCATGTATCTCATGAACTCGGTGTTCATGCCGAAATTGGACAAGTTTGTCGTGGTCTTTATTGACGACATCCTTGTGTATTCAAAATCCAAAGAAGAACATGCTCAACACTTGCGTATCATGCTTCAATGATTACGGGACCACCAGCTATATGCTAAGTTCAGCAAGTGTGAATTCTGGATCAGCCAAGTGCCATTTTTAGGGCACATCATATCAGCAGAGGGGATTGCAGTTGATCCAAGCAAGATAAAGCAAGTACTCAAATGGGAGTCTCCAAAGTCTGTACATGAAGTTCGAAGTTTCCTAGGTTTGGTTGGGTATTACCGGAGGTTCATCCCCAATTTCTCCAAGATAGCTAAACCAATGACAGAACTTCTGAAGAAAGGAACGAAGTATGTATGGACTGAGGCATGTGAGGGAGGTTTCCAAGCATTGGTAAAACACCTCACAACGGCACCAGTATTGGCTCAACCGGACACAACCAAATCTTTTGATGTATATTGTGATGCATCGGGAATTGGTTTGGGTTGTGTGTTGATGCAAGACAGACGAGCGATCACTTATGGATCACGGCAGCTTCGTAATCATGAGCAGCACTATCCGACTCATGATCTAGAACTCGCTGCTGTGGTACTAGCATTGAAGATGTGGAGACATTATCTACTGGGTAATCTAGTACATCTCTACACCAATCACAAGATCCTGAAGTACATCTTCACCCAAAAGGACCTAAATATGCGACAACGTAGATGGTTGGAATTAATCAAGGATTATGAGATTGAAATCCACTACCATCCCGGTAAGGCGAATGTAGTCGCAGATGCTCTGAGCCGCAAGTCCCATGTCAACAATCTTTCCATTACCTCAATGGAAGGAGAAGAAGAATCGAGTCTCTACTTGGTTCCATATGGGGCACTCTACAACCAACTCTCATTCCTACTATCAAGGAGGATATTATGGCAGCTCAGAAGGAGGACAAAGGGATGTCGCACATTCGCCAAAGAATGGAGAAGGGGGAGATGAAATGTTTCCGATGTGACGATGAAGGTACCCTCTGGTTTAAAAACCGTATAGTGGTACCCCGAAACCTGGAACTTCAGAAGAAGATTCTGGATGAAGCTCATTTATCCAAGTATTCCATTCATCCGAGAAGTAACAAAATGTACCAAGATCTGAGAAAGAAGTTCTGGTGGACTCGGATGAAGAGAGAAGTAGCAAAATACGTATCCGAATGTGATACGTGTCGACGAGTTAAGGCCGACCATATGAAGGCAGCTGGACAGCTTCAACCTTTAAGCATACCGACATGGAAATGGGAGGATATCAGCATGGATTTCATTGTTGGGTTGCCCCCCACTCTCCATAAGCACGACTCAATTTGGGTGATCGTTGACTGATTGACCAAATCAGCTCATTTCATACCAGTCAGTGTGGATTATGATGCAAAGCGGTATGCAGAACTTTATATCTCCAGAATATTGTGTCTACATGGAGTACCCCGTACTATCATTTCGGATCGTGGATCTATTTTCGTTGCTCGCTTTTGGTAGCATCTCCACGATGCATTGGGTACCAAATTGATTTGAAGCTCGGCTTATCATCCTCAGACTGATGGACAAATCGAACGGGTGAATCAAGTGCTAGAGGATATGCTCCGTGCCTGTGCCATCCACCATGGTAGGAATTGGGATGATCATCTACCATTGGCGGAATTTTCGTACAACAACGGTTACCAGGCTAGCATCCAGATGGCACCATATGAAGCTCTCTATGGCCAAAAGTGTCGCACACCCTTGAACTGGTGCGAATCTGGTGAACGAGTGGTATATGGCATCGACTTGATAAAAGAAAGCGAAGAGCAAGTATGCATCATCTAAGCAAATCTCAAAGCCGCCCAATCTCGTCAAAAGAGCTATGCGGACAAACAACATCGACCACTTCACTTCGAGGTTGGAGATCAAGTTTATCTCCGGGTATAATTCATCGATTTGGAGTAAGAGGAAAGCTAGCTCCACGTTTTATTAGGCCGTTCACAATAATCAAAAGATGGGGACCTATGGCATATCAATTGGAGTTACCGCCATCGCTGGGAGGGGTCCACAATGTGTTTTAGATTTCTCAGTTGCGGAAATGTCTCAAAGCCCCAGCGAATATACGTATTGAGGATTTGGAAACTCTCCAACCAGATCTTACGTATTCCGAACATCCAATCCAGATCATTGATGAGAAAACTCGCACCACAAGGAGGCGCACTTTGCGTTTCTACAAAGTCTTGTGGAGCAACAACAGTGCTGAAGAAGCCACGTGGGAAAGCGAGGAATATCATAAAACAAGCTATCCAGACTTGTTAGCGACACATGTTCAGTAGATCTTTATCTTTTGTCCTTCCTTTGTAATCTCGGAACGAGATTCTTTTAAGGGGGGAGGAATGTAAAATCCCCCTTTTTTCCTTGTATGAGAAGTTCAACCACAAGTGGTTTATCAAACATAATGGAGGGCAATAAAATTTTGCACATAAGCTTGAACTCACCAAAAAGTTTTCTTTCTACAAAGTTGGGAAGTTATTGTTTGTAATGGCTAGGGCAAATTATATGGCAGCAGTATAAAAATCAAAACCAATGTTATTTGATTATGATGCTATGCATATTAGGCCTTGCCAAAAAGATTCAAATCCAAGGCTCCAAATTTTTCCTTGGACTCTTAAATATCTAAATAGCTTCTCAGAAAAATTTCAAGATTTTTGAAGTACATCTTCCATTGGTTTGGACACGTACAAAGGATTCAATTCGCGTCGACATCAAATTTAGCTTTGCATTAAAGTTTGCCCAAATCAACCCCTAAATTTTTCTAAGGCCTTTTATGGTTCAGGGAACTTGATTTCAAAGTTTGGAGATTTTTGGACCTCAAATACTATTTATTTCAACAAGGTTTATACCCATATTGGAATTCAAATTTGAATTTGAATTTGATGCAAACTATGTCCAAATTGAATTTTGACTGCAGAATTGAATTCCCCACATTTTTCTTAGTCCACCTTTAAATTTTGGGAATTTCTGGACAATGTTTAAGCTAGAATTTAGAGGAATGGATAAGGGAGAGAGGTGGGGCCCAGAGGTCAGGCAGTGAAACCGATTCACCGCCTCTGTTTCTCACCCCCGGTCGACACCGCAACGCTTGCATGCGCCAGCTTGCCGTCGGCGTTGGTCGCCTCCAGCTGACCCCCTGACGTCCTTATCTACTGTAGTGGCGCCTATAAAAGCCCCCCCTGTCTACGGAGTCCTCACCCATTCACCGCACCGCGCCATTTTTCATCGCCGCCGCGATCACCCCGTGCCGCTCGATGCCGCGCAGCCTCACCGTCGATACAAGCACCCTCATCCTCTTGTGCAGCTTCTAGTTAAGCTTGAATCCCTATCATGCATCCTAGCTATAGTATTCTTTAAAATCCCGAAGCACTTTTATCACATTGAGGCTAGATCGTTTGTTTAATTCTGATTGTATATACAAAATCTCTTCGATCCAGTTAGAGGACATGATCCATGTAGCCTAACGCACCTTCCCTCCAAAAATCAGAAAGAACCATCGGCTAATTAGCAAGATCTTCAAGTTTTCCACTTTCGCCGTTGTTAACGCTCGGTTCACCGTCGACTTTGGTATTGCCGGCTATGACATGAGCTCTAAACCCTCCTGAGACCTTCCCCATGCATCCACGATGCTTCCCGAGCTTTCAAACAAGAAGTTTAGCTAGAGAATCGAAGGTCTCCACTTCACCGAAACCATAACCCCCGCCGCCGCCGTCGGGATTAGTTTTCCGGTCACCCCTCGCCTTCAGGAGCTAGTCCATCGTGTTCCCCGTGCGAAAATATGTGTGAGCGGCGAGTCTCGAGGCCTCCCGTAGGCCGGAGGCTATCACCGGCGAAAGCGCCGCCGCGCGCCGGTGAGAACGCCGCCGTCCGAGCAATGACTCGAGGTGGAAGAAGGCCGGGTTCGCGGGTCCCACCTGCCAGTGAACGCAACGCGCCCAGATCAGTCTATGGCTAAGGATCCAATGTGGCCGCGTGGAAAAGTTTATAACCCTTGGTGTGGCTTGCCCCTGATTGGATGATTTTAAATCCAGTGGGCCCTGGTGCTAAATTCAAAAGATGAATTTTCCCTTTTGGTGCAGAACCATTTCCAAAGTTTTAAAATCAATATCTTTCTGTAGGATGCTCCAACAATATTCAAACTAATTTTTTTTGAAATCCCTTGAGCTCTAGTTTCCATCAGTACCAATTAGGTTCTGTGAAACCAAGAGTTAAATTCTGTAGAAAACAGTCTTTCCAAATGCAAATACAATTTTTCCAGATAAGATAGCCTCTGGAAAAATCTCCAAAATTCACATAAAATGCACTATCCTGTTCTTGACACCCAGAAAAAGTGTGGGAGCCATTGCACCTGTTTAACCCTCTGTATAGTTCAATTACCTTTTTCAGTTATTGAATTTTTACAGATGTTCTGTTGCTTTATTATGTCCTAAATTTGGACTTAACCTTCCCTTAGTCATACACTAGTTCCTGTAAAAATCTTGGATTTAATTGACCTAATGTCATAGTCCTAATGCAGTTACAAACTGAATATTTATTTAAAAGCAACAATTCAAATATAAATAATTCCAAAAATTCTTGCCAACTTAGAAATTCAATAACTCCTTCACCAAAGCTTGGAAAATTATGAAACAAATTTTGCTAGAACCAGAACAACTTCTTCTATCATGATTATCAGCTGGCAGCTATGTTCAAGCTACAGTTTCTTCTTTAAAATTGTTGGAAGTTTAATACTTGCCATAATTTTAGAGACAACAATATACTTTGACCATCTCCTATTCTTTGCAAGAGCTTTGATCATATTCCCTAGTATCTACCATCAAAGTTCCAAAGCCAATTAAGGTCCCTATCATATAATAATCACCATAAATTATATCATGGTCTTGATAATAATTATTTTTCAAAATCATTCATATACGTATTCTATGCATATCGTATAGTGACCGAAGTCGAGGAGGAGCCAGAAACCTTGGAAGAGCACCTTCTAAATATTAACTCAGACTCAGACCTGCAACAAGGCAAGCCCCGGTTTGTATTTAAGTCATTTATAAAATTTTACTTTATCACTATGATGAATAGCATATGAAATGTGCATTACGTTTAGGATGATTGATACTCCACTTGCATGACCAAAAATCCCAGAGATTGGTTGGAACGAGTTACAGTTTGACCTTTAGTAACTGCTTTGCTAATGTATAGGAAATCCAGTAGAAGTCGAGTAGTTGGAATCTACTCGCGAGAAATGTAGGACATATCTCACAGGATTGGTTAATGGATTAATATAATAAAATTGAGACTGGGCAGGGGATGGATAGGAAGCGGCAAGAATTGAGTCTCGGTCGCATAGCCCTCCTGTGTTGATTAAGGCCCGTCTGTATGCAGCCCCTTCGGACAAGCTTGAATTGTACCGGCGACATAATGGACATATGGAATCCAATAAACTGATGTAACTTGATAACTGGGGTGTCAAGGCCCATTAACTCACCATCGATAGGGGTGGGTTGAAGACAGTAAGGTGTAAATCGGTCGGCGGACACATGAGGTGTTCCGTGCGGAGAGCTTCTGTTTGCGGAGGTGAGACGGGCTCGACGTTCGGGTTTCTTGTAAAAGTTGGCCATATACGCCTAGTACTGAAGTGTTATGTAGGTACTGGTGTGCTCGCTGACACTTCCGAACGACGTATGTGTCGTGTTGTCCGGGTGTGTCCTGATTGCAATCACCAGCCCTCGCGGTAATAGAGTACCACTTGTTCACTGAGCGGTGACGTAGTAAATACTAAAGAAACCAGAAAATTATATTGTATTGAATTATAATTGCCTTGCAACCTTGTATGATTTAGAGATAGTGCAATTAAAAGTTTACAGTTTCCCCATACTTTAGCTGTAATAGCATTATGTGCTCTGGGCATGTCATATCATCGGTACAACATTTCTTGTTTGATTGTGGAGCCCATGATGTGCCGTGCCTGGAGAATGTCATTTGCTACATAAAACCTGATTATAAGGATCCACTTGTAGGCGAGTCATTTATGCTTCACCTTACCTATGTTTAGTGTCCCCTTTGCATATGTCTAGTGAGACAGGTTAGTCTTGCTGAGCCTTATGCTCACATTTGCAGTTAACGAGTTTTTGCAGGTTATACAATTGATGAAGGGTTTGATGATGAGGCTGCACCCCCTCCAGTGTGTACAGCCGAATGGGAACCCTGCACGCCGCCGTGATTGAGTGTTTCTAGTGCAAAGTATCCAAGGCATGGATAACTTTGCTTTTGCATAGCTAGTGCTGAGAGCGTAGCTATGATATATATATTTCTTTACTTCCGCTAGTATTGTAAAACTTCTGCTATATTATAAACAAAAGACTTCGTCTTGTATTTTATTCGGGTTATGTTCCTGTATACTGTTGGTCGCACTACACCACCCAATGAGATCCTCGGATGTTGGGATTCCGGTCCCCACAGACATGGTATCAGAGCATCATTGGGAACAGTGTACTTGAAAAGAACATATTTTAAAAAATTAGAATTTGAGCGTGAATCTCTCCAATAAGTTCCAAAACTTCAATGTGATCAAGAGATTCCTTTTGAAGAATGGAGTTGATGATGTTGTACTTTGGCTTAGGAAGGAGCATAAGAATCTTGCGGTTGATGAGTCCCTTGCCAAGAGAAGCAATATCAAGAGCATTAATTTCCTCAATGAGAACATTCAAGCGAGAAAACATTTCATTGACATTCTCATGAGGTAGCATTTTGAACTCATCATATTTGGCCTTAAGCATATGATAATTTAGTTCTTTAACACGAGAAGAACCCTCATGAATTTGAATCAAGCAAGCCCAAATTTCACAAGCCCTTTCTTTTCTAGCAATCCTAGCAAACACATCTTGACTAATGCATTCGTAAATAGCATTTCTTGCCTTGGCATCCCACTTGATTTGATCACCTATGTAGTTATGCTCACCGAACCCCGCATGGGTCGCTTCCCATACCTTGTGACCAATAGCCTCTAGATAAGCACGCATGCATGCTTTCCAATAGGCAAAGTTCTTGCCCTCGAAGATGGGAACCGAACACCCAATCTTGGCCATTTTGACTCTCTAGCGGTGAAGCTAGAATGATCCAATGAGCAACCAAGCTCTGATACCAATTGTAAGGATTGAATGCCCAAGAGGGGGGTGAATTGGGCTTCTTTTCAAAAATAAAGCAATAAAAACTTAACTACTAAAAGCCTCATTCCCTATGCAAACAGCCTATGCATTCAAGTGAATAATAAGTTTGTGGTATACGAAATGCATAAGTGTAATGGGAAAGGAAGAGTGTGCAAACTCTCGAGGAGACACGAGGACACGGTGATTTATCTCGTGGTTCGGCAAGATCATCAAGACCTTCCTACATCCACGTTGTGGCACCCACCAAAGGGTGTAGCCACTCCCAAGTCTTCATGACCAGGGATCTCACTAAAAGTCTCCGTTCACCATCTCTGGCAAGGTGGAGCTCAAGCCTTGTACAAGTTTGATCTTCCGAACTTCCACAATCGTCTTGGCAAGCTCCAGAAGGATCTCTCCAATCTCCGATTGATACACGGTGAATGTAATCACCAGGAGATACTCTCTTACAGCTCTCACTACACTAGAGACTCCAATCACCAAGAATGGAAGCACACAAGCATCACCTCTAGTAAGTTCTAGACTATCTCTTGGTGTACAAGTGGTGTAAATGATGTGGAAGTGGTTGCTCAACGTCTTGAATGCTTGGTAATGTGTAGAGTAGCTCTGGGCATCAAACTTGTCGAAATGACTAGTTGAAGGGGTATAAATAGCCAGCTTCCACGAGATAGCTATTGGAAAAGTATGCTGACATCACTGTTCTGCAAGCACCGGATGATCCGATGTTCTCCCTTCAGTTGTCATCGGTCGAATACAAATTAGTTGATGTCACTGTGTCAGATATGACCGTTGATCGACCGATGTTGTATACACCTGTACATCGGATAATCCGGTGACCCTTGATACAGAATGGTCCTGAAATAATGCTTACTGGAATGATTGACCAATGTGTTATAATTGTAAATCGGATGGTCCTGTGTTACACTTGGTCCAGGGAAATTTCTTACTGGAATGCTCGACCGATGTAACACTTGCTTCATCATCGGATGATCCGGTGTATACCCAAGACTGAGGTCTTCTTCTACTCAGATCCAACTTGACCGATGTAGTGTTTTCTGGATACATCAGATGATCTGGTGAGTTGATTTTGTCTGCTTCGAGTTGTTCTAAGTGATTCTTTTGGAATTTGTTCGAGTGACCTATTAGACATTGGTTTGAAATGTTCTTCTGATGACGACCAAGTCTCGAGTGCTATCAATTTTGATGGAATAATTTTGACATATATGTTTTTCTTTTCAGTCTTCATGAAAATCGATTGACCTCGTAAAATAGTTTGTTGAGGGGTCTCCAATTGTATTCAATGAGCAGTAGATGATATAAATATAGAGTCCATTAAGTGTGATGAGTGATATGAGAGACCTTGCATCCACAAACTTATTAGTGATATCCAACGGTTGTCATTAATCACCAAAACCATACCTCATGGGGGCCTAGATGCTTTCAGCCACACACCGATGGAAGTGTGAGACGGCATAATCGAGGTTCTAGTCACTAAAAGGTGATGAAATCACCAACACATGGGTAAAGTGGTACAAATACTGCAATGTCTAATAAAACTGTCATGATAGTCATGCTCCCGGTTATAAGCGCGTGGATGACCTACATGATTAGAGGGAAATTGGATTTTCGATGGTTTGGTAGTGGTTATGGTTGATAATATGGTTATGGTTATGGCTGGCGATGAGCTAAATTCTGGTATTGAATATGGTTAATGGTAATGGTGAAATCTGGAATATGAATGATGGTAATGAATATGGACTGGTATTATGATGATTACATGGTTTATAATGGGTTTATTTCACTTACATATAATATATTGCTTTCCAAATGTTTTAATGTACTTCTCAGCACTTAGCCATTATTACATTCGTCATTTGAATCAGCTACATGTCATACTTTCCACACTTGCTGAGTACGACATGTACTCACCCTTGCAATTCCCCCACCAACAGTTGCAGGTCAGGATTGGGAGTATTACGATGATAATGCGGTGTTCTAGGACGTGTATGCCGTCAACTTTGCCTGTGGAGTGTTGGAGTTGCGCTATCCCTTTTGCTTAGTTTGCTCTATTTAGTTTATTTCTGTTGTATTAGTTTAACTTCTCATTAATATTCACTAGAGCTTGTATTCAAGGATATTCGAAATTGTGTAATAAAAAAGGTTAATTAATCTTGTTCTGTGGTAATTTTCTGTATATCCTTTGTGATTGAATTCGTGTATGTGTGTTGAACGTCCTGGGCACACATATGTGTTAACTTGGTTCATGTTTGAAACCGAGTGTCACAGGTAACTTTTCGAAACCCTAGTATAAATAGAGGTGTACAACCATACAACAAACTCTCTCGACCCCCTGCGCCGTCACACCTCCCAAGAGCCCAAAATACACATCTCTCCACACATTCTAACTCTAAAAGGATCAAATCTTCGAGGATTAGCAAATTATCAAAGGAGAGACTTGTTCTACACATCTTGAGCTCTCGGATTTGATCTCTCGCACACTCTTGTGGTTTATTGCATATCTTTCGAGTGTGTTTGGTGGTGTTTTTCATTGTAATTCTTGGGGAGCCCTCAACTTGTGAGAATGCCCCTTGAATGAGTATTTGCCCCTTTGTGATTAGTGAAAGAGAATCGACCTCCGTGGCAATTCCACGAGGGTAGGGTACGTGAAGACCCGGTCCTCCGTAGACTCCTCAACGTGGATGTAGGTTTCCTCTATGGGAATCGAATTACGGGATAAAATCATGTCTCACACACTTTTGTTTCATCGTTCATCATATTCTAGGGTTTACATAATCTTGTGTAATTCTCGTTGAAACATTGAAACTAAAGTTGATCTTTCACACATTGTTTCATTGTGGTAATAAATCTAAGTTGCCATTTGATTTCCGCTGCATAGGGTACTAGAAGTGAATTTGTCGATCAATCTTGATCTTTCTAGTCCACGCACACCGGACTAGTCTGCACTGTACCAGACTAGTCTGATCTCTCTGTATTTGATCAATCTATTAAGTGTTTCAGAGAGCAACAAAGGTTCAAAAAGCCTATTCACCACCCTCTAGGCTACATTCAATTGGTATCAGAGCCAAACTCTTCAAAATATACTCACAGCTCGAAGAGAAGATGTCGGACATCAAGGATGTACACAATAACCTCAACAATGAGAAGGGTGATGATGAAAAGGCCCAAAAGCTGGAGAAGCTCCTCGATGTGATTCAGGACTATGAGGACGATTACGAGGAAATACTTCAACTTAAGGCTCTTCTTCAAAAGAAGGATCTCTCCCCAAAACGGAAGAAGAAGACTGACGATGAAAAGAAGAAGGGGGTTGTCACACAGACTACTCCCAATATCCTTTTGACTATGAACGTCTAAATTCTAACAATAGTCATAAATTATCAATTCCTTTAGGGAAAGCACCTTTCTTTGATGGCAATGACTATTCAATGTGGAGGAAAAACATGAAAATGCACCTCATATCTCTTAACCCAAGTTTGTGGCATATAGTGTGTACAGGGATAGATATCTCGGATGATGATGAAGAGCTGACTCCAAGACAAGAACAAGCCATTCATGAAAATGCCCAAGCCGCGGCTGTGATCACTTCTTCATTGAGCCGAGACGAGTTCATTAAGGTGGACGGACTCGAAATTGCCAAGGAGATATGGGAAACTCTACAAACCGCACATGAAGGTGATCCTCATGTACGTGAAGCCATGATCGAAATGATTGAAGGTGAATTGGGAAGATTCACTATGGAAGAAAATGAATCACCACAAGATATGTACAATCGATTGAAGTCTCTAGTCAACAAAGTTTGAGCATATGGAAGCAAGAAGTGGAATTATCATGAATTTGTGAAGTTGATTCTTAGAGCATTCATGCCTCACAACGTGACCCTTTGCTCTATGATTAGAGAAAGCCTCGGATATCGGAAAATGACCCGGATGAACTTCTTGGCAAGATTATCAACTTTGAAATGATGGAGAAGCAATCTAAGCATGTCAAGGAAATTGTCGATCATACCTCGACAAAGAAGAAAGGAGTTGCCTTGAAGTCAACTTGTAAACCCGTATCAAAAGAAGCTCAAGAAGCTCATGGAGAAGATGACAGTGATGATGAAAGCAGTGATATCAATGAAGAAGACATGATCTTGTTCATGAAGAAGTTCAAGAAAATGATGAGAAGAAGAAAGGGTGGTAGCGCAAACGAAGGAAGAAAAAGGGAAAAACAAAGACCCAAGTTCGCTTCGAAGTCCGATGAAGGTTACTTACTTGGATATGATTCGAACTCCTACACCTATCGTGTCTTCAACAAGGCCTCTGGACTTGTTGAAGTAGCACATGATGTTGTGTTCGATGAAACTAATGGCTCTCAAGAAGACCAAGTTGATCAATGTGTGCTAGATCAAGAAGAAGCTCTGTGTCAAGCATTAAGAAGAATGGCGTTGGGCGATGTTCGACCACAAGTGCCACCTCCAAATGCGAATGAAGAAGATGAACCACTAGTGGAGGAAAATGATCAAGAGGGAGCTTCCACACAAGTTCAACATCAAGGAGATCAAGATAATCAAAACAACAATGAGGACAACCATCCAGGGGGAGACGAAGAAGATGATGATAATCATGAAGATTCAAGACCACAAGTGCCACATCCAAGAGTACGCCAAAGCATCCAAAGAGATCACCCCGTCGAAAACATAGTTGGTGACATCCAAAAGGGAGTAATAACTCGATCTCACATAGCTAATTTTTGTGAACACTATTCTTTTGTATCCTCTTTGGAACCATACAGGGTTGAAGATGCATTAAAAGATCCAGATTGGGTGATGACGATGCAAGAAGAATTGAACAACTTCAAAAGGAACGAAGTGTGGGAGCTTGTTGAAAGACCCAAATCCAACGTCGTCGGCACTAAATGCGTCTTGCGCAAAAAGCAAAGGGAACATTGAGTGATAACAAGGAACAAGGCATGGCTTGTGGCCAAAGGCTATTCACAAGTCGAAGGTTTGGATTTTGATGAGACTTTTGCTCCTGTAGCTAGGCTTGAATCGATTCGTATATTACTTGCATATGCTACTCACCATGATTTCAAGCTTTATCAAATGGACGTGAAAAGCGCCTTCCTCAATGGACCAGTCAAGGAGGAGGTGTACGTGGAGCAACCACCCTATTTTGAAGATCAAGAGTACCCCGACCAAGTGTACAAACTGTGTAAGGCTCTTTATGGCCTCAAACAAGCTCCTAGATCTTGGTATGAGTGCCTTAAAGATTTTGTTATTGAAAATGGCTTCAAGATTGGTAAAGCTGATTACACCTTGTTTACTAAACACTTTTATGATGATCTCTTCGTTTGCCAAATCTTTGTTGACGATATTATATTTGGTTCAACTAACAAATCTTTTTGTCAAAAATTTAGTAAGATTATGACAGATAGATTTGAGATGTCTATGATGTGAGAGTTGAGATACTTTTGGCATTCCAAGTAAAGCAACAAAAGGAAGGGACGTTCATAAGCCAAACAAAGTACACTCAAGACATTCTCAAGAAGTTTGGAATGGACAAAGCAAAGCCCATAAAGACTCCCATGGCGACAAATGGACACTTGGATCTCAATGAAGACGGACCAAACGTGGATCAAAAGGTATATCGCCCATGTTTGGCTCCTTACTTTATTTATGTGCATCTAGGCCTGATATCATGTTGAGTGTATGTTTGTGTGCAATATTTCAAGCCAATCCTAAGGAATGTCATTTGATAGCCGTAAAAGGGATCTTTTGATATTTAGTTCATACACCAACCTAGGCCTTTGGTATCCTAAAGGTTCAAAACTCAATCTCATTGGATACTCTGATGCAGATTATGCCGGATGCAAAGTAGATAGAAAAAGTACCACCGGTACTTGCAATTCCTATGTAGATCCCAAGTTTCTTGGTCATCCAAGAAACAAAATTCAATTGCCTTATCCACAGCCGAGGCAGAGTATGTTGCAGCTGGGAGCTGTTGTACACAACCCCTTTGGATGCGACAAACTCTAAGAGATTACGATTACAATATGATCCGTACTCCACTCCTTTGTGATAACGAGAGTGCCATTAAAATTGCCCATAACCCCGTTAAGCACTCTAGAACCAAACACATAGACATCCGGCATCACTTTTTGAGAGATCACACAACGAAAGGATACATAGCCATTTCCCATGTCAACACTAAAAAACAACTAGCTGATATATTTACCAAGCCACTTGCTGAAAAATGTTTTTGTGAGCTCTGAAATGAACTAAATATCGTTGATGCTCGGAACATGGCTTGAAAACATGCATACCTGCTTGCCATCTTCAAAATCATGTTGATTATGTTGAAAAATCATCTCTCTCTATTTTATCTGAAAAACTATGTTAATTACTTGATCTTGGTGAATTATGGTCATAGCTTGATTGATTTATGTTTACTGATCATATTCATTAAGATTATTTGTGTGTTTTTGCCCCCTATTTTCTTTTAAGCACCTTCGAATATATACTAAAGTCCTATATTTTTTTCTGTCCAGGTGACCACAGACTCGTCCGTGGTTACCCCGAACTGGTCCACACACTGCAGACTAGTCCGCCGAGTTTTCCTGTAGGTTGGTCCTACCACGGACTAGTCCGATTTATCGACTCCGTAACCCTAGGGCCGGCGCAACCCTAATCTTCTTCCTCCTCACAACTCCTCTCATGTTCTCTCTCCCCACTCAAGTGCTCCCAAGGCGATTTTGCGAGTTCTCCATCAAATCCACTCAAATCTCCGTGGGAATCGATCTAAGCTACAAGGGATCAAAAACCACAGACTAGTCCGCATCAAGAACTCCTTCAATGCCTCGGATCAAAGGATTTGGTAAATTTTTCCTCCAAACCCTAGAACCTTCGATTTTCTTAGTTTTTGCTCAAATAGCTTAGCTCCTTCAGTCAATACATGCCCCCTGTTTGTATTACAACTCCACTACTTCACTTTTGCATTGAGAAATTCCATTACTCCGTTTGCTGGGGTTTATGCTTCGAATATCGGACTAGTCCATTATCGGTAGGGACATGTACAGTACTCCGGACTAGTCCGCACCTGATTAACGGACAAGTTCGGTGTTTGTTGAACAAAACCCTAATATTCTTCAACATGATGCTTTCCTTTGCAACCAATTCTTATCTATGTCATATATCACGTTCTTGTTATGACAATGTCGAACTCAAACGATGATATCTCCAACTTCGAGGCCGAGATGGATCAAGAAGTGTTGCCTCGTGTTTCGGAGTCTCGCTCCAACAAAAGACAAAAGCGTGCCGCCGATCCTTCGCCCACCCCACCTAGGGTGAGTTGAAAGGTTCGGGCCAAGAAACCAGCTTTAAGAGCAAAAGATACGGCTGGTCCTAGCTCGGCGGCTCCACACCAAACCAACGGCAAAGGAAAGGGACTTGCTTCCGGCCCGATTGGTCCCCTCAAGATGACAGCTCTAAGATAGGGAAATAGAGACCCCTCGGAGGAGGAGTTCATTGGCAAAGGAAGTGATGTAGCATGGAATCTAAGGAAGATTGATGCCTATAGCAGTGGCAAAAAGGAAGCTGACCCGAGATTTTGGAGTAACTTCCACTCGGACTACTAAAACACCGTGGACCTCCAAATATAGTCTCCAGGGGTCCGGAGCCAATGAATTGACTGGAGCCATTTTGAAAGAAAGAGCTGTGATGCTTTTCATGAGGTGGTAGAGGCTACAGAGAGGCATGGTTTGAAGGAGTTGTTTTCTTTCAGATACAACTGGAACGATGAAATCGTTGCTCACTTCTATGCAACTCATGATTTTGCCCGCGATGAAGAAGAGAGAGTGACTTGGATGACACATGGATCCAAGTACACAGTTATTATGCTGAGTTTGCCAGGATGTTGCACCTTGAGAACACCGACAGCAATGAGATTGTGATTCACAATCTTGGTTATTTGGAGAAGGACAAGATGGACTTTCTCTATGATACTCGCCTCAAATACAATCCTCCCTCAACCAATAAAATAAAGCCTTTCTTCATGGTTCTCAATAGAGTGCTCCGGAAGACAATTGCCCCAAAAGATGGAGATGTCGGCAATGTCCAAGGTTACTTGAGAACCTTGATGAAAGTGATTAGCAGGAAGAAGAAGTTTGATATCTTCGACTACATCTGGAATGACATGGTGAACATCTCCTGCACACCAAACCGCTCCTATGGCTATGCACCATACTTGAGTTCATGATTGAAAAAGTCATAGGAATTGAGTTTGTGAAGGATGTAGAGCATACTCCTCTAAGGCCTCAGAGGCCTCCTCAATCCTCTCTCTCTCAGCTGCTCCCTCACCTGCCACAAGTGAGGAACACCCTGAGAAAGCTCAAGAAGATACAAGGCCTTTCTCTAGCACTAGGGCCCTTCCATCTAGCAAAGGGTCTGCTAGTGGAATCATGAAGTACTTGGCAGCTATCTTTGGATCTTGGCGCAAAACTGAGGTGAAAGTTCATAAGATGAAAAAAGGCAAGAAAAGAGCAAATGAGATACATGAAGGAGAATGTCAAAGCAATATGCCAAAAGCTGGAGATTGAGCCTATTGGATCTCAAGTCATCTCAGGGGACTCTGCATCTTACTTCTCGGAGCTTCCTCCTCTCTCTCCCTCCGAGCTTGACTACTTTGTCTTTCGGGGCATGACGAGTGGTTCCTCTCCTCCTCCTCCTCAGGCTGATGATGAAGACGACAAAAGGACCGACAATGCGGAGTGAGCCAGAGACGACGAATAGATTCCTTCTCTTCATTTTCGGTGCCTTGATGCCAGAGGGGGAGAGATTGAGGGGAGTCTTAGGTTGTATCTTTAGTTTGAGAGAGAGAGAGAGAGAGAGCTCTATTTGCTTTTTGTATTGTAAAACTCTTATTATGTCCTCTTTATGGTTCTAGACATGTATTGTGGAGTTATGGTTATGATTTACTATGTTCAATGGTTGATGTTTAAAACTACTATGTATGCTTGAGATTCTTGATGTTATTATGATTATGCCCATTATGATTTCACATCAAAATTTTTGCTCACACACATAGTTTGGCACCCCATCATAAAGAGTGCACATATGTCTTATGTCTACATTGCCTATTTTGCTCAAAGCTCATATGTGACACTTTATGAAAATCTGAATTTTTCATCATATTTGTGTAATCTCAATTGGTTGTCATCAATCACCAAAAAGGGGGAGTTTGAAAGTGCATCTAGGCATCCATTTTGGGTTTTGGTTGATTAATGACAAACAAATGAGATCCTAACAATATTGTTGAGATGAGAGCAGGTTTTAAAGAAATGAGGAAGAAAGTACAAAAAGGAAGGAGAATGAGTATCTAAAGGAAGAAGAGCTCAAGAGATTAAAAGATTAGATTATTTTGTATGGAGTGTGTTGGAGAAAAACACCCCAAGAGCTCAAGTGAACAAATAATTCAACTCACTGCACATTTCAAGGAAAAACTGACTAGTCTGACAAGCACCGGACTAGTCCGATATCTCTCTGACTAAAATCGGAATAGTCCCCCCCTAGCATGGACTAGTCCTCAACACTTCACATTTGCACAACAACGGACAAGTCTGATGTCCATCGGACTAGTTCGATAATCTTCTGACTAAAATCGTACAAGTCCTCCAAGTGTGGACTTGTCCTTGGTCCCACACGGTGTTCATCACACTGGAGTAGTCCGATATCAGGGGACTAGTCTGAAAAGTTTCTAACTAAAATTGGACTAGTCCGCGCCGACAACGGACTAGTCTGGTCCATCTCAACACTTAAGGTTTTCCACACGCCGCACACCGGACTAGACCGGAGTCTACGGGCTAGTCTGGACATCGCAAACCCTAACGGTAACTTTTGGAAACCCTAGTATAAATAGAGGTGTACGGACATACAACAAACTCCCTCGACCCCCTGCGCCGTCACACCTCCCAAGAGCCCAAAATACACATCCGTCCACACATTCTAACCCTAAATGTATCAAATCTTTGAGGATTAGCAATTGATCAAAGGATAGACTTGTTCTACACATCTTGAGCTCTTGGGTTTGATCTCTCGCACACTCTTGTTGTTTATTGTATATCTTTCGAGTGTGTTTGGTGGTGTTTTTCATTGTAATTCTTGGGGAGCCCTCAACTTGTGAGAAGGCCCCTTGAACGAGTTATTTTCCCCTTTGTGATTAGTGGAACAGAATCGGCCTCCGGGGTGATTCGACGAGGGTAGGGATGGTGAAGACCCGATCCTCCGTAGGCTCCTCAACGTGGATGTAGGTTTCCTCTGTTGGAATTGAACCACGAGATAAAATCTTGTCTCACACACTTTTGTTTTATCATTCATCATATTCTAGGGTTTACATAATATTGTGTAATTCACATTGAAAAATTTAAACTAAAGTTGATCTTTGTCATACATTGTTTTATTGTGGTAATACATCTAAGTTGCCAATTAATTTCCGCTTCTTAGGGTACTAGAAGTGAAGTTATCGATCAATGTTGATCTTTCTAGTCCATGCATACTGGACTAGTCTGCACTGTACCGGACTAGTCCGATCTCTTTGTATTTGATCAATCTGTTAAGTGTTTTTTGAATCAACAAAGATTCAAAAAGCCTATTCACCCCCCCTCTAGGTTACATTCGCTTTACCCACGTGTTCGTGATTTCATCCCCTTTCAGTGACTAAGAACCTCTATTATGCCGTCTCACACTTTCGTTGGTGTGTGGCCAAGAGATCACAAAATAGCCTTTACACAGGGACTACTAGCATGTACGGACCCACTGAGGTTTCACCAGTGGCGATGTCTCCAACTGAGCACATCCTAAATCAAGGGCCCCTCTTGTACCGTTCAGATCCCAGAGAGTCCCACAGCTCATACAAACCCAATCTGACTCCCCTTCCCGCTCTTTCAAATGGTCCGCACAATACTAGCAATACCCTAATTAATCAGCTACATCGCACCCATACTTGGCCCCATGGTGGAACTGTAGTCCTGGTCTATTCTTGCATGAACTGGTCCTTAGATCCAATTCAAGCAAACCACCATAACATCCAACCCAATCCACAAACCATGCTTTCTTAGATCACCCATTACCATGTTACCATTAACCATGTTTATCAATGTACGTTGTCCCTAATTTCAATAATTTATAATTAAGTAACCCGGTTGTTTTCCCATCCCAATTAATTTGAAAGAAGCCAAAAGATAAAAAACCCTTCTCGACTCTCTACCATGTGTTCCAAGCGACAAGGGTGTTTAAACAAGTCTAGTAAACTTCTTATCATAGGAGTCCCATTAAATTGACACAAGCATGCAAGTTTAAAAACAAAACATTTAAAAACTAGGATCAATATGATCAAGGACACTTGCCTTGCTCCTAAGCTTGGTTAGGGTCAAAAACTTCAAAATTCTGGTACTAGAGGTCCTCGACAGCACCCTCTAGCGCAGCTCTTTCTATTCCGAGCAACAAACATGCAAAACACATAATTGAATCACATAATGCTCATATAGTACTCAATGTGCCATGACATGCATGATTAATGCAATTATGTGGTAAAACTTGTTAATGAGCTGCTATTAATGTTTACTAACTAGTTACAAAGGTCTTTAACAGTTTGAACAGGTTTAGAATTGATTCGAGTCAGTTTGGAATTAATTCAACACAAATTAAATCTAAAGACCGGGCAAGTCCGCTACGGACCGGACTAGTCCGCCCTACGAAGAACCAGAGAGTTAGGGTTTTCTTGATATACAAGAATTTTGAGAATTGGGGTTGAATTCACATGTGAAAGACAAAGTAGAAGGTATACCACGTGTCTAGAACTCCAAAGAACAGGAGTTTGGATGCAACATTTGGATCTTGATGATCTAGGGTTGATGATGGAGAGTTGAAGGTGAATTGGCGATGAAGAATGCAAACTCGATGAAGATCTTGATTGCTTGATCCTTCTTCATGATGTCCTCCTCCTCCTTGCTGCTGGATCTCCCCTTGGCGGTGGCTCCCACGAGCTAGGGTTTGGTGGTTTTTCAGTTGTGGCAAAGAGATGTAAAAGTGGGGTGTTGGGTTGTTTATATAGGAGTAGAGGGTTAGGGTTGGGTGGATTTTGAGTTTAGGGGTGGGTGGAGGCCGTGTAGGGGCCCCACATGGGCTCCAAAAAGGTTAGACACGACGTCCTTGGGCCCACTTATGGTAAAAACCCTAAAACAAGTGGTGGAAAAAAGATTGAATCGGAGTCGCGAACACTAGACAAGTCTGCACCAGACCGGACTAGTCTGATATTAGACAGAGGCAAAAACGGACAAGTCTAGTATGAAATCAGACAAGTTCGAACTTAGTCACAGAGCAAAATGGACAAATCTGGCGGAAAACGGACATGTTCGGACAAGTCCGGGGACTTGGCAAAAATTTTCAAGTATGGAATTACCGGACTAGTCCGCAATGGACCGTACAAGTCCGAAACTGGTACAGAGAGAAAAACGGACCAGTCCGCAGGAAAATGGACATGTCCGAAATGGGTTCAGAGAGAAATTTGGACTAGTCCGGGCAAATTGGACAAGGCGCACTTCTCAGACTTTTTATGTGCGATTTTGCTTCTAACTAATTTTAAACTTGTTTCTTTTATGTTACTAAATGTTAAACATATTTAATGATGTATGCAATGCATGATGCATGTAAATGATGGTGTTACAAAGGCCTCCACTGCTTTATACTCGAGTTCCCACCCAAACCGTATCATCTCCACCCTATATAAACACCCCAACACCCACCCTTTCATCTCTTTGCCACATTAGAGGAAACCCTTAACCCTAGATGGTGAGAACCGCCATCAAGGAGCCTGCACCGCAGGGATAAGAAGAAGAAGGGAGGAAGAAGGAGGATCGACCAAGATCGTCGTTGCTGCTGCGATATCCTTTATCGTCATCCTCCTTCGCCAATTCTTCATCTCCTTCGATCTTGACGTCAAATTCTCGAATCCTCGACCTTTGAACCCTAGGATTTATAGTAAAAATCTTAGATCAATCTTTTTGACATAAATTATGGTTCCATGATTAATCAAACTATGCTCTAGTTAAAAATTCGCCAAAACTCTAGTCATGATAGACTTGTCCGGTTCATTGCGGACTAGTCCAATTTTCTCTCTCTTCTAGAGCGACATGTCCGACCCTGGTGCGGACTAGTCCGACCCTTTAGTTCTGGAAATTCTTGGAACTTCTTTAATATTTTCCAAAAAGACTTGAAACTTGCCCTAACATGTAAAACATAATTGTGACTAGTTAGTAGGCTATGATATCAACTTGATAACACGTTGTCAAAGTGTTCTTGCGACACTTACCCCTGACCTACTACGAGAGCAGCCCGCAGAGGCTCTTAATCGGCAGAGATTAGTCCTCTACCGAGGGATTGCCTATGTGATATTTGTGAGATAGTGGTTTTTACATGGTTCAGGCTGCAAGAGCATAATACCCTACTCCATAGTGAGGTTCTATTACTGGTGTGTAGTGTGTGAATGCGTAGATTGGGGATCCCTTGTAATAATGGCATTCTGGTCCTTTTATAGACAAGGCCAAATCCCTTAAAAGTGGTGTCTCGGGCCCGACAGGTGGTCCTAGGGTGATCTTGTCCTAAAGATCTATGACTTCCCGCATAAGCTTCCTCTGACCACGGCTTGAAGTCTCGCCGTCTTGCTGCCTCAATTGACAGTGGCCCATGTGTAGTCCCTGAAAGTGTCAGGAGATGTCTCGTCCGTGTGCCTTGTCACCGCAAGCTACCCACTTGGCGGAGCGGGATAGGCCTGTCGTGTCTTCACTTTGATGTGATGGGGTGTAGCAAACCCTGACCGTTGGCATGCTCCACGTTATCCATCAGAGGTGGGCATCTGTCTTCAATGCCTTATTTAGACAGGGCGCACCATCTCTTAACCCCCACACCCTACCACCGAGGGTGAGTTGCGGGACACGTGGCAGCTTTGGGGCTGCCCACTGCGGGGGAGGCCAAAACTGGTACCTCAAGGCACGTGGCAGCTTCGGAGCCCTTCTATGTGGGAGGTGCCTGGCCTGGTGCTTTGAGCCACGTGGTTGCATCGGAGCCCGCTACAATAGTGGGGTGAGGTCCCATCTAGCCAAACACATGGCATCTTGGGAGCCTGTCTCATCGGAGAAGTTGGGTCCCATTTTAGAGACCCATGTGACAGTGTCGGATCTCGTACTTTCAGCCCGTGTGCGAAGGTACCCCATATGCAGTATATCGACAATGGAGCCTGGGTCCACCTTGGGGGAGGTGATGAGCCTGCGGGTGGATCCCTATCCATGTTTTCCCGCATTGCTCTTTGAATTTTGTTTTGGGCATTTGAAGTGGTGGGCACTTCATCCAACGTAGCATTGTGTCCGCTCCTTGTTGAGGGACTATGGCGGCGAGATCTTAGCTTGCTGTAGTATCTCTATCCTCTGGGGAACCTTTAACTGTGACGGTTCCCAATGTAGCTGTAGAACTTATGTTTGCTAAGCCTTTATGGGAACCGCTTCAGCTGTCTTCTCAGGTGGCTGACCACTTGGGCCAGCACTTCTGACACAGAGCCTAGCCCCCATTTTCATTGACGCTGTGGGTTGAGTAGTGCAGGCCGAGCCTTGGTGATCTACACGATGTGCTCAGGCATTGCGGGGGTCATCAAAAAGGAAACCTTCGTTAGAGGGGGCAGTTCCTTCCTTACTCACATCCTGCGGCCCAAGCTTTCACCTTCTTCCTTGAGCGCCTAAGCCTTCACCACTCAACAAAAGCTCTCATTCTTGCTTGCTCTGATGGCCTCCCCGCTTCCTCCTTC